>CM074525.1:20559031-21277033 GCA_037379345.1 Perna viridis
GATGAGTGTCCTTTTAGGTCTCAGTATTAGTACGACTTGTTTGAGATATTGCCCTTGCAATGTGAAAATGAAAGTTATTTTGCAGATTAGATACGATAGCTAAGGTCACTCAACAACTTTATTGTTCCAATTCGCTATTGAAACTACAAGTCGACTAGTAAAACATTAATCTGATAACAACAACCACGTGCCACCTTCTTCAACCATACTTTTTGCTTTGTTGGTATTGTGGTACATTTTGTGTTTTTCATATTGTATGCAAATGTTGTAATCTTGTCGACGCAACACAAATGTTCCAACCCCTAAGACTTACAAAATGAGATTTAGTTCTGTTTAGATCACATGGTAAATACAATGTATTATGTATGTAAGCAATATAATTTTCGGCTTTGTCTAAAATGGAACAATATGTACATGTATTTGTAATAATATGACACTAAATTTTGTTGTTATAGATAACTCAACCAACGAGAAAATACGGAATTTTTTATTTTACTCAATCACTTCCTAACTGCATACGCCATTTCCGAACACGTCACTCCGATAGAACGCGTTCGAGCCATTCATAATTTGGAGCATCTACAAAGATATTGTGTTGGTGAGGCATTGTCCATGATAGGGAAAAAAATATAGTATACATATTTACAACGAATGTGGATTACCAGTATGTTAGTTTAACATTTGATATGAAGCTTACGTTGTAGAAACTATATATATATATATATATATATATATTTGCGATGCAAATTTTTGGTCGCTCCCTCCGCGGGACTCGAACTCGTACCGCTGTGACATCTATGGCAACACCGCCTGCACAAAGTCCAGCGCCCTAGACCACTCGGCCAGCTAGGCTATATAAAAATATAGTTTTCGCTGGCCGGGTCATTTCGACCAAAAATTTGCATCGCAAATTTGACAGTTCTAACATAGTTGGGAATCAGACCTTTCAATACGTTTACGTATCTTCTCTGTATCAATTTGATCCGATGGAGCAGTGTAGCGAATAGAGTCGTCACATTCTGAGACGTTTATATATATAAATATAATATAAATTGTATATACATGTATATGAGAAATAATTTATTGTAAAAAATGTCTTGTTTGTTATCAAAATGTAATAAATTATGAGTACTGGGTAAAATGTTGTCTTATTAGGTTAGCTTATTAGTAAGTTATTAAAAATGATATGAAGAAAATATTGCAACGAATATTTTTAAACACCTAAAAACATATGCCGCTGCTTATTTGTGTTTGTCTTGCTTCTTTTCTTTTAGGGTCACCATGAAAGAGTAATCAATGGAACCAAGATTATAGTGGTAATCAAAAGAATGTAATCCAGGGACAAAGACCAGACATGGAAGAGTAATCAAGGGAACCAAGGTTATGGCGGTAATCAAAAGAATGTAATCAAGGGACAAAGACCAGACATGGAAAACAGACATACACAACAAAGAACATGCAGTAAATAAAATCATACAAAGTAACAAAAGCAAATGAGCAACTCGGACTCCACTAAAAACTGGGAGCATGGACCAGGTGCACCGGTAGGGTAAACATTATGAAACATATGATTTTATTAACTAATAGATCAATTCATGAAAATATGTAAGTAAAAATCATGGTAATTTAATGTTTCCCATAGGGCTAAAAATATGAAAAGAGTATGGCTTTCTAATTATTTTGGACATCACATATCATAATAAAACAATTTTCCTAATTGGTCCTAAACACTTCTAACATATTTTAAATTCTTTCAGGAAAACTGTTCTATGACAGCATATGAAACAAAAATCCTGAAGGATTCTGACAGACGTTGTCCTTAGGTTGTGAGACACTTTGTCCCATTCCCTAAAAGATCCTGACAGAAACCACAAAAAATATTGTGGGTCGTACAAAAAACTAAGATTAGCTGTTCTCAACTGTTCAAAATAAAAGACTAGAGCAGTATGTATATTTCCTGCGTGACTTGATCTACAAATATATAGCAAGTCTGATTAAAAATAATCTAACCAGTTCAATATAAATACAAAAGTGAAAAAGAACCAAAATAGTTCTAAATATCTTTATTTAGAAGATTAGTATCATAAACTGTTAGGAGCTGTTCTTGGTAGAATAATTCTACTTACAATACTTCCAGGGAACCAGGATTCGAATGGTCAAAAAACAACATAATGCAAGGTAAACCACCGGACAGGGAAAAAAGATACACACACAACAAAGAAAATAAACATCAGAATTAACATACACATAGACACAAAAGTCAATGAGCTACCAGACTCCACTGAAACTGGGAGCATTATAAAATATAAGTTGCAATTGTTCCTGTGAATGTTATAGCGAGCACAAATTGAGCTCATCAGAAACGAGTATTGCGTGAAAATTGCATGTTTTAGATGGTCTACATCATGTTTGTAGTTTTCCTGCTTCATACAATATTCATGGAATGGTTCGGGATTGTACAATGTACTGAAGTATCTTTCTCCGCTTTTGAAATGGCGGTTTAAGAACGTTACTCGCCTAGGAAAAATAATAAAGCTCTAAATGTAATTTTCAAATCGAAGCATAGCCTTTTTAAGATACTGGCAATCACTTTTTCTTAAATACTTCAGTTAGTTGAGTCAGATTGAAGTTCATTCACTTACGTGACCGGTTATATGTACATGTATACTGTACAGTGCATGTGCAAATTATTTCCGTCATCCGTACAGAATTGTTAAAAAACAGTACCGGAATATATTTGTACATATATAACTTAAAGTGATATCGGTGGAGCTGCTCGCAGGACTAAAATAATAATACAGTAATATTGAACCCTGATGTGCTCGCTTCTAACGAAAAAAGGTGAAATTCTTTTAAATATCGGTAAGACAATACAGAAGCATTCAAAACCGTTGGACAATTAAAAAACATCAAATCCGAAGTCAAAATATCCACATTCACAAATTGAAAGGAATACAACCACATTAAGAAGGTAGACCTGGGATAAGGAACATACATGTAACTCTTGAAATCAGTGATATGTTTGCATTTATTCAATTTCACCAAAGGCTATCAAGCTTTGTTTCATTTGAACCAGAATGAAATCAATCCAAGTTACTTTGATGCTTACATGAGATGATGTAATATGCTGAATACCAACGTTCCTATTATTTTAAAGGTTTTGTCCCTTTCTCTAGGTCTACATCCTTAAATAAAATACCTAAGATAAAAACAATCAAGACAGCACACAAAATTCATTGAAAGTACAACCCTGTAAGAGTTAAGAGTTGTTTGTTGTCAAGTACAACCCTGTAAGAGCTAAGTCCAGTTTGTTGTCAAGTACAACCCTGTGAAAGCTAAGTCTGGTTTGTTGTCAACCTGTTAAGATGTGAAATCAAACACAAGATATACAAGTTCAACTGCAACTTCAAATCGGTAAATCAAAATGTGTTAACAAATGTATGTACTGATGATATGTAGAAAGGCATAACATTCCCGTGTCCTCTGAAGCTTATTTACACACGGGAAAAATACAAAAATAGTGTTTTGCCCTACTTCTCTAATTTAGCAATTTTATGTGAATACATTTATTGCGCAAAATGACATATATAAAGGTTATGGGTACTTAATTTTTTTGCAGTGTTCATGGCATTTTAGACAAGTACAAATCCATATGAAATATAGATACTGCCTATGCTAAAGATGATCCATAGTGCAGATAAACCTACTGAGCAAGCAATGCTTTTTTGTGATACGTATATGTAGTATGCAATAGGACTTTTGTGTTTTTGAGAAAACCATACAATCAAACAAAAAATTGTTTGTTTGTTTGTTTGTTGGGGTTTAACGTCCGAGCAGCAATATTTCAGCTATATTCAGACGATGAACATGAAATTGATGATAAAATGAACATGAAATGATGATGAAATGAAAAAGGGATGGGAAACAAGAACTTTGGGGTCGACAAATTTTGATTGCCACTGGAAAAAGGGAGAAGTGGGTAGGGTCGGGCAATTTAGCCTCCCGTGGCGGAGCCCTATGGTTCCTACTCCGGGAGAATACCACAGTAGGGTAGGTGGCAGCTTTCCCAACACGGTGCACCACTATGGTTTGCGGTCAGGTTTTCCGTATTATAGCTGGACAACCCCAGCATGTAACACGTCAGGGGTACCCCATTCAACCACCTGGGGCACACATCCCAGTTGCTCTGTGGGCAGAGCGCCCTAGCCCTCGGCTAGGGTTCTGAGCACTATTTAGTCGTCTTTTACGACAAGCTTAGCGCTGCTGCAGGCCTATTCTATTAACACCCGGACCTGCACGAGGCTCAAACAAAAAAAGAACAAGAACAATACCTAATGCAAAATGCAATTAATACTTATTTCGTGTTTTTCAAAGGGACGTTACCCACAAACGACACATTTACGACTGGATTACTGTTCGTTGCGGCAATCGGAACGTAATCCAGTCTGCCGAATGGATAATAACTCCCATTTGATTAAATTAAAAAAAAACGAAACAAAATCGTCGAAATCGGGAATAAGAAAAACGCTCAAAAGTGCAATGAGAAACTAAGATCACATATTAAATCTGTAACTATTTCTGAATCAGAAACAAAAAGTGAATTTGGCATGTTATCACGTGATGTCTGATTTTTCGTACCAAGATAGCTACTTTAAAAGCATGACGATATGGAAGAGGTCAAGATATTTTTGTACAAGACACGTGTAAAAAAATGTTGTTTTGGTTGTTGGAAGTAATGCAACAAATGTTGAGTTGACTGAATTAAATGTAAATATTTGTAAGAATCAGGCAAAAATGGAAAAATCAGAAACTTGCATTTCAAAACCCGACCGATCTGACAATAGGATTACACATAATGATGCTTTCTTTATTTGAAAAGACCATAATTATTTGATCTCTGCATCAATGGATTTGCTTAGAATTTTGATATATAGAATCTTAGAAAAAAAAAGTTTTTTGACAGAGTTACATGTATCTGCCCTTGAAATGTTCATTTTCAGTGCATTTCGAGAAAATTGTAACTCAATGGTCCAGCATGATATTGAAAATCTTGTTTGTTTTCCTTGATTCTGTATAAATAGTCAGATTACACTATTAGAATGATGGGGTTTTTCATACCATGTTTCATCCACTGCATGATTCTTACACGGACCGACACTTAATAACACAAACTACATAGGAATGGACGTGTGTGTACATTTATAAATGGGCATTCTTGATAAGTCATAAAGAATTGAAACATTCAACACTAATAAGAAGATTAATGTTTAAACTAAACTTTAAAAGAAAATTGATTTTTTTTTATCTCATTTCAAAGTATAATTAATGATATTCTTTGTTTGGGTGGGTATAATAGGGCATCTAACATGACTTTGAATAGTACGCCACGTTGTATGTATCTTTTAGGTATACACAGCCAATGGTGCTCGATTCATATGATAATCATATGGTGCTCGATTCATATGATAATCATATGGTAAGCATATGATGCTCGATTCATATGATAATCATATGGTGCTCGATTCATATGATAATCATATGGTGCTCGATTCATATGATAATCATATGGTAATCATATGAAACTCATATTATATTAATTATGTCATATGGTAATCATATGGTTCTCATATGATAATATGGGCTTGAAAACATATGATAATCATGTTTGTGAAAAAAAATGTGATTATCATGTGATAATCATGCGATTATCATGTGATAATCATGCGATTATCATATGTTAACTGAAGCATATGATTACCATATTGTGCTCAATTTATATGATAATCATATGATGCAAACCATATGATTCTCATGTGTGGCACATTTGCCTGTGTATGGCTACGTGCTGCAAATCATCATATCGGAACAACATTACTAATTCATATTCAAAAATAAAGCTCCAATTCTTAAAAAAAAACCAATTAAGCGGGAATTCACAACTGAAGGTGAAACTCAAACCAAAAAAAAGAACTAACAATGCTTTGATATGCAAAGAAAAATAAGTCTAATTAAATACATCTTAAAATATCCGTAATTTGTGTGTAAATAATTCCGATCAAACTGAAATTCGTATTGTATTTCATGATACCAAAAAATGTACAAAGATAACGGATTATTCGATACCATCTGAAATTAACGTCCTGAATTCGTATGGGAAAGACAGACAGGCGGATGGACCCTTTTTGGGGGTTTCACATTACACCTCGCTAATTCGTGAGGTGGGGTATAATATAAGAATGCCCTTCATTGATACTCAAATAATTATTCTTCAGAAAAATTCTTCTTTTACGGTTGATAATAAAGGTGCCATCGTCAAGTTTATGTATTTATTACTACTCTGACATGTGATCGAATTATTCATGTCACAAACCTGTTTAAGCAGGGAATATTTTTAAGTCTGAAGTTCATAATAACAAATTAAACAAAGTCTAACCAATTACAATTCGTTGTAGTTTTATTTGGTGCATGGAAGATACCAAAAAAGTACAATCGGGAAAATAAATTTTAGAATGAGTTTTTTTGCATTTTTTAATGATTGTCATATTCCTGTCCGGTGCAACATACGTGTCCCATTCCACCAACAGACTCGGTCATATTGTGACATTAATTCAAGTCTTTAAAATTTCAAACAATCTGACATATTACTATGACGTGTTCAATTCGGCCTGAATCGGATCAGTTTGTTATATATATATATATATATATATATATCTATATATATATATATATCATGCGACCTAATCAGACTTATTGGAGACGCGTTTTTGAATTCTACGAATTTAAAGATTAAAAGGCATATATTCTGATGTATTGATGAAACACTAGGTACACGTATAATAAACTTTTAGCCAGTTGTATGACTTTTTGTGAACCTTTGAGAAAAGACACGAACTGTCATGTAATATGATATCAGAATAGATATTTTGTTTGATTGAACAGAAACTATTCCCATTACAGATAGAGCTAATCATCTGTGTTCCGTTACTCCGTAGTTTCGTACAGGAGCTAGTTTTCTTGCAATACAGAGTGTTGTATTTGTAGTCATCCTTAGTAAAAGTCTCTATCTTTTTCACAGTGATTTTGTCATCTCCTGGGCAACTAAGGAAGGCATGAGTGATCAGTCTTTGAGCAAGTGGCTCACACAGAATTACCCATGATTCTAAAATAAAAACGAAAAATTTCAAACAAATAAAACCATCATGGAAAGAATCTGTCTAAGCGCTACCATGTACACGTTGACAAAACAAAGCAAGTAAATTTGAAAAGTTTTGTTTTGGAAATTTCAATATGTTGCGAGTAAGCACGTTTCTTTTCATAGCTGCCCTTGACCTTTGCCTCATCATATGCTAGTGTTGAATAAAATCAACTATTCATGTACTGTGTTAGTTTATAATAATATTGCACAATATAAATATGGTACTATAATAGAGGATAGACTTGCTATAGTGTCCTTGATTCTGCAGCTTGTCTGGCCTCGACTCAGATCATATTTTACTTGTCAAAATTTGCAGTATTACATAAATTCAAAATACCTAAAAAAAACCAAGGCTTCATTCCTTGTATTGCACATTGTAGAACTTCTTGGTGATGGATTTAGATTACAATTTCGATAATGTTGGTTTTAAGTACTTCATGTATAATAAATTTATAAATGTCTCAGAATGTGACGACTCTATTCGCCACACTGCTCCATTGGTTGAAATTGATACAGGGAAGATAATGTAAACTTGTAGAAGAATCTGAATTCCCAACGAATAAAACTGTTAGACCTCTCTCTCGTGCAGGCGGTGTTGCCATGGATGTCACAGCGGTACCTGTTCGAGCATTAATTTGCATCGCATATGATCGTCTATATAAAAGTCAACAAATACTCTTACGGGGTGATGGATCGTTAAAAACGATGCGAAACATAACAATAAATTAAATAAACGTCTAAATATGTTTAACATTACCAGAAGACGGTAAAGTTTACTTTCAATATTTCGGATAACTGATATCCCTCTTCAGCATACAACTCATAAAACCTTATGAGCATACAATTTATAAAACTTTATATATAGAAAAGCCTGAAAATTCCCAACGATGTTCGAATTGTCAAATTTGCGATGCAAATTTTTGGTTGTTCCCTCCCCGTGACTCAAACTCGTACCGCTGTGGCATCTATGGCAACACCGCCTGTGCAAAGTCCATCGCCCTAGACCACTCGGCTAGATAGGCTATATTAAATATAGCTTTCGCTGGCCGGGTCAGTCTTTCTCGTAGGATTAATCTAGGGTTGTAACTGAGTACACAATGTATGGTAGGACGGGACAGTTCATCTATATGTTATTATGTAGGATATAGGATCAAATTAATGATGCATGACAAATCAATATTATTCAAACGACTCAGAATATGACGACTCTATTCGCTATGAACACAGACACACAACAAACATAAAATAACCATAAAATAACACATACAAAGTATCAAAAGTAAATAAGCAACTTGGAATCCACTAAAACTGGGAGCATGGTCCAGGTGTACTTGTAGGGTAATCGTCCTCTGCTTTCCTAGAAACACCCGCCGAGTTGCACATACAAGTCAAGTCCAGGGTAGACAAAAGAGAAAAGGATAATTATAACATGTTGAAGGAATCAGTTCTCATGGTAATGATGGATACACCATAACGATCCACGAGTTCACGATGACGACCATAAAACTTCTGTAGTGAGGACTTCAAACGTGTAGCAAAATAACCCTGTTCCCGAAGCCTCATTGTAAGAAGTATAGCAGGGTACAAAAATACTGCGTTATAACAGCAAGCTCTGGCATAAAGAATGAGTTGTGATATGAAAACTCCATACGCAAGTGCTGAAGTGAAGTGGCCTCAGATGAAAGCAAAGTTGACAATACGGAATGAAGTCATCACGTTTTTCGTATAGTTCGGTCAGTAGATTTCCTTTACCGTTAATCTCTAAGGGTGTGTCAAGATGAGGTATGTCATACCTCTAAGGGTATGTCAAGATGAGGTATGTCATACCTCTATGGGTATGTCAAGATGAGGTATGTCCTACCTCTAAGGGTATGTCAAGATGAGGTATGTCCTACCTCTAAGGGTATGTCAAGATGAGGTATGTCATACCTCTAAGGGTATGAGGCTGACTTCACAGTGTCTGTAGTATCTTTAATGTCAAGTTCTTTGGGGAAGATGCTATGAATAAAATCCCCAAAACTAGGATAGTGTAAGGATAATACGTCATCGATATAGCGGAAACTGAGATTAAAGGATCTAGCTAAACGATGTTCCTTCTTTTGGATCAGATCAGTTATTAAGTCAACCTCATAACAGTGACGGAATGTCAGCAAGTACAGGAGTACATTTTTTCCCATTGGAATGCCAACCATTTGCTGAAAAACACGTCCACAGCGCTACAGAAAAATGTCGTGGATACAAATTCCAGCATTGTGAAAGCATCTTCTTCGGTATATTTAGAAAGATGATTTGGTTTTTTTTTACAAAGTATGAGAAATCTCTACTAATAACTACATATTTGTATCTGGGAGCATTCAAACATGTGAATGTTGATAAAACTATATTCCACAGAAGATGTTAACAGGTTTTACTAATCTGTTGACTCAGGCGACTGCTATATATCTAAACTCCGATTTGTTTTAATGTAATATATGTTCTTACCTTGATCACAGTACGTTGGTTTTGCGTAGAATATACTGAAAATGATAGCAACTGTGATACTAAATGTAGCAACTAAAGCAACGATTACACCAAAAACGCATATGCGCCTCGATTTCACATTAGCAAGACCAATAAGCTTTTCATATTGGTGTGACATTCTTTTGTGTAATTTGTCTTTAACCTTTTCGTTGTTTTCTTCAATATCAAAGCTTTCCAAACCAATAGGTACTGCAATATCATCATATAAATGTGAACTAACCGAGTTATGATATGCCGACGACATCGTCACAGACCACGTGCCACAAAATTGTCGTAAGTTGTGAAATGATGTATTCTAATCAAAAGGCCAAAATCCGACTGACCTCTTTAATTTGTTCCGGTTTCAAATGATTTGAATAAATTGATGTTTTGATCTGCGACATGAGGAAACAGAGTAGGAATTACACAACACAATGTAGGAAGCCTCTCTTTTGATCTCCTATACTTCGTAGAAAGATTCCATGCGTAATTACTTGCTACAACTCACACTTAAAACCATTTAGTACGCGCCAAAAAGAAAAAAAAGAATTGAATAGAAGGAAACAATACAATGATAATTTTAATTTGAAGTGAAAAATTAAGGATGTCCGTTCTCGTTCACATGTATGAATAATATAGGTTACAATTAGGTCGTACCAAGAAGGAAATATTTAATTTTGCGTCAGAGGTTATTTATTTGAGAATTGGTTATTATCGCTATTTTGTTCAAAATCCCCTTGATCTTGCTGTACGATAATTTTCAATCTCACGCCAGTCGAGTGAGAATGAAAATTATCGCTAGTTTCTATGTCCCCGCGTGACATACAAGCAACAGCGTACATGTGTAGGAATAATTGACGACCCAAATAACCGTCTGTTTGTTTACTGCGTATGAAATAATGGCAAATTTGTGGCAATATTTTATAGTCTACAATGGAAAATGATTAAATACAGTAACTTACCCGATTAGATTGAATAAATCCCTAAATTATTTCACAAATTTTAAACGCGACTGTCATAGTTCACCGTTTTTTTTTTAATGTGTATCACAGCTACACAACATAGGTGTCACGTAGCACGTCGCTGAAAAATAGTCCCGAAAGGAAATTTTGCAGCGCTTATAAAACTTACAAATGTAGGTCAAGCAAACAGAAAATAAAAGAAAACTAATACCTTATAGTTCAGCAAAACAGCGATAAACAGATTATTAAATATTTTTTCAACTCGCGGGAGTTTCTCATGCTCATCTCTTCTCACGGCAAAGCCGCTCGAAGAGATTAGCATGAGAAACTCCCTCTCGTTGAAAAATATTAAATAATCTAACAATATGTTACATTTATACATGTACCTCGTGTCCCACATACACATGCATTTGTAGGAACGAAGTTGTAGTTAAGTATTCATTGAAGGCCGAACATGAGCAATCAACACATCTATATTTTTTTTACTAATGTTTTACAAATGTTTAACAAAGATCAATCTCTGGGTTCAAAAGATTATTTTTTGATATCATGATGCAATTTGATCTACTAATGTGCTGTTTACGGGTATTCAACACCTTTGTCGTATGAAGTTAATAAGATTCACTTTGTTGATTGACCGATCGATTGAAAAGTCGTCGGTCGGAGTTTCGATGTATTTTTTCTTGTAAAGAGAAATTTTGACGTCTTTTTTTTGTTGAACAACCAGTCCTAAAGTACATTATACAGGGTATAATGAAAGGTTTAAACAACAATGATAATTAAATTAATTTGAGATAAATACTGTAATATGATTGGTTAAAATAATTTTGTTATATCTGAATGGCCCCGTGCAGGTCCGGGTGTTAAAAGAATAGGCCTGCAGCAGCGCTAAGCTTGTCGTATAAGGCGACTAAATAGTGCTCAGAAACCTAGCCGGGGGCTAGGCGCTCTGCCCACAGAGCAACTTGGATGTGTGCCCCAGGTGGTGGAATGGGGTACCCCTGGCGTGTTACATGCTGGGGTTGTCAGGCTATAATACGGAAAACCTGACCGCAAACCATAGTGGTGCACCGTGTTGGGAAAGATCCCACGTTCCTCGCACGTTAAAGAACTCTGCTGTGGTATTCGATAGGAGTAGGAACCTTTGTGCTCCGCCACAGGAGGCTAAATTGCCCGACGTTACCCATCCCCCCTTTTTCCGGTGGCAATCAAAATTTGTCGACCCTATTATCCTTGTGACCCATCCTTTTTTTTTTTTCATTTCATGTTCATTTTATCATCCATTTCATGTTCATTGTCTGAATATAGCTGAAATATTGCTGCTCGGACGTTAAACCCTAACAAACAAAATTATATCTCATTGGATAATAAGAAATATTATGACACGCCCATAATCAGTTAAATTCAGAGCTACTTTTCTCATGTTTGAAGATAAAAATATGTTTTAAGATTAATTTATAAGAATTGGCTTTCGTGCAATAAACAATATGCACATGGGAAAATATATGTTATTTTTTCAACAGACACATTTGTTATTATAGCCAATTCTCCAATGAATATTGCAAAATCATATAAAATAAAACCGATGTTTAGTGCTCGATTACTTATAATTATTCTAATATTGTTTTTATCCTAGAATACATGTGTAATTTAAACTAAGTAACAATGCAATGGAGAAAGTTAGGTAAAGATCACTGTAGGTCATTTTGGACATTTTTCAAAATTTTATGAAAGCTGATTTCTAAGTAATAGAAGAATAGTAAAATGGTAGTAAACAATGAATGTACGATGTTTTTGGCGAGATTCATGACGTTATTCCAGAAATACAAAATCTTTAGATTTTAACATTTCTGCAATTTTTAAAATATTTTTTTTTGTGGAACGGAAGTGGCCACACATCTATTGAATCAAGATTATTATATTCTTATACGCGTTGCATCTGACAATTAAAGACACAAAATACATGAAGCACGCGAGTCAACACGCATGTGGCCATTGTTAAAAGAGTGAAAAGCTGCATAAAATTTGGTGTTTTCCAGCCTTTTCAACAGATTCTCCTAATCTCAGCCAAGTTTGAAGGGCGTATATGACCGTATACATGTATGTTCAAATTACCATAAATCAATCAACTCAACTATAAAACACATAAAAGAGCTGGCGAAAATTTACTTCATGTAGACTTTGCTTTTGAGGCCAAAGACCAGACATTGAAAACAAACACAACAAAGAACATAAAGTAATTAAAATAATACATACAAAGTAACAAAAGTAAATGAGCAACTTGTAAATGACTCCACTAAAAACTGGGAGTAAAGACCTGGTGCACCGGTAGGGTAACCGTCCTCTGCTTTTCTAGAAACACCCTCTGAATAGCTCATAAAAAGTGGAACCAGTCATAAATAACCGACGCTAAACATGAGCAGGGAGTTATGGGATTTAGGGACTATTTCTTTAATCAGTCAACTGAGGGTCTCAGTTCTAATTTTGACAAACAAATTAGGTGTAATAGTCTAAAGAAAAAGGGAACTAACTTTTTTCCGGGGTTTCATCAAATAGGTGCGAAAAGTGACTTTGATTCCATATCCATTAATTACATACTGTTAATGAAAACTTATCCGTAAAATTCTGTTACAATTTCAATGAAATAAAGATTTAACCCAAATTTCAAAATAACAATGTACCCTCTTTGAAATTGATAGTAAACAACGACAAAAACAGATGTAAAAAGAGGTTTTCGATGTTTCACAAAACTTGAGTTAGACTGTACAATGTTACATTTGTAAGCAACACGGTTGATTTGAAGCCAAAATAGAACAAGTTCTAAAGATAAGATGTATTACTGGCCCGTAATGGGGCCGTTTCATCTTCCATGTGGGTGGAAAGTTTCTTTTTGCTTTGGGTTCTCTGTCGTCCTTTTGCCCTACAAATCTGTTCAGCTCTTTTTGCTGCAGCAACTGCTGCTAGATCCTCATCCGTCTTGTACGACCAACTAGTCTTGTACGCATGTCCAAACTTGTAAGGTGCTCTGGCTAAGAAGTGCGCAAGTGTGGACAAACGATGAAAAATCATACAGAGAAACTGTATCAACAGTAGAATTCCAAAAATAATCAAGAAAAGGAGCCCTGGAAATGATAGAATATATAGAAACTATAATTATTGACGAAGTTATATTACCTCATTACAAATGTATTTTTTGATACTGTTTTTGAAAATATTGGCAATTCCTAATGAGAATGTTACTAATAGTCATCGACAATGCAAAAAAAACCCAAAACGAATCAAAACAAAACAACAAAAAAAAAAAAAAAAAAAATGAATAAGTCTGATTTCATTGTCTCCTCAGAACATCTCATCTTGCCCTATCGGGTCCATTTGAATATTTTCTGACTCGACTTCAAAGCTGCAATAATCATGTTTGTGTTAATACATGTATCTACGTGTACATTGTATGTAGATCTTAAACTCTGATCATCGTCTTCATACTCACGTCAAAGCCTTGAATACAGCTACATGTATGGTATAAAGTAAAACTTGTCTAAACCAAATCCCTTTAGTAGCTTTAAATGTGTTCGGTTTAGGCAGTTGTTCGGTTTAGATAGTTGTCCAGTTTAGACAGGTGTTCAGCTTAAAAGTCGGTTTAGACTGGTGTACGGTTTAAACAGGTGTTCAATTTAGATAGGCAGTCAGCTTAGAAGTCGGTACAGACAGGTGTTCTGTTAAGATAGTTGTTCGATTTAGACAGTTGTTCGGTTAAGACAGGTAGTCTGTTAAAACAGGTGTTGGGTAAAGACATATATTCGGTTTAGACAGGTGTTCTGTTTAGACGGGTGTTCGGTTAAGACAGGTGGTCAGTTTAGACATGTGTTCTGTTTAGACAGATGTTCGGTTCAGACAGGTGTTTGGTTCATACATATGTTCGGTTTAGACAGGTTCCTGTTTAGACGGGTATTCGGTTCAGACAGATGTTTGGTTTACTAAATTTCAAAACCTATTTTAACTGGTATAAAGCGGTTTTAGTACGTGTCTGGTTCAGTCAGGTTTTCGGATTATTCAGAGGTCGGTTTAGATAAGTTTCGATGTATTTTATATTCAGACACTCCAGTAATTGTCCGTAATACTACATATATGTAAAAATTCGTTCCTTAAAAATGTGAATTGAGTATCTACAGCTCAAGGTCATTGTAGAGATTACTCGCGCTTAATAATTCATTAAAAATTAAATGATACAATGTATTATCTGAACAGGTTGAGTCCTAAACTATCACAAATTCAATTCGAATAATATGTTCCTTATATATACATGTATATACATTAGTTTAATACACTTTTATTCGTTTTTTTTATATCAGGATCGACAAAAATGGTACATGCACACAAACAATATTCATATTTGGAACATTCTAATAATCATAAGTATAAATCATAAAACTTACCAACAGGGTTACTGCCCAGGACTAACAGATTTATTTTCGACGCCAATGTAGAAATTAGAACCAGCCAAAGGGAGTTAACTGCCAAAAGTATCATTAACCAATTGTTTCTTAATTCAGTCAGAGCAGCTGGAAATAAAACAGAGTTTGTCAGAGAATGTGAATATTCTCTGTTTGCAGAATCCGTAAAATGTATTTTCTTCTTCCTACGGACTTCATTAGTAGCACTGCAGCTAAGAATCACGCAAAATGTGATACATGGTTAGAAAGCCTACATATTTTTATTTTTGATATTTGGTTTAAAAAGCTTAAGTCAACAGAAAATAACATGTGGATTTTCATGTAACCCGTGTTCATATGAGATAAAAATTACATAGAATGTACTCTAGATTTCGAAGTTAAGGGGTAAAACTCTGTATATGACACTAAAATATATTAGAAAGCATTGGACTTTCAATGTGAGTTATCTCCTAAGAACAGGCAGATTTACAAACGTCATCACATAAACCTATAAAGCAACTTAAGAACAAAAATAAAAAATGTGTAGCCTTTTTGGGGTGTATCACATATTAACATATTTTGTATGATTCTTACAAAGACTGACACTTAAAACGCTTTCTTCTTTTAGCTCAATACATTTACGTTATGTAGATATAAATAATATCATTATTAGGTTTACAGTATTGCGTTACATTTTCACATTTTTGTTTTAAGACAAGACTGGAAAATTTTTATTCTATATGTATAATGTTTATTTAATCAGTCGGATACTGATATTCGATCACTGCAATTATTTCTTTGCCTTTGGAGTTTAAGTACATGCCTCATATTGTATGTAATTTTCAATACCTTCAAATGAATGGTTTTAAAAGATTAAAAGCGACCGATGAAATTGGCTGTATCCGTAAACATAAGTTAATGTATTGATAATGTATTGAAATATCAATAAAATATGTACATATATGTATGTCCCATAAAACAGTTCTAACCTCTCGGGGAAACTTCAGAAGAGCCAAGATCAGTTCTAATCTCTCTGAAAAACTTCTAGGACTGTTCTAACAGTTTCAAATCACAGTTCTAGCGCCAGCTCTTCAGACAGTTCTAGCAGAGCCGACTCTACGAGAACAGTTCTCGAAGTAGAACCAGCACTACGAGAACAGTTCTACTAATGGAGCCGGCTAATACTGTCAGAAGAGCTGGCTCTAGAACTGTCCGAGAACTGTTCTAAATACATGTATGTCATAGAACTGTTCTGAGAGGTTAGAACTGGCCTCATCTGTATATTTTAACCATGTACACGAACTCACCCGATTATGTTGTCAAAACGTGTAATACGACAAGCACAGACGATTCGTATAACAAACATAATGAAATGGCGTTTATACTTAGAGTAATCTAGTATATCTATAGTACTCAACTCTTTAGTTCCTCTATCATAGTAAACGCCTCTGAGGTTGGCTTAAGATGAGTATCAGTGAGAAGCTTCCAGAATTCGTACTCAGCCATACTTATATTCTTTATATCGTGTTTTATAGAATTGTCAAGTTTCTGCTGTATTTCAGTATTCAGGAGTTCCTCTACAAATTTCAAATTATTAAAAATTGAGATACAATGTACATGTTTCATGCAAATCATGTAAAGGAACAAGAACTTTGTCTCTATACAATGTATCACTTCCCCGCTCTGGTGTTAGTTGTTTAATCCTCGTCCGCCTTTTTTTATGTCACGCTATTTCTTATCAGTTTTCTTTGTATCTCCTTATAACAACCTTGTGATATTGATAGCCTTCTAAGTGTAGGAAATAATGGTATTTTAATGTTGATTTTGAATGACAACAGCTTCTTTTTTGACGATTCGTTTGTATTTTCTACCTACATGTACTGTATACTTATATGTACTGTATACTTCGTTTGTGTGCTGGTTATCAGACGTGGGTAGTGACTTAAGGAGGTTGACTTAGGATAAGGGACATAACTCATGAAATCAGTGATATGTTTGTATCATATTCAATTTCACCAAAGCTTCTCAATCTTTCGTTTGAAGCAGAATAAAATGAATCCAAGTTAATTAGATGCTTACATAAGATTGATGTAAAATGCTGAATACAATGTTCCAAAGATTTTTAAGAGTTGTACCCCTTACCCTATGTCTACCTCCTTAGTTACAGATTTTCTTGGAATTCGGATTCCCTTCATAATTATGTTTGTTTCTTTAATGGACCGACCCAGAAACTGTATGGTATTGTGGGATCGCTACATGACGTTCTTTATTGGTCAAGACGTATTTTACATAAGACTGCGATGGTGCAACGTTGTTTACAAGGAAGGAAGTTAAATTTCTGAATTGGTCAATTGTTTTACTACAGTTTTATATATTTTCAGGATTTAGGATTTTTAGGATGCACTGCAAATGGTGTTATACATGTGCATTTACTTTCATCAAAGTACTAATTACATTACATGTGTTTTGATTTTATTTTTATAGCAATGTGGCTGTCGTAATGGGTGAACTTCCCTTTATTGCATAACATATTAAGTAGTACTCCATCTAAGAATCATGCAAATGTGATTCATGGGCGAAAAACGTACATATGTTTATTTCTGATATTTTGTTTCAATTGCCATAGTAAACGGAAATTAACATTCGGTTTTTCATTTAACCTTTGTTCCTACAACAATGTAGGAAGTTAAAAGTTACATGGAATCCACAGTAGATTTCAAAATTAAGGGAGATAATTGTGCAAATGACACTCAAATACAATAGAATCTATTGGATTTTCAATGTTGATTATCGCCTAAGAGCAGAGAGACTGGAGTGACTAATTACACATTTCATAGTATAGACCTATAAAACAACTTAATTACAAAAATAAAAATATGTAGCCCTTTTTTTTTGGTGTGTATCGCATCTTTCAGATTTGCATGATTCTTACAAAGACTGCTACTTTAGATATTACCTTTGGTTGGAATCCTGAGAAAATTGATGGCGTTCTGAAGTCTCCTGATATGAGCTGCAATAGAACGGTCGTCAAAATATGTTTTTGTACATGTTACAATATAAAATGTAAGTATTGGGTATCTGTTCAGTTTAGTACGTTGGGTGTGTATAAAATAGAAATCAATAAGTCTATTACTTTGTCATATTTCTTAGAAATTAAAGGTAATTTCTTTAAAATCCCAACAAGATATTGGAATTTCATTGGATAACACATTAATATCAGGAATCTCTTCCATGAACTATATAAAACAAAAGGTAGTTATTAGAGGCTTAAGAATAAAGGCTCGGTAAACTTATTATAATGTTGTGACATGCCGGACTGACATACAATTATGGAACTTTAACATTCTGCTTATACATTTGATAAGAATATTCCTTTTGTCGAAGTCGCTGCTCAATTTTATAGATTTGTAAACAATTGTTTTAGAAACAAATTGTTAGGTCAATGATCTCGTTTTCGAATTAAAAGATATAATTTAGTGGGAAAACGGACTTCTCTTTACTTTTCCTTGACTTTGTATCAGCACATTTACACCGTCTTTAAGCTTTTGAAAAAAAAATAACAAGAATTTGAATATTTGTTACATGGATCAGAACGATGTAAATAATGCTATGAAAAAAAAGAAAACATAGTGTCAATGGATAAAAACTTCCAAGGTATTTAGTTGAGTAAAACCCGACGATTCAAAAATCTGACAAAAATTTTTTTAAAAAAGGCCAGCGGACATCTTCAATGTTTAAAAAAACATTTATTATTTCTAAGAAACATATCTTTCTTAATGATGAAATTCTTAACCATTTCCAAGAGACAAAACAATGATGATAACAAAACAAATGCAAAAAAAACAAAAAAAAACAAATCACCAACGTTAAATTCTAAAAGCGACCAACACGAACAAGAAATAACGCACCTGGCTTTTTAATACCCAATTCGTTTTTAATATCATCAACACCAAATGATTTGAGTTGTTCCATATCTTTTGTAGCTTTGATATGACATTTAGTGAAAGCTTTCTTGTATTTCTGCAGACCAATTTCTTTAAGCCATACATCAACATTTTCCTGCAATATATAATACAACACATTTGTATAGTACTTTAATTTCAGAGTAACACACTTTCTGATTGGATATATTGTCCATCCTCTCATACATTTGTAGACATAAAAGTCGGGTAAAAAATTTTAAAAAAAGCACCAAGTTTTAACATAGCAAGGCTTCCTTCCCGTCGTACGAATCGTAATCACATACATGCACTGTATGTTATTCAGTCAGAAAGTATTCTCTAGCTAATGACTGTCAGAATCTGTCAGGAACTCCTCTAATTCACGTATCTCTTATACCTAGAACAGTTCCTAACAGATTATGACAGAGCTTGACAAGATGTGTCGCGGGTCAGAACAGTTTCGGACAGTTTAAAACTGTTCTATGACAGCGAATCCTGACAGGATCGTAGAGGTTAGAAGTGATCGTAACTGTAGCTCCTTATAGGTACACAACAAACGAGACAAAATTGCCATCGAGAAAGATGTATTGGGAATACAAGGCCAATTTCATGGAATAAAACCTAAAGCTTCTAACTGGGAATACAAGGCCAAATTTACGGAAGAAACACTGTATATTGGGAATACAAGGCCAGTTTCGTGAAATAAACCCTGTATGAACAAGTAACCTGTCAAAATAAAGCATTCACGAGTTCATGATGACCACTATAAAACTTCTGTATTGATGACTTCAATCTTGTGGCAACATAACCCTGTTCCAGAAGCCATACATGCGTATGTATTATTCACCTTCTACAAGAAAAATTGACTTAGAGTTATTTGTATTTTTACCGGGACAGCAGCTTCGAATCTGAAGTCTGGTAGAATTTCTATCCTATTCTTCAATATGGTTCTCTGTGTCTTTTTTCTGACTCCAAGTCTCTTCAAATCGTCCATTGTCATGTTAGCAATGAAACTAGTATCATCGTAACCATTTTTCTTAAATAAAGTCGCATATTCTGTCTGTAATGAAAATATAGAAACACATTAAGAAAACTAATATTTATTATGAACGTGAAATTCATGTAATTTGCACGATGTAGGCACAAAATGACGTGCACATGTACTTAACTCCATGGGAATATCGTGTAACAATTTATGTAAAAACCATGTGAAGGTTATTCCACGACTATCATGTGAGGTTGGTGAAATAAATCATTTGCTAGATTTAAGTAAAATTCTTGTTTAAATTTAAAATTCTTGTTTAAATTATGTGAAATTGTTTTGTCCGTGGTGGAGAAAAGTCAACACACCACCTTCAAAAGTGAACAAGTGTCGGCTGATTTTCTATAGGAAACATATAAATGATATAAGCATAAAATAATACATTGTGTGGGAAGGCAATGATCTTAATCTTTGTCCGAAGCAAAAGTATAAGGCTCCCTTTTCAACAAATTAGACTTCATGCTATTTATTATTTTGCCAAATTTGTTTAGGAATTTGTCATTACTATTAAGTAGGGCATCCAAATATTCGTTGCATTATTGGAAGAAATGTTCCGTGTTCGGCGTAGATTGCAGGGTTTTAACAAGATCCTTCCAACGGGAAGTACACAATGTAGCTTTTTTGAAAATTAACACAGACGCATTTTAAACGTTTTATATAACCTGCATTTCAACTATTTCTGAAGATTCAATGTATCCCGTTATAGTGTTTTCCATGGAAGAAAGTTTCTCGTGTATCAGTGTGATGAATTTTTAGGCAAATTTCTATACATATAAGAGCAGTGGGTCTGAACCATGAATGAATCCAACTGGACATACATGGTATGTCACGTGGGTATATATTGTTTCAGGTTATAAGGCAGGCGTAGAACCGATGTTCTAGAAAGTCTCCCATATTTCCGTTGGTCGAAACATTACCCGCTACAACCTCAGGTGCATCTTCGACTAAAAAACATATTTTGTAGCAGTGTCACGCATAGGCAAAAGCCTAATTAAAACAATATTACAATGTACATTTTTTTATTTATTGTTTTACCTTTAATGTTGGGTCTATCTGTTGGAGCCATTCGTCTGTTTTGACAATGTCGTCCTCGTCACCATAAATATAATCCTCCTGACCTGAAGAATATAAATATTAACTTAATACACATCTCGTGCAACATATTGATATTGTCTGAATGTTTTACTTTGGAAAGGTGTGACCATTGTCATATAATGATAAAGCAAAACAGCGTTTTACCCGTGTATGTATAGTGTGTTTGTATGAGAATACATACCCATGATGAATTATTCTTACGAATATAATACCCATACACTAGAAAAAAGCAACAGTAGTTCACAGAGCGAAATTAATTGGTGTAATAGCGGTATCTACATAGTGGTCCACCGTGTTGGGAAAGATGCCACGTTCCTCGCACGTTAAAGAACCCTGCTGTGGTATTCGATAGGAGTAGGAACCTTTGCGCTCCGCCACAGGAGGCTAAATTGCCCAACCTTACCCACCCATCCCCTTTTCCAGTGGCAATCAAGGTTTGTCGACCCTATTGTCCTTGTCGCCCATCCTTTTTTTTCATTTCATGTTCATTTTATCATCCATTCCATGTTCATCGTCTGAATATAGCTGAAACATTGCTGCTCGAACGTTAAACCCCAACAAACAAAACATATAATCCAGGAGGAAAACACCAAAACAATTAAACATATCATGTTCTGTCTTGTTTTATCTAATGTGAGAACAAACAACGGAAACCCTCAGTCTGCGCGACACCGGAAGTATATATAAAATAGATCTGAAACCGTATTAGTCCATGTGTGACAACTATAAAATGTATAGGTAGTTAAAGCATTTAAGTATAACAGACATAGGCCAAACTCATGACAACTCTTACACTTAATCAGTGTACATGTACATTGTATGCACATGTACGTTACAGTATTCTTTTGAGTACAGGAACACGAATGGAAATGTCATTAGACAATTAACTTAAGGATATATATGTAACAGTAGTTTTGAAAAAGATAGTGACCACTTACCAAGACTTAGAATATCCTCATGGCTTTCTTGTGTCTCATAGATGATAGACCCAATCGATTTTGTTTGCCATGACTTGGTCAGACTTGCTTCCAGGTCACTTCCAATCTCTGATGGTTGACGCTTCCGTTGTACCATATTTTCAGAGCTACCTGAATGTTCAGTAACTGTAGATTGTCTATCTTCCTTGTATTCCTGGGTCTGGTTGCCACAACAACTGTAAAGTGCAGTAAATGATACGTGTCGTACATGTACAAATGTATCCGTTTACTATCATTTTACAGTGAACCCTGTTTTAACTGAACTGTACTTTGTTCGGTTCAGACAGGTATTCGGTTCATGAATGTTCAAAATACTTTTGAATTTCTGCAAAGGCCTAGGGACCTAATAAGTGTCAGGTTTATACAGTTCTTAAGATTATTTGTTATTCAGGATTCGTATCAGGCAGGTTAGTAGTGTCCAATTTACACAGGTTTTCAGATTATTGATTATTCAGGATTCGTATTAAGGAGGTAGACCTAGGCTAAGGGGCATAACTCTTACAAATCATTGTAAAGTTTGTATTAATCATTTTATATCAATCTAATGTAAGCATCAAAGTAACTTGGACAGATTTCTTTGTGTTTCAAAGGAAAGCTTGAAAGACTTTGGTGGAATTGAATATGATACAAACATCACTGATTTCATGAGTTATGTCCCTTACTTTAGGTCTAGCTCCTTAATCAGGTTTCAATGTAAATGATGTTGAATGTGCTTTGATAATTCGAGTATGCAGCTGAACGTTTTAGTGACTATCTTTTAAACAACGTTAAAGTAACAGTCGGTATATTAAAAAAAGGTATTTTTTCACACGTACAAAAAAATGCAATGAAAATGACCAGCGCTATAAAATTTTCCGTGACCGTAGATAATGACCCTCGTCATCAATTAGTATGTTTGTATGAACACTGAAATACGTACATATCAGCAATGAAAAATAAAATTACGAGTTTTTGTGAATATTTGGGATACATGTGCTTACAAGAAGATTTGTCGAACTATCTTTCCAAGGTACGAGTACCACGTCTCTTCTTTCTTCATTGTGTTTTCTTGTTTATCCTCTCGAGTTCCTATAAAAATGTGTTATTTAGATATACATGTATAATCTTTGTTACAAATGGGGCAGTTGACCTCGAATAATTAAGAATAACCTGTCAAATGAATATTATATGTAGGAGTATGCATTGACATGTCTGGGATATCCTGTCCCATGACATACATATACTGGGAACGTATTAATTTTCGCGGTTTATGCCAAATTAACATATTCGCGGGTATACTTTTTTGCGGTTGAAAAAAAATGATTAGCGTACAATGTAGTATTAACGATCAATTTTGCGGATGCTGTTTTTCGCGGTTATCTGTCCACCGCGACTATAACGAAAACTAGTACGTTAACAGTATCAGGATTTATCTGTCCCATGAAATATCAGATTTTACATGTCCAATTAAATATCTGGAGTAATCTGTCCCATGGCAAACGGGAGATACCTTGTCCAATTACATTTTGAGAGTTATCTGTCAAATGACACTTCGGGATTTACATGTACTCTCGTGTATCTGTCCCATGACATATCGGGAATAACCCACCCAATGACATATCGGGAGATAACTGTCATGAGTAGGTTGTCCCACGGCATATCAAGAGTTACACGTCCCATGAAAAATCATGAGTAACCTGTCCAATGACATATCGAAAGTAAGTCGACGACCATTTGGTTCTGAAGGCAGTGTTGCAAATTTCGTGGGGTCAGAATATTTATTTTTGAAATTTTGCGGCTCAGAAAAGTTATTTTCATCCACATCGGATCAAAGATTATTTATTTTCATTTCACTTAATGAAGTATCTGGACTGAGGTCAGAAAAGAAATATTTATTTTGTATGAGGTGTAGGCCAGAACATTTATTTTCAACATTTTCAGGACCAGAATATTAAATTTCCAAAATCCGCCCTATGCAATATTGAGAGTAAACGGTGCGATGAAATATCGAGAGTAACATGTCTCAATGTCTCATGAAATATCGGAAGTAACCTGTCCCATTAATTGCATTAAACATATGGAGTAACATGTCTCATATCATATCAGAAGTGATAAACATAATCTAGACAATTCGGTACCTACTTCCAATAATGATACATGTATACCCCGGTGACAGTCTTAAGTTTAGACCTATCAGTATTAACATAATTTTGTTTGTTTACAAAATGTAATACTGGTTTCTAACTTAACGTCTGACCTTATGTTTATGATATCAGTATTGTATAACCACGTGACTTTTCAGTAATAAACTATCTATGATGATCATTTAAAAATAAATACATACTTACCCCATGACCGATCAGTAATGTTCACCACGCTATAGATTATCAGTAAAATATATCCTGACGGTAAACACAGCAGGAACCAGAATCCTTGGAAGAGGCAAGCAAACTCTTGTAAATGTAGTAAACCAGTCACAATAAATAGTCCCACAAGGATTCCAAAGTATAGCGTTGTCATGGAAATCTTGAAATCAGCACTAATGGCTGAAAGAAGACACATGTATGTACATGTAAAACATCAATTTGAACTATGATCTTTTAATGTACCTATCATTTTGAATTCTAACTGCAATATATATCTATTTTATGACTTGAAATTATTTTATCCTGCAAACTTTCTACTGTACATGTATAAATAAAGGGTGTCGGATAATGCAAAGCTTTATTCCGCCACTGCATAATAAGGTCTCCTGGCTGCCTTTTCAGTTATGAGCAAGTCAAAAAACAGGAAACGGGTAACAAGTTTAAAGTTGCACGCGCCTACCGCTGCGCTCAACAGATTGCTGAAACTATTCTGGGCACACTTCGCAGTTTTATCGAGCAATCTCGTAACCGCAATTTACATTAATTTTGTATACTTTATTTCAGCCTAGCCTGTATTTACAATGTACCTAATAGATAAACTCACTTTCATTTAAGAATACTTGTATATTTATAATAGACATGTGCGCGTGCGCATGTTGAACCTAATAGTCATAAACAGTAGATGTAATTCTTTACACATCTGCAGTCCCACAGCATGTCATAAATGGTTATTACATATTAAATGCACAATCAATGCAGCTGTAGTAAAGACGGGCACACGTTTGAATTTAAGCTAAATGTTAAAGACCTACGTGTGATAGATAACCACCCCTTACCCCACACCCATCAATCAAATATAATTTTAGGAACTCCCATTTATGAATCATTTAATTGCAAAATAAAACTGAAGCATTGCTGTATTTTTTTCTTTTACTTTCTGCACAACGAAAAAAATGGACACGTGCAGGTTTCACCAAGCAGCCAAATATCTCAGCTTTCCAATGGTACCAAAAATGTAGCGGTAAAACTTCGGGAATGTGAGTAAAATGAAAAAAAAATATACCGCTTAAAATCGCTTAAATTATTAGAATATTCATGTTTCAATAAAAATAGTTTATGTGATATTTTCTATTCAATACTATTACAATAAATACAGCTTGTGTTCTTTCGGTGACTTATGCGATTTTCATTCTCAGAATTTAAATCATAATTTGCATAAATCGGATTTTTTTGTATTTTTCCATATGTCACACGAAGTTATTGCTCATTCGAAACGTCTCAAATTTGGTATCTTTCGATAGATGATTCAATTTTATACCATAAAACTACGAAAAAAATTTTCATGAAAGAACTTAAAAACATATTATCCACCCGTAGAATATCAAAGAAATTTCACATTCACAGAATACCGACAGAGTAAAACTCATATTTGAGGCATTTATAATTAAGAGAATGATTAATCCAGTATACCTTTCGTGTATCAAGTCAGGCGCTTAGGTTTTCATTCTGGGATTACAATTATTATAAAATCGTAAAAGAGGATTTTCCAGAATTTCAGATTTTCTTCTATATCACATGTTATTGTATTTGTTTTATTTGGATACCGTAGTTCAAACAAGATTTGGTGTGATAAAGTACCTTGGCTTTTTAATGAGATCAAGTAATTTAAATTTGAACTTTTTCAAGTCATATTACATGTACATTGTAGGCGAATTGCCACCCCTACACCTGAAAAAAATATATTAACGAACCAAAAAGTAATCAGTAAATGATGTATAAAAAGACACGTTGATTACTATTGTTTGAATATTGATGTATCTTTTATATCTGTTCATATCATGGCGAATGCAGACCGATAGAGTAATCAAGGGAACCAAGGTTATAGCGGTAATCAAAGGTATGTAATCCAGAGACAAAGACCAGACATGGAAAACAGACATACACAACAATGAACATAAAGTAACTAAAATTATACATACAAAGTAACAAAAGCAAATGAGCAACGCGAACCAGCTAATAACTGGGAGCATGGACCAGGAGCACCGATAGGGTAAGCGTCCTCGAAGAAGCATCATTAGTTTGATGGGGTTTATTAGCTATTAATCATCTTTACCATCGGCAGTGTCTGGTACTTAGTACATGAACCGGAGTCGATGAGTACATTGTATTTGATTTTAACATTGCTTATACGGAACTTGATATTTAACGGAAGTGTTAAGTTCATTCATACAGGAAATGTCCCTGACATATTTTGTATCAGCCTATGTGTGATAACTATTTATTTCCTCTTATGGTTACAATATTTTACTACGATAATTAAATTTTGATTTAATCTTTTTGGAATATACTAATCAATGTCATGTTGATCCAGGATATTATTATTCATGACAGGAATAAACTCTCACTGACAAAATGATTTTATTTAACAAGAAAATTGGAGACCCTGGTTCATGTAGTACTGTGATGCACAAAAATAGCTTTTATGCTTATAAAAAGTAAACCGTTTAAAAACATGTTTTAGGATAATAGGTTCTCGCGCAACACATTTTAAAATTAAGCTTTAATTGTAAGTTGCAATAAAGTTGTGTCACAAATAATTAGCTGTTTGGTTCTTAAGTCTGTAGTATAGGACATTTAAGAATAAAAGGGTTTATTTTCTTTTATATATACACACTTATGATCAGCTTTAACATCTTCAGATAATTAAGATAAAGGTGTTAAATTAAGGTAACAAGAATGTGGAAAATGTTAGATTGACCAATGGACAAAAAGGGGCGTTATCCAAATTAATTAAACAAATATGATTGGTCAAGTTGCAACTCTGGAGGTTTGCACGTGATCGTCCGAATCATGATCGGAGTCCGAAATTTGAAATCACTTGTGCTCTAGAAATCTGATAATAAGGAATACTGCAACTTATACCATCTTTATATTATTTAGGGAAGTTAAGTTTATTTAGAAAATAACAAACATTCTTTTAGCTTTTCTGAATTTATGTTCCATGGATTTAAATGAAGTGAATAGAAATTAAAATTAAAATGAAACAATGCTTTTAAGTTAAGAAAAATGTGCAGGGACTTTAAATTAATAAGTATTTTTTGGCTTGCAAAACAATGTTTAAGCAAAGTGATATCTTTAAATATAACATTATAAACATTGATAAGTTGTAAATAAGTTTTATATAGTAAAATGTAGTTAAAATTTAATAATATAAAATTAAGTTGCAGTCAGTTCAAATTGCTAGTAAAAGATGTCCGGAATTATGTACATGGTCTGTCTCAGACTTGAGTCGTAGTTGTTACATATTAAAGGGAGATAATAATTGCAGCAAAACTGTATAAATAAATTTAAGGCAACATTTATTGAAAAATGCAGATTTTACTTAATTTGATAAGCAGCTTCTTAGCATTTGAACTCAGAAATGTGAAAGTATGTTTTGCTAAAACAGAGGAGGATTGCATAACTCAAAATATGACACGAATCCCTTGTTAGTTGAGGTATGTGATAAGATGTCTTTTAATATGTATTTTGCAAATTCAGTTTCTATATAAAATAGGAAAATAAATGGATAAAATTAGTACTAGGAGCAAGTGTAATTAATCAAGAGTTGAAAATAAGCTTTTGTTACTTTCAATACAGATTTTAAATTGTTGAAAAGTGGTGTAGACCTGAGTACCTTAATATATGTATGTATTATTTAACTATATGAATTGTGTGCTGTTGATATTTATGATTATCATATGACTTGCGCACCAGAGATCTGATAATAAAGAATACTGCAACTTAGACCATCTTAATATTATTTAGAAATCACCCAGAAAGCAAAGCGGCAACACACTAAGCAAGCAAAGCAGAACAAATTACTATAACAAGATCAACATTTCGACAAAAGCTAGTCCCCCCAAATAAAATACGTCGTAACAGTACGTGTGAAAGCTAATCCGCCTCATTATAACTTGCAGAGAAGTCCAGAACTCGGCTATTCTTTTGAAATGGTTCAATACAGCTAAAATGTAAACCCATTCCATGAAAAAAGTAAGGTTTCAGATAGACCAATTATCACACCATACAATTATGTAACTGACAAAATCACAAAAAAATAAATACAAATAACATTAGCCATCAGTTAGGGATCTCAAGAACGGCAGTGTTCATTACAGACTACACCCTTGTGCCATTGGCGCAGATATTTTATGTATGGTGCTTAAAATTGTGGCATGTGGGCGCACAGCATTCCGTTGGTGAATCTTTGAATTTCTGGATTTATTTGGTTGTGTGTCTGGACATCTTTCCGTTATTTTAAGTACCAATGGCCTTGCCCAATATGTAGGAAACTAGAAAAACACGTCAAAACTTGCATTTTAATGCATTTTACTTAAGTTCTTCTTCTGGAAATTTGTTGGCGGGTTAAAACGTCTTTTAAAAACTGCAGGTGGTGTCGCAAGGGACACGATCGTTTCCCCTGACCTTGATGAGAGGACTGACAGAAAACAAACGGGCACGGCCGGCGAACCTGGAGAATGTTGAGTAAAATTAAAAAACTGAATGTCCGTAAGCCTTGGTAGAATATGATTACAATAAGAAACAGAAAGATTTTAATTGGAGCTGCAATATCAAAATGAGTAACAATTTGATTCAGCTGAATGCCACAATAAAAACATATACTAATATTTGTTTTTATTCATTTGAAGTGTATAACTTTCACCTAATAATGAAACTATAAAGTGTGTACAAATAACTTCGTTTGTTTAATTTTTCCTGTTATCTAAAAATAGCCTCCTATTATACTGACATGTTTGCCCCTTTTTTTCTGAAACGATCTCCTGCTTTACTGTCAAGGGGACAACTTGTCCCCTTTTGCAATTTTCTGGAATGAACACTAGAACGGAATGAAAACCTAACTGTAGACCACAAAATATGTGGATATTACCACGCATCATGACTATAGATCCATACAGTAGGATTTAATATAAATTAATTTATGTTTGGTATCAGTAGGGAAGGCGATCAGTTACGCCCCTATTTACTTGTAGCCGTAAAATTTTCCAATTTCAGACTAAAGCTTACTTTTTCATTATTTCCACGCCATCCCCTTCTTTATTATACATGTAACATGTTCTTCGCCTGAGTATTGAAGAAATAATCGTATCAATATTACTATATGTTATATATGTATATGTGTAGATATACATGTTTGTACGAACCATCAGGAGATATTGTGGGATTTACAGTTTCATTTCCATTCCAGTACGACTCGTCATTAGCGTTCGCTAGATTCTCAACTAGTTGTTCTGCCGTTCCAACGACGACGGCCATCATCACCAAGGCGTAAGCAAACGTCAATATTTTAGCACTCTACAAGAAATCAATTACAAACCATCATTGAATAAAACTTTGGTTTCTTTGTCATTTTATATTGCTGAATTCTCTCCTTTCACATACCTTTTTAAATGTAAATGGCATTTTGTTTCAATGAATCGTAAATGTTCTGTCGTGGTATGGTCCTGATCACTGCGCTACCAAACTTTAAATATTAATTCAAGTCTGAGGACATTCTTAACTCTTTGTGACGTCATGATTGCAAAGACTTTAACTGAAGTTACCATGGAAGTTAAGAATATTCTCGGACTTCAGTATTTTAAACTTTTGTGGGCCTGGTCACCGAAACGGCATTAAACAACAACTAATCAGTCAACCAAAAACTTTCCTTTCGGTAGTTAAGTTAGGGGCAATTTTACTGAAACATTAACTTCCTATTTGTGATATGAGGGACGCCTCGAATGCAAAATAATAAAGCAATGCAAAATACTAAAACTCAAATTTGTAAGATCCAGTTATGAGACTGTCTTGGATATTTGTCAAAGTAGAACGTGCCTTCATGAAATTAGACTGAACGCTAGAAATTTGCAAGACTTTCGTATAAAATGGGTAACAGAACCGTGCATAGTTCTATTGCATAAATCTGATGCTCAACGCGACATTAATAAATCCTTAAATGCAAACCTACATAATTAATAAATATTCAAAAGGTAACCCAAAATATAATACTCAGTACTGCAAACTTGAAAACGAGACTAGTGTTTTTAAGTACACATATCAAATGCAACAAAACTTTACTGTTAAAGATGTTTTGTCAAACATTTGAATCGGGCAACTTAACCCTTTACAATATACGAGATAATCAAGTGAAATGGCTCAAGTACTTCTCTGTCTAAGAATCAGGCAAAATATGTATAAGGTTTGACACATGAAGAAAAAAAGGCAGAGATTTTGTTGCGTTACCTATTTTTGTATTTCACAAGATCTAGATTTAACCTCAAGTTGATTGAAAAGTTTGTCTTTTTATGATACTAAAAGATATAATTCATTTGAAATTGTGAGAAAATATTCTCCAACTTTTCCCTTATATAACCAGTCAAAAATATCTACATCACAAATGTTTCAGGATAAATTTTAAAAAGTTTTTCGGTTGTTTTCTAGATGTGTTTAATATCTTTGAGGCAAAAAGACCAAACTAAGAAAATTATGTGCCACCATTGCCCATTTCTTACACGTAATGGTACTAAAATACTGAACTGACCAGAAGTTGGACTTTCTGTGATGTCTTGATACAAACAAGACCAAATAACACGATAACAACGAACTGTGCAATAACAGTGGCTGTCACGTTCAAGTTCCAGGCATACGCTAATCCTCCTGTACGAAAAATGCAAATTTAAATAGATAAAAAAAACATGGTCTAGTACAGTGTGTTGAAATACAATTCTTTATCTTTTACAACTTATCGCTATAAGAAATAAACAGGTCGAAGTTGCATGTAGTACAATGTACATTGTACCTTCATAATTTTAACTAAGAGATAAGGATTAAGGAAGTAGATTTAGGGAAAGGGACATAACTCTTGAAATCAATGATATGCTTGTATCATATTCAATTTCACCAAAGCCTATCAAGCTTTCATTTGAAACAGAATGAAATCAGTCAAAGTTACTTTGATTCTTACGAGATTGATGTAAAATACTGAATACCAATGTTTCAATGATTTGTAAGAGTTATGTCCCTTACCTTAGGTCTACCTCTTTATATAAAATTTAACTTCATTTACGTTCATTGTCTTTTGTACTAAATTTCGGGTACATGTACATGTAACAAGGAAATTTTCCAAAGAAAACAAGAAGCGGTACACGCCGATGGTCAAAAAATATCTTGGACAGAAATACATGTATATGTACATGTGCATTTGTTCACGCACACAGGTTGTTTTGTTCATGAACAATGTGTTCACATTCCTACAAATCAATGGAATGAATAATATGATTGTAAAAAAGTCTCTTTGCAAGCCTTTTAAATACTTAGCAACGAAAAAAAGGTATACGAATATTTTGTCTATTTTATAAAATAGCGGTAAATATTACCCGATATAATAAGCGTGACAGTACTGGGCCCCAGGATAGTGGATACCAATAGCAAACCTTGGTATATCAGAAAACCGAAAGAAATTCCCTGATTTAACTTCCGGAGAATGTTTGCTTCTTTTAACAGTAGGTATAAATTGGCAACAGTTGACCCGATCCATCGACGACGCTGTGTGTAAAACTCATTGAATTCTGTTGGACAGTTTGTGTAGTTGGCTGAGGCTGCACAGTAGTCAATTCTCCAACCACTTTGGACCTGGAATTATTATGGTTTTGACGTACAAACAACCAAGGGAGTCGTGGAACTAGAATTTTACATTTTCAGTAGGTTGCATGGCATCAGTAATTGTAAATGATGCACTGTAGCGTTTTGCAATAGTTTATAGCAAAACGATCTGTTCATGACGTCCGGTATCGTTTCTGGTTCACTATATATGCAAATGCACCTGGGGTTTACTTTCACAGAATACTTATTTAAAATATAGTTTTAAATCAATTTCCTTAAAGGAAGTGCATTGCTCAGAAAAATCACACACTGTACATATACCACAACGAATCTTACCATTAAAGTACATAGCCAGCGATCTTCTCCCATGTCTTTGGTAAGAAACTCCATTCCTTTTTCGACATTTGAGGCATACGTTGGTATAATGTCCCGTAGTGCTTTAACCCTGTAAACACTGAAACATCCAGGGGCACACAGCACAGATCCGAGGACATGTTCAGCAGCCTGTAAAAACGATCACAACCATAGTCATTTGTAATGGGTTTTTTTAATATTTTTTTTTTGGAAATGGCTGAATTATGAAATACAGCACTTGGATATGAAAGTATAATCATAGTAGCATCAATGACAGTATTTTCGTAGTCAATGTAATACATGTACATGTATATGCACGCTTACGTATATTGTAAATGAACAATTTGAAATAAAATTATGAAAATAAGTTGTTAATTACTTATACTTTATACATTTATACCATGGAACTGTGTGTAAATTTTACATACATTCAGTCATGTAATTTAGTTCGACTTAATATATAATTGAACAATGAGCATAATGTATCTTATACATGTACGTTATCGACCTTTTGAAACCAGTGGCCAATTGCGTACTCGAACTGTTGGTACCAGTATAGAGGTCCGAATCCTAGTGGGTATGTGCGTGCGCATACTGCTCCAACGGATGTGTCACGTGTCATCAGATCTAGCAATGCTTCCACTGAGTCTGGTGTAAATTTCACGTCAGCGTCTGTCGTCAGTATAAAAGCAGTCTCGTCATCAACTAAAATTCAAAATATTGTACCATACACATGTACGCGTTAAGCACTGTAATTACTGAACTTGTACAAGTTCTTTCGGGTGTCTTCAGGAATAGGGCAATTCGACGAGTGTTTCTAGAAAAGCAGAGGACGCTTATACAACCGATGCACATGATCCATGCTTCCAGTTTTTAGTGGAGTCCGAGTTGCTCAGTTGTTTTTTTGTTCCTTTGTATTTATTATTTAAGTTACTTTATGTTCTTTGTTGTGTATGTCTGTTTTCCATGCCTGGTCTTTGTCCCTGGATTACATTTTTTTGATTACCGCTAGAACCTTGGTTCCCTTGATTATTATTTCTATAATACCTTTGGAGTCCTCTCTCACTAGGAAATCGAGAATATATGACATATACATGATCTGGCTCCATCTCTTTTTGTTTTTGACCTGGAATAAACAGTCAAATCAGAAATTGTCATTTAAAAGATACAAACAATAGCGACAAAAGCAATTTAAAATCTAAAGTTTTTTATATTGCTTTATGGACTTTTATGCAAATTTTAGGGAAAAAAAATTATCTATCTAGTACAATATACATGTACATCATAAGCCCTACATGTACATGTACAATGTAGGTCAATCGATTTAAAAAGGGGTTTTCTTGAACTTAAGTTTATGTGTTGTTTTTAAGGGTACCTTTTTGCAGGTGATCGTGTTTATGGTTCATAATACATGCAGTACTACTGGGGATAAAGAACATGATTGGGTTAAGAAAAAATAAGGTATAAGATAAGAAAAGGTATATGTTTATTCTGCAGGTTTCGATCGTTTGAGATAAGTTTTACTGTACAGGTCCACATATCATATCACATATTAAACATATCATTCAATTTGATTTATCTACCTTCCTGTTGTCTTTAAGATGAATGACAAATGTCATAGGTTGGCCACAGTTTTCTCCCCTTGATGCATGCAATCTCCAGCTAAGACGTAACCCATACGGAAAGTCGGCCATAGTACAAGTATCAACGTCTCCACATTCTGTAAAGTGTACATGTAGTTACAAGCAATGATATCGGTAATTAGGTTTTGATTGAGGACCGCTTTAAAGAAAGTGAAGACAATTATATGTTGTGCATGTAAGCTAAGCCTACAGCAGTGTAGACCAATAACTTTAAATCGGTTGAAAACGTATGACCAGAACGTACCACCATTTCAAGAATAATCGAGGGAACCGGTATTCTAGCGGAAATCATAAGAATGCAATCCAGGGACAAATATCAGATATGGAGAACTGAGAATCACAACAAAGAACCTACTGTAACCAAAATAATACATACAAAGTAACAAAACTACATTTTTGTAAGTAAGCAGCTCGGACTCCACTGAATACTGGGAGCATGGACCAGGTGCATCGGTAGGGTAAGCGTACTTTGTTTTTCTTCTAGAAACACCCGCCTAATTTACTCATAAAAAGTCGTCCAGGGTAGGGTAAACTCCGAATTAGAACATACCATTTGCATTTGGAAATAAGAACTGTATATTGTTGAAATGTTTTAGTTGTTTGAAAGCCGTATAGTTTATCAGGTCAATTATACTTTACTCGAAGCTTAAGTTATACTTGTAGTTGAATTATGAAAAAAGAAAATATGTCATGAGCATGTTAACTTATAGTGATCGGAAAATATGTGTTAAATATCAAATACAGTGTACACAATTAACCCAAAGTAACGACACATATACGTACGAAGAACTTCGGGAACGAGGCCGAGAAGTTGTAAGGCTTTGTTAGTGATTGTATTGCCCTTTATTCCCCCATCGAATATGATATGAGATTCAAAATGGCGGGTACCAATCTGCTTTGCAGCATTTATATGGGCTATAGATTCCAGAAGCTGCTTCATTTCCTCACGGGTCTGTAAAAAATAAACAAAGTGTTCTTCAAAATACATTGTACACGTGATTTCTAGCACTTTACTTGACATGTGTCTTTTTTGAAATAGTTAAAGTATTGACGTTGGTTGCAAAAAAATAACCAATAACAGTAGGATCGCAATAACTTTATCTTGATATGCAAAGAAAACTAGGCTTACAGAAGTGAACGAACTGGGTACATGTACATAAATGTAAGTTTTTGAGCCAAATTTTCACGCATTTTCATTCTATCCTTGTGATCTGAACCCCCCCCCCCCAAAAAAAAAAAAAAAAAGTACATGTCCATATCTGTTTTTGGGTCATATTGATTTTAGTGACCACCACTAAAACAATTTGACTCACTATATATATACCTCTCGATACATGGTGGTACAGATGTATACTTTTGTTTTCTTTATCTGATCCTCTTTAACATCTTGTTTGGCATCCATAAACATTGTCCGTCTGTCTAGAAGCATCCATTGGTCGGGCATTATACTGTTAAACATCGGTAACCAGAATAACTTAAATGTAAACAAACCAAAAACAGTCTGATTTTGATTTAAAAAGCATCATGGGAGAACGTGCCTCCACCCACCCTTAAAATTGGGATTGGGTGTTTCAGCATTAAATCATGATTTTTACAAATCTCCCCAGTTTATTTTGGCTAGCTTATGTCTTAAAACATAATTCATTTAATCGCTTTGAGATTAAGTAGTTATATGTCTGCTTAGCTATATTACATGCTATTTGAACCTGTAGGCATAATTTTGATTACGGTCAGGCACAAATATTTGATGCTACGCATAACTGAAGTTGCATGATATGCTAGGCATAATTAGTTTAGACTAGATATACAATGTAAATGTTAATAAACTACCTGTACCTGTTCAATTTATACTACGTACGTTTTTACCGAGATTTTTACCTTCACTTCTTTCTGCAAGACAATTGTGTTACTTTTAAATACGTAGTATCCTACAGTCAAACACTGTCCGATGAAGAGCAGTATCAAGGCAGGAATCAGGAATCCATTATATTTGTCTAAATCTGTACATATGTCTTCATCGAATGGAACAGATCTGTCGCCAAAATAAAACTTTTTACAAGAATCTTTCATAAAGAGTATCATGAAAGATAATGGCGTCACTAACAGTAGTGGAATAACGAATGCACCCTTAACCATCTGCGTCTGGAGAGCATACACACCAATGGCATATCCTAACGTCGTAGTTATTACATTGATCATAAAGAAATATGTCTGCTGGTCAGTCATTTTGCTTAAATCCTGCAAAGAAAAGTTCCATCCGGTCGACCATTCTTCGATGACCGTTAATATGTTTCCCTTATTGATTACATCTTGAATAAGGAAAGAGAAAATGATTGTCAAGATTATTTTTACAAGAGAGGATACAACTATTAGTTTATGTGTATATCTCTCTTCTCTGTCTCGATTAACTGAAAACTGTGCGCTACTTGACAAACTGCTTAAGCCAGACATACTGTTTGGAGATTTGAGTAAGTTGTCCCCACTTTCTGTCTTTCGTAACGTGACATCCGGTGAAAATCCATTTACAGACTTTACTTTGTCAACCAAAATAAATTTGCGACGTAACCATGGCAACCAAGAAAATCCCAAACAGAGAATAGACATAAACACTTGCCATATGTTCTCTTTTGGTACGGAAAGAGGCTTGTCTATTATAACATATACAGTCAAACCAAAGCCAAGTATTGTGACAAACGCGCCACCTATAAACGCTAGTCTCAAAATAGAGCCTTTCAGTAAACTTCTGTCTGCAAAAATAGCACTTGTAATGGCATGAATTATATAGACGCCGTCCATTAATAGAACAACAACTGCACTTCCTTTGAACTTAAGAATTTGTAACGCAAACAAACATAATCCAAACGTTTCTAGGGCACTGACAATCACACACTAAAAGAAAAAAGTGTTTATATCAGTTCTACACGTAACATGCTTACCCTTCCGGAGTACCTGATGTTACTCCCTATTTTTTTGTGGGAGTTCATATTGCTTGTGCTATAGTCTATGTGTGACGTCTTCTTTCTCTTATCTTCAGTTTTTGTTTGGAATCTTTTTTATTCGGTTCGCTTCATTTTAAATTTAGATCATTGTTTGTTTAAGGAGGTAGACCTAGGATAAGGGACACAATTCTTAAAAACCATTGGAACGTTTGTTTTCCGCATTTTACACCAATCTTGTATAAGCATCTAATTAACTTGGATTCGTTTTATTCTGCTTCAAATGAAAGCTTGAGAGGCTTTGGTGAAATTGAATATAATACAAACATATCATTGAATTCATGAGTTTTGCCCCTTACCCTAGGTCTACCTCCTTAATATATTCACCCTTAGGCCATGTTTTTTGGATTTTGACGGATTTGAATCATCTCACTGCCGAAGTTTTGGTATTTTTTGTTTGTCTGATATTTAGTCTAATCTTTTTGTGCTTTTAGGAGGTCGTCTCAAGGCAAAGGGAAAAACTCTAAATCATTGATTTTTTTGTGTCATATTCTATCTTATCAAAGCCAATCAAGTGTTCCATGGAAGCAGAATGAAATCAACATAACTAAGATGCTTACATGAGATTTATGTAAAATGGTTTACACAAGCGTTCAAGTGATTTCTCATGCCCCTTAACCTCTATCTACCTCCTTACGAGAAATATGTCGCATATAATGTTTTGCTGTTATGTACACTACACAGCAGTAAGCGGTTGGTTCTCGGAAAATGACGCGAGACAGCCTTTGAATAGGGTCATTTTTCAGTCATTGATTTTAAGTGAATATATTGCATTTAACTCAAGTATTTCATTGATGAAGATCATAATTTATTTATCGTTGATTGAGCATTAATTTTATGCAACATTATGTGATTTTGGCAATTTATTCCACAACCAATTATAATTTTGTGTCCATGCACATTTTAAGAACTTTGAACTAGAGGCTCTAAAGAGCCTGAATCGCTCACCTGGCTTTATCATCAATATTTTTTTTCGTAAAAACGGTCATTTCTAATTTTTCTTGGATAGAAAATCCTACAGCTAATACCACAGGAATTATCATATCAATTTTCATTAGATGTTTGAATAAAATGTTAACGACGACGACGGACAATGACGGACGCCAAGTCATGGTAATAGCTCAGTTGGCCCTTTGGGAAAGGTGAGCCAGAATTGGACAAGATAATTATATGATTTGTTGCCTTTTTTCGTTTATTGAAATATTTTGCCTAGAAGTTCCATTTCCACATTTAATAATAGATATTAAACAACAAATCTATAAAGTTCAAGTTCATTAACTTCGACATTACAAAATACTATTGGTGTCGGTTAATATACTTTACCAAGATAAGCCGTCTACCGGTAGGCCACTTCCGGTCGCTTCTGCCAATGCTACTCCAAGAAAACCGCAAAAATGTTAGGACGTTTGGAAAAAGCAGCATTAACAGGATGTGGATAAAACTTGTACAACATTCTTCCTTTCTTGTATCTGTAGCAGATTCGTCAACATTCATGCAATTTCCTTTGTCCTTAAGTTTTGCAGCGACCCCTATTGCCGAAAGTTTACTCGATACTAGACAACCAAGGAAGACGGCACCACTGATGAACGTCACTAGCCATTTTGAAATAACAACTAATTTCGATGGTTGTTTTAATTTTATTTCAGATGCATTCATACTTCTGTCAATCTTAGAGACACCGGAAGCAGAAAGGCTCGAAGTGCCTTGAGGGACTGCCGTTAACGTTGACCCCACAGACGACATTGTCTCCCCAAGGCTATTGGCTGCTGAGCCTGTTCCAGCCATATCTATAATATTTGTGGTCATCTCTGGTAATGTATACTGTATTTCTAAAAGAACAAAAATCGCAGCTATCAACTTTACCATAAAAATTAGAGACTAGTCTATCTAAAATGACTATCAGAGAGAAAATCTTGGTCACATTAGACAGGTTGTATGTACATTTATATATATGTTTGTTTAAACATGTTTAGAGTCAGTAATAATACAAGTACAATAGTTATACACTCTATACAATAATTGTATGGCAAAGATTCGGAAACAAACAGAGCTTATACATGTACAAAGTTTATCTCCTTAAAGCAAGGGCGTGCTGAATTTACGTAGTACTTTGGCACGCTCACAATTTTTTTTTGGAAAAAAATCTTTTATATAGAATATAATATATGACAAAAAGAAACAAACAAACAGAAGATTGAAATGCATTATGGGTACAATGGTTGTATTTAGGTGTTCACAAACCTGTTATTTACTTTTGCACATTTGTAAACGACTGTATGTTTTGGTCTTAAGTCAGAGCACCTGATCCATAAAAAAGATTCCAGATGTTAATGGAATAGGAAGGTCAAGGGAAAATAGATTTGTTTCTCGAATGGCTGTATACTTATTACAGTGAAGTGGATAATGTGCCGTCGTTTCAGATTGACCGCATATACAGTATGGGTTATCTATAAGGGTTTGCGTAAATAATTGCGCATTAAAAGAACTGCTGTCCATATGCAGCCTTGCATGGAAAACTTGATCGATTCTACTGCCGATATAAAAATATGCCGGACATTTTACATTCTGAACTTTAATATAGTTCTTGAAGGTTTGTAATGACGACATTTTACGAATGTCGAGAGGCAAATTATACCATATTTCAACACTGGACAGTAAGAAGCGCCCCGAAAAAAGATTATATACAGGTTAATGTTACATAGATGTACATGTACAAATGTACTACATAGGAATATTATAATCATATTTTAAGACGAGTTACTCTTGAATATAGATGGTCACGAAGACAGTTTCCAATGTATTTGTTATAATGGTAAAATTAGAGCTAGTCAAACATAAATAGACTGTAAAAGTCTCTGGTACAATGAAGCACAATGCGTATCTGTTTGTTTCGTCAGGATATCAATGTTTACATATAGGGAAGATATGGAAGTGGATAAGAGAATGTTTCGTACCAATTCATACTAATAAGTATTGAATTTTGATGATAAACCAATCGTTACTTAAGATGGTAAACCCAGGGTAAGAAACATAACTTTTGAAATCAGTGATATGTTTGTATCATATTCGATTTCACCAAAGCCTATCAAGCTTCTATTTGAAGCAGAATGAAATCAGTTCAAGTTACTTTTATGCCTACACGAGATTGATGTAAAATGGTGAATACAAACGTTAAAATGATTTGTAAGAGTTGTGTTCCTTTAGCTACCATAGGTCTACCTACTTAAATTGTATATGCCCCAAAATATTTGAGTTGAGAAAATCAAAATTATCCATCTGTAGTATATTAATTCACAACGTTGTTACATATTTGCGATGCCAGTTGATGCAAAAGTTAAATGAATACTTGTTTTCAAGTTGTATTATGCAGAAAATAAATTTTAACTGTTGGTTGTACGCCTTCATTCATGTGAAATGCAATAAGAAACAGGATGATATCAAGTCGGTAATGACCCAATTCCTTTATGTGAAGTCCCAGCACAAGATTGCACTGATTCATGAATATTAATTGACATCCTGTTCATATCGATTTTCTCAATTTCTCTAAATATGTATAGTCATAATTGTTGAGAAATGTATCTAAAAAATATCAACCATTTCATACAAGTACATAAAATAATGATTTGTAGGAGTTGTGTCCCTTACCCTAGGTCTACCTACTTAAATTGTATATGCCCCAAAAATATATGAGCTGAGAAAATCTAAATAACCCGTCTGTAGTATATTAATTCACAAGGTTGGTACATGTATACATTTGCGATGACAGTTGATTCAAAAGTTAAATGATTACTTTTTTTTCAGGTTGTGTTATGTAGAAAAGAAATTAAAAAAACAAGCGTTTGCTCGTATGCCTTCTTACATTTTACGTATAGAGAAAAGCTATAGGCTTGATAATGATTTAACTTAACTTGATAATTTGATTTTACTTTATAGCGCGTACAATGATGATGTTTTGGTGATTATGTTTGTCTTCCTTTGAGCAAATGAGAAAATCCGCTCCGCACCTTAAATCTTCTGAACAACATCATTGAATGCGCTGTCATTGTTATGATTTTGTTTAACTCTGACAAGGAATTACAATGTAATTATACACTTCAAAAGTTATATTCACTAATACCATTATAATGATATATTAAGCAGTTTTTATTTCTTTAAAAGTTTGCTGAATAATTATGTAAATGCAATTATGTGACATGAAAACAAGTAATTTAATGCATGTACGTTTAAGCTTTTTACCTACTAAATTAAGGAATGTCAATATTCACGTGTAGTACTTAAGGATGAAGGTATAAGTTTCCTCATACGTCAAATGTAAATGTTTCCTGTTTGATTTTGAATTGATAATAAATGGTGTAAGCAGTAAAAACGACACAATAGTTAGGGAATTACAGGAAATATAGTAACCATCTTTCAAGCATTGACTGGCACTTGAGTGCTCTAACTTCTCTTACTCTAATGAAGTACAACGGGACATTGTAATGCTACGATCCATATATTCTTGCTCATCCTTGTAAATGACTTTTCTATAACGGTGAACGGATACCATTTGCAATACCCCCAATATTGGTACATAAATACAAAATGTACTTGTACATTGTAGTTCATGACAATGTTCTGAGAGCTATTGGGTAGAAATTGACTAACGTAGCAGATATACATGTACATGTACATGTATCTTCAGCCACTTTTTTCTTGTTGAGATAAGTACCAAATTATATCAAAATATACGGTAGTTTGAATTCATGCATTCTTTTTGTAATATCTTGACAATTGTTAACATATTTCAAAATGTCTGAAAATGTTCACCTAAAAAGTGCAATTTTTTTCATGTAGATTTCAGTATCTTTATATAGCTACATTGTAGATCGTAAAAATTCCCGAGTTTCTAGGGACTTAGGCGGGCCTCCGACCATACCTGCCTTATTTACTACTGCCTACTATTTTAATTCAATCATGATAATTTACACCCCTTACTAATCAACTGAAAAAAATGTGAAGATAGGCAATTAGGTCGAACTAATAAGCAAAATAGGGGGGATGGAATGGTCTTTGTCTCCGTGGATCGTTATGGTGTATCCATCTGTGTCATGAAAACTGATTTATTCAGCGTGTCATAGTTTTCCTTTTCTCATTTGTCTACCCCGGACTTGACTTTTTATGAGCAACTCGGCGGGTGTTTCTAGAAAAAAAAACAGAGGACGCTTACCCTACCGGCGCACCTGCTCCATGATCCCAGTTTTTAGTGGAATCCAAGTTTTGTTACTTTATTTGTATGATTTCAGTTACTTCATGTTCTTTGTTGTGTATGTCTGTTTTCCATGTCTGGTCTTTGTCCTTGAATTACATTCTTTTGATTACCACTATAACCTTGGTTCCCTTGATTACTCTTTGATTACAACTATAACCTTGGTTCTCCTGATTACTCTTTGATTACCGCTACATATAACCTTGGTTCCCTTGGTTATTCTCTCCGCATTGTATTGACTATCTTCTATAGTCTTATGGTTAGAAACACGATACTATTTTCAATCGTTTGCAAGTTGTTGGAAATAATATCAGTCTATCGTAATTCTGTTATTTACAATTTAATATTCTTTTAATTTCCACAGACAGCAACACAAAAAACATGCTATCAAATAATTATTCTTGTGACATTATAAATACAAACCTTTTGATAAACTTTAAGCTTTTTTATACGATGAAATGGCTGTTGTATATGTACATGTCCGAATAATAATGCAGAAGTACATGTATATATAATGTACATGTCCTCACAATATTATGGATTATAAATCTCTATCTCTAGTCTACATCCGTCTTATTCAAGATATATTTTTAAAAGGTAATTGCATCAATAGTATCCCTCATAGAATACATACATGTAATAAACTCACGTGTAAAGTTATGCGAGTATTTATACTTCAAAACCTCAAAAAATAACCATCAAAGTGTTTGTGAAGTTTCCGTTTTTATGATTTTAGTTGAAATTGCAATAAGAAACAGGATGATATCAAGTCGGTAATTACCCAAATCCTTTGCGTGAAGTCCCAGCACATTGCAGTTATTCATGACTATAAATAGACATCCTGTTCATACTGATTTTCGCAATTTCTAAGAAATATATACAGTCTCAATTGTTGAAAGAATAATTAAGGGAACCAAGGTTATGGCGATAATCAAAAGAATGTAATCCAGGGAAAAAGACCAGACATGGAAAACAGACATACACAACAAAGAACATAAAGTAACTAAAATCATACATACAAAGTAACAAAAGCAAATCAGCAACTCTGACTCCACTAAAAACTGGGAGCATGGACCAGGTGCATTTGAAAGATGTATTTAGAAAATATCAACCATGTCATACAAGTTAAAGAAGCGAGTTGTCCGAAATTACTCTTACAAAATATCAGAAACAACTGACTGCTACATGTATAGCGATTTGTGGTACTGTGTCGACCCCTCGTCATGGCTTCTGTCTTTTTTTGACACTTTAAGACACGATGACTGGGCCATAGCACCCATTGTGGCAGTAGGACAGTTGTCTCACTAAACATTTAACCATCTATTATTTTAATGTTCATAAAAACGATTTTTACAGTAGTACATTTAAATATGATTCCGAGACGATTCTACATGTTTAGCTCGTGTATAGTATAAACGTCCCACTTCTAACATTAACAACCACCCCATTCCTCATTCACCATTGTCCCCATCCCCATTCCCCATAGAAAAATCCCCACCCCCCCCCCCATAAAATTCCCATTACATATTTTTTTATCAAATTAAATTATATATTTTTTAAAGTCTTCAACATTTTAGCTGTTATTTTTATTTTTATTTAAATTTTACACATTTTTGCAAGTCAATACATATTATAAGACAAATTTCCACATCCTCCCCATTCAAAATCCCAATCCCTCAATTCACCATCCCCATTCCCTATTCCCAATCCCCCCATATACCATAGAATGGAAAGCTTTCCCCATACAAGTACTGAATGTCGGCCCCAGTCAACGTTAATTCACGGAAATAATTCTCCGTAATAGTTCCATACTCCCTTTAAAAAACACGAAAATTGATACCCAACAAATAAAAATGTAAAAAAAATAAAACTCCCTTTTTGATGGTACAAAATATTTAATCCAAGACACAAACATAGAAGATGTTGTTTGAACGTTGTAACAACCACTGATACGTGTGCTTCCTTTTCAATAGGGATTTTACCCAGTCAAAAGGTATCCCATCAAAATATTGATTTTGGGTCAATGGCTTCAAGATGAAATGATTGATTGATTGATTGTTGGGGCTTAACACACAAGCAGCAAAATTTCAGCTATACCCCTGCGATGGACATGAATGAAATAGATGATAAAATGAACATGAAATGATGAAATTTAAGAATGGGATTGGACACAAGGGTAGTAGGGTCGAAGAACGTGGCATCTTTCTCAACGTTGCACCACCATGGTTTGCAGTCAGGCCAGACGACCCCAGCATGTAGCATGCCCAATTCCACCATCTGAGGCACACAACCAAGTTGCTCTGTGGGTTCAGTGTCCTAGCTTCCGGCCTCTGACCGGGGTTCTAAGCACTATTTAGTCGCTTTTACGACAGGCTTAGCGCTGCTGTGTGTCTGTTCTTTTCACACCCGGACCCGCACGGGCTTAAGATGAAAGAAAATACAAGGTACATGTGCATGCCATTTGCACTAAATCAGTCACTGTGCATTTATATGTATACAAAGTACGATGAAGGAATTACATGAACATTTAAAAAATAATGCTCTTTTGGTTATACAAGATTCGTTTTATAACAATATAAGGTATGAATGTAACTGGACTCGGACACATTACACATGTATATTCTGAATCCAAATCAACCATCTCTCTACCATTATGTTTGGCGGGACAGCAATCATGGTGGTCTGTTTTTTTAAGTCTTTGGTTGTCCCTTATGAAAAATAGGAGGTACATGTAGATTAAACTAATAATACAAGGTGGGGATGAACAATCGAGCAGGCGGGCTGGCCAGCGGATGGAAGGACTCAAACGCAAAACGACAAAAAAGTCCATTTAAGTTGTAAGTATCATGCATTTACAAGAAAGACATTTTTTCTTCCGAAGAATAAATAGTTTGAAAAAAAAAATGTTTTCCTACCTGCAAAAGTCTATCTGTAAACTGTTTACAAATTTGTTAAAATAACCACATTATTTTGATTAAAACTATCACTGTCCTGTTTAATCCAGATTACATCCATTTTTTTTAGAAAATTACACATTCATTATAATTATTTTAACCATTCCTCTTTGGTAACTTCTATCGTTCATTATCTACAGCGAAACCTCTACAAACCGAAATTAAAAAATAAATATCTTAATCCATTTGAACAGATGTTCGTAAATGGAAGTTTTGTAGAAATGAAAGCCAATGTGGGAGAACCCCAGAAAGATGTCGGATAAGGCTGGACTCTCTGGTTTTCAAGGTACGGTGTGTCAGGTAAGGCTGGACTCTCTTCTTTTCAGGGTACGGTGTGTGCAGATTTAACTGTTATGTTGGTGTTGACCTTGACCATATCACATGTCGTACAGTGCAGTACTGCGATAGGATGTAAATAAATAGATAGGATAGCATGTGAGATAAAGAGATACCCGTGGTTAAAATTCAATAGGCGATTTTAATAGGAATTACATTACGCGGATATAAAATTAAACAAAAAACAAACAATTTGAAAGCTATCGATTAATTTCTCGCTCTTTAATAAATGCGAAATGTTATGAGTCATGGTCCAGTTACAACAGATACGTGTATGTTGATTTCGATGTCTCCAAATAAAAACAAAATTAAAAAAAAAGACAAAAACTAAAACAAAAAAAAAACAAAAAAATGAAAGAAAAGAAAAAAGACACACTCACACGTAACAATAAAAAAGGGCATCAATGTAATGTAACATTAAGTAATACCTGCCTAGTTTTGATGAAAAGGGAAGACAAAATGTTAAGGCGTTACGCGCGCTGTTCGTACCTACAGTGGTAACACAACGTCACGACGTTTTTGAGGAAAATCATAGGAAATGTGGACGGTATTTTTCTTTGATAACAAGTTGTCTGATAAATAATGACGAAAAAAATCACAACTTTATGTGACTAATGATCAACTGCACCATGCAATCTAGAATAGCTTTGAAGAACTCAGTCTGATGTTTATAATGTATTATAAATTATAAAATTGCTTTTATAAAGAAATAAATAAGAGAGCTATACTATTATTAGTAATCCTGTTGAAATAAATTAACATTAAACGTTATTTTTATTGTAAGTGCGTCTTGTATATGTAACATATCCCCATGTTCCCTCTTTTTCTAAAGACATAATTAAAATTTTTGTGTCGGTGCCTCATTCAGTAATATTTTTGTTTGATTTCCTCCTGTTGAAAGTTTTCATGGGGAGGAAACACAAAAAAAATGTTCCTGCCATGGTTGATGTGCTGTGTATTTAATATAACATTTCCTTTCTTTCACATGACAGATTTTTTTCACCGAACCCGTGTATTAACGTTATCACTAGAAAAACTGTGCTGGTAAAAATGATATATAATAATTATAGGCCTAGATGCGAATATGTTTTTTTTAATGAAAACCTTTCAGCAACATACATGTATATTTAATTTAATGGTTAATCTAGATGTGTGTCTTTTACAAAAATAATGACATTTTCGAAACCGCACTGGTGATTTTTTTCTTAAAAAAATTACGACAATATCGCATTATAATTGTTGTTTTGAATAAAATTCTAACTTAATAATGCGAACTGTAGCTGCTAAGTGTAAACTCATACGAAAAAATCGCCAACCACACTTACAGAACGTCGCTTTTACCATTATTGAAAACGTGATTTTTATGGGGTTGTGACAATTGGTAAGATTTGTAAAATGTGCTGTTGTAAGAGTAATAGGAATCATAAATTGAAAGTCTAGGACTTAATGAAAAGCTGAGAAAAATAACATTCAGAAAACAGTTGTTGTTGGAAAACGGAATGTAGCAATAACATAAAAATAAGACGTAAACTTTGCATAAATTGCCGTAATGCGAAAAAGAGCATCTGTGACATTTTGTAAGATTCAATAAAAGTTGCTGTATTTCGTAAAACTCTGTTTTTCTTGTAAAATATGTTGAGATTTGGAGTAAAATAATATTACTTAAATGTAAAAAGAATGTACCCCTGTCCATATATAATACTCCTTCTCTTTGTTTGAATTGGTGTACTAGTTCTGTTGTGTTCTGTGGGACAGTTTTGTTCTTGGTATTTCTGAACAATTGCTGGGAAATGAGGTCACCATGACGTCAAAATAAAACATTAAAAAACGTGGATATTTGCCAGTTTTTTTCCCCCAAAAAATTTCGTTTAATTATAAAAAGAACACATTTTCTTGGTCATTTTGAAATTATTCATGCGACTAAAAATGTTACTTGGGACAGCTGAACAATTACAGATTTACACTATAACCTTGGTTTCCTTGCAGGCGCGTAGCTGCCGTTAGGCAAAAAAGCTTTTGCCTGCAGTTAATTTTGCCAATTTTATTTTATTTATTATTTTTTGTACGGGTGTTGAAAGTTGCTAACATATTATGTTGTTGAACATAAATCCTGTAATAGAATCTGTTAAAATGCACAAGTCAGTATTAAGTAATATTTTCTTTTTATCAATCGTCAAACCACGGATCATAATCGTATCCGTTTTGGGTTGTTTACGAGTGACATTATCTCCCCGTTTCCCGAATTGGGAACCCAACAAGTGTACTAATTTCTCTTTTCCGACCAGGGAAGATATCCTAGTAAAACCAAAGACATGATAAAGGTGGCATTAAGTCTCCGGAAAATATTGTAAAATCTCACATGACGGCCTCACATAAATTATTTAAATAAATCGTCCAGTCTTATTCAGTATGTTTTACATTCAGTGGGGCCCAAACTGAATTGGTCCTGGACTTGTGTTAAAAATTAGAACTTAAAAAATAATAGAAATCGGTCTGTTGCAGCGGAAAATACTCCCATAATCATCATTTGAGGTTCGTCATTTGGATGCATGTCAATATTACTTGAAAAATAATAAAAAAAAAAAGAATAAGCGTATTTTTCCGCGTAAAACGTTTACATACATGTATCATTTAAGGACAAATTCAATCACGGGTGGTAAACCTGAATATGGTCTGCACATATATTTGGTGAGAAAACTATTTGAGTCTATCTCCGTTTGTCATAACTCAATTTGAATTAAATTATGCTCTATATAAAAAGGAAGGATATGGAGTGAATGAAAACGCAAATATAGTTTATCAAGGAATAGAGCTTTTTATTCTTGTTCTGTCAATATTGTTGTTACTTTGACATACTCCCCATTTCCATTTTTTCTATAATTGGTGGGGGGGGGGAGTTATACTGTTTTACCTCTGTCCGTGCGTCCGTCCGTGCATCTGTATGTCCGTGCATCCGTTCGTAACAAAATTTTCGTCGCAGTTTTCTCAGCAACTATATGACGCAGGCGCCTGATATTTTACACATTATTTTCCCCTGTAGTCCCCATATGGTGTATACCGATTTCGTGCCCCTGACTGGTCTTCTTCCTGTTTACCGAAGTTGTGAAAGCGGTGGTATCATTAGTGAGCATTAGCTCACATATTTCTTGTTTATGTATATTTCCATTAATTGCAAATGCATGTAATCATATGGTCAGATCACAGTTAAATATAAAAGGATATCATTTTAATCATGTATGTGTAGTCTAATGCTGTCAAAAACTCGTCTTTTCCGGCAAGAACGAAGGCGTGCAAGCTCATATTCGTGAGAGATATCCAGAAGCGTCGTACGTTCACTGTAAGAGCCACTCGTTAAATCTAGCCATTGTGCACAGTTGTAAAGAAGACAGTGTCCGCACTATTATGGGAACAGTTCAAGAAATAGCTTTCTGTTTTAACTATTCAGCATAACTCATGGAGGCATTTTATGACAAACTTGAAGAGGATGAAGACACTAAGGACGTATTGGATGGAAGAAGGAAGTTGCGCACACTGTGTGAAACAAGGTGGACAAGTCGGGCTGATGCTTTGCACATGTTTGTAGTTGCATTTCCCGTTATTGTAAGTGCATTGGAACACCTTCAACAGGCCGGTGACACTAAGGCTGGCCCGTTTGTCTGCTATCTTCAAATTGGATTTTATTATCGGCTTAATAACAACAGAGCACATATTTAAGAGCATTGTACACCTGTCCACTTTTTTTTGCAAAATGAAAATTGTGATTTGGTGGAAGCCGTCAGAGAGGATAAAATAGTAATCGACCTGCTATCTGCAGAGAGACTTGACCAGAATGTGTGGGATTCTCTTTTCGATTCCGCTGTTAGGTTGGCAGCGAAGTTTGAAATCGAGCCAAGCATGCCACGAAGAGCATGTCGAAAAATTCATCGTGCCAACCAACGAACAGACACTCCAAGTCAGTATTGGCAGAGGTCTCTTTACAACCCATTTCTGGATCATTTCATCACTGAACTGTATGGCAGATAGGTTGAAAATAGTGATCGATTTCTAGCCCAAATTTTAATTCCATCTCGTTTGGTTAATCTGGATGTCGAATGTACCCAGAAGCTACATGATACATGTAAACATGATGTACCTTTGGACTTCGAGACAATCAGTTTAGAAATGAGTAGATGGAAACGGCGCTGGTATTTGCCTGATGTACAGAAAAAACCAAAGTCACTAAAGATGGCGCTTGAAGCTACAAACAAGGAATTATATCCTTCAGTTTACACGATCTTATCAATTCTGATAACCATGCCAGCAACTACAGATACCACTGAACGTTCGTTTAGTGCGCTAATACGCTTGAAAACATACTTCAGATCTACAATGGTAGAAGATCGTTTGTCATCGTTAGCTCTTCTCCATGTACATAGGGATATGGACATTGACGTTGAGTGTCATAAGATCATTTGTAGCGGCTAAGAGTCGTTTCATGGACTTTGGTTTTTAGTAGATATTCCCTCAGTTAACTGCTGATATGTTGTCCTTAACAGTTTAATGTTAAATGTTATTACTCTAGTCTCTAACGTAAATATAGGATTATGTATATACGGTTAACGGTATTGACATACTCAAGTTGCATTCTATGATAATGTCGCTGGTCATTTGCAGACCGAAATAAAGGATATGTTTGAGAAAAAGTGTTTAATTTATAACATTATTTTTACCCGAATTTTAGCGAAGTGTAATTGAGTTATAGTACTTGGTGAATTTGCGGGCGGGCAGGAAAAAAATTTAAGAGATTTCTCAACAACTATATTACCGGTATATCAATCGAAGCCACTTCATATTCGGTATGCAGCCTCAGTGCATGGTGATCCCATATGGTGGGATCCATTTTCGGGACTGTCGGTCATTTCCTTTCTGTCCAAAGAGCCGACTTATTCATTTATCAGTGTCAAACAGTGTTGTAACATATTCTCAGCAACTATCACTAGCAGTCTGCTGATATTTGGTATGCAGCTTTAATTAGGGGTCCCATATGATGTGATCCGTTTTCAGGTATGTCGGTCATACATCAAGCACCAAGCGTGTCCCGAATTCCTCCAAATATTAACCTAGATGCATGGAAAAGTGATACTTTCCATAGCCGATTATGTCCAACGTTCATTATGCTTGCAAATTTAATGTCAAAATTTTGAGATAAAATACATCCAGGAGAGGCATAAATGATGCTCTAAAACGCTATCTCCACGGAGCTTCGGGGGGCTTGCCCCCCCTGGACCCCCTATCAGGGCTGCGCCCTGGATCTACTGGGGGCCTTAAGCGGCCCCCGGACCCCCTGCCGTAATTTTGTCTACACTTCAATTTGGCTTCAGCTACGCGCCTGCCTTGCTTACTCTTCCAACATTTTTAGGATGTATATATATGACTACGGCCCTTTATTTTGACATTAATCCAGCTAAATATATTGCTACACTCATATTCTTTAAGTATATTTCATAATTCGATAGATTATTACAGGTTAATTAGTTTTATCGCATTTTTAATGGTCGATTACGCCGCTATTTTGAAACAAGTACGAACAAGTACTCGAAAACTACCTTTCGGATTTTGCAGAAAATTGAGGTTAACTTTTATTTTATGGTACTAAAGAAATGTGGAAAATTAAAAAAAAAAATGATTAGTTCTCAAGTTATCATCTGGTAACTGTTGGGGAACCAACAGGCGGACGGACAAGCAACAAAAAGTTCCTCAGTTAGTATAAGTCAGATCTTAAAGACCTCGACTACAAAGTAATCAAATCCACGATGAATGAAGGATGACAATCACATTTTGCACGATTCTTAGCTGCAATACTACTTTAAATGATACAAATTTAAGTTAATTGAGGTTTTATGATAAAAATAAATGGTACACGTAGATCATTGTTCGTGGTCAGTAAATGTCGTAGATGTTAGACGTCACAAAAGTAACAGCGATATTCATATCCACTCTACAAATTGAAATTAAAAAAAGAACAATTCGTTTTGAGGTAATAATTACATGTAATTTTGATATTACTAAGACAAAAAGATAAAACAATTTGTTTATTAAGAATTATCTTATATAAATAATGTAATAGTATTGGTGTATTTAGAATTATTTTGTACATGCATTTGTATTGGTGTAATGGCATATAGTTTTAGGTATTGAAAACGTTGTTTGTATAGAATGTTTTGGGGAAATGATGAAAAAGTGTTATATGTGTATGCGCTACATGAATATACCCCGTTTGACTAAACACTAATTACAATGTACATCATAGCTTTTATTTTTAAGGCAATTTTAGCATGTATGATTTGATGACGATTAAGGGCATATAACGATCATAACTACCCCTTCGGGTTTCGCACGGTCGGTGTGAAATGGTAAGTTAAACCAACAGATGTTGGTAGCAGAGCCCAGCCTCCGGGATACATGTACTTGACCGCAGAAAGAAGTCGTTGTTTGTCTTACTAGCGACTGGGCTGCTTTGTTGACGCTCTGGCGTATTTGCAAACCGCACGTGCACGTGGTTTTGATTACTTATCGAACAACTATATGTACACGTACCCCATAGCAATAGCAGACACCAAGACAGGCCGCTGAGTGTCCACAACATCCAGCTGTCAAACATCCTTCGGTACAGGTGATGTTACCGGATTGTGTGCATTCGTAACTCCTCTTTTGTGCTCCGAACGAACCTGAAATAACTCAAGGATTATACATATATATGTTTCTTTGACATACAATGTAATATGCAGTGCATGATTCGGATATGTCCACATTTAGTGTACATGTAAACTATTGAGACCTATGCACAAGAACAAATTTATCAATAACAAACCTTCCGGCATCCCGAGATCCATTTATTTTCATTGAGAATTCGATTGGCCACTTGTGCATTCAAGGTCAATAAAAGCTAAACATAAGAATTTTTATTCCCTCAAAGTCCAAGTTCATATAAGTTCAGTGCAAAAGATTTTTTTAAGTGGTTCATCAATCAATACTGTGCATAAGGTCAGGTTAACGTTGATTTTTTAGGTTTTTCACAGAAATGTTTGATTGTGTAATATGGCCTTATAAAACGAAAGTCTGACACAGTAGCGTCATACCTTAACACAGTGAAGCTGTGGCATACATTAAAGGTTTAAAATTGGACACCTGCGGTCATAACATTGGACAACCCTTGCATTACAGTGTATTTCAGGTCATTTTACTGAGATAGTTAATATGTACTACAAGTCCTTTTTATAGTCATGCAAGTTAGCTTTGAAATAAGATGATACCCTCCACACACACACACACACACACATTGCTCTGCCATAAACATACATAAAGCAAATCAAACGACAGAAACACGTAAAAAAGGAGAACTCATTATTAAAAAAATATTTTAGTTTTAGTACTAGTTTTAATGACAGAGCTAACTATGATTTAATGCTTACCGACAACAACACAGAACAAAACACACATGAACAGGACCTTCATGTTTCTTTAATAAAATGTAGCTGTCAAAAAGATGGTTATTTTTTATGTATACATTAGTAGCATGCCAGGGTACCCTATTCCACCACCTAGGGTACACAACCCAGTCGCCCCCGGCCAGGCTTCTAAGCATTATTGACTCTCCTTTCACGACAGGCTTAGCGCTGCTGCAAGCCTATTCAGCGCTGCTGTGTACCCGCACGGGACTGATCAGCTATAAACTGAGCGTAATAAAAGTGAAGGTCAGGAGATTTTAAAAAAAACAAATCACAGACACGTAACGAAAAGTAGTGATATTTTCGTTACTATTTAATCGCTTGAAAGTGTGGTAATTATACATTTTTATCGTTAATAACACATGTCCAAAAACGTAGTTTAATAGTTTCAAATATGAATGTAAAGATTTCTCAATTTATGAATCAAGATAAAATCAAAGCCATTTTTTTCAACAATATTTGTAATTCAATAAACATGCTGTTTCACAATACTATACTTTGAACCCAAATATTGTATTAATGTATATTATCAAGAATCTATGAATGTTGAATTCCACTAGATAAAAATAACATGATAGATAATTTTCTCAGTCCCAATAATTCAGTTGTAACATAATATCAAACTACTTACCAACTTGTAATTAATGATCAAAATACTTTGAAATGGACAAAAGCTGTGCATCTTTATATATTGCATTGTATTGGCTAAAGGTTGTGAGAATATGTCGATGTCTTTAGATAAGTCTTTTTCTGCATTAAATATTCTTATCTCGTTATGGACTGTGAATTGTCTTATTGATTGGCCATTACCAGATCGTGTTTGTACTTTTGTCTGAACGTTTTGTTCTACATTCTGAACAACGAAACGACCTTTGGCGCCTGCAACAATAGTAAACAATACAAGATGTAATTTGTTTGAGCCATTGATACATGTAATATTTCAAAATAGATTCTACAGAATTAATTACTCGTCCTCGTTAATTTTTATTTAACTTTCATTTGCTGACGTTCACTTTTTTATTTATTGATTTGTGCACTAACTGTAAATGACAACATCTATAGGCGGATACAAGATGACCCAGTGTCCCCTTCCATTTATGCTTCAAAAGTTTAGTTGTTTACATAACAAAATTGTACATTCTTGAGTCCTTCCCCATAAGCCAGTCACTGACCCTATATTCCTCTTTTCGGGAATTATGGATAGGCAACCGACATCTTCCTTTCCATAAAAATGACATTTTGTAGTATAACCCAGTGCTTTACACATTTTGTTCTTAAAGAGGAAGACTTAGTTTTGTTTGTTTGTTGAGGTTTAACGCCCGAGCAGCAATATTTCGGCTATATTCAGGCGATGAATATGAAGTGGACGAAAAAATGAACATGAAATGATGATGAAACGAAAAATGGGATGGGACACAAATATAATCGAGAAATTTTGATTGCCACTGGATTTTGGGAGAGGTGGGCAGGGTCGGGCAATTTAGCCTCCTTTGGGTGAGCCCTATGGTTTCTACTCCGGAAGAATACCACAGTAGGGTTCTTTAATGTGTAGCAGTTTGTGACAATTGCCCTATATTATGAACTTGTGCATGTACATGTACGTTGATAATTGTACATGTAGACATATTGTTCTTATATTACTGTAACAAATGTCATCTCCAGGACAGAACTCTAAACGCAAAGAGAGAACAAGTCAACCCACCCCTCCTTTGAAACTTGATATTAAGCGTTCAAAAACTGATATGGCAGATAGCCCAATCGAATCCACTGAGCAGTTTACATATGCTTTCGCAATAACCCTACTGGATTCTGATGTTGGAAAAATAGCTTCAGCAGTTGAATCTCGCCTTTTAACTAACCTCAACGGCATTATATCCGACATGATGGACTCAAAACTCCAACTCATAAAATTCATGGACTGACAGTGGAAAACTCTAGGCTCAGGGATAAAATTGATGAACTGGAGCAATACGGACGTCGAAGTCTCACAAGAGTCTCGGGTACACCTGAAACACCTAATGAAAGTACTAATGAGGTGATATGTAAACTCTTTAGTGAAATAGACTCAAACTTTAACGTCAATGAATTAGAACGTTCTCACAGAAATGGTGTCCCGCCCCCTATGCAAAAACACAGAAGTCGTCTGACACACGTGAAAAGACTAAATCAGCAGATACATGTAACAATCTTGGCACAGAACCTCAAACAATGGAACTCGATACATCCGTAAGTCCTACTGTTAATGCTCAAGGTGGCTTTCAACATGAATTTGACCGACCAACCGATCCACCTGCAAAATCGAGACAGATCATTGTGAGGGTTCGTAATCCAAATATCAAAATCGAACTCTTAAAGTGCATGAAAAGCCTCAAAGATTCACGTGATTTCCCTAACGTTTACATCAATGAAGACCTTACGCGTATGCGTAATCAAATGTATTGGCATGTTAGATAAATAGCCAAGGATAGCAAAGTCAAAGGTCATTGGACGACAAACGAGAAAATCTACCTGAAAGAGTTGTCCGACCAAGTGCACACAGTTAGAAGGTTGCATGATATTAACTCCATGGCAGCGGTTATTGGCATTAGTTATCCAGTTGTTACCACCGAAAATTTGTTTGATTAAGAGTTTTGACAAGATAAACCGAGAATTGCATATACTATTTCAATATGTCACTTAATTTTCAAACTTTTCCATCTCCGTTTTATTTCGTGCTGAACATTATAATCAAAACTTAATTGAGTGTGTTTACATCATACCTGTACAATACTTATCTTTTTGCTACACCCTTATATGCACTCTTCTACTTGCTCACTTTAATAACCTTTCCTTGTTATACACGTATCGAGTAACACGTGCCAGTGTATTGAAATGTAATTCATCGTTTGTTAATAATGATTCAGAGTACGTAGTTTGGTTGAAAATCAGTGACGTTGTTAATGACTCAAAACTGTTAGTAAAGTGCAAATATATTCCTCCTAAAGGTTCGAAATATTCATCTATTGATATTTTTGAAGACATAGAAAATAAAATTTTGAAATTACGAGAAGATAATATGCATGTAGCTCTTATTGGTGATTTTAATGCCAGAAGTAACACGAATTTTGATTACATTGTACCTAATGATGATTTATTAAAAAAAATTGAATATTGATGGTGTGGATGGGGTAGACAATTTTTTTAATAGTTATCAAAAGCTTGATGAGTATAAAATCCCATTAGATAGAGCCAGTGAAGATAAAGGAAGATGTAATTCTTACGGCTTTGTAAAAATAACGGTTTACTTATTGTTAATGGTAGAGATGGAGCAGATAAAGGGTTTGATAGAGTGACAAGTAATCAACCAAGCCTCATTGATTATATGATTGTTACACTATATATATTCCCTGTTATTAATGAATTTGAGGGCAGAATTTCACAAAACTAAAAAAAAAGCACAACCGCTTGAAAACCGATGAAACTGGAGCTGAGTTAAAATTGAGTAGCAAAGCTTACAAAGTTGTAATAAATCAGGCTTTTAATGATTATCAGTTTAAGGTTGAAAATGAATTACGTAACACAGCAGTTAGTGAACCTAGAGAATTATGGAAAATACTTAATAAACTTAATGATACCAGTCCTAAAGATTGTAAAATTCCAATTTATGAACTGTATGAATATTTTAAAGATTTGAATTGTGATAACAATGTGAATGAAACAGATGACGAATTTGTTTTACCAGATTATAATGATGATGTTGCAAATGATGTTTTGAATGCTTGCATTACTGAAAAGGAAATTTTAGAAGCTGTTAAAAATTTAAAAAATAACAAAGCACCAGGTTATGATGAAATCATAAATAAATATATTAAATCTACAATCGACTTGCTTTTGCCTTTGTATAAATCATTATTGAATAAGATCCTTGATTGTTGTATTGTTCCTGAAGTCTGGACTATTGGAATTGTCATGCCGATTTTCAAAAATAAGGGGGATCCACTAAATCCAGATTCTTATAGAGGAATTACTCTTGTTTCTTGGGAAGCTTTTAACAGCTGTTCTTAATAACCGTCTTACAAAATTTGCAGATTTAGTTGAACTCATTCCAAAGGCACAGGCAGGGTTTAGAAAAGGATATAGTACTGTTGATAATATTTTTGTACTACAAATGCTTATAGAATTCTATTTTCATAATAATAAAAAAAATCTATTGTACTTTTGTAGATTTCCGTAAAGCGTTCGATACTGTTTGGAGGTTGGGGTTATGGAAAAAACTTATTGATAGTAAAATTACTGGTAAAATTTTGAGAGTTATACATAATATGTATGGAAGTATAAAGTCGTGTGTTCAAAATGGGAATGATTTATCTGGATTTTTTGCTTGTGAAAGTTGGGGTCAGGCAGGGGGAAAATTAATCTCCTTATCTTTGTTTGGTGTTTTTGGCAGATCTAGAGTCATTTTTTTCAAGTAATAATATTTCAGGTCTCCAAACATTGTCCAAATAACTTTTAGAACAAATTAATTGTTTCTTACTTATATTCATTCTTTTATGTGCAAATGATACAATAATTGTAGCAGAATCTGTTGAAAATATGCAAAAGTGTTTGAAAGTTTTTGAAGAATATTGTAACATATGGAAGTTGTCTGTCAATGTTGATAAAACAAAAGTTATGGTGTTTTCTAAGAAAAAATACAAGGGTAATGATATATTTAGATTATATGACTCTAATATTGAAATAGTTGATATGTAATTCATATCTAGGTTTAATTTTTAACTATAATGGTAAATTTACTGTAGCCAAAAAGAAACTTGCAGAGCTAGGACAGAGAGCACTGTTTGCATTACAAAGAATAAATAGAAATTTTCCCATACCAGTGGATTTACTGTTACATTTATTTGATACATCAGTAAAACCGATATTATAATATGGGTGCGAAATCTGGGGATTCGAAAATTTGCAAGTTTTGCAACGGGTACATTAAAAATTTTTGAAACAAGTGCTCTCTATAAGATCAAGTACACCAAACTTCATGGTGTACGGCGAAACTGGAAAGTATCCATTAGAAATTGATGTAAAACGTAGAATGTTAAATTTTTGGATAAAAAATATGTTAAATGAATCAAAACTGTCTGGTATTATGTATAAATTAATGTACAATATGTAAAAAAAATCATTCACAATGGATAGTTGTTATACAATGATTTTAGTTACTTGTGTTCTTTGTTGTGTATGTCTGTTTTCCATGTCTGGTCTTTGTCCCTGGATTACATTCGTTTGATTACCGCTATAACATTGGTTCCCTTGATTACTCTTTGATTACCGCTATAACCCTTGGTTCCCTTGATTACTCTTTGATTACCGCTATAACCCTTGGTTCCCTTGATTACTCTGTACTAAATGACATAGACGTATGTATGGGATGGTCAGTCAGTTTTGTATGTATGGGATGGTCAGTCAGTTTTGTATGTATGGGATAGTCAGTCAGTTTTGAGTAAACTGGAAATAAAAACAGTTGTAAAGCAAATATTACAAGATCAGTTTGTACAAAGATTCCATAGTTAAAAAGATAACTCGTCTATAGGTCAGTTATATTCACTCTTCAAAAAAATATTTTTGTTGTGAAAAATATTTAATTAAATTAGATAGAGGTCACAGGTTATACATAACATAACTTGAAAATAAAATTTCCAATGTAAGTTGGGAGATGGATTGGTATTGTAAGAGAAAACGGTGTTTGTAATTTGTGTCAGATGGGTTTATTGGGTAATGAATTTCATTAAATGTTATTTTGTTGTAATGCAGATATTGTGAGGCTAAGAGAATTATATATTCCAAAATACTATTTTACCTATCCATCTTTACCCAAACTTCAAGGATTGATACAATTTTGTAATGTCAAAGTATTACGTAATTTATCAGTATATGTTAAAAAAGCTTATGAAATACTTTTTATTATACTTACCAACTTGGTTCTTGTTTGTATCATTATATTATAACATTATGAACTACACAAAATATTACATATCTATGCTGTTTCACTACTTTTGTTTTGTTAGGTGTATTCGATTTGTAAATTTTTGTATTGCATTATATGGTAAAATTTTTTACCTAGTTCGCCATTGTAATATATGTTATATGTATTTGCCTCTTGTAACAGTTTATACTGTCAGAGTAAATAAATAAATCTTAATCTTGAAGTAATCATAAACACTACGCTTCAAGGTATTTCATTCACAAAACCGACTCAAGCTGGACTTGTTAGACATGCGCGTTGATTCAAATCTTAATTTATTAGGATTTATGAAATACCTGATTTAAATAATGAAAATATAATAGCGCGCTCACCTGACAAGTAATTGTACTTATATTACGTGATTTTTGTCTTCATAGAAACTACATCACATACCCGTAGTCACAGCTGGGGATGCTTCTATGGGCTCTCGTTTCTGTTGAGTTCATATGTCATTGATAATGTTACTTACTTATTTTTCAAATTATTATTATAAAAATATTTTTTTTAACTTAAAAAATCTATATTGTATTGTAATGTCTTGGGCAACAGTATACATGTATATACAATTATATATATAGAAGGGTCTGAAAAAAATTCCCAACGATGTTAGAACTGTCAAATTTGCGAAGCAAATTTTTGTCGTTCCCTACGCGGGACTCGAACTCATACCGCTGTGACATCTATGGCAACACCGCCTGCACAAAGTCCAGCGCCCTAGACCACTCGGCCAGCTAGGCTATATATACAGGTTTACTCTGACTATTTAGCACTTATGAACATTAAAACTTTCTTTCATAAATAAGCTACCGATAGTCGAATATTTCTTTTTCTTTCAATAACGAAAAATAAAAAAATATAAAAAAATCATCTAGAATCTTATGAATTAACTAATAAGTCTAATACATGAACGACAAAATCTCGTTCAAACAATTCAAAATCATGTTTTGATCAAATAAAGACCCATATATTGAATTTCTGCTTTTGGGTTCTTTTTCTTACACGTGTAAACAAAACTAAATACCATGTTTTTTTTGGGTAACTTTATTTGTTAAACCGTTGCTTATTGAAAACTTGCTTGATCATTACATATTATGGTTTTAATTTTTTTCCCTGTTGATGCGTCATGTAAATTCCAAATATGATTTAATTTATGTATTAGTTGTGTTCGTACTGCTTCTGTTCCACCTCTTACTTTTAACAATTTACACATTTCTCCTTGTTCTCACTCTTTATCACGTCTGCACCGTACGTTTGCACTTCTCTCTAAAAAATGCCCACGTGCATATCCTTCTCAATCACATCACTTTATTCATTGAAGAGGTTTACTTAGTTTTATTTTTTGAAATTTTTGTACAGATCTCTCTTGACAAGCTTAATTTTCCAGCCAAACTTCTCTTAAATGGTCTTGATGACGGATGATATAGCTACACATAGAGAGAGAATCGGACTGTTTTACTCATTATCACGTAAAAGGAAACCTAAGAAATGTCTCTCCTTGTTTGATATTAAGCTCATTTGTTTATTTATCACTTATGGATTAACCTCTGTCCCGTTGATACTTCTTTTAAGCATAGTCCTTTTTGATCATGAGCTAAATCGGAAGCTAAATACAAAAGCAAGAACCAAGATAATGAGGAAAAATGTATCAAATTACACACAATCTGTTCAAGACTTCCCAATAAAAACTGAAATTTTCTACTACGTGATTGCTTGGATTTTATTGATAATTGCTGGCGTTGAACCTAATCCAGGGCCCTCGTCTACATCCAATTGTAGCACAGAACCATTAAATACAAGCTCCATCGCTTCCTCCAGCTTAAACCTTAGTTATTCGCAAATCCTGAATAATTCTGTCTCTTTCTTCACTTAAACGTGCTAAGCATTAAACCAAAACTTGGCAAATATCATTTGAATATAACGACTTCGATATCCTCTCATTTACGGAAAGCTGGTTAAAACATACTGTACCTGATAATGAAATATCGTTAACAGGATACCACCTATTCCGCAAAGATAGACTAGTTCGTTTGGGTGGGGTGTTGTTGTGTATGTAAGATCCAACATCGACTGTATCTGGCATGCCGACCTTTGCGTTGGTCAATTATAATGCTTATGGTTAGAAATAAGACTTAAAAAGAAAATCGTGTTATACGGTACATTTCATGTTCCACCAAATAGCAACGATAATATACGGGAAGAAGTTTCCGAGTCTCTAGAATTAGCCCTGGATACTGATAAAGATATTATTGTAACGGGTGATTTTAATATTAATCAACTATCTAATTCTCCAAACAATAAAATTAAAGATCTTCTGCAATTGTTTAGCCTTCAACAGTTAATCAGTGAACCTACTCATTTTACTGAACACTCATCTTCCCTTACTGACCTTGTCATGGTAAATAATCCAATCAACCTGTTGATCAATGATGTAGGTCCGCCTCTCTTACACCAAGTTCGCTTCCATTTACCCATTCTTGGAATGTTAAATCTCCCAAAATCTAACCCACAACAACCCTTTAAAAGAAAAATCTATCTATATGAACAAGCAGATTATAACCTACTGAGACATCGTTTCGCTAAAGTAGACTGGGACTCCCTATTTATAAATGAACAAATATATTCGTCTACTTCAAATATTACGGATAAAATTATTTCTATCTGTGACGAGGTTATACCAAACCGCATCACTAGTATAAACAAGAAAGACCCACCTTGGATTAACTCTCGCTTAAAAAAATAATTCGGAAGAAAAACCGCTGTAATAACAATGCAAAAAAGCATGATAGTCCGGATAGCTGGGAAAAGTTAACAATGCGAAATCTGACTATTATAGCAACATATCAAACAAAATAATAAATGATAAGATTGACACAAAAAACTGATGGAAATTAGTAAAATCACTCTTGGGGAAATTTCACTAAACGTAAAATACCTCCTTTAAAGATTGGTGACGATCTTATCGACGATGACAAAGAAAAGACATTGATTTTAAATGAATATTTCAATGATCAATGTAGGGTAGACAACTCGAATAAGACCTTACCAGACCAAATAGAACAAGAAACTATATATTCCATGCCCTCTATTAGTATCACTGACGGAGAAGTTGAAGATATACTTAAATGCTTAGACACAACTTAAGCTGTTGGTCCTGACAACATAAGTCCAAGAATTCTAAAAGAATCATCTTCTGTTTTGAAATACCCCCTTAGCAAATTATTTAACATGTCATTGCGTTTACGTAGATTCCCTTCAAGTTGGAAACTGGTAAATGTAACCCCTGTATTCAAATCGGGTTCTCAAAACGAAATAAACAATTACCGACCCATATCTTTAATAAGTATCGTTGGGAAAGTCATGGAAAGATGTGTCTTTAAACATTTATATAACTATCTTCGGTCGGTCAAATGAAATGATAACTTGTCACCAGTCTGGATTTACACCAGGAGATTCATCCGTCAACCAATTAATAAGTATAACTATCGAATTTGGAAAAGCACTTAATCAAGGAAAGGAAATAAGAGTTATCTTCTGTGCTATCAGTAAAGCATTTGATAAGGTCTGGCACCGAGGACTGATTTGTAAATTAAAGACTATTGGAATTGGCAATGATTTGTTAGAATGGTTTACTAACTATTTGCAGGAGAGGAAACAACGTGTTGTTATTAACAATTGCTTTTCTGAATGGTTGTTGATAAGAGCCGGTGTTCCTCAGGGATCAATACTTGGTCCTTTATTGTTCCTTATCTTTATAAATGATATCGTTACCGAAATCAAGTCTACCATTAAATTATTTGCTGATGATACTAGCCTATATCTTATTGTTGACAATCCTACTCTTACTCTTAGCGATGACTTAAACAAAATCTATTTGTGGTCTGAGCAATGGTTTGTCACATTCAATTCCCGTAAAACAGAAAGCATGGCAGTCTCTAGAAAGATCAACAAACCTAATCACCCAGACTTGTACCTTAATAATGACATCATAGCCCAAGTTAAGCAGCATAAACACTTAGGTCTTACAATATCTGATGATGATGGGTGGAATAGTCATATTGATATGATTACAACCAAAGCATACAATCGTTTAAATATATTACGAAAATTTAAAGTAATTTTGGATAGACAGACGCTTGAAAAACTTTACATAACTTTTATTAGACCGATTCTTGAATGTGCCGATGTAATATGGGATACAAACACTGCTATTCTAAAACTCAAAGTTGAAAAGATTCGAATTGATGCCGCAAGAGTAGTTACAGGGGGTACTAGATTAACATCAATTAACAATTTATATATAGAAACTGGATGGCAGAAATGATGAGTTCGGTGAGAAAATCACAAATTAACACTAATGTACAAGATTTTGAACAATAGGACACCGCCTTATCTTCAAACTCTGATTCCTAACAGAATAAACCAAATCCATAACTACTCAACTCGGAATTCTGACCTAATCCAATCAGTTTATTGTAGAACATACCAATATTCAAATTATTTTCTACCTTCCACTATTCGATTATGGAACATATTACCAAATGATATCAAGACCTCGCCATCAGTAAAAGTTTTCAAAACTCATCTTCAAAATGAGGTAGTAAAAAAATCAATATATTACTATTGCGGATCACGCAAAGGTCAAATCCTACATGCCAGACTTCGTCTTCAGTGTAGCGAGCTAAATAAAGATTTATTCGACAAAAACATTATTCCATCCCCATTATGCCAATGCGGCGAAATAGAATCTGCGAACCATTTCTTACTCTTTTGTCCATTATATCAATCGCTTAAAAGACAATATATTTCAGCACTTCAACTTCTTGATGAACTAACTTTAAATCTTCTCCTATTGATCTGATGAGTATAATGTTGAAATGCTTAACAAGGCCCAAAACTTTTTGCTACAGAACAAACGCTTCAAATCAACAACCTAAATTACACAGTTACTAGTTTAAATAATTTTAAGAATTCCTTACGCCCAGAGTAAATACATAGGGCATTAAGTATCAACCTCTTCGCTTTGCACCAAACTCACCTAATGCACGTTATAAGCACTTAAGCACTACTTCCTTGAGCAATGCTATATGATATAATTATTATTCATTATTTCAGGAGACGGATTGATATAAGACTAAGTCTGGTTTCTGAATCCTGTGATTAAATTGCTATTGTTCGATTCATTCTATTGTGCCCCGTGCAGGTCCGGGTGTTAAAAGAATAGGCCTGCAGCAGCGCTAACCTTGTCATAAAAGGCGACTAAATAGTGCTCAGAACCCTAGTCGGGGGCTAGGGCGCTTTGCCCACAGAGCACAGAGCATCTGGGATGTGTACCCCTGGCGTGTTGCATGATGGGGTTGTCAGGCTATAATACGGAAAACCTGACCGCAAACCATAGTCGTGCACCAAGTTGGGAAAGATGCCACGTTCCTCGCACGTTAAAGAACCCTACTGTGGTATTCTCCCGGAGTAGGAACCATAGGGCTCCGCCACAGGAGGCTAAATTGCCCGACCCTACACACCTCTCCCTATTTCCAGTGGCAATCAAAATTTGTCGACCCCATTGTCCTTGTGTCCCATCCCTTTTTCATTCCATCATCGTTTCATGTTCATTTTGCCATCAATTTCATGTTCATCGTTTGAATATAGCTGAAATATTGCTGTTCGGATGTTAAACCCCAACAAACAAACATCATTCTAATGTTTTGGTTTGATGTTAAAACGTGCAAATTAGTTAATAAATATGTTTAAACTAACCCCAACATGTAACACGCCAGGGGTACCCCATTCCAACACCTGGGGTACACAACCCAGTTGCTCTGTGGGCAGAGCGACCTAGCCCCCGGCTAAGGTTCTGAGCACTATTTAGACTTTTTCGACAAGTTTAGCGCTGCTGCAGTCCTATTCTTTTGACACCCGGACCTGCACGGGTCAGGTAGACTTAGGGTAAGGGACACAACTCTTACAAATAATTGGAACGTTTGTACATGTATTCAGAATTTTACATCAATTTCATGTAAGCATCAAAGTAACTTGGATTGATTTCATTCTCAAATGAAAGTTTGATAGGCTTTGGTGAAATTGTATATGATATAAACATATTACTGATTTCAAGAGTAATGTCCCTTACCCTAGGTCTACCTCCTTAAATTAAACAAGTTTTACATAGTTTGGTATGACAATATTGGATTTTGGAAAAGGTTAATTTTTTGCCAACTATATACCTTAATAAAACATTTAAATTCGGAAAAGAATATCATTTTGCTTCGACATTTCAATATGACATTCTGTCATTCTGAACGATGAATTCGTAATAAAGGCTACATGTACATGTAAATTTTTTCAAAATTTTATTTTAGTTTTAAATCATTCTTGTTTCTCATAATGTAGAGATTTACAACTATCAACCACGGATAGGAAATTTACAATACACCAGCCTTTGGTTTAAAAAAAAAAAATTCCAGTGTGCCTGTGGAGTATATTGAAAGACGGTGAGAATGAATGTCTTTTGTGACAGTTAGCATATAGTGCAACGATAGTTAGAGTGAGCCTGTAGTGCAACGTTAGTAAGAGTGAGCCTGTAGTGCAACGTTAGTAAGAGTGAGCCTGTAGTGCAACGCTAGTAAGAGTGAGCCTGTAGTGCAACGTTAGTAAGAGTGAGCTTATAGTGTGTCATTAGTGGTAATTAGCCAGTAGTGTGTCTTCAGCGACAATGACGTAGTAAAGTGTCTTAGTGACAATGAGCCTGTAGAGAGTTTTTAGTGAAAGTGAGTCTGAAGAGTGTATTTAATGACAATGAGACAGTAGAGTGTATTTCCGACAGTGAGCCTATAGTGTGTCTTTTGTGATAATGAGTCTGTAGTGTGTCTATACTGAGTGAACCTGTAGTGTGTCTTTTCTAACAGTGAGTCTGTAGAGAGTCTTTTGTGACAATGAGCCTGTAGTCTATCACCTGTGACAATTAGGTTGTAGAACGTCTTCCACTGCAGTGAGTCTGTAGAATGACTTTATAATCAGTGAGCCCGTATAGTGATTTTACAGACGATGAGACTGTTGTGTGTCTTTAGTAACAAACAATTCTAGCAAGGAGTTGTCAGACAATTTTGATTAAAAAAAACCTCACATCAGTTTTATGCAGAATACACTAAGGAACAGTCATACTAAGTTTGGTTCTAATTGGTCCAGTAGTTTAAGAGGATAAGTATTTTGAAAAAAAATATTAACGAAGATGGACGCTATGTGATAGCTCACATGGCCTTTTGTCACGTAAGCTAAAAATAAAAAGTAAACAAAAGTTTGCAACACAATTAAATATTTCTATCGATTAAAAAAATATCCATTTTTCCTGGGCAGACCAATGATATAAAGCGATAGAGGTTGCAGGCGATTTTCGAAAGGAATGTTGCAAAAATTTAACTAAAATCGATTTTTCCCTATTGCATATATATGGTTTTTTTTGTTTAAACCCATGCTTTCCAAAGTACATGGAAGGCGTACTCCCGCAAGGCCATCTCTTGAACTGAAGTTTTCTACAACACAAAAATATTATTTTAGATTTAACAATAAAAGAAATGTGTAACAAGTTCCATTCAAGTACATGTACATGTATACCTTTATCATAATCCTAATATTACAAATTCGTCATCAACAAATATAAGAAAATCAATCTAGATAGACAGACGTTATTTTAACATTACAATGTGATAACTTTATCCTTGTCTCTGTTATCTTTTCCGATGATTCACGGGACGTGTGACATTATAATAGTAAAATATAAATTATTCAGGAAGCTACAGATACCATTGATTATTTTTTTTAAACACGATAAGTAAGTGAAATTACTGTTTTTTAATCGTGCCATTGAAACGGTAAAATGACGTCGATTTAGGATTTGAAATCATGTGACTTTGGACTTAAGAACTCTCCTGTGTCCCTGTTTGAAACATGAATAATACCTTTTTGTAAGCCAGAGGACACCGAAAGTGCATGAGTAATAACCTAAAAGTCATAAAAAAAACAAGAATTGAAAATTTTCAACAAATAAAATTATCTGTACTGTAAAAAGCAACTCAGATTGGTTAAAAAACTACGTTCTTTGAAGAATTTACATGTAAGTACAGACATTTTCTATATATACATCTGCTTTAATATGATAAAAAAAGAGTCGTGAGAAATAGAACGGTTTGATTTAAACTTTTCTTATTTTGATGTTCCATATTTCCTTAAGCAAAATAGACGACTGTGTTAAAGCACATGCTGAACTCACCATCTACATATGTATTTCTGCTTCAAGTCCAATATCTCTGAACCGAAATGGGGAAAACACAATCCCTCAATGTGCTTTAGTTATCTTACAAACATATCCGTTTAGAGGCATTATATAAAACAATGATTCGTCCAATTTTGGACTATGCTAACACTTTATATGATAGTTGCACTAATTTTGAATCAGAACTTTTAGAAAAAAAATCCAACGGCGTGCTCTTATTTTAAATACTGGTGCCTTCAAGATCACTATACATGATAATTTATAGAAAGGGTTAAATCTACCTCGATTTCAATATAGACACAAAGTAAATCGGCTTGTAATGCTTTATAAAATTAAATACGGAATGTGTCCGAAATATTTGAGTAGGACATATCCTCTAGTTAGCCATAATTCTAGTGAATATTACTTTCGGAGGCAACATCATATCATACCACCGCAAACGAGAACTGCCAGTTTTGCGGCTTCGTATTTTCCAGCAACTATTAAAGATTGGAATTTACTTTCACAAGAAATTAAAGAGTTAAAGTATTTAAATATTTTTAACGACAATCTTTTGAAGATGTTGGTACCGACGCGGACTCCAAAATATTTTTCTATTGGGTTCGGAATGGGAAAGATTTACCATACGAGACATCGACTTGAATTAGGTGGTCCTAATGATCATTTATATAAATTCAATTTTATACAATATTGCAACTGTAATCGGTGTAACCTTGGTGACAGTATCTATTGATCACTTCTTACTGTATTGTCCTTTTTACGGTGACTTGTATAATAATCTTAAAATGATACTTCGTCCAAATGTTAATTTCAATATTTTTGTCAACTTGTCTAAAACAAATATTAATCTATTCACTATTGTTCGGAAGTGAAGATCTGAGGAAAATATAAGAATCTTTCATCATATGTTTGAATTTTTTATCAAGATCAAGAGATTTTGTAAATATTTCAATCAACTTTATAACATTAAAATATACATAGACAAGACAGATACACTGTTCTCACACATTGCTATCTTTTTGCTTTTGTAATTGTACAGTTTAATTTTTTTGTCTGTAACTTTTGTTTTGTGTATGTCTTAAATTGTCTTGTCTTGTATATACATTGTATTGCCTTTTATGTATGTTGAGGGGACCCACTAGTGGTCTTCGGGCCGTTAAATAAATAAAGCATTGAATTAAATTATATTACAATATAAGCAGTTATATACAGATGAACGGTTTGAAAATTATCTCCAGTAATACGATTCTAAAAAAGGGGTTGTATAAAAATGGCAACGTCTTCCTGTCCTTATCAATACGCTTAAGTGGACGTAAGGAATGTAATGGATACATACATGTAGTCGTTACACCTTGTCTCCATGGATATATTTATGTGCAACCGAGTAACGAAGTTCCATCGCCATAGTCCACTGTCCACGTACATATACGATAAAAAAAAATACGACTATAGCATAGTTCTTCAATATTTCTCCTACATTAGGGGGATACGTATTATATCAAAGTGTAGGTGGATAATGAACATATGAACTACTGGTTGGCAGTTATATATCAGAAATGCAAATGTTTACGATTTATACAATAAACATGACTAGAAAATCAATTTTATTGAACTTCGTGGAGAAAATGTCACCATATTTAGTAAATACTTAGAGCTGAATACCCATCTTTTGGGTTTACCTAGCGTAATTTTTATGTTACGAGTGACCAAATATGAGATGTCATATTTTTATAGGGCATGTTCTTGTCTTCCTTTTGTAAAATAAAAAAAAAATATAATAATCCTGCATCGATGACGAAAACAGACTACATGTATCACATTCCTCTCTGATCATCATAAAACTATGGACATTATCGAAGTTTCCAAGGGACTCAAGCCCATATTTGCTATTTTTTTCCCTAAATTTAAAACGAAATAAATAAAATTTTCTACCGAAAGTGGGGTGTCATCTCCTCATGGAACCCCTTGAATTCTAAACTCTTTTTAAGGTGTAACGTTCAATTGGTAAGTTGGAATGGGAAAGAAACAATAAAAGCAAGAAATGCCTGACAGACATTGTCAATATAGATTTACTATATTAACAATACAAAACATCACATACATAACACGCAACTGCAATACGTCAACAAACATGTCGGTCGTATATCTCGGCTACATTTACGACAGAGAAGAAAATTACGTTTAACGGTATCGTGCATTACAGGGACGACAAGGGTCATTAATACCCCATAACAACACAGTTGGGAAGTAAAAACACTGATCTTAGCATTTTATAACCGAATATCTGTGTTATTTTTAATAGCAGTTGTACAGTGTCTTAGTTAAAGATAATAATAACAATAGTGTGATAGAGTGATTGGTGTGCAGTGTTTTTGTAGACCCCGGACATAGTTTTATAAAACTTCACAATTCTAAGAATAGTTAAAGGTTCTTCCACAATTCTTTCTTGAACTTTATGCAGTTTCTATCTCTATTTTGGAACAAGCAAATGCTGCTTAAAGGTACGTCTCTTGAATGGTTTAAATATATCATTCCCCCGAAGAAAATTCACAATACCCCCATAGCATTTTTCTATATTTAAGTACTTGCATTATCCAGTTGAATTTCACATTTTTACACTTTGCAACACTTAAGTATTATTCTTAATTAAATTTAATATAGTGTTAATATCAATAAAGGTTTTAAAAAACTAAAAACCCCAACCTCCCCATTAAAAACCCGGCGGCCCCATCCTTCTTACAAACATCATCCCCATTCCCCATCCCCAGTTATACCACATAATGAAAGATTTATCCAATACGAGTACTTCATTTAGACATTTGTATGGTCAAATCACAAATGAACACAAATGGATGTTTAATGCAAATGAATGAATATTTTAAAAAGAAATAAATACTTGAATATCTACATTTGTAGTCAAAAGGTCTTATAAAAGTCAATAAGGAAAGTCCATATAACAAATGGCAATATTCAGGTTAAAAACAGAAGGTTGGAAACCACTGCAATGAACATGTCTAGAGACTTGGTACAGGCATTTCTGATGGAAATGGAGGATTTCAACGGATTTTACAGCGACTAGATCTCCCGCTTCGCGGTTAATAAATTCCAGTGTAAATGTACTACATGTACAAGATAAACAGATAGCATAAAATTAGTATTTGCAACTACATGAAGTCTAATTTATAAACAGCACAGAACACACGAATTAAGTAGCACTCCAACTAAGAATCATGCAAAATGTGATACATGGTTGGAAAGCCTACATATTTTTATTTTTGATATCTTGTTTAAAATGCTCATAGGAGACAAAAATTATATAGAATGCACTGTAGATTTCAAAATTAAGGGCGATAACTCTGTAAATGATACTCAAATACAATAAAATCTACTGGATTTTTAATGTTGATTATCTCCTATGAGCAGGCAGATTTGAATGAATAATTACACATTTCGTAATATAGACCCACAAAATAATTTAATTACAAAAATAAAAATATGTAACCTGTTTTTGGGGTGTATCACATTTTTTCAGATTTTGCATAATTCTTACAAACACAGATACTTAAAGGCAATTAAAATACAAGTAAAAACGTCCATATAATCTTAAACTTTGTGGGGAAGACGACAAGTTCAAGATGAAAATAATATATATGGAAAACAAATATAATAATACAGGAGCTCGAGGGACTATTCCAATTCACACCCCCACCCAACTTTCCAATTCACTTTTACTACTAAATAGTAACAGACCATATGTATCCAGCCATTCTTTATCAGCCGTTTGCTACAGAAGTCAGATAAAAACTGTATAATATATACAAGTAGGATAGGTTTTCCATATCGGCTGAGCTATTAGTCTGAGGCTACAAATGTAGTCAAATTGACTGAGGCGTAGCCGAAGTCCAATTTTGCTACATTTATCCTCGGACCAATAACTCAGCCAATATGGAAAACCTTACGCAATTATATCATTATTGACTAACTAGTTCAATACGTCATATGGCCCCGTGCAGGTCCGGGTGTGAAAAGAATAGGCCTGCAGCAGAGCTAAGCTTGTAAAAGGCGACTAAATAGTGCTCAGAACCCTAGCCGGGGGCTAGGGCGCTCTGCCCACAGAGCAACTGGGATGTGTGCCTCAGGTGGTGAAATGGGGTACCCCTGGCGTGTTACATGCTGGGGTTGTCAGGCTAAAATACGGAAAACCTGACCGCATAGTGGTGCACCGTGTTGGGAGAGATGCCACGTTCCTCGCACGTTAAAGAACCCTATTGTGATATTCCCCCGTAGTAGGAACCATAGAGCTCCGCCACAGGAGGCTAAATTGCCCGACCCTACCCACCGCTCCCTATTTCCAGTGGCAATCAAAATTTGTCGACCCCATTGTACTTGTGTCCCATCCCTTTTTTCATTTCATTAACATTTCATGTTCATTTTATCTTCAATTTCATGTTCATTGTCTGAATATAGCTGAAATATTGCTGCTAGGACGTTAAACCCGAACAAACAAACATCAATACGTCATATGAAGTATCGGACGGTTAAATCCCGTATATTGGCGGTTTTGCTTTGCTTTGTGTTGTATTTGCAGTTTTTACAATATTTAGACTAATATTCTAATGTTAGTCAATAATACGTGATATTGACACTTTCAAACGTTATTGTATTTGGTTCATTCTAGTAAGAGATAAATGAATGGTTGTCTCTAATGTACTAATCTATATAAAAAAGGGAAAATAAGATGTTTGCAGTTCCGGCTCTAGGAATCATCTCTGCTAGCGCCATTGGTACCTAACTTTAAAAAAAGATTTTGTCAGTCGTAGTTTGAATATCACACCACAGGTAGCGGACGAATATGATGTTCACTTTTTACTACATAAAATTGTTTATATATAACCTATTGACGAATGTATATGAAGAAACAGCCTACATTTTGACCCAATATAACCTTGTATGTATAATAAATCATAGCACTGTTGAGTAAACAATTTTAGTAGAAAACACGTGTAGGAGTATTTACCATTTTACTTCTGCTACTAGTTTTCTGTACCACTGCCTACTTTCTCTTGTTTCCGTACTATGACTTTTTTCTTTGAGGAACACAGTGGCGGATCCAGGCCTCCCTTAGAAAAAAATGTTGAAAAAATGTGTGTATTAAATCATGAAAAAACACTCACTTCATGATCTTCACCGATGATCCTGTCAAGAATTTTTTTGTCCCCCCACCTAAAACTCTGGATCCGCCATTGAAGCATTAAAAAATAAATTCAAAAACGATCATGAATTCAAAACTAGGCGAAGCTAAATTGATCACTGAGGCCGAAAAACCCGACTCAAATGGGTACATTATAAGTTACTTGCGTTCATATCCGTAGGTTATGAGATTTTTTTTACACCTGAAGAATCGAAATACTCCCTGAGGCGTAGCCGTAGGATTTTATGGGGTACTGGAGGTGTAAAAAATCTAAATGTATCTACGCATTCGAACGAATTTTCCCCGATATTAGGCCAATAGTATTTACTGCACTCAAATGGCCAAAATGAGGGGACGTAAAAGGATATAACGTCTTCTATAGTTTTATTTTGATAGTGTCACAATTTTGACTTCGGCGCCATACATGTTTACTTCCTGAATTCGATTAAGTTAATTTGCATATACAAGTACGGGGAATAAATATGCATAGAGTTCGCATACAAAGCCTAAAAGTTTATTCTACTGAAACAACATATTTAGTAAATTAAAAAAAGCATTTAAAAATACGTCTCATGTTGCTAGAAAATATTTCAAGCGTATTTCTTAATACCCAAAAATGAACAGGAGACGTAATTATTCTGATGTATTTTTAAAACGGACGTTGTTTAAGTACATGTACTAAATAGAGTTACGTTTTAAGAGGAAATACATGTAGTTAGTTTCACCTGGAAATGCAGCTTAGCAAGGCCCATGTAGCTTGTATATGGGAGTTTTGAAGACATGCTCCTAGCCAATCAAAATCCTAAAAAATTTAAGAGGATAGTATTGGGATAGTTGTTAGTATCAAGTTACTGCACTGTCATTTAGTGAAATGTTAGCTTATCCACTGAGAGGCCATAATTATGTTTGTTTTTAATACGAGGAATAACCCGAACAAAATAGATTTACTGACAGCTGCAAAATTTTACGTGTCCAAATTGTGTTACAAAATATCGTTTATATGCGACTTCTAAACATTTGTTTGGAGATATATTCACACATTTACTTACATTTACTTATAATTATTTTTTTTTGGCGCAGCTATCATCTCTATTCAGAGTATGTACATGTATGAGTGTTTATTTTTTTTCTTCTCAAAATGACTAATTTTGGTTCTATTTACCTTAGGACGAACTAGTGTATGACCGTTTCTTGTACTTTTGGCGACTATTATACTTTCTCTGTATGCTGTTTATGTGTGCACTTCTTTGTAAATTTAAGGACAATTTCCAGTTCTCCTGCTTTAGACTTTAACTACTTCTTTCTTTCACTAGTTTTTTTTATGTTACATTATATTTGTTGTGTGTGTCTGGTCTTTGACCCTTGATTACATCCTTTGGTTTTCCACTAAAATTATGGTTCTCTTGATTACTTTTTCTTCTCTGTACAAATAATCTTAATTTTTCAAAGTTCACTACTGTACGACTGTTTTGTATCTTCGGGTGACTTTTTCTAATTCTCTGTCTGTTTCCGTTTGTTGCTAGTATTGTGGACAATTATTTCTTTTTTTCTGTATTTGTTTGCTGGCTTAATGACTAATTGAATATTTTGAAATGACTATTGTAAAAAAATTATTCTATAAATTTGATATCTTTCAGTAAAAACAAAATTACAACAGAAGATAAAAAGTTTGAATTCCCATTACTTTAAGTACGTTAACAAAAAATATTTAAAATGGCGGCTCCAGGATGTTAGGGAACCTTTTTTGTTTTAACAATTTTTTTTGATTCAGTGTATCGGGTTGGGAGGAGGTGGGGGCAAAATGTAACAAATAATAACCTAGATCCCTTGTTTGTTGATCTTTAAAATTTAAGTAAATTTCTTTGTAGGAGTCATGCAAAATCTGAAAAATGTGATACACCCCAAAAAAGGCTACATATTTTTATTTGTGTAATTAAGTTGTTTTATGGGTCTATACTATGAAATGTGTAATTATTCATTCCAATCTGTCTGACCTAAGGAGATAATCAACATGGAAAATCCAGTAGATTCTATTGTATTTGAGTGTCATTTACAGAGTTATCTCCCTTAATTTTGAATTCTACAGTGCATTCTATACAATTTTTATCTCTTATGAGCACGGGTTATAGGAAAAACCAAATGTTAATTTTTGTTTACTGAAGCATTTTAAACAAAATATCAAAAATAAAAATATGTAGGCTTTCCAACCATGTATCACATTTTGCATGATTCTTAGCTAGAGTGCCACTTAAATTCTACAGTTTATCAGCTCCTGTTTGATATTTTCTTTTTCTTTTTTCTGCAATTGCAAGACTTTACTTCAAAAATAAATTACTAATCAAGTAAATAAACAGATATAAATCATTTAGTATGATCTATTTAAGAATTGGCTATGATAAAATTATGTTTATTGAAAAATAACAAAATATGCACATGGAAAATTTGTTATTTTTCAACAGACAAAATTTTTATCACAGCCAATCCTTATAAATTAATTTTAAAACATATTTTTATCTTTAAACATGAAAAAAGTAGCTCTGAATTTAACTGAATAGGGGCATGTCAATATTTTTTTCCATTGAGATATAACAAAATTATTTTAACCAATCAGATTACAGTATTTATCTCAAATTAATTTATATTCATATCGGATACTACCTATTGAAAATAATGATTATGTCTTAATCATCTGTAGGTTTTCTTTCGACTGTGTTAAAAACGTAAATAAATGTATTCTTATGTAGATGTACTATTTCATCGGTTGGAAAGACTAATTAACAACGGTAGTTAATAATAAAAGATGTAAGTGTAAGTTTATAAGATTCGGCAAAAGGGAAAAACCAGAAAAAATTCATGTCAAACCCCACCGATCTGACAATATGTTTTGAATATAATATCGAAATATGAATATGTACAGCATATCGAAATTTAAAATCTGTAAAAGTGGTATTGTTTTGTATTTAATATATGAAAAGCAACAAACGTCAGTTAGTAAGTCAGTCAGTCAGTCAGACTTCTTAAGGGGCGGTTGAAACATGGTATAAAAACACACTATTTTGAAAGATTAATTTGACTATTTGCACCATAAGAATCAAGGGAAAAGGAAAAGAATTTCCATATGATTTTGGTAAATTGAGGTATGATTTCATTCAAATGCACTAGAAATTAACATTTCAAGAGTAGATAACTCTGTCAAAGACCTCATTTTTTCTAACATTCAATTGAAAATTGTCTGAGCAAATCAAGTGATGCTGAGATCAAAGAATGATCTTTTCATACTGGAGTGAAATTATATTGTCATATCGGTGAGGTTTGACATGCACGTTTCTGATTTTTTCCTATTTTGCCTGATTTATTATTATCTTCTGTTGGTAGTCTTTCTGATTGATGAAATAGTACATCTTTGAAACTGATTAGACATTCGGTTTAACGATCAGTCTTTATAATAATCAGAAAGAAAGTGATTCATGCATGTCAAAAACCCACCGAATTAAGTTTAATTTCTTGTACAGAAACAGTTCCCGATCACATAACTAGCTTTAATTTTTCATTTTGCGGTTTTGCTTTTGAGAAAAAAAATATATATAGATTGTACATGAAATTTGAACTTCTTAAGAGTTCTTGATTTTGTGTGATTTGGTTGATTTTAGTGGGAGATAAATGTAATAGTTTCTCAAAAGTGGAGATATGGATAAAGAAATAAACATATGTGAATATATAACATATCTTAATTGAAAAAGCATCGTTTGTTTGGTGGGGTTTTTCTACACCATGGATCAGTTTACTATTGGCATTGTCTGAATTTGATGTTGACTTGCACTTAATAAAAATAACTTATTGAAGTCCTTATCAAATATTGCAATAGTCTTATACATGCATCAATTGAAAATAACTTTGTTTTAATATCTATAAATGAATGTCTTGTAATTTGAATTTTAATGTAAACAGTATTTTATTCAGTTATTCCTTACTTGCGGAGCTCGGGATGCAGCCATATTTTATCCTGTTTTTGCAGAGTTACTTCCGTAAGAGCAGGTATAATTTCGAAGTCTCTCTAATCGATGTTCGTATTCGGGTGCATAAAAAGAGGTAACTGGAATGAAAATGGAATCCCCAGCAGACAAACAAAACGGTGTTTCTAAAATTTACAGGGTGTTTCATTTTGTTGGTAGGTTACTTAAGGATGATTTTAAGTCTAACAAATAGGCTTCTGGAACAGGGTTATGTTGCTACAAGATTGAAGTCATCACTACAGAAGTTTTATGGTCGTCATCATGAACTCGTGGATCGTTATTTTGTATCCATCAGCACCATAAAACCTGATTTATTCAACGGGTCATAGTTCGCCTTTCCTCGTTTGTCTACCCCGGACTTGACTTTTTATGAGCAACTCGGCGGGTGTTTCTAGAAAAGCAGAGGACGCTTATCTTACCGGTGCATCTGGTCCATGCTCCCAGTTTTTAGTGGAGTCCGAGTTGCCATTTACTTTTGTTACTTTGTATGTATGATTTTAGTTACTTTATGTTCTTTGTTGTGTATGTCTGTTTTCCATGTCTGGTCTTTGTCCCTGGATTACATTCTTTTGATTACCACTATAACCTTGGTTCCCTTGATTACTCTTTCACTTGTAGCCCGGGTAAAGAAAGTTTGTGGCAGGGTCAGTAGAACGAGAAATTCCCTTTTGACTTTCGAGATTTTCTAAAGTATCGTCGATATCGGAAGGAAAACCTTACTAGTTCCGAATAGACACCTGCTCCAAAGTTGGTCCGCAAGTCGGGAATATAACATATCAATAGCAGTTGAGTATGAGCAATATTGGAGAACAAGTGTCGAACACTTTTACTAACTCCTCTTCCAGAAAAAATAAACATAATCAGAAATGGTAATATACAACTATGTATGAAACATTTCGATATAGGTAATGACCATGCACTATTTCAGATATACAAACTATCGCATGTTTTTAGTTAAGTATATAGATTATGCCACACAGAATATTGAACTAGATTTTATAAACTTGTACTTATTAAGTAAACCTTTCTGTATTTAAAATGAATTTTTGTATTACAATGAAATTGTAAGAATTCTTATTATCAGAAAGGTTAATATCACCCAAACGTATCTTGTCAATAGTAACAGGGTTATATGACACTTAAGAAAACATATGTTGTCTGTCAATGTCGAATTTAAATGTTACACCGATGTAATGCATGTAACACATATTTGTCTGATTAAAGGTTTTAACATAATGTTTTCTTATATCATGTGGTTAATACTTTTAAGTAAGGATAACTTTATTTGACAGGAAGTAACATTCAAAGAACATTCCTTGTAGGTAATTAAGACATAAATCGCCAAATGCAAAAGACAATTAATTATACATGTATGTTGACGGAAAATATTTGCTGTCTGGACAATATATTACTAGATTGATGAATATTTTTTTACTATTTCGTTGTCAGTATAATTATATTGGCCGTCTATCCATTGACATAGTGTCATTTATTGCTCTTTTGATTTTAATTTATCGTATATCTTGCCATACTCTCCGTTTTTTCCCCGACATAAACTGACACATATAGAGAAAGTCTGGTGACACAACATTAGAAAAAAGGTTCTTACACATGTACCTATTGAGGATCTGGCATGTTGAAAATTAAAAAAAAACAAGATCCATTCTAGGGTAAGAGGTGCCGCTTGGATTCTGCGACACCACATACCCTATTCATACATTTTGACTTTGCAAAAATGTACAACTTTTCATATATTTTGTCTGAAAAGACCTAATCCCATACATGATTATGACGTACTTGTTAGGACATATAAGAACTGTATCAAGCATGCATTTATTCTACAAATACGAAAATATTTACAGCAGATGGATGTTTTCATTCCGTATTGTAAACTGAATTGTCTTATTTGACTTATATAATTGTGTACTGTTTTCGCTACCTTTTCACATAAATGGTACCTTTTCCAGCGGCACGTCCCATCATCTTTTATAAACGAACCCCACCCCCTGCGAGGATATACTACTGTGTAATGGGTTATTGTTTACTTTCATTTCCTCTTTCGTCCACCCGAACTTCCCTTTTTATGAGCAACTCAGCAGGTGTTTTTAGAAAAGCAGAGGACGTTTACCCTACCGGTGAACCTGGTCCATGTTCCCAGTTATTAGTGGAGTCGGAGTTGCTCATTTGCTTTTGTTACTTTGTATGTAATATTTTAATTACTTTATGTTCTTTGTTGTGTATGTCTGTTTTCCATGTCTAGTGTTTGTCCCTGGATTACATTCTTTTGATGACCGCTAGAATCTTGGTTCCCTTGATTACTCTTTGATAACCGCTAAAGCCTTGGTTCCCTTGATTACTCTTTGATTACCGCTATAACCTTGGTTCCCTTGATTACTCTTTGATAACCGCTATAACCTTGGTTCCCTTGATTACTCTTTGATAACCGCTATAACCTTGGTTCCCTTGATTACTCTTTGATTACCGCTATAACCTTAGTTCCCTTGATTACTCTTTGATTACCGCTAAAATCTTGGTTCCCTTGATTTCTCTTTGATTACCGCTGTAACCTTGGTTCCGTTGATTACTCTTGTACTTGATTTATATGCTCTTAATGAGTCCTGTAATTTGGAATTATTTTCTTTTCCTTTGATCTATTTTTTTTTAAAAATTACACATGTATGCAATTATATTCGCCATTAAAACTTGACTTGATCTATAAATAAATGTTCAAAGTCATAATACACTATTTAGTCCACACGACTGTTCAGCTAGTTCAGATACACGTATAATTGTGTCATTATAATCAATGCCCCGATAATTGATGGACTTTAATTATTCCGAGAAGGAGCCAGGGGCAAGACGACCCCTTTGAAATTGGGGAAAATAATTAATTTTTGCTCCCCTCGGCCTTAATTCTATTTACACCACCTTAACTGAAATCCGATCCTGATCGCACAGGTAATATAGTTCAGTGGCGGATCCAGAAGGGTTGCAGTGGTTTGGCACCCCCTTTTTATTTGAAAATTTGTCAATTTTTTTCCATGACTAAAATTTACAAAAATAGCGAATAATCTTCTAGCATCCCTTTTTTCAGAGGAATCTCGGCTGGGACGCCTCCTTTTCAAAGAGTCTGGATCCAGCCCTGTAGTACTTAATATGACCGTTCCGAATCATGTATGCGTGTCTCTACCCTATCACACTGAAAAATTAGTCACTTCTAAAACAGGAAGTGTAAGTTTTTTTTCTAGATGTTAGAACAGAATTGTCTTGATATGCGGAAGTTAACTAAAATTGACGCATAGTGAACTATCATAATTTAACTTTTTTGTACTCGTTAACGAAATTTTCAGAGTGCACTTAATGAAAAGTGAACTTCAAGTTAACTTTTGACACGCGTGAACTTGTTATGCATGGTCTGCACGCAACTGTACGTGACATTGATGCTACATACTAAATACAAACATTCCAATGATTTGTAAGAGTTGTGTCCCTTTTCCAAGGTATACCGCCTTACAATACGGTTTGTTTTGGTTTAATGCGATTTGAATTCCATCTACTTTACACAGTGCCTGAATATTAAATGGACTTGTACTTAAATCACAAAATACCTGAGTCGTTCAAAATGCAAAAAAATTAATAAATAACAAAAAGTATATAATAATAAATTTATGTTAAACACTAAAGGGCCATCGTTATTTCGCCGAAAATATTGCACACTGACACAATACTTAAAAAAAAACGTATTACATTATTTGCGTTTCTGAACATACAAAACAAATACAATACATAAGACAATTGACGTATTGTTTTTTATACACATTAGAATAACCGTTAACACGAATTTTAGCAAATAAGCTACTACGACAGTTACATAATTTACGACAAGTAAAACAATACGGAAACGAGACAATTACCGGATCCCCGACACGGAAAGTCATGACAGTGCAGGGGTAATGTATTTACGTTCTCATTTAGACCAATCAATGGGGATGGCTAATATATAAGTAGTTATTATGCTATTAAAGATATTAATGGAGAAGAAATGTGATTTATTGTATCCGTTAATAAATAGTTACCGTTTAACGAAAAACGATATTGCAAGGTCCGCAAAACATCTAGAGTATCTTCTAACGAACTGTTCTGAAGCCAGCCATCTTAGAAAATGCAAGAATCTTCCAAAAACGGTAAAAAGTAAATAATTTTACGTGACGTTATTTGTAAAAATTCCGAGCATTTCGAAAGGCCTTTTTCAGCGGTAAGTAAGAGACGTCTGCTGGTGCGTGGAGCTTGATTCTGTACAGTGCAAATTCTGGCGGAACCGTAATATATCCGGTAATACTTTATCCAAAAAAAAAAAAAAAAACACTCAGATTCCAATCAATTACTTAAATGTATCAGTAAATATCAAATATGGTATTTCTTTTGCCCACAATGCATTTGAACACTTTTCTGTGTTGCTACTTATGTTGAACTCGTCCAAAATTTATTTACGTTTGAACTTTATGCATATATTTATGTACCATACTATACCCGGTTCAATTGATGATCCTATGTTGAACTTTATAATCGTCTGCGAATAGTGGTATGATCCTGTAATCATTTTAAGTATGATTAGTCGTTTTGGCTTAGAAGATGGTTTTCAATAAATGTGTTAAAAAGAACGCAAATTGTAATATAAACATATATGATCGAAAGTTGTCTCCTTACTGAAAATAAACTGTTTTAGATTAAATGTATTAAAATTGCTGTATTAATATATTTAAAAAAAATATTTCGATTTGGGATTTAGTTTCAATGTCACCAATTCATAACGAATGAATTTTCTTAAAATTTCTAAACAATAAATAAATAAAATCGTCTTTTGACACAAATGACGAAATCACAATAATTTATACAAAGGATTTGTCAATTAAAAAAAACAACCTCAAGGAAATTGGATTCCTTTTTTTTTTATAATCTAAAACTGTCGGATTTAACGGTTTTAGTTTTTTGTAGCAACTATCTATCGTAGTCACGTGATATTTTAATATAACTGTATATGAATGCAGACATACCATATTGTAAGATTCAATTTCAAACTAAAGCGAAATTGTACGAATATTCTTTTATATTTAGATTGGAAGCAGTGAGTATCCTTTAGTGATCTACAAGTGTGTTCTGATCCCCGTTTATTCAATGATTGAAACAAACTTGCTGAAAATTCAAATAAAGAATTCGGTAAGTTGGAGGCACAATGTAGGCCATGTATTTGCAAAAAAAAAGAAAAAAAAGGAAAAACTGCCAGATTTCAGATTGTTTCATGTTAGAAGATGTTATACCAATGATATGATTTATGCAATTTTCCATGACATGTGTTGTAGTACACAGAGATATAAATAGACAAAACGTAAAACCATTTTCGTGCGAAACAATGACAAAATAATCATAATTCGATTGCAATAAACACAACGTCTGACCATATTGGGGTACACTAAGGGGAAACTGTGGGATTTATTCCTTAAATAAAACCATTTTAATAATTTAAAATTGTTCTGTTTGATTAAGATACCACAACATCTTCATGAATTATATTACACAGAAAATAAAAGTCTCTTTAGTACTTAAAAATTAGAGTACATCCTATCCTTTCTGGGCATTATTACTTTATTAGTTGTTCCTACCGGGTTTAGTTGTGACGCTTCACAACATATATATAAAAAGACAATTCTTTTCGTCATTGTTTTAGGTACAAACATTAGCTTATATATATATATATATATCTTTCTTTGGTTTTGGACTAAACAGTAAACATGAATGTCTTTCTTCAAATTTGTGTCCTTTTTACAGTGGCAGGTAAGTGTCTGATTATGGCTAAAGGTTTAGAACCTCTCTTAATGATAGATTTTATTTTTCAATTTTTTGACGGACGCTGCATAATATATAAGGTATGTAAATGTATATCTCTCTTGCAAAAAGCCAGACAACGATTTGTTCATGACAAAAATGATGAATTCCGTTGACTGTAATTTGAACTTGAACCAAATTGGATGAATTAAGCTTTGCTTTTAACGCCCATCTATTTTCGAAATATTTTTAAGGATATAGAATCTTACTTACTGGGCTACAGGCGTAAGAAAACGACTCGTACTTGTTAAGTAAAGCCAAATTGCAAATAGCCTGATACTGTTTCGTTTGAGGCAATGATATTAAGATGGTTGTATAGTTTTGATTATCACTTGTGTGTTTCTATATTGTAATGAACTTATATTGTATTCTTTCACCGGAATGATCTGTATAATGTTTGAAATAGTTAATATTGTACCAGTACAATTTTTATTTGATAATATTGATTGTAGTAGAATAAAAAAAAACAGCCCTGCTTAATAATCGCATTGTCGTACCAAGAAGTCTTAGAAATATACTAGCAATGTCTTAAAATATGCGCAAATCACGTAAATGTATGAATTCTACCGGAAACTGTTTCGAAGACAAAAAACAATAATTTATAGATTTTTAAGAGTAATCAAAGGAACCAAGGTTCTAGCGGTAATCATAGAGTAATCAAGGGAACCAAGGTTATAGTGGTAATCAAAGAGTAATCAAGGGAACCAAGGTTATAGTGGTAATCATGGGAACCAAGGTTATAGCGGTAATCAAAAAAATTTAATTCAGGGACAAAAACCAGACTTGGTAATCAGACATACACAACAAAGAACATAAAGTAACTAAAATCAAACATACAAAGTAAAAAAGAAAATGAGCAACTCCGACTCCACAAAAACTTGGAGCATGGACCAGGTGCTCCGTTAGGGTGAGCGTCCTCTGCTTTTCTAGAAACACCCGCCTAGTTGCTAATAAAAAGCTTGTACAAACAGCACCCTCAAATTAACATCATAATAATCTGTCTATGTCTATGTTGCAGCTTTCGCATCATCACAGGGGCGTAAGTATAATGTTATGTTATTATATTCCACTGATTTACAGAACGTATAAAGTGATAATGAAGTCCTCCCGTTCATTCATTTGTTCGTCTTTTGATATATTATTATATTCCACTGACTTACAGAACGTATACAGTGATACTGACGTCATTCTGTTCATTCGTTCGTTCATCTATCAAAAACTCTTTTGTTATAGTTTCTGTTGCATAAAAACATACACTTGATATTGGACAGTATTTTTTTATGCCTCGTGGAATTTGATTTCAGACTTAATTAACATCAACTTCGTGTTTGATGACTATGTACACACTTTAGCCATGTAATTTTTGTGGAGTAGGGATCGTAATGGGCATCATTTAATAGCTGTGGTAACTTTTTCCCCTTATTTTGTCAAATTCAATCTAATCGTATGAGTTCATGAAATTTATAAAACATCGTGAAATGTCAACGTTTTGAATATTGATCCCATCAAAATGTTTAATGCTTTGGAGGACTTTAAAACATATCTTTGGTTCATACATAATATACAGGCAATCTGACTTTTCCAATGTAAGATTATGCATTAATGGGGTGCTTTTATTGGTATTTTGAAGTCATCACTACACAAATTTTATGGTCGTCATCATAAATTCATGGATCGTTACAGTATATATATCTGCACGTGGATTTATTCAACGTGTCATAGGTTTCCCTTTCTCATTCGTCTACCCCGGACTTTAATTTTTAAGCGCAAATGATGGGTGTTTCTAAGAAACAAAGGATACTCACCATACCGGTGCATCTGGTCTAGTTTCCAGTTCTTTCTGGAGTCCGAGATGCGCATTAAATTTTGTTTCTTTGTACGTACTATTTTGTTCACTTTATTTTTATTGTTGTGTTAGTCTGTTTTTTTTTTTGTCTCTTTTTTTTCCCTGGATTATGTCTTTTTCATTTCTGTTACAATATTGGTTTCCTTGATTAATCTCTTTCCTTTCCACTTTAATCAACAGAAGCATTTAAAGTGGATTTATAAATCTTGCTGGTTCAGTCATTGCATTAGGTATTGTTCTAGATTCCTATTGTGCACCTAAATCTAATCCATTATCATCGGATAATTGTCCTTACCTTAATTGCTATTTCTAATTATAGCACGGGTAAAACAAAGATCTGTACTTAATTTCCTGTTCTAATGTCGAGTTGTCTTTTTTACCACATTCACACGATTAAACAATAGACAATAGCAAATTATTTATTGCTTTACTGTCATATATTGACCAGCTTTTTGTTTATTTTATGAACTATCGTATATTGTTTTCTTTAGTCCAAGGAATACCTATTCATTATCATTTGTACCTCTCAGATTTTAAGTGAATATATAGCCGATAAATCGACACTGTTAAAACATTAGGTTTAAATCCAGCGTATGTGCCACTGTAGGAGCAAGACATGCTTACCCTTCCGCATTACTTGATATTACTCCTGTTTTTTTTTTAAATTCATATTGCAAATGCTTATGTTTTATTGTGTGTGTAATGACTTGTTTTCCATATCTTCCTTTGTATTTATTTTCGCATTTTATTATGTTCTCTACATTATGCATTGTCACTGTTTTCAGTTTTTGTGTTTAGTCTTTACTTTTTGATTTTATTGTTGATTATTGTCCTGTTTGGTTTTTTTTCTGTGTACAAAAGTCGTAATTTTAGGTTAATGATTGGCAATTGTTTAATATTGAAAAGTTATCGGCAGTTTTATTTTCTTCCCTAGATCATGTCAAAAATATTTTTTATCTCTCGTACATTTGGAGTGATAGTGACGTCATTAGATTTTCTCAAGGGTTTGTATGAAATGACGTCACGCACCAAAAATGTGTATATTTTAGTGACAAAAGTAGTCCAAAAATATACTTTGAAATGATCTAGAAATGGATAAAAAATACAACAAGTGAGTTTCACTTTGGAATTGTGGATTTAAGGTTTGAAATGCACCCTTTTGGATTGAGGAATAACATACGGAATTGTGGTATTAAATATGATACGTTCCTTGATCATAGGTTATGTACAATAAAAAAGAATAAAATTTAATAAAGCTAGAATAATTTAATAGGGTACTAATTCAACTGGGTAATAGGAAAATTGGATTTGGTATGTTAAAGTCTGTTGTTCCTTTTTTTTTTGTTTTCAAATTGTAAATATTTGTTTTCAATATTCAGATCTGGGGAAAATGAACACACTGGGTTCCATATATTAGATTATTCCGAACGGTTCTTGTTCAATTGACCGGACTACTAAACATGCCTACATTCCTTTATGGGAAGTAGAACAACTATTATTATATGTATTTAAGTGCTTGGCCATGTATATATGACCCCTGATTACATCATTGGCCATTTAACTGTCACAACTCTGGTCTTTTCATGAACAAACAAAGCCCTGGGTCGACAGTAATTGTACGTGATAGTTGTCGAAGAAAAATGAAAATCACAATTTTGTAGGAACCGAGTGGTGAATTTATGCACCAGATAATGTAAATTTATATTGAAACGATGAAGGGCTGAAAAGTATTTCACGGTTTCCCGAAAACGAGTTCACATAAATACCTGTCTTTTTTCATTTCCATCTTTTTTTCTAGTTAGATATTTATTACTTTATCAACAGTTCTACTTTAGCCTATTTTTAAGTCTGCCTCATATCTTGACCTACACTTAGAAATCGATGGTAAAGTTAAACTATTGACCAAACTTAACGACAACCGTAATGACTTTTCATTCAGAATTGTCAACTTTCCTTTCCTCTGTGGCAACATCCCTTCGGCTCCTGCGTATGGAGTGTTCATATCACAACTCATACGTTATGCCACAGCTTGCCGAAACTACGCAGACTTTTTGTATCGCGCTAGACCTCTAACAAATAGGCTTCTGGAACAGGTTTATGTTGCTTCAAGATTGAAGTCATCACTACGTAAGTTTTATGGTCGTCATCATGAACTCGTGGATCGTTATGGTGTATCCATCTGCACCATGAAAACTCATTTATTCAACGGGTCATAGATTCCCTTTCCTCGTTTGTCTACCCCGGACTTGACTTTTTATGAGCAACTCGGCGGATGTTTCTAGAAAAGCAGAGGACGCTTACCCTACCGGTGCACCTGGTTGATGCTCCCAGTTTTTAGTGGAGTCCGAGTTGCTCATTTACTTTTGTTACTTTGTATGTATGATTTTAGTTACTTTATGTTCTTCGTTGTGTATGTCTGTTTTCCATGTCTGGTCTTTGTCCCTAGATTACATTCTTTTGATTACCGCTATAACCTTGGTTTCCTTGATTACTCTTTATTTGCTTTTACGATGTACCCAACAGACAATTACAAAACTAAACTGTCGAATTAATCTTCCATACAACACAATTAGATCTTGTATCACGTGAAATTTCTGCACAATTTTAATGGGACCATTCCCTTATTGTCGATCCACGTGTATTGCACTTTATGTTTGTAAACTATTGGTGTTCAGGTAAGCAAAAACAAATAGTATTGGTATAAAATTTAAGTAAATGCGTGCAGATTTCACGTGTGAGTATTTATGAACTTTCTTTTGAATATTAGATATTATTGCAAAAACTAAAATGAACTCCGTCTTAAAGATTTCATCTTTGTCTTCTGGTTTCAAAAAAAAAATCGAAAGTGTAAAATTACTCGTAAGTCATAGCGTCTTAGATTACGACTTATTTCACATTTAATTCCACCGGGTATCAAAAGTATTAAAATAATGCTGTGGTAATAAGTGAACCAATTAACATATTATAAGATTTGCGATGTTAGTGACGGACTCAGAGAGGTCTCGGTTGTTGCAAAATATGGTTAATATTGAGCTGAATACGAGCAAATATTAGCCCAGAACTCCTTTTCCCTGAGTCCCATTTCCTAAATTTTTTCGGTCCGCGTCTGCACATGAGGCAAACACAACTAGTTCTCGGTTGAACATTAATATTCATACTTTAGACTTTTTGCACGAAAGCTAACTAATTTATTGTAACATGTAACATTTTAATTGTGTGTGTGTGTGTAATTTTTCAGTATTCCGCATGAGAGCAATACCTAGAGCTTCTGCAAGTAAGTTACTTATGACTCAACAATATTAGATTTAATGAATCTATACTGACAAAAAAATAGGATTCTAGACACTTTGTACTCAAACATATTCCACAGAGAAAAAAAATTGTTTTGAACCTGCATTTTTTAAGTTCTATCAAACAATTCCGAATTAAAAACATTTCGGACCGAGCGATTTCGAACCCTTTCTGTTTCAGACCTTACACACACAAGTTTGTAGGATATGGCTGTCGATCAATCCCAAATATTTGTGTGTTATAATAGTTTCAATATTCAAAATACATTCAGTGTCAAAATTAGGACTGTAGAACCTGAACCTGAACTTTTCTTATTTTGATAAATACGATTTTTCAAAGTTTTCGTTTTACATAAACACTATAAAAAATGCAATTAAAAAAAGCAAAGTAAATCGAATCATGTTTCATCTTTTGATAAAATTATTAGAAGCTGATAAAACGAAAACACAGCTTTAAGTTTCAATCTATGCAAAAATATCTCCTTTTGCAGGCCGTTATATATCATCACGAAGAAGTGCAATTCGTAAGTAGAAGTTAAAAACCAGAAACTTTATGTTTCTCTTTGTTTATTATATTTTTGCTGATGAAAACTGGACAGACACCAGATTAACTTTTATGGGCATTCCATTCATTGCTTAATCTTTATCGGATACGATTATTACATACATATGTAAAATAGTGCTGTATGTGTTGTTTAGATTGTAAAGCAAACATTTTGCATTTAATACTTCACTAACAGTAACTTGTAGCAATATTTAAAAACATGCTAATGATAGAAAGACTTAAAAATTAACTAAATCCCAAACGACATAATCAACATAAAACGCACAACAATCAAACGTTTAAAATAATTTGGTATAATAATGGAGCGTTGTATGTTATTGCACTACCATATATTTATATATGGAAGTTTAATTATACATTGTCATGTTTACATTAGCTGAAGCAGCGCCGTTCCCTTATTTTGGTAAGAACAATATTTTTAGGTAGACCTTTAGCGCTTGTGGTTATAATAAAGTTTATGTCTCTATAGATTTTTGTTTGCAAACATGTCTTGATAACTGAACAAAATAAATAAAATGTAAATAAAAAATCATTTCTAAGTAGTTTTATTTTCCAGAAATATTTTTGTGCAATATGTGAAGTAAAATGACTAAATAAGAACATTAATGAGTTGAAATTCAATACCACATTGATAGTAGTTTAAATATCATTAATAAATTATTTCAATGTTTAAACAGATTTTGACTCGTCCGATACGTTTCCCGTCATGGGTAAGAAAAAAAAACAAATGCCGTTTATTGAAAAAAGAAACTGGACTTCTCCAAACTCATTATATGTATTGAAATGAAATAATTCTTTTAGTTAAAATATATGGAAAAATGTTCGAAAATATAATTTTCATTGAAGACAATACCAAATGAATTAAATTCTTTATAGTGCAAAAACGTATAATTAGATAAATAGCACATTTCGTTAAAGCTGCAAAAAAATACTAACTACATTTTGTATTTATGGTAAATACATATTTACCAATGTAAGACACCGGACCTGTTAAAATTTAGGCAGCCCATAAAGCTACAATTGCTGATATTTAGATATAATATAAATCCCGCGTTTAATTTATGATGTAGATATTTTCTGTGGTCTTTGGTATCTTTCTTGACACATTCGTCAACCAATGGCTTTGGATGTCCCCTTGCTATGAGTAAAAACTGTTTTTCTCTTCTTCTCTGCGCATGCGTTGAGGTTCTAACGTGCATGTTATATCGTGGTTTATACTAGCAGCAGGTCTGCGAATGAAACATACATCTATATCATTTTTTTATATATTGGACCTTCATGAGAATAAGAGGCGTAATAGGGTATGTAAATCTCGTCACGTGACTTCGTGGTTTCATGAGAATGGGCCCTCGTTTACATTTTAAAATGCGTGGAGATTTGTCATTAACATAGCGATAAGTTTAGTATGAAAACGAAAATAAAAATAACAGAAAATTACAACCATCTAGTCCTACACGATAAGAATATTAGGAAAAACTAAAAATAGAAATCCTGCAAGTAACAATAAATTGGATTTCAATAAGTTCTACATAGGAAATTCCCGAAAGGAAAATGAAACTAAAACGAGACCTACAAACCCTATTGCTAAATATGTTTAATTTTGCAAATTACGTGTCTATGTTTATTCTTATTTACTGTTGTGTTTAAGTTACATAAACCAGATATGTTCCATTTATTGTTCAAAATGCTCATATTTAATTATGGTAACGAAGTAGTCAACTCAAGTAATCATTTATTATATATACATAATTGACACTGAATTATAAGGTATATATTAATATACTAAATACCAATAATGAAATGTCTAATTTTATTCTAAAAATACTTTTATAGGAGGCAGAACACCAATTATAATTGCATCAGGTAAACAAGTGTTTGTCTTTTATAGTTTCTTTATTCTGATTGACTGGCATAATTTGAAATAATTGCTGTACATTGATACTTGAATAATTGAATGTTTGAATTAATTACTTCAAGGCAATCTTTTTTCCCTTTTGTTTTGTAAACAAAGCTAGACAATGGTGCTGTCAGTATTGACCTATGACCACGACTTTATGATTCAAGCTATCAATATAACTTGAAACGAAATTGAAACTCATTAAAAACAATATCAATGTTTGTCTATATGATAAATGACGCACTAAAATAGTAAATATTTGACAGAAAGTTATATTACAATGTATAATTTTTGACACACTTTTTTACATCATATATTCTGTTCTTTTATAGATTCACCAGACACACCTGATTTTTGTAAGTAATCAGTATCATAATTTCATTTTCAATTTAACTTGGGTTAAATTGCATCGAGTTTGAAAAACCAGTAATTTTTTCAATGAAGTGTGAACGCATCTGTTCAAGAAGGCGTAAAAATGTCATTTCTTTTCTGCTTATGAAATTCATCAACAAAAGTAGTCGCCCTATTAAAAAAAATCTGATTTTATGAAGATATTTTTAACAGATCCTCTGCACGAAAAAAAGTATGCATCCAGGGGCATTGTCTAATAATGCCAGATTATTTTTCCTTGAATTGCACATTGTAGAACTTCTCGGTTCTGGAGTTTACATCTTTTTAAGGTATACATGTTTTGAAGTAATCCTTCTTGGTGGATTTCGATAAATTTATGTTTATGTCTTTACCATAGATGTACAACATACTGAGAAAGTACATTTTTTTGTGGATACAAATTTTCGTGGATTTGGAAAGAAACATAAGTTCGTGCCTTTGAGGTTTTCATTTTACACATCTCCTTTTCGTTGGGAACAAAATTTTGTGGTTTGGCCTACCCATGAAAACCACGAAATTTGATATCCCACGAACAAAAGTACTTTCACAGTAGCACCTTGATCAATCTTTATTTATGATTAGTATTATGCTGAATGTTTTCTTTTGTTCAAATTTGCGGAATGCGATTGATAGATGAAATGAATAAACAGATGTTCGTAGTACATTTATATTTCAATTTTACTTATTTCAGATAACCCATATGATCTTTATGGTAAGATCCAGTAAACTGAACACGAGAGTGAACATTTTAGTCTTAAATTGAGCAGAGAATCTACAGTGGTAACAGAAATAATACGCATGTAAAAAAGAGAAACAACACTATCCTCCAAACAAAGGACAGACATCGTGCAAAATTCAAAAACCAAATTTAAGATATGAACTAACATAAAATTTTCAATATCTACTTTAATATACAATGGACGTACATTACGCACCAATAGAGTAAGCAAGCTCTACTTAAAAAAAAACACTCCCGAGTTCTTATTTTGTCGTGTCTTAAGAAATACATTAATGTTCGGTTTACGTCATGCATCGGAACGTACCAGTGCAAACCACCAATTGAATCATACAAAGAGTTTTCGCCGAAGAAAAAAAAAAACACATTTCATACCGTCATTATTGTTTCGTCTATGTCAAGTATCAACTATATCAATTATTGTGTTGATTATTTGTTACAGGTGATGCTGACTGTAAGTATCAATAGGACTCCCACCCCCCCCCCAAAAAAAAAACAAAAAAAATAAATAAAATAATAATAATAAAATACAGAATAAAATAAATTAAAATAAAGTTATTGGACGTATTAAGTGGCTACGATGCTGACAATTTTTTTTCCGTCTATGTATTTTAATCATTGTTGGTCTCTTGAATTATTATATAATTCATTATATAGACCAATACAGCAAATTAATAACAGGGAAAAAAATATGTAGCCTTTTTTTAGGTGCATCATATTTTACAGAATTTGCTTGATTCTTAAAAAGCCTGCTACTTAAAGCATAAATGAGTGCACGGAACTGTATACAATTTGACAAATAGAGAAAATGGAATCCCTTCAGCATATATTTCATGTCTTTGAGTAATATCAAAAGCCAATATGTCAACAACGCCGATGAAAATGCCAATGGCTATCTTCATTAATCACAAGCTTAATTAAAATGGTTTGATAAACCTTGAATTCTGAACCGTCTATTTTGTTTTCTTCAACAGATGGATACATACACCCTGGATTTGGTAAATATCGTTTTTTATAGTAATGTATTTTTAACACTTACTGTTTTACGACATATAAATGCACTTTAACATGATCTTTACAAGATATGTTGCAAAGGTTGATATCAATTTTCTAAATCTCCTAAAACCGAGGGTTATATAAAATGCTACATGTCAACTTTTCAAATAAAGATTTTAAGCAAAATATTTAAAAAAAAATAAAATAAAATGTAGGTTTTCTCTATTTCACGTTATAAATGATTCATTTCAGTCCGAATTTTTTTTTCAGTTGGAGGAGGACTGGGACCAGCTATGTCCCCTGTCTGTAAGTATATAAGAAGATCTATAAAATAATGAACTAAATTTCTCCTAATGAGGTAGACCTGGGGTAAGAGAAATAACTCTTGAAATCAGTGATATGTTTGTATCATATTCGATTTCACCAGAGCCTATCAAGCTTTCATCTAAAACAGAATGAAATCAGTTCATGTTACTTTGATGCTTACATGAGATTGATGTAAAATGCTGAATGCAACAGGTCTATTGATATGAATAATTTTGCAGAGAACTACATTTATATTCGTAGCATTTATTTTGAAAATAGGTTCAGGTGTATTAATAATTAACTGGTTATGATTATGTGTTTGTATGTAGTATAATTTAGAGTTGTATCCTTGACTTGCTTTAAATATGCAAATTCAGTTTACATCATATAATATGAATATGTTCTAATTGCAGACATGCACGACCCCGACAATGGTAAGACACGTATCTTTGTATATTGATTTCGTACCTACGTTTTAATTCACCACCAAAACACTTCCTGTCGATTACTTAAATATCAATATGTATCAAAGCTTAAGAATTGTCTCTCACAGAAAGAAAAACATGACCAAAAGAGTTCGGTTTCATTGTATTTTTCACGCTGAGCAAGTAAAACTTATTGTAAAAAAAAACAGAAAGCTGTTGTAACGTGATTGCCGTTAGGCTATATTAATTAACCGTCACACGAGATTTCTGATAGAAGATTTGCCTACTCAACAGTATATATTATTCTAATTCTGCTGATGGGAGGTTACTCCTTGAAACACGTGGCAGCATATCGAAATTTGCAATGTAAATAATTGGTTTTTATGTTTTTTACTCAAAGTTGTATCAATCGTGAATGTTTTTTTTTATTCTGGTACACCTGTTGGCGTACATGTATCTGCGCAATATTGATAATGATAATATATCTATTTTCTAGTGGGATATGTGTTCGGATAAGCAGTAAAGAGTTGCAGGTGAGAAATGTTGTGCAGTAAATTGTAGTTTTATGATGTTACTAATATTTACTTCTATCCAATGCCAAGGGAGGTAACGCATTTGTATTAATACCACAAACAGAATGCGGCATGTATATTTGTGAAATTTGTTATTGGGGTGAAGGTTAAAAATCTATTTGTTCATGCTGTGTATAATTCATAAACAGCAAAATAAACATTTTTTTTCAAAACAAAATCAAAACTAAAATTCATTAATAGACAATTTCTTTTAAATTTCAGATCAGGAACCATCAGAAGCTACAAACACAAATCGCATCAAAAAGAACTATGTTGATATTACTGTCCTATTTACCACAAAAAATTAATTTATACAATTTTGTGTTTGTAATTTAGTACTATTTAAATAATAAAATTTAAAATAGAACTTTTCTTCATTGTTGTCTTACATAACTTCAATTATCTTATTATATCATAACATATTTACTTGACATTATGTACAAGGCTGTATTAAACGCTTATAATGCCTACTGTGATTTATTGTATAGGAAACTCCACCGAATAAACCATGTGTTTTTGGTCTTTAGATGCTATATTAAAAAACATTTTTACCTCTCACACTAAAATCAAATAATCAAAGCAAATCGAGAACAATTACTCTCCTAGTCTTATTTTATGCACAATCTATGTTATTTTTATCTCAAGAGTGCAACAACCGAATAAAACTCTTAGACTAGTTATGAGGTCTCTTTCTGAATCGGGAATAAAAATAAAATCGGTAGGAGTTTGAGATATATGGATCACTTCCTAATTTCTGTAAAAACTGCAACTTAAAATCTGAAAAAATTACATAAACTGATATAGCTTTTTCATGGTATAAAATTATCTTGTGAAAGAAAACCGAACTTAAGTCACACTGAACAAACCTCATTGATTATTTGGCACAAAGCTTACACAAAAACTGATCAACAGGCTACAAATAGGTGTCTATACATAACGCTATATTTTATCTTCATTTTTAACAAAAACTATATATAAGTACAACCACCATTGCTGTTAAAACTGTAAATGGAAACAGAATGAAGAGACATGGCTGCTTATTTATGTTTGATTGTTATAACATAGACCATTTACTGTGAAAGTACTTTAATTTGTGGCTACCAATTTTCGCGGATCAGAGAAGATACAAAAAATTGTGGATTCTTGAATTCGTGGTTTTGAGGTCTTCAGTATATACATCGATGGAAATTTTCTTTTCGTTGGGAAGCAAAGTTTGTTGTCAGGTTCACCAACGTAAACTACAAAAATGTGTACCCCACTGACAATAGTACCTCCACAGTATGAAAATTGTGAGTTGATTTGACATGTCTTTTGTATCCGAAGTCTCACTTCGTGGGAGGTATAAAGTGGTTATGAAGTACGCCCGTTCGTTCGTCCGTTCTTGATCAAAGTACTCAAGAAATGAAAATAATAAAAAAAAAAACATAATAAAGAGAAATAACGAGACAAAGAAAATAGACACACACAACAAAGAACATGAAATAACTAACACGCATATAGAAACCAAAGTGAATTAACAACCCGTACTTTTCTAACAACTGAGAGTATGGACCAGATGCACCGGTAGGACCAGAATCTTTTGTTTTTCTTGAAACATCCACCGAGTTGTTCATTAAATGTCAAGTCCGGAGTAGACAATAGAGGAAACGAAAACTGTGATACGATGAACAGATCGGTTGGCAAAACAATTTACAAATTCATGATAACAACCCTAAACGGTGCTTACGTTATTCTTGTAGCCATCTAACCTTTTTCCATTATATTATGGGTTTTTAAGAAATTTTTATTCAAAGGTATCTTAGTTTTATGTATTGGGATGTATAAAGTCTACTTTTAGCTATTGAAGTGTATAAATAATTACTCTTAATCCAAAGCCACATCAGTTCGTTTTAGTTACCAAGTAATGAACGATTTGTGTGTTATAGTATCACAATACTAGAAACTGACGCAAAAACTATCCTGATTATTAAATTCCCCCACAATTTTTTTTTATTTTTGTCGATTTTGTAGCGGCGGGTTGGGATGATAATCTACTAATGGTAGTTGAACAAGTAATATAGTCTAAATCATTAAGGAACACTTCAGCTAAGAATCATGCAAAATTTGATTCACGATAGGAAAACCTACATATTATTTTTGATGTTTTGTTTAAATAATTATAGTAAACTGAAATTAACGGGTGGCTTTTCATGTAACTCCTGCCCGTTAGAGATAGAAATTATCAGAATGTACTGTTGAATTCAAAACTGAGGAATATAACTTTGTAAAGGAAACTAATATACCTTAGAATCTTTTTGGATTTTCAATGTGGATTATCTCTTAAGAACAGACAGATATAAATGAATGATAATATATTTCATCACATAGACCCACAAAACAACTTTATAACAAAAAAAAATGTTTCGCATTTTAGGTGTATCACATATTTTACAGACTTTGCATGATTTTTACAACGACTGCTACTTAATTTTTCTGTGCACCCATTTTAAGATCTTAACGTATTACCTTGGTTCCTTGTAAAGACAAACGCAGCCATATTTCATAACGAATTCAGAAGTATGAATCACGAAACAAAGACAAGAACAGAAAAGAAAACAGGAATCATGGACCAAGTGCATCGGTAGGGCGAGTGTAACCAACATTTCTGGATTTACCAAGTTTAGTTTCTCTTGTAATGTCTTGGATCATACTGTCGTTCAGGGTTTTTTTTTATGTAATTCTGTAATAATATTTCTATGCTTCTTGGTTAAGTTAATGATACTTCAATTCATTAAACAGGACCCACAATAAAGATGATGCATGTTCTAAGGTATACCGTTCTATTGCCGATTGGATGAACCTAAATAAACCTACATTTAAAACACCACAAACGCCTGATAAAACACAGTCGATGAATCTAATTTGTTATCTTATAAAACAAAACATATTTGTTGGAATTCAAAGTAATTATTTAAAAAAAAACAACAATAAACAGTAGCCTCTAGGCTGGAGCAAAACATTCATCCCGCAGCTATCGAATTCGAATACAATCTTAATTAACTTGTCAAATCCAATCTTACCAATGAATTACATAGAAGTGAAATATAAGTAGAAAAAAATACTGATGGGTCAGTGTGCTCGTTTTACAGACAGATTCATTTGAATAGGATTTTTCTTGATTTTTCTAAGGTTTTATTTAGTAGGATTTATCTATAACATACTTCGACGAAATAACCAGGATTTCCTAAAAGACTTCTTAAATATCATTTTAAGGTGTGTTTAATGAAGTGATTCAAAGAGAACTATTTGGGGTCAACGGGAAAAAGATGGTATGCTATGAAATGGATCAAGTTAAAGGAGTCCACAATGACTAAACATGAACAGGGAACATCCTTAAGGCTATCACTGGACCTAGTCTGTAATAAAAGTCGGTGTTCGTTTCGATAGTATTTCAAATGTGTTAGCTTATTACATATGTTTTGATTCTCGACGTCGATTCATTCTGAAAAACAGAATTTCTTATTGCATGTTTTATTTTATTGTTTTGTTATGTTTTTTGTTTGTTTTTTTGCTTGTTTTTGTTTTGTTTTTATTTTTTTTAAATGATACACAATAGTACCCATTACACAATTTTATTTCATCAGCGAATTCAGGTTACAGCACACTATGACATGTTACATCGTAAACAAACAATAAACGAGCTATTTTGTTGCAAAATAAACACACGTTGTGTAAAAATTATTTTTTTATTAGACGCCCGAAAGATGATGAATACATATTCAAACCAATGGTAAAAAGTTATCTACAGAATGCTCAAGTACATGTGGTAACATTTTAATAGTAATGCCGCCAATGTTGAAGTTTCCTCCTGAAAGAAAAAAAAAGTATCTATAAATTATTTGTTATTATTTTTGTTGTGTGGCTTAAATGTCATTTTTAAGTATTATTACTTTTAACAAATCATCGTTCTATTAGTGTAAATTATCACTTTTGAATTCAAGGGTTTCGAATCATGACTGATCCCAATTTATTGTCTGTCTCTAATGGATAAGGCAGTGTTTTTTTTTTTTTTTTTTTTTGTTGTTTTGTTTTGTTTTTTATTTTGTAGCGGAAATAGCCGAGTAGTTCCGATTGGCAATTAGGTTGAAACATTGAAGCATAAAATTAGATTCATTTTGAACGTTTTGTATTTTTTTTTATAAATATTATATCTTTAGTTTTTTTAATGAAAAGATATGTTTACATTTGAAAAGAGAAACATAATCAAATAGAACAGAATGATTTGTTAAACTGCAAACTTACAAGTACAATACAATTACAGATGAAACCATAAAAATAAAAATTAAATTTCTCTGACATTATTACAAAGGAGCTTTGTTATTACAGTAATTTTTAGGGATCATTTGTCTTGCTATTGTAGTTATATGAAGTTTGCAAGTTGATTGATTACTCTCCATTGTCATTAACAAAATCAATTTATCTTGTTTTGACAAAAAGGCTAAATTCGAACAAAAGTTGTCTAAAAACTTCAAAAATGTTTGTCTGTAATTTTGTAACTCGTGGATCGTTATGGTGTATCCATCTGCACCATGAAAACTGATTTATTCAACGGGTCATAGTTTTCCTTTCCTCGTTTGTCTACCCCGGAATTTACTTTTTTCCTTCTCGGCGGGTGTTTCTAGAAAAGCAGAGGATGCTGACCCTACCGGTGCACCTGGTCTATGCTCCTAGTTTTTAGTGAGTCCGACTTGCCCATTTCCTTTTGTTACTTTGTATGTATGGTTTTAGTTACTTTATGTTCTTTGTTGTGTATGTCTGTTTTCCATGTCTGGTCTTTGTCCCTGGATTACATTCTTTTGATTACCGCTATAACCTTGGTTCCCTTGATTACTCTTTCATACTTTTTTCAGTCGAAAATGAATTTTATCTTCGATGCAATTTAAACTGAAATTAATATTATACAATATCGAACACTTACCTAGGAAAAACTGTAACTCAGTATGGGCCTGCAACGAACAAAGAGAAAGATATATCAACAAAACATTGATACAATAAAATAATTTATCTTTACTTTATAGCAAAACAAAATAATGAAATTTCAAATTATACTTTATTTTTATCATTTGAAACAAAACAAAACTCATCGCACATTCAAAAATATATAATTACTACATAGTTTGTTAAATAATTTATCAATAAATGTCTTCATATATTATTTCAAAATTTTGAGTGGGGTAACATGTCATTTCATATAAACAACAGTTTGTTAGTCCATGTGAATCATATAAACCACCACCAAGCATTCTATTGACAACTGCATTGAACAATCAATTAAGTCGGTCAATATCCATAAAAGACCAGTATTCATAAATTAACGTTTGGATCGGATTTAAATGCTAAAAAACATATTTATTGTAATACTCAAACATCCTTAATGTTACTTTTCATATTAAGAAAGACAACCTAATTTCACTGCCGTAGCAAAATGCATTGGAAAGTAATTTGCCATATATTTATTACATGTATTTTTTCATTAGGCAACCGGATAGTCATGCCCAATAATCGCAATCACGAATATAAGCGTTAAAAACCGATCTATTGTATTACATATAGATGTAATTAAACACCGACTGGGGCACGTTTGAATTTATATAATACATAAAATAGGTTCCACATAAAACAAAATGCAAATGTTGTTTAAATGAACTGTAGGTGTGAGCTACCGTCCCTTGGAGACTTACCCTCAGAAATTAATCGTTAATTTTACTAAAAGTTCACACTTTTCAATATAAATACAATCTATGAATGAATTCAATTTTTACTTACAAATTGCCAACTGAAATCGAGAACCTACTCTATCCAAATAAACTGTATAGAGAAATTAAAAGGTACCATGGAAAAGCTTTTGGTATATTTTGGTCAATAAAAGCAAGGTTCAATGTTCAAAGAGGAAAATTGCAGCTGTTGGAATATGAAATTTTCGTAAAATATATACAATGCTTTAATTTCATTTATTAAAAACTACATTTGCTTAACACCAAGTAAAGTGGTTGTTACCGATAATTTCATACTCAAGATATCATAGGTGAATTGGGATTCGTTAAATGCATACTATAAATAACAACTATCCTCACTGTATAGTGCAGTATAGAAAGTAAAAGTAAGGTCGCAAGGTTATTTTAGAAGCTAAAATGGGGATTTAAGCAAGGTGTCAAGAATGTAATGGCATTTATATAACAATTGATGGGCGGAGTCAGGGTAACTTCTTTTGTCTTACCGTAACCAACTAGGATACCTATTAAAATAAGTATATAAAATAGAATGTCTACATTAATTTGAGAACCAAGCATTGGGTAAGGAGTTGGCAAAAGATAAATCAGTATTTTGAATATTAATATCACTGTTCACGTATTTTAATATGATGTAAAAGATCAAGTGTAAATTGTTTGTAAGAATCAGGCAAAATGGAAAAAATCAGAAACATGCATGCAAAAACCGCAATGATCTGATAATACAATATCACCCAAGCACTCTTTGTCCATTTGAAAAGACCATTATTTGATCTGAGCGTTACTGGATTTGCTCCCAATTTTTTCATTATAATGTTAGAAAAATGAGGTTTTTGACAGTGTTATTTTCCCTAAAATTTCCTTTACAATACATTGTGTTGAAATTATTACTCAATTTACCAAAATAATAATGAATATCTTATGGTTACAATAGTTTAATAAAATCTACAAATTTGTTGGGTTTTTTTTTCATACCACGTTTCACCAACTGCCTGATTATTACAGACATTTCAAAACTTGATTGGTATCATCGTTTTATGTATTTTTTATACTGGATATATAATAGCAGAAAAAAAACAGTGAATAAGTAAATTCGCATTCCCTAAAACATTAAAAAAAATCATGGGGGGATTTCAAAATCAGAATTTTTTTTTTGGTGTGAATTTATTGCTTCGTGTTACTAGAACACACAAATCTTTCATTTCTTGAAACTGATAAACCATATCTATTACTTCAAATAGCAAAAATCAAGCTAGTAAATATCTGATAAGAAATACAAAATAGAAAATAAATTCCCCCACCCGCCCCATTTTTGTTGTGAGGGTTGAAAATCTACTATATAAGTTAACTTGGCCTAAGATGAACTTGATACTCCGTGATTATTCACTTTTCTCAATAAATCATCATTCTTTTGTGCAATTTGTATCTATTGCCAGGGTAAAGGGAATACTAATTCCACCAAATTTATAGTTTTTTTAGCCTTTCGGAAACTTCTTAAAAAATCCTTTAATCGGTATTATTTTCTATTAACATCAAAGGTCTAAAGTGTGAATTACAAATGTCAGTGTTTATTGATAAATTAATGTCAAATTAATTTCAAATGAGAATTTAGGGAAACTTGAACAAAAACAAAATGTGCAAAAGGTTTTTTAACGCTTTTCGTCCATAACTCCATACATTATCCTCTTTTCCATTTATTTCTTTCCCTTCTTTCCAGTTCCTACAATAATAAAAATAACTGTTATAATAAATGTTGAAAGCACCATTTTCCCCACGATTTTGTCAGATTTGATTTTTTTTTATTGATGGAAAAAAATATCTAAAGATAGGGCATTCGAAGAACATATTCAGTTACTCTGTCAAACATCATCCATTTTTAACAAATATATCATTTACACTTACCAAATTAGAATAATGATCATATTTTGACTCAAATCAATTCTTGAAACACTGAGCCTGATTGCATTTAAAGTTTTAAGTACATGTCAAAGGTTAAACTACAGTAAAATGATAAATCATTTTACCTCCTGCAATATCACCAGCACCAACAACAAAAGAACCAATATCTTTGCCATCAGGTCCAACGGCAACAATTTCAATATCTTGACCCAGTCCACCAGGTCCTATGTTTATTATTCCTTCACCGTTTGCTCCGACATCGACGATTTCAAATCCACCATCTACCCCACCGCCGCCACCTCCGCCAGATACAACGATAGGTCCTGCACCACCACCTCTACCGCCATCTACTACGACGGGTCCTGCTCCCAAGTCAACACCTCCACCGCCTCCCCCAACGGCTACAACACCTGCACCTCCTCCAATACCTCCGCCACCACCACCAACAACAACTGCAGCACCTCCAATGCCACCTCCTACTAGTGGACCGGGTCCACCAACTGGACCGGGGCCTCCTACGGCAACGGCTTCTACTCCGACTGGGCCAGGACCTCCTGGTATAGCTGGTCCTAATGAACCAACACCAGGGCCAGACAAATCTTGTCCTAGAAGTACTGGTGCACCTCCTTGTCTTGGTGCACTAACGCCTGCTACACTGGCAGGTCCTGATCGAGCGCCTCCTAGTTAAAGGAATCACGACATATTTTAGTTTACATTATTTTTCATTATTATGATGTCACAAAAACGCAATCAAAACAAAATAAATTCTGTATGGACATATTGAAAATAACATACAGGCATAATGCAATAGAAATTGATATATTTTATCATTACTTCTTGTTCTTTCTGTTCGTTTTGAAATTATTAATACATATCTTACTTGCAACAACTGCACCATCAGGTATACGCTGACCGGATGCTGCGTCTACTGTATCTATATTTAGAAGAACTGGTCCTCTTTGAGGAACGGCAACTGGGCCACCTATAAATGGATGAACAAAATATGTTTTATAAAAAGGGGAACTCAAATACTATTTTATTTTATGCCAAACCTAGTTTTCATAGTTTATGCATTATAATACAGAGGGTAATGGGTTTTAATGTAATATGAATAAGGAGCAGTCCTTACGACTAGTTATGATTAAGAAGGAGCCTAAAAACTGCTTATGATTGAGTGGATTTAATGCCATTTATGATAAAAATAAAACGAGTACCTGTTACATATTTCACGCTTTTTATGAAACTCATGAAAAGTGCTGATTGCATACCTAATCAATATTTGTTTTAATCTCCATCTTGCAACAAGGTAATTAAAAACTATGACTAAATATGTAGCCTGTTATTTTGTCTGAATAAAAACAAATATTGGGTTTTGAGATGAAAGAATCACCTTCTAACTGAATGTTTTAAAGGCTACTTAAGATGCAAAAAAGATATATCCTTGAGCATTGACTAATTGCAAGACGTTTTGTTATATGCTTTCTGTTAATTAGTTGATAATGATTCCTAGATTTAATTCAAATAATATTTTAATTTTTTAATCTCACCTGGGCCTCTTGATACGGAAATAGTTCTTCCACCTGATCCAGGTCCAACTGAAAATCATTACTTGGTGTGTTTAATAATTAAAGATATCATAATCATGACACAAGAAAACTAATATCCTTTAAAAAGTTCTTAACTTCTATTTAAATACAAATATTAAACTACAAAGTGATAAATGATAAGTTAACGAAATATGGGTAGTAAAGTTGATCAATTATGAATAATATTGAATATTCGTTAATGTGTTATACATCTCTACATTTGTCTCCAGCAAATAACTAAATATTAATAAAGTCACAAAAGGAAAACATAAATGATTAAGTAAAAAGGAAACAGTTAATGTTAGCAACAAGAAATAAGGTTGATGGTGTAAAAGCACATTTTCGCATGACAAATATGGATGTGATCGTTCCTATGATCTTAAGGAAAGCATATGTGGTATAGCATATGACTATATACAAGTAAAAAGGGACACAAAACATACCAGGTCGAATTTATGATTGCAACAAGGTTTAGGAAGTATTTTGTATGGCACAACAGCATGTAATTTGAAGACCTCTTTAAAAAATTCAACAAATCATAGATAAAAGTTCCAGTAAATGACTCTTGCTTAATAAATCATCTTAATGCTTTTTTACAATCATTTTCTTAAACGGTTGTTTTCTCTATTCAACTTCTATTGTAAAATTCTGATTTTGTGATGATTTTCAGAAGCAAAGGTATGGTTTTAAAGCATGGCATAAAAATGAAGCTGGGAAATAATTTAGTTTTAAGCAGGTTTTGAGATTTTCCTGAGCCTAGGGTGGTTCGTCTTACATCGACTGGCCTCTGCAGTTACAGCAGCATCTTCCTGTGTTCCGGCAAAGACACGACCATTGAATCCTTTAAAAATTATGAAACAATATTTTTTTTGTCTGGAAATTATTTTCTTATAGCTAATTATTTCTAATGTACATACCTTGGTGTTATTTTCTCTTGATTTTGCAGTATTTACAGTGCCCTTATTGCGCTGTCCAGATAGGATCGGTGGTCTTCTTTGGAAAAAAAAATCCCGCGATGTTTTAATGTAGAGTAAACACGTAATATTCGGAAAAGGTATTCATCGATTGTTAAATAAGTTATTTATTTCAAAAGAAACGAAATGTCGGACAGTCTTGGTCTGGTTATAGTCAAATTTTGAATTAAAAAAAAACATGCAATCTTATTTTGTTAAACTTCTCTATGGTGAAAGATTTGATAATATTTGTTTTCAATATTTTTATTTACATTATGAACAATTTTAGTATCTTTAAATGTTGATAATTATTTAAAACCAAATTTCAGTAAATAATTCAGGTGAAATTAAATAATGACATTGTACAAAAATGGTTTACCAAATAAGGCTTTTTAAAAATAGAAACGATTATTTCTCCGTTACGTGTACAGAAAACTACACTAATCTAACTATTCAGCGTTTACTATCTGTTGTACTAAAATGTTAAAGGAAGGACGAATTCATATTAAAGAATCACTGCTGAATACACATATCGTTGCGTAAAGTTGCCAAATAGATCGTAAATATTTCCATTATTCAATTTTCAAAACTATGAAGTCCTCACAAAATAATGTATTGACTAATGACAAAGTTCGTCCTTTCTTTATTCCTATAACTAAAAGAAACGTGCAATGTACTAGTTAAACTAACAAGTGCTGTGCATATTAGAAAAATAAACTAAACTAAACTAATAGAACTTGCAAGTCTCGTCATGTGACCCCAAGCTTTTCCGAGAATATTTTCCGAACTTAAATTCTAGAGCCAAACAAATGCCGAAATGCGCATTACATGTTTTGTATCGTTGAATTCAGAACAGTTAAGCAAGTGTAAAGCATTTTGTGTTTATCAGTTATTAACTCATACAGTAGTGAAAACCAAGATCAGAACAAGGCTTACAAGTTCTATGAGAGTAAAAATGAGTCTGTGTTTGTTAATATGTAGAAGTAGAGATGTAGATTTCTCCCGACTGTTTACCTGCTTTGGTGGGCAATCTGAACTTCTGAACGTGAACTATATATATAAACCGATAAATCATTAAAATGGTTTGAAATAATGTATGTTTTAGATTGATAGGCAAAATCTATATAACAATCAGGCGGATAGTTAAATATGATCATCAAATCCCAAATCATCTGAGAGTTTAATATCATTATTGGTTCCATTATAAATATAAGTGTAAGGAATCGTTTTTATTCATTTTATTATACTTTCTTTAAGTTTATTTCAATATTTTTTTTATTGAATTGAACTGCAAAAGAACTATTCAAAGGGAGATAATTCTTTCAAATTTCATTCTGCTAAATAATTGAGCCAATATCTGTTTTGCTCTATAGTTTATATAGCTGACATTCTAAACAAGAAGAGGGTAGAAAATGACTTGTTGTTATATATTTTACCTTTCTGCCTGATTCTCGAAAAGAGTAATTGTTTTTGTCAAAACCACATTTGTATGTGAAAAATTAATACTTTCAACCTCTTCATATACATAAAATACCTGTTGCTTATCGTTGTAATGTGCTACGATTCTTATCATATTTAAGTACTTCTCTGTGCAAGAACCAAGTAAAATGTGTATCAGATGTGACACATCAAGATAAATACGCATATATTTTGTTTGCATCATCAAAGTATTTATACCTCATTATCTCCAGAAATTTCCATCAAAGTGTTTGTAAAGTTTGCCTTGTTAAGATATTGGTAGGTTAATTTAGTTGAAAAATCGCAAAAATTGTTCCCACACTTTTTTTCTATATAAACATAGCTATGTTACAGATGCATCAGAAAATAATTAAATAGCTTTTCATTTACTTTATACTTGTATTTTATATATTTGAGGCAAAGAAGACTAAATTGAGAAAAATGGTTTGCCACCCATTGCCTTATTCTTACACAGAGTAGTAATTAACAATAAACAATATGCATGAATCAACAGCATTTATAATTAGTCATTCACATAGTGTCATTAACAATGTTACTGTGTTTTGTAATTTTTTTACAATGTAACTATTTTGTTTACGAATGAATTTGTGGTTAAAAAAAACTTTATATTTTTAACGCCTTTGTATGGCGTTTAATTTTAAGTTAAAAATTTGTCACCTTTGGTTTGTCTATATTAAAATCAATCACAATACGGAAAAGTTGCATATCAGCACTTTTAGAACGGCCCACAATTTTATGAATACGCAAAAAGCAATTGTATGTTATATTAATTATATATATAATTATATTCTATATGGAAGTTAAAGTGTTTGTTTACTCGCGTATTTTGTTTCACTGTATGACGTCACAATACTAATTCTACACAATTTTTGTAAAAGATGCCGTATCATCTTAGGTAATGATTGACTATTTCTCTTGATTTTTTAGTATTGCTTTAAAGATTAAGTAAGTATATATATATATCTTACCTTGTGGGACCTTAGGGATGTATTCGTTGACAGCGTGGTGAACTGGGTTCTTTCTTACGATAAGGTTTGGAGCTGTAAGGAAATTCATACTCCTGGTAATCATGATATCAACAAAGTACTTTATATATCGTCAAACTCAAAAAGCTTCTATATGCATAAGCAGAATTATATGACTGTTATAAATATATACTCTATGGTTTACTATACGAAAGAGTTCGGCTAGGTATGACCTGCCTTGTATGGCTTAAATAACAGCTACCTTATTAAATCGACACTTGTATTTGTTACGTGACTACCTTCGACCTATCGATACAAATTGTATACAAATGAACAACGATGAGCGAAGGAATCAATGAACATAAAAGTGAAAGGATCATGACTTTGCAATAAAGATTTAGATACTTACTTTCAAATGGTACTTTTTCGACATGGGTTTTGTGTCTTAAGACCTTGACTGGTCTTGGTCTTGGAACGTTAACTAAAAAATAGATAACAGACATTAAGAAGCGATTTCTGTAGGATGGAAATTCTGTTATATGTAATTTACTTCCCAAAAAGACTACACATTTTTATTTTTGATATAAATTGTTTTTTGGGTTTATATAATGAAATGTATAATTATTCATTCCAATCTGTCTGAAATGTTCAATAGGTCCCTATTGTGTTTCAGTGTCATTTACAGAATTATTCTCGTTAATTCAAGATTATTAAATACATTATTCATAAATCATATTTACTAAGAACAGGAATTATATGAAAATATTAATTTTATATGCTGTAATATTTTAAACAAAATATCAGAAATAAATACATGTGGACTTTCCACCCATGTATCACAATTTGTATCATTCTTAGCTGTAGATTTAGTTAAAAGCAAAACAAAATATCAGAATCTTCTGTGGTTTTAGTTCGTCTGTGAAACTCTGACTTCAATAAAGTCGCTCTAGATAACAACACAATACTTTATATTACCATATTGAGAAAAAACATATTATTTTTGGTATTACGTTATGGTTTTTTTTTTTTTTGTATCAAAAATCGAATCTTTTGTTCTTGATATTTAAACTCCGTTGAACTTTCAAACAATTTTATCAATTTTAAATTATGGAGTAGTTATTATTACATGTTATATTATATAAGAAGGGATACCTTACATAAGTCTCAAACAGCAAAGTAAATACACAATTAAAATATAAAAAAATCTTGAACTTTTCAATAAAGTATCCTGCATTGTTAAGGAAAATAAAAAAAGAAAAATAACAAATTTACTCAATGCGTAACAAAAACTATCTGCTGATTCCTTCACTGTTACACTTACCATGGACATCGTAGTGTTGAACAACTGAAAAATAAAAGAATTAATTATTATTCAATGTCACTAAACAAATAAATATAGAGGGGGATAAAACAATTAAATATAGAGGGGAATAAAACATTTCGGCTTTAGTAGTTTTATTGATGGTTATTTAGGCCTAATTCTGATAATTTGATTTCAATTTTAGATAAAGTATGGAGATCTCACACCAAGAATAAAGAACATTGGACTAGTTCGGGCAAAAAAGCAAACAGAAAATTGACTTTAGCGAAATACAAATAACCATGTTGTAAACAAATTCTTTTTTCCAAAAAAGGTAATAGTGTTTTCCTACCTTCTCTTGTGTATGGAACTGCTCTTGGTCTGTCTACTGTTTTGACAAGTGGAATGTTGACGATGTGTGGTACTTCAACTGCAAGGTAGTCAAATGTGTAAAAACGTGCATCACAATAGTTTGTCATATAATGTTAAATATTGGAATACGGTTAAGGTTTCAAACTGGTAACATAATATTTTGAATAAAAATTGGGATGGGATTTCGTGAAGATATGAACGTAGACCCGTTAAGATCAGCGACTCAGTCCTAACCCATAAATTCCAAGCCAGTAACTACATTGAAAATATTATAATATTTATATATTATATATGTATAAGGTGTGGCACATGATGATAAAAACGAAAAGATTTAAGTGCATTAACCAAGTATTTATACACAAGCAAAATTATTTTACATGATTTTCACACGAATTTCACATAATTTTCACATGAATTGAGCTAATAAATTAAGTGACAGAGTTCACGTGAAATTCGGGTGAATGGAGCCTTCACACGAAATTCACAGGAAATATACACATGGAATTCGTGTTTAGTGAATTTCACATGAAAATCATGTTAATTTCATGTGAAGCTCGATTAACATGAATTTCACGTGAAAAATATTTGCCTGTGTACCTAATTACCTCCAGAAATTACCATAACAGTGTTTTTAAAATTTGCCATTTTATGAATATATATGAATGCACAATGGAAAAAACGGTGGGAAAATTTTACCGCACTTTTTCATGGTATAAACAGACAAAGCATATCTACGTTACAGATGCTTCAGGATGAATTTATACAGCTTTTCAGTTTTCTTTTTGTATTTGGTATATTGAATATATTTGTGGCAAAAAGACCAAACTATGATGTGCCACCCATTGCCTTATTCTTACACAGAATGGTACTTAAGGATAACCATGAGAAAGTAAATAAAAGCGTAAACCTACCTTTTCTATCGTAGACTTTGGTAACTAGAGAAGAAAGACGAAATGGGGTACAATTAGTGCTGGTTAGGTTAAATTACAAAGAAGTTAGTGAAGAAAAAATAATCAACGACGAACCTGAAATGCTTTAAACAAAATAAAGACGTATCAAGGACGGAAATTAGACACTTAACTTATACCTTCCGGAAATGCAAAAGATAAATTTGAGAATGGTCTTAGGGGTTATACAACTTGATATCTGACTTAAGGATAGAAAACAAAACAAGGTAAACTTGGGTATTTTCGAGACGTTAAATTAATACCTTTCTTAAAGCAGTTTTAAAATGGTCGAATCCGACATGCATGATTTCTCATAACAAAAAAAACTCCAAAGTTTATTTATATTCTGACTAATTATGGCATTCTTTCTTTTTATGTGCATTTAAATCATACTTACTTCTCTTGATGAAGTCAATTGGAATTGGTTTTTCAACTGGGAATGGTTGCTCGACTGAAATATAAGTATAAAAGTAGATGAAAGAAAAATAACGCAAAATAAATAAATTATGGAACTTTTGTGTAATTAATTAATGTGGTTCAAAATAATCAATTAAAATGTATACGAAAAATATGACATAACGTATTCGAGTATGAATAAAACAAGACAAATTTAACTTACCGAATTGTTTCTTTTCTACAATGTCTGAAACAGATATACATACACATTAATACATAGGGAAGATTAAACTATAACGAACAATTATTTTAGACCAAAAAAAAAAAAAACACAATATTTCTAAAATTCAACACAAGGTTAAACAAAATTACCGAACTTATAAGCATAATTTAAAGAAAAACAATTTTCAAAAATGTTTGATCTAGCACAGTCAAGAATAACCTAGAAAACATATAGTTTATATACATATGAGTCTCGAAATTTGAACCAATTAAGCGTCCCAATACTTCATTTTCAATAATCAACCAATATAATTTATTGTTAGTTTATACTTACATGGTCTGTCAACTGAAATAATGAAATAACATCATAAGCATCAAAACAGCTTGCAGAAAATTTTACAAATTAAAAGAAAACGTATATGCAAAACATCTGATGAAAATATTTGCAAGAAAAGATTGACTGGGGATTACAAAATATTAGAATACACATGTTAAGCAAAATTTACGATCTTAATTCATAACACTGGATATCTCGATTGACTTTATGAAACCCTTGAATCATTTACATCACATCCCAAAGGGACATAACGAAATTTAAGACACATGGCTTCATTGAATATTTTGCTCTCTAGGAGGGCACGATGATGTTTTGCGTTCAAGTTCGTATCATTTTAATGTTGAACCGAACATCATCTTGGTCACTGCATCTACCCTCTCTCTTTAAAGAAAATCAAATGATCAGTGTTTAAGATTACACTGTATTTGTTACTTGTTTGATTAAACTTACTGTAGACTGGGTGTACAACTGAAAAAAAAAAAGAAAGGCGACATTAAAACATAGGCATTATAACACATATCTAGTTTATAACGAAATCAATACATGCTTATAATTCTTAAAGTTTCTAAAGTTTAGATCTATTAAAATTACATATAATTTTACGTCAAGTTTGTTCTCATGTTACTTATTCCCAAAATTAAAATTGAATTGAGATGTTTCTTTGTTAAGTTTTACAGATCAAGCAGATATACTTAAAATCCTGAGTTTTCATGGTTTATGATTATACTCAGTATTTGCACATGCTTGTAAAATGTAGTTCAAAGAACATGTTATTATAAAATGCTTACCATGTTTGTCTCTGACGATTGGAAGTCCTACTACTTCGTGTACGACAATTGGTTTTGGTACAACCTGGGGTTGATAGAAAGGTTCTGAAAGAGAAAAATATTTCATGTTGACTGCACTTAAATTTCAATTTAATATTTTAAAGAAATTGCCCATTTTTAAAACAATTCTTGATTAAAAAATTGCAATATGTTAAACTGGATTACTATACATCACCTCCAAGAAATATACAACTTCCTTAGCTTACATATCAAATGTTAATTATACTTACTATTTTTTGTAATAAAAATTGGCACTGAAAAAGAAAACAAATACAAAGATAATGATTACAGTTGCAATTGTATACATTACAAAGATATTTGAACCTACAGAATACAAATTTATTTGTACTTCTCGACAGATTTATGTTAACCTTGACATTTGCTTAACTATGCATACAAATATTACTTACGAGACAATGTGTATAAATAACGACGAAAATAATTTAAGATGTGTTTCAATCATAATATTAGCATGCTTTACATTGATCAACACAGACAATAAATTGTGAGAAAATAAAAAACTTAAACAGATACTTCTTACAATGTATAATATTCAAGATAGATACAATATTAACGTAGTGTAGAAGAATATAGAAAATATTTGTACAAAGCATACAAATGGGAAAGAAAAAGAAGCGCCACAAGTGATAGAAAAACATACCTTCGTGGACTAATGGCACTTTTTCTACAACACGTCTAACTTCAGTCTTCTTGATTGGAACTATTTGGTGGTGATCAAAAGCTGTGTCTTGTCTGAGTGGTTTGCCCTTTAAAACTGAAAAGAAAAAAGAAATAGTAGAGAAGGGATATAACTCCCTAGGATGATACAAATACACAAGTTTCTACTGTTTTTATACCTTAGCTGTATAGAAAATAATGATCTCTTCCACTACTGGCCTCGTTTTGTGTATTTGTTGAGCGTACAAATTCTTCCTAACATATATTCATATCTGTTTTCACTCAAATTGAATAATGCATTGTGTGTGACGTATTTTCGCACGTTCTGTAGACTTTTGTGATTTTCCCAAAGGCTAACTCTTTCGAAACTCAAGACTTCAGCATGCATCACGGGTATAAGGTGTGAAACAACGATATATGTGGCAAAATTGGGATGTTATTTGCTTATTTGTTGCCCTAATGTTGCTCTATATTAACAATATTAACAACTAAAAGGGGATTGGTTTCCAACTGAACTGTTTTAACAATTTCTTACCTGGTTTTGGAATTGCTGAAAAACAAAATAATGAAAATTAAAGTATCGTCCTTGTCTTTAGATTATTCAATATTAAAGTCATTATTTCAAGTTCGAATTACATAATGCCATGTTTATGTCATAATTGTTTCCAAATGATGCTGCATTAAAACTTTAAGATGGAAAATAAATTATTCTGCGAACTTGATAACTTTTTTTTCTTATAATAAGAATTAAAATGGATATATATTTTCAATTAGCATGCATAAAGTAACACATAAAACAAAAAGTATACTCACGAAGAGAGACGACTGTAAATATAATGAAAAAAAACAAGAATTAGCTTATTGTTTGATTAATGTGCCATTTACAAGGAGCTAAAGGTTATTAGATATATTTTCAGTACCCAATAGAACATTAACCATATTTTGATTAAACAATGGAACAATCTGTTATATGTTTTATTAAATTGCTTGATTTTGGCGTCTTATTCCATGTATTTCATACGTTTCTGAACTAGGGAGACTGACAAAACGAACACACCATGCTTTGTACTAATACAAAACGTTGAATCTGATGTTTAATGTGTTGGCAAACAAATTATCTCAGAATATTTTATTTGAATTTGAAGACAACCATTTATCAATATTCATTCATTAAATTACGTATTTGGTGGAATAGCTGTGGCTGCCATTTTTAAATAACTCCCATCCTACAGTAAAGTACATTACCACATGACACTCGATGTAATTAATACTAACGAATTATTTTACAAAAAGTAAAAAAGCACAAATGTACAATATAAGAGTGTAAAAATTAAGTTTAACAGACCGAACCAGTTAACCATAACAGTTTTTTGGGTGTCTTCACAAAGTTGTTTTATATATACATGCATATCCGTTTTGCAATCAATGCACGATCAGCACGTTTTCAGTGCAGATTTTCATGTATCAATTAATTACAAATGTCATTTCCCCCCGTTCTACACACAAAAAATATTTACATGTGTTTGCTATGTGTTAATGTCAACACAATTTAATAAAGTACCGAAATTATCAAGGACAAAACATTCCGATCCGTGTATGTACGAGTAACAACTTATCAAACATGACTGTCTAGACTTGAAACTATTTTTGATAATTTTTTATGAATACAAAACTGATGTTTCTACAATTCCGAACAAAACAAGACTTGATATTTTGTAACTAAGTATCAAACGAAGGCTTAATTTTGGCAAGGTCATTAAGTGAGGTAATTTTCAAAATAAAAAATAAAATCATTCAAGAAACTTTTCTTGAAAATTAAGGTAGACCTAGGTAAAAGGACATAACTTTTGAAATCAGTGATATGCTTGTATCATATTCAATATCAAACTTTCATTTGAAAGTTATTTTAATGCTTACATGAAATTGATGTAATATGCTGAATACAAACGTTCCGATGATTTGTAAGAATTACGTGCCTTACCATAGGTCTACCTCCTTAACTACTCATTGATAATAAAAGTAAATTGCCCTTTACCACAAATTTAAATATTTATGTATAGCTTTACACATATTTCATACAACCTAAATTTATTAATAACCAACACTTTTTTCCGACGCAGCCGGTATAGTGTCGCTTTTTACTCTTAGACCTTAATGACGTTTCTATGGAAACGGATCGCCGTTGCGTTTCCCAATTGGCAAAATACTGATAACTAATGTATCGAAAATTGAAATCGCGTGCCACGTGTTATTTTCCTGAATGAAATGTAGAAACTTACAATTAAAAAGAACAAAATTTTACTGCATTGGCTATTTTTTAACAGAAATTATTTGTACTTTTATTAAGACCTTTACATTTATTTGATTCTAATGCTGTTGAAGAGATGTTACTCCTTGAAACCCATGTACAGCATGTCGACATTTGCAATAAAAAATTGGTATTTTTGTATTTATCACGCAATATTGATCAGGTCCATACTGTTTGTTACAAATTGTTTTACTCGAAAAATTGATAATTAAAAACAGTTTTATTGATATAAACGGATGAGGTCCTTGTATGTGTCTACTGTAATAAACTGGTATAAATAGTACATATTAATGTAAAATTGATAAGAAATTACTCTAATAGTACTTGTTCTTAAAGTAACAATTATTGTAAAAACCTGCATAAAAATGTCAAAGGAGAGTCATCTACATGGTGCACTATTTTCAAATTATATTTTGTAATTTTATTACGTGAATTCAAAACATGTTTATTCGTGTAATTTTCTCCATCAAAAATTTATACAAAACATCAAAAAGTAGTAACTATACTTAACACTTCGAGATGAAAGAGTAAAAAGGACAATCGAACTATATGGGAGACATTGATGTTCTGTTAGCAATAAAATTCAAATAAACTTATAAGAAATAACCAGAGGCCAGCATACCAATGTGTTTATGGCAAGAACATTTATTTCTGAAGATCACTAATTTTCTGTCATACTGGATTTATGTAGTCAATAAAAACGACAAAGGTTTCGCCTGGTCATGTTATGGGCAATGTATATTCAAACAGTTAATCGGGCAAACAGACTAGTATTGATCATAACATTTTCAATTCAGGCGGATATCATAGCATAAAGACTTATATCAATGTATATAACTTATCAATCCAGAAAAATCTTAGTTCCGATAAGAAATTCTGGTATTTTGTAAATGAGAAAAAAATGATAAAGAATATGATTTCGACAAGATAGTATTCGGGAGCATTATCGGTCAAATTTAATTCTGCAAATAACAGATCGCCAATGTTTTAGTAAAAGAACCACGAAATATTTAAAATTAAATAACATTTGTTTTCATTTTTTCCTCAAATGGTGGAGTAATACAATTCTACGCATTTTAGCTGCTGGTCATTTAATTTCATTTGGAAAGATGAGACAAAAAACAAATTTCAGGAACCCTCCATGTAGAACAAAATCAAGAAGATCCCCTTCCTGCAATTGACAAAGTTTGAACACCCCTTCTTTTGATATTTCCAAAACATATTTAATGCCAAGCTTTTAAAACAGAAAACAAAATTTGATTAAATATCTTTATATATCTTCGAGACCCCGTCCCCTTGTGATACCTGAATGATACCTTAATTATTAAGCACTCAATTCCCCTAATCCTTTTTTTTCTCAGCAACATTATCCGTTCCCTGACCACCTCATATAAGTTTCTATACTAATATTTAGCCTTGAATTATGATTCTTAGAATCATAAAAAACTTAAGTTTTATGAAGACGAAACTATTCGTCTTGAATGAGAACCACTGAATATGCACTTATAGTTTGGATCAGGAATTAACCTGAATAAAATATGTAATGTACTAAAACAGATGAACTTGATTCTGATCGATCCATAGTTAACGCTTGATAGATTGAAATTTCATTCTTACATCAAAAGGTAAACTAATAATTCAAATGCCTTTACTCTGTTGAATTAAAGTTCAAAGAAAATCAATTTAATTGATGTTAAGGATCATTTACTTAAAGGGCGAAAATCAAAGAGCCCGTTAGCACACACGAGTCACTTTTACTAATTGTCTTTTGTTACACATCAAAGTAAATTATCCAGGCGTTATTACATGATTGATAAAACCGGCAATGTCATTAGGTCTGCTGTTTATATGTATCTTTCTGTCAAATTCCAATGTTCTTTTTTTTGCATTAGACACGAAGACGGAAAATGCATAAATATACCTAAGATATGTTAGTAACACTTAATACCGGGGACAACTCATGTTCTGTCTTGTATAACATTGTATTAAACATGATGATATGCAAGAACTATATTATTAGTTGATTAACAAACTGTTATTTTGTTTTAATGGAAGTAAATTACCTTTTGAATTGTCAGAATTAATCAACCATATATTCATCATTGCATGATTTTTTAAAGAAAGATTTCGGGACTAAATCGAACTTTTGCTTAGAGACAATACGACATGTTTGTTTATTTTAAACAAATTATTATCGAGAAATGATTGTCCGTATATTTAATTCCATAATAATATTTACGTATTTATTTATCTTTTAATTTATCTAATTTCTTCAATTTATGTTTACTGTTATTTGAATTATAATTCGTAATAACAAACAAAACCTAACTGACAGGCAAAATATTGAAGCAAAAGACAAAATGTATAATCAACAGAAGAAATGACTATATAAGAAATTGTAATAACAAGGCAAAGAACCAGACATTGAAATCAATTGCAACGGTTAAGACTTCAAACTTGATTTTGCACAACGCGTATACATTCCATTTCATTAAGGTTAAATATTTCGTTATATTTTAAACGAACAGGTATCACACGATTTCCCTTTAATCTAGTATAAATGATACTATTATCTATTTAATGTGGTCTTGGTAATTCAGGAGGTATACCTAGGGTAAGGGAAATAACTCTTGAAATTATTGATATGTTTGTATCAAACTCAATTTCACCAAAGCCTATCAAGTATCAACTTGAAACAGAATGTTACTTTGACGCTTACGTGATATTGATGTAAACTGTTTTATATATACGTTAAGATGATTTTGTAATAGTTATGTTGTTGAGCATAGGTCTACATCATTAAGTTACAAGTCAGAGTGTGAACATAATATACGTACCTTTCTTTGGTAGTTTGGGTGGAGGGACATATCCTGCAAAAACAATGCATATTTTAAATAATGTTATGACACAAAGTTGTTATCTATTCAATGCTCCCCCATTTAAAATATATGTGGACATGTTATAACGCATGGTTATAGTAAATGAGCAAAAGAGCTGATCGTTTTATTTCTAAGAATTCAGTGCCACTAGAAATAAAGTTCATCATAACAGCGCAACTACTCAACCTCATAGACATTTACACTTACTTTGTGCTTTGTCAAATACCCCCACCCGAAACAAAACAAAACAAAACAAAACAAAACAACAACAACAACAACAACTAACAACTAAAACCCATTTGAACACGACATGAAAGAGTTAAATGGGAAATTGTGTATTTCGTTTACACAAAACTATTTTAAAATAAAACAAAATTTAAAACAAAAAACTTATCAGTTTAAAAAAAAAGAAAGGTTTTGAAAGAACAAGATTTTATTTTCCAATCCAGATTTTAACATTTCCAGACATGTGAGTGCTATGACGCGCCCTTCTCAAAGGACTATAGATGGTTTACCCCCAAAAAAAGAAAAGACAAATTTCCGGCAAAATTTAAAACCGGTAATTAATGCAAACAGTCAAATCCTGGTCGGTTAAGGTAAAGAAGTTTATGTCAACCGGAAATCTACAATGACTATAATTTTTTCCTATTTAGTACGCCATGATTTATCAGTAAGCAATATAATATCTTTGGTTTTTTTCTGTATAACTAACGTTTTATTCCTTTATCGTGCTCATATACTCATATATTAAAACTACAGATGAACCAACCAACGCCCTGAATTAATCATATTTTTTTATGCAATTACAACGTATTAATGCTAAATAGTAAACTTTGTTATACATAATAGGAACTTTAATTTTATAACATGGAATAACCTTAGAAAATGGCCATGAACACAACATATTTGGTTAATATTGAAACGAGTATTTTTTGCAATATTTGTAAAGAATAATACATATCAAGCACGATTTTTATATATATTATCAATGTAATGAGTAAATAGGCGAGACGGTGATGTAATGAGTCAATAAGAGGGACGGCTGTACCCAACCCTTTCATTTTAGAACAAGTTTGAACAAAAGCATAAAAAACAAACAACAATGGAACGGCTACACATGAATGTCATTTTGATTGATCATTCACGATATGATTTTAAAAAAAAATAAGAAGGAACTTTACTCTCATAAAAATAAATAAAGGTATCGATATAGTAGTAAAATCTATTTCATATAAATATCGTTACAGGTTTGCAGAAATCTCCGAATATTCATATAACTCGGTTCCGGGAACAAACGAATAGGATATGTATGCACTTATATTGGATAGTATATGGGGTTCCTACTTACTAGGAACATGGTTAAATGTACATATTGAATATGTTATCAAATATCTTAAACATCTGTGCAGTGACTGGGAACATTCCTACACCTTTTTTCAGAATCGAGGTGAATTTAATTATCTAGTTGGTAGGTCGTTTTTTTTCGATTACCTCCCTTTTGTGTGCAGTTATAACTTAAAATCATTTTTTTCACACTAAATGATATGATAAAATAATTACGAACATTTGTATATTTTGCAAAAAAAACTGGGTTTGTTACTTTGAAAAGACAAGCAATACCCATCTTGTGCGACGAAAAAAATTGTTTAAGGTTCATTCAAAATTCATAAAAGTATCCCCTTAGTTTGTAATTAAATACTTTAGGCGCAATACGTTCAAACCAACATCGTGTAACTAGTGTTCATAGCGTCTCTTAATTACGTTTTCCAAATATGGTAGTCTACCCGACCTGTTGTGTTTTAAAACAAGTTATTATTGCACATTTGTAAGACATTTACACTTAATGATCAATTTTCTGTCGCAATTTATCACATAGAAAGACTGGTTGTTTTTTCTAAATGTGGTAGGGCAGATTTATGTGTCAGCTTTGACATGTTAAAGGTCTACTAACAAACAAATAGGAGAAAAAGTTTTTTATCAAGTTAAATTGCGTCATAAAGTTTCTCGATCAAGTAATGCATATAATTAAAAGCCTTGTATTTCTCTTTTTCTTCTTTTAATTGTTGTGGAAATGGATGGATTACTTGTTAAAATAAGCATTACTACTAACTGTTACAAATTAATTCGCACTCAAAAGACGTTTATGCGAAATGTTAAAATAGTGCTTTATTCAAATAAGAATATGATGTGCGCACGCGGTTTACATGAGGGACTACTTTGTTTTGATTTGTTAAAAGAACGATTTATGCAAATTTTATCGCCAAATTTTCCAAGGAATGGCCCAAAAATAAAATAAAAATCATTTTAAACTGTGTCTAAAGATTGAAAGTGCTATGTATTCGTAATGAAATTAAAACTTATTTACAGATACGTTAACTTATATTCCATTGTTATATAAATGTACTACTTGATTTGATATACTAATATGTACTTATATATCTAACATTTCAATTGTTTGAAGTATATTAAGCAGATTTGAATATTTAGCTAATTGTATCAAATTGTCGCTTCGCAAACTACATGTATACAACTGAACTTCAGACGGTATAAATCCATACAATCTACTTTTGATAAAGTCAGGTATACAAAACAACTAACAAGTCATTTTTTTGCGTATTTTAAACTGATTTGAAATTCGGAGCTTTTTGAATTAGAATGTCATTTGACAAACTACAAATGTAAAACTATTTCAGCCTACATAATCCGCTGTAATAAAATTGCATTGAACATTGTTCTGTCTGAATCTTTATGATATGACTAGATAACTGACACTTTTATTGTCTATAATGACGGCATTTATGTGTAGTGACCATTGATCACAGAATTTCTCATAAATGACAGGTTTAAGGATTCATTTTACACGAAAAAGTGACAAGGGTCATATTTCTAGATTATGTTTTATACAAACAATGATTTATATGCAGGAATTATATTTTACAGATAAACACGATCGGTGACAAATACTATAAAATGACAATATCATTGACTACATGCAATATTTATTAAATCGTATAATTAAAAACTTTTTCAAGTTCTCATGAATCTAAAATAAATCGATATTTTATAAATCTATAAAAAAGTAATTTTGCGAAGGGAGAAATTAAACAATAGTTCAATACTCAGTTTTTTTTTTATACCTTTCACAAAGAGTTGTTATTTTCTATAAGTTGAAAGTCTTCGTTAATGAAATGTTTATTGAATAAAAATAAATTATTATAGAATTTCAGATATAGCAACTTAGTCAAATAATTTCATTTTCAGTCATCGCCGTTAAACAATATTAATACAAACAATAGTTTTAAATTTGAACAGTTACTGAATATGGCAAAAACCACAATTGATGCCTTTAAGCTACTTATGTACAAATGTAAGACTAGTAGATCATTATGGAGAATCGCCAAAAGTTGTGATACATTTCAAAATGTGAATCATGAAAGGGTTACAAGTATAATCATACAGTTATTCATCAAAGAGTTACACCCATTGCAAATTCGAATGCATAACTTGCACTTTTCATCGCGTTATTACATTGTCGACTATACAGTTACATTTGATGTGCCATTTGCAATGTAATATATGTTAAATAAACATTATGCCAATTAACCACATTGTTAACATGACAGTTCAATATTCGATTATGTAACTGTGTGTATTTCAGGGTATACAGACACCATGTCATGTTATGTTACTATGTTTAAACATGGTATGGATTGGCTTTTGTAATGCACGTTCTAATGCACGTAAAACAAAGAAAAAATAATAAATTGTCAACTTACCGGTTCCCAAAGTGCCCGCCGCTGTAAGGAAGAACAAAATACATGAAATTGGATATAAATACAATTTTCATATAATTTTCAAACTATGTAATGAAAATATTCATATTATCAAATTTGAAGACCAAATATTTTAGGTTTTTTTTTCATTACGCATCGGCGTTTATAAATCGAATAAAAACGATTATACTTTATTTTAATTTGTGAATTTATTGTACAAACTGTAAAACACGCGAATTTAAAAAAAACTTATTTAGGACTTTAATACGGTGTATGTTTTAGATCTTGCTATTCCATTAAACGTTTTAGAAACAATCAATACTTTATCTCATCTATTTCGACATTGATTCAACCTTATGGAGATATCCTATATATTTAATCCTAAAAATGTAATAATTCTAACACTTTTAATATACAATCGACACTTGAACTGACGTTTATGGCAATTCGAAACATTAAAATTAATATTTTTTTTATTTGTCATCTTGTTTCTTTAGGCAAAATTGTCCTACAAAATCCAGTTTGTAAAATTAATTCCGTTAAATGAACTTACCAAAGAGCGAAATTAATAAGACAACTGGCAGCATGCTTCCCTTTCAAGTATGCGCACAGTTTTTCCTAGGATTAATGGACGGGCTACGTACAGCAGTTTATAATTACCGGGGAATGTATTTATACCGGGACATATAAATTTGGTCTTGTCCAATAATACAGGTAAAATCTTGGGGGACTTATACCGCCTGTCAATTAAAACTTAGTCCAGCCCACTCAAAATCTGCAAATTTGTTGAATTGTATTTCTCGAGGGTCATCCAAGGGGATTATCTTTACTATTGTTTTGTATCATAAAATGCTTAAAATCACTAATTTAATGATGAAGTTAGCTAATTCTTCATTATTCTAGTGGAACTTACTTAATGTTTTTGACACACGAAGTGGATTATTCCTTACAAAAATAAAACACAAAATATTTCCCTTTTTCAATCCCCTTTCGGTTATGATTGAGCATCAAAACGCCTTATTTTAATGGCTTGTAATTATCCGCCAATACCTTATGTGTTAACAGAGGTTTATGTGTCACTTTCTGGATTGTTTAATCCTGCGTGATTTAACGTAAACACCACAAAAGTGATAAAGAATATCTAGATTTATTCTATTTAACATAAATCAGACTTTGCTATCAATATTTTAAGTTTTCAACGTAATTTGATGAGAAAGATTCCACCAAGCATTGGAGCTTGTTTATTAACATTAAATTTAGATAAAATTTGTACAAAGTATTTTATTGTGTTTGATTTGAAATCTTTAATACCAATCACATATATTGCACAATTTTGATATGCCAAAACTGTGTTTGGCTGTTAATAAAAGACTGTTGTATTTTTTCAAAGCTTTGCAAATGAAGGCTAATTAGTTTAATAACAAACAATTTATACTCCTGACAATTATGAACTGATAAAGATTAATTTGCTTTTTGTTTGTTTGTTTATTGGGGTTTAACGTCTGAGCAGCAATATTTCAGCTATATTCAGACGATGAACATGAAATTGATGATAAAATGAACATGAAATGATGATGAAATGAAAAAGAGATGGGACACAAGGACAATGGGGTCGACAAATTTTGATTGACACTGGACATAAGGAGAGGTGGGTAGGGTCGGGTAATTTAGCCTCCTGTGGCGGAGCCCTATGGTTCCTACTCCGGGAGAATACCACAGTAGGGTTCTTTAACGTGCGAGGAACGTGGCATACTTCCCAACACGGTGCAAGCATGAATTCTAATTTTTCTACAATTTTGTCCAAGAAAGTCTCATTTAAGTTTAATTTCGGTTTAGAAAAAGTACAATTTATAGGTCGAAATCCTAAGTTTTTGTTTTTTTTTTCTGTTTTTGCCTTGGATTCCATTCTACTGTAGGCATGCGTATTAAATGTATGGGTTCTCTATGTAATGTAATATCAATATTTATATGACTGCATTTGCGGTATATCCTGTTATTACTCGTCAAAATCATAAAATGCATATGGATATGAAATGTGTTGTAAAATAATGTTAAAACATTCGTTATATATGCACAAGTTTTTCTTCGGAGTACATAAAACAGTATTAGCACTTAGTATTGATATATTATGATCAAGAGTGAACATTGACTTGATATTTTGAATTAATGGATCAATGCCAAGTGATGTATAAAGTCCAGGATTTAAACCTGTTGAAAATCCTTTAATTTTGACTTGAAATCAAACGGAAGAGTAAAGAAAATACTTTAAAAGCAAAGTCTGTGTTTATCGTATTCATATTGGATAGTTATCTTTGATTTCATATATCATTAAGCACCTTTTTATTAGGTAACGGGACATCTTTCCACACACACCTACCCACCCCACTCCTCCCTACCTATTCCCAACTGTTTCATACCCTTTGCCATTTTATTTATTTATATTGAATATCGCCTCATGTGTAATAAACAATTGTGTTAAGAAGATATTTTTCTAAGAATTTTTTTTATTCAATGCAATAACTACATTAAACATTTTTATATTTAGAGGAAAAATGCAGAAAATCGACTTGTAGCATATGACGTTCAATCTACTGAAGGAAACGCCCAATGAACCTGAAATATATTCGTCGTTGCCCTAATTGGGTGGGATTTTAAATTACCCCGTACAGGAATAATGTCTATGTGATAATGCATGATAACTGTTTTGAGCAAGTGTTTCTATTGCTTAATTTCATGTATGATCAACAGCCTTAGTGTAGATTACGGACTGGCTTATGATGGTGACGCTCGACGACATACCTAAGACAAGTGATGATGCAATTCATCTCTGCTTCATGGTTGGTATTCAAATCAGGTATAAAATCGATGAAAGTGATATACAAATAATAGCGAAAGACGATGCTAAATGAATATTATGAATGTTCAGAATTTGAGAATTTACAACTGTTATTTGTCCATTGTTTTGTATTGTTTTGTGTTTTTTTTTTCTTATTATTGTTTCTTTGTTTGTTTATTTGTTTATTTGTTTGTTTTATTTTTGTTTTGTTTTCGTCAGTGACTGCATATTGATTCTTATATTAAACTAACGAATGTCAACTATAAAGTCCCAGATTTTACTATTGTTTTGCCAACATGAACACTCAGATTAAATCTTTTTGATTTTTATACCTATAAAATTTAATTTGTTTTAGATGTAGATCTCTAGTGGTTTTTTTTTCATATAAATATTCCCTGCTAGAATATAAATATACTACGCCCGCGTATTTGCGGTTTAAATCTTATTGAACAAGTTGTAATAAAGACCGTATACATATGCATTTTATTGCGTTACGAAACAAAATTCAGTAGTTGTTTACTTTACGATGTATTGTCCGTTGGTCTGTCTTAACTTTTCATGATCTGACAGAGATTTGAATTAAATACATATTACACTAAAGCAAATTTAAAACGAATATTGGTTCATACCATTTATATTGGTGCTTTTGTGTGTTCATTCCATTTATATTGGTGCTTTTGTGTGTTCATACCATTTATATTGGTGCTTTTGTGTGTTCATTCCATTTATATTGGTGCTTTTGTGTGTTCATACCATTTATATTGGTGCTTTTGTGTGTTCATACCATTTATATTGGTGCTTTTGTGTGTTCATATCATTTATTACAAAACATCATAGTCTGCCCCGATTGCGATATGTGTTACACTACAAAGCTTGGTAAAAAATACTCTACTTCCTGAAGAAAATTTTGAAAAATAGATATATTATACAGGGACGTCAAATGGGATGAAATGAAATTTAAATTAAACGATTTTAAGAAAATTTTCATAATGTGATGAAATAATTATTTTATTTCTTTTGAAATACATGAATAACAAAATGTTGTCCGACGTACAAATATGGTTTACTATAATTCCAAGCATCCAATCAAATTTAATATGACACAATAAACAAATTCAGCATATATATGTTTTATATAATATTTTGGCAACGTTCTATAAACAATTAACAATAAGAAACAAACTTAATATATATAAATATATATATATATCTTAACTGCAAAACCAATATTTACGACATCAATTACACAGAATATCTAAATTTCTGTTTCCGTAATTACGCGAGCAAATTACCTTTGAAAATAAAAAAAAAACGACCTGTAATGATATACTAAGCCAACACACATGAATGACAATGTAATATTCCGTATTCGCCCCCATACTGATTGCACGGAAAACACATTTAGACGCCCAAGTTGTATTCATAGAGTAAATGTTGTGGGCTTTTTTGCATTTCTAATGGTATTTATTTACTTTTTCACCCAATATGTATTATATCAAAACTTTGTGGTTATTCTAAAAAAAGTTTGTATACCAAGTACAATACTTTATACTGCAAATTTATCATAAACTTTAATGTATCGGGTTATCGGTAATTTTGCACCTAGTGTTAGCTTATAAATTTGCAGTTGCAATATATTACATGTTTAAATGCCGCAAAGAAAAATAAATTTCAGTTTTTCCAGAAATATGAAATAATACAAGTTCAAAATGTAATAAATAGAAGACGTTTATCCCTTTTAACTTTTGAGAACCTTTACTTTTTTCTGTAATTTCAGGAATTCGGTCTTAAAATTGCTCTTAGACAATTAGCTGTGTAACCATTTTTTATTAAGATCTATCAATGAAATGCTTTCCCTGCTTTACAATACGGTTTGTGATACCCTACTATACTTTATTGTAGATGAAAACTATTGACCAAACTTTACGACAAACGTGTTGACTTTTCATTCAAAATTGTCTGATTTTCTTTCTTTTCATCTATGGCAACATCCCTTCAGCACCTGCGTATCACAACTATTACGTTATGGAAAAGCTTGCCGTAACTACACAGTCTTTCTGTATTCCGCTAGAATTCTCATAATCAGGCTTCCGGAACAGGGCTATGTTACTGCAAGATTGACGTTATCACTACAGAAGTTTAATGGTTGTCATCATGAAATCGTGGATCCATCTACACCATGAAAACTGATTCTTTCAACGTGTCATAGTTTTCCTTTCCTGTTTCGTCTAACCCCGACTTGACTTTTTTATGAGTAATTCGGTGGGTGTTTCTAGAAAAGCAGAGGACGCTTATCCTACCGGTACACTTGGTCCATGCTTCCAGCTTTTAGTGGTGTCCGAGTTGCTTATGTATTTTTGTTACTTTGTACGCATTATTTTAGTTTCTATATGTTCTTTGTTGTGTTTGTCTGTTTTCCATGCCTGGTCTTTGTCCCTTGATTACATTCATTTGATCTCCGATAGAAATTTTGGTTCCTTTGATTACTCTTTTAAATACATGATAATCTGTTCATGATTTCTATTATAAATAGAAACGGTCTGCCAAATGTGTTAACAGCTTACATCAACAGTCCTATACGTGTGTGAATATCTGCAGATATAATATACAAGTAATGAGTATAAATCACAGTCAATTAATTTATTAATAGATACTAAAATGTCCCTTCCCAACAGTTTTTAAAATAACAAGACCTTTTGGGTTACTACATGAATCCTAAGTCGAAGCGTAAAAAATAATCTGACTAGCCGTCTAAGTCCGTTATTGGTACAAATATATTTCCATTAAAGTTATGGCGGTCACATTACACAATCACTTGACAATGTCTAATATTGCTCACTCATATTTGTACTTATCATTAGTTTAAAAGACATATAAAATCTCAAAATGAAATTTTTCTCAAACCTTTCCCAATCTCAAATTTCGACCAATCAGATCATTTGAAATAACATACATGAGTAAAACCTCGGGATCTGAGGATGTTCGCAATATAAGCTTTTTTTTAGAAACCAAGGTCTGACCTCCAAAATGATGCTCTATTAACTTGTTAACAATTAAACTTTATCGGCACTTTTTTAGATACTTGATTAGCCACCAAGCCACGTTCTTGTTACCATCTTGCATACTGCATTATTGTTTCTTTTTAACCGTAAAAATAGTACTTTTAAAGTATGAGTTAGGATATTTTCCTGGTACAATTGGTCCTCATCAATCTCTAGAAACATTAGCATATCTTTTTGAAGTATAAAATGTTCAATTTATTATGAAAAAGGAATGAAAAACGTTTTTGCACCTTAGGTCAATATCTTATTCGTATCGACTATGTTTATGCTACTTTGAAGTGTTTGTAGTTACATGTTTTTTTTATTATTACTTGTTTTTGTTTTTTTTTTTAAATTGATATATCTCCACTGTTTAGGACCTCAAGGAATAGTTAATGTGTTCATTGTATGAAATGTAATACCATTCTACCTTTACCCCAAATCTAAGGATTTTATGTAGTAATATTTTTGATAAAAGTATTTAGTGTTCATGTGTTAAGTCATATTATTCTTTGTTATTAAGTACAATGAAAAATGCAATAACTGCCTATACTGTCTACATGTGATATATTTTAACGAAAAAATGGTCCTTTCTGTATTAATGTATGTGCATGCATGAATCACCTTCTGCCTCATTTTTATAAAGACTAGTCCTTACAAACATTACTATGAAAACATTGTTTGTATATTTCAGATAGATGACCTCATTTATTTTTCGTAGACTATCTTAAGATTGATGAAATAATTAAAATTGAAAAAAATGGGTTTTTTTTAAATAATTACTGGCTTTATGGCATTTTTGTATAATTATGAAGAATGCACAAACAAAAAAATACGATCTTTTGTAAGATTGATGTGTGCTTAATTCAATGCTATTCATGTTTTTATTACAAATCATTTAAAGCTTCGCAAAACGAGGGGGGAAAGCTACAGTAATTTTTAAAATTCCTTTTTGTCACCTCCTTCGACATGTATTGCTCAAAATTTGATGAATTTACTTTACTTTATAGTGCACGATGCAATCAAACAATACAAATATAGTTTGTTTTGGGATTTTTGGGGAAGGGTGTTAAGTATTTTATAGTTCCCCTTATAGTTCTTCTTACAGACTATACACTTTTTTGTGTTTTGGGTGGGAGAGATTTCGATTGTATTCCTTCCAATATCAAACTGTGAATTTTGAACTAACAACATTCCTTTATAAATACAATTCCTTTGAAAGCGGGAAAAGTATATACCTCTGCACGGGTTTAAAATCGCACAATCGCTATTACCAATTAGAATTCTTTTGAAAATCGCTTAGGTATTCAAAAATTTCAACTAAATGATAACATATAAACGATAACAAATTGTATTAATGCAATAAACGAATTTAATGGTTGATTCATTAAAATTTTAGTAAACACGATCAAAGAATTCAAAATCAAATGTAACCTCCATTCACCATGCAAATTGGAAATAGATTATCCATCTTAAATACCTTCATTTTGAAGGTGTACACTACTGTGTTATAAGATTAATGTAAGGTATAAAATGAAAACAATAATTTGTTTTATTCAATTTTATAATTGTGGAGAATGTAAACAAAACAGTATCGAAATATTTTTAAGATGGATTGAACTTTTTACAATGCTTCATATGTTATAATTACAAGTTGAATAAATGTTTGGTTAATAGTGAAAAAAACTGCAGACTTGTCCACATTCTTATTTGAAGTATGAACTCATGCTGTGTGACATTGCAAAAACCAAAACAATATAATAAAATAACATGACCATACTGAGACAATTAACCACAAAATCATGTTACATACGTATAACAATTTACTTGGGTTTCTAGTTTATCTAAGAACATAGTAAACCACCAATGTATTCAATATTTGAAATGGTTTATTTCCTTTCCTCGTTCGTCTACCCCGGACTTGACTATTTATGAGCAACTGTGCGGGTGTTTCTAGAAAAGCAGCGGACTCTTACCCTACCGGTGCATCTTGTCCATTCTCGCAGTTTTTATTGGAGTCCGAGTTGCTCATTTGCTCTTGTTACTTTGTATTAAGATTTTAGTTACTTCGTGTTCTTTGTTGTGTGTGTCTGTTTTCCGTGTCTGGTCTTTGTCCCTGGATTACATTCTTTTGATTGCCGCTATAACCGCGGTTCCCTTGATTGTTCTTTACCAACAATGAAGCTGTAACTTTATATTATTTATCTAATGACATATGCACACAGTATTGAACAAGGTCAAATCAATTATTTATGGTGAAGCTAGACTGAAAACGCAATAAAACTAGCGCTGTTTGATTATGTGAGCACAATTGCCTTGCAAGTGACACAAACTACTCTAGAAATGCCCCGTGCAGGTCCGGGTGTTAAAAGAATAGGCCTGCAGCAGCGCTAAGCTTGTCGTTAAAGGCAACTAAATAGTGCTCAGAACCCTAGCCGGGAACTAGGACGCTTTGCCCACAGAGCAACTGGGATGTGTGCACCAGGTGGTGGAATGGGGTACCCCTGGGGTGTTACATGCTGGGGTTGTCAGGCTTTAATACGGAAAACCTGACAGCAAAACTTAGTGGTGCACCGTGTTGGGAAAGATGCTACGTTCCTAGCACGTTAAAGAACCCTGCTGTGGTATTCGATAGGAGTAGGAACCTTTGCACTCCGCCACAGGAGGCTAAATTGCCCGACCCTACCCACCTCTCCCTATTTCCAGTGGCATTCAAAATTTGTCGACCCCATGGTCCTTGTTTCCCATCCCTTTTTCATTTCATCATCATTTCATGTTTATTTTATCATCAATTTCATGTTCATCGCCTGAATATAACTGAAATATTGCTCGGACGTTAAATCCCAACAAACAAACAATACTCTAGAACTAGTCCAGTTAACACAATACAGATCATCATCAAATTTAACTTATCATGGACTTCCTACGTATTTGAATTTAAATACGTTATTAGCATTTCTGATTGCTGTCCGATGTCAATTTTCTGTTTTGTTGGATTGTCGTTCGAATTGAGGTATCCATAGAACAACATTGCGTTTGACTTCATGTGGATTTTTACACAATGTGTTAGCTTTCAATTTAAATACTCTCCTTGCCATAGAAAACGAAAAGAGTTTAATGATGAGACGAACCCTTTGTTCCTTTATCAAGTCAGATTTCATTAAAACACAAAAATCGATTTGAAAAACTCTGTGTGTGTGTGTGTGTGTGTGTGTGTGTGTGTGTGTGTGTGTGTGTGTGTTTATAAGCCGAAATTTTCAATGCAATTTTTTTGTTCCTCTATACTTCGATATATCCCAAACAAATAAGTAATGAAAAGCAAAGTCATATCTAAACTTTTAAACTTATACAACTTTGCATCTATAAGATAACATGTTCTGGCTGTGATATACAGAAACAAAAAGGTATTGCAAAGATGGCAATGAACGGCAGGACATGAATAAAGGAGGGAACAATGCCATAACAATGATAATTTTATAAGAAAAAACAATCGAAAAACAATGAAAGCATTGGTCAAAACATATCGAAAAGAAAAGGGGAAACTCCCAAATAACGTATACTATTGTCTATTACTAATTATAGATATGTTTGTGGATTAACCTTTATATGAGAAGCGTCCTTTTTTATAGAATCAAAAGTTTTTGTTTATCATATCCTGTGTTAAACTAAAGAAGGAAACATGTTTCAATTTTAGTATAGATAAGACAGGAACTGTCTTGTTACATAATGTTTGTTTACAATATTAAGTCATTGACATTCAAATCACAGTTCTTTACATTCTGAAAACAAACGTTTCCGACACAACTCATAACAACAAACTGTTTAACTATAGATTTTGTGGAAAGATGTCCCTTCGTTTTTTTGTTTTTTTTTTTGTTTTTGTTTTTTTTTTTTGTGGTTTGTTCTTTGGTTTTGGTCTTTATATATCTTTTGAAGGCGTGTCATGTGTCATAGATGCATTTTGTTCATAGATGGAAAAATACTAAATATTGATATCTTTGTAGTAAATATAATTCAATGATTTTCCGTATTTTATCACTTTTTTTTGCTCCCGTCATCGTTCTCCTTCAGAACATTAATATTTTCTTCCCTCAATTATTTATTATCAATTATTCATTTTTATGTATGCGATTTTTTAGACTTTCATGCATTTATTGTTCTTTACCTAATGAGAAATATGATTTGTGTTTTCCACTAGAAATTTGCGTTCCTATAAATATATTATTTGGTAAAATGGAAAAATTTGTATAATAAAGGGTGTGTTTTTACTTCATCATTTGTCTCAAATTTATCGTGAATAAACCACGTTTTAAAGTGAAGATTTTTATGATATAAAAATATATAAATAAATTTAAAACAGATAATGCATTATATTTTCTGACACGTTATGGCATATATTATTGTGTAATTTTATTATTGATATCGACAAAGGTCGGACTGAAATATCCTTCGCGTACATCAAATCTGTAGAGTGGACTTTTTATGTGTTTTGCCAAACTACGAAATTAATTGAAAAAGTTCTAAGAAGTATAGACACTGTTAAATCAGGGCATTCCTCATGAAAGAGTAATCAAGGGAACCAAGGTTATAGTGGCAATCAAAAGAATGTAATCCAGGAACAATGACCAGACATGGAAAACAGACATACACAACAAAGACCAAAAAGTAACTAAAATCATACATACAAAGTAACAAAAGCAAATGAGCAACTCGGATTGTTGTCAAATAACAGACTCACTGCATGTCAAATTTCCAGTGACATGACGTTCAACCCAACGCCACCTTAAGTTTTGTTCACTTCGTGGTCATGTATTTGGATTTTGACCTATTTTATATTTTGTAGGGTTCAAGAAGGTGACCCTTTTCGCATGTTCATAATGCATCACAACTTGTATAAATATCATAAATTGTCTTCTATGAGCAGTAAACGATAAAAAAATTTTTTTTTTCTCTTTTTTAAATGCATCCTAAATGATTTTTTTCGTTGATCTTCTTTTCCTGAATTACTTTCTCAGGCAACTGATATTGTACTCTGCAAATAGTTCATGGTGCTAAATGACTTATGGCAATATAAGGACTGATTAATTATCCCAGGAAATCATATGGACCGAAGTGAAACCCAACAAAATATTATATGGACTGAAGAGTAGCACTGGATCATTCAAGAGATAGAAAAGAGAAAAATATGTTTAACTTCCTTAACTATGACGTTACGATTTTTCTTTGAAAGTAAGCGGTCCATATAATTTCCTACCGGTCCATATGACGTTATATGGTCAGTGTGTTATATCTAAGAAAATAAACAAACACAAACCTTAGAAGGAGTAATCAAGGGAACCAAGGTTATAGCGGTAATCAAAAGAATGTAATCCAGGGACAAAGACCAGACATGGAAAACAGACATACACAACAAAGAACATAAAGTAACTAAAATCATACATACAAAGTAACAAATGTAAATGAGCAACTCGGACTCCACTAAAAACTGGGAGCATGGACCAGGTGCACCGGTAGGGTAAGCATCCTCAGCCTTTCTAGAAACACCCACCGAGTTGCTCATAAAAAGTCAAGTCCGGGGTAGAAGAATAATATTACAAAATTTTGGCTGGTTCAATTGCGACCGTTACATCAGATCGACTGACGTCACCGATAAACGATATTTCACTAGTGCTCCACGTTTTCACAGAATAGAACATTATATCTCGTTCAGTAAAGCTCGATGTCTCGACTTAAAGCAACTTCCTTCATTCTGTTGAATACGATTTTAAAATATTGCACGAGTAACAGCAATATTCAATTATCGAAAAATAGTAAAATTAAGTAAAATATTGGTATTCTCCTTAATTTGAATATGGTATTTATAGTGGATTTCTATAATTAACTGTACCGCTTGTGATGTATAAGTACATGTAAGTCTGTTTTAAAATTTAAAAACTGAGAAAAAATTACATTCGGAGATTTCCAAAACCCGGCGTGTTTTATTGTTACACCAAGTCTCAAATAGTTACATTATAAACAAGCTATACTTCATGTACGAAGATGTAGAAAAAATAAACACTAAAATCGTGATAGGAAGGAATAAGTTTACGTATTGCCATACACCCATTTTGTATGATGCAACGATACTTAAATCATTGAAAATATAAAGCAAGATAAAAAGGGGTTGACACATTTTTCTGTTAAGTTCTGGGAAAAGCGATATTTATTTATAATTTTTTTATAAGATGGATTCAGTAATAGATGGTTATAATCAGTCTTATTGAGATTATAATGCATAAAGTCCTGGTAACAAATTAGGGAAAAAGTACCATGATAAATTGCGGTCTTTTGCCTCTTAATTGTGATTAAATATGCAATCTTAAGTGATGCATTGTGCATATAATGGCTTTTTAATTTTTTCTGTCAGAAATAAATGAAATTGGTGTCGTCGCTTTAGCCAGAACTACCGTTTATGTGTTGCACAAAAAATGTAATTTTATTGTCTTTTTGACTAACGAGATAAGCACGCTGTTTAATTAGAATTGCATTTGACATTTTAATTATTTCACCAAAAATATATTATTTTGTTAATATTTGTCAAAGGTTAGTACATCCGACAATAGAGAGACATCATTTTTTAGATACGTAAAAACATTGTTGTATTCTTGCATCTATTTGTTATTGTAAAACAAGTAAATAATGAGTAATACACACGTAAATTCTTAAGCTATGAATGAATACTTCAAAAGAATAACCAGTGCACAGGTTCTACTTCAAAAGAAATGCAGCTGTTTTTTATTGTTATTTTTGGATGTTTGGCTGGATATCTTTTGTTGCTGTTTGTTTTTGTTTTTAAATTTAAGTGTTTGGAAGATTCAGGCAAAATGGGAAAAATCAGAAACCCCACCAATCCGATAATGTAATACCACTGACGGATACTCTCTCTATTCGAAAAGACCATTATTTGTTCTCTGCATCACTGGATTTGCTCAGATATTTTTCAATAGAATGTTAGAAAATGAGGTTTTTGACATTGTTATCTGCCCTTGAAATATTCATTTTCAGTGCATTTCTATAAAATTGTAACTCAATGATCCTGCATGATATGGAAAATTCTGTCTGTTTCCTTGATGCTGATGCCGGTAAAAATAGTCAAATGAAACTATCAAAGTGGTGGGTTTTTGCATACTGTGTTTCACCCACTGCCTGATTTGTACAGATACTGACACGTAATTGTTTTTTTTATTGGGGTTTAATGTCCGAGCAGCAATATTTCAGCTATATTCAGACGATAAACATGAAATGGATGATAAAATGAACATGAAATAAAAAAAAGGATGGGACACAAGGATAATAGGGTCGACAAATGTTGATTGCCACAAGAAAAAAGGCGGTTGTGTAAGGTCGGGCAATTTAGCCTCCTGTGGCGGAGCGCAAAGGTTCCTACTCCTATCGAATACCACAGCAGGATTCTTTAACGTGCGAGGAACGTGACATATTTCCCAACACGGTGGACCACTATGGTTTCTGTCAGGTTTTCCGTATTATAGCCTGACAACCCCAGCATTTAACACGCCAGGGCTACCCCATTCCACCACCTGGGGCACACATCCCAGTTGCTCTTTGGGCAGATCGCCTAGCCCCCGGCTAGGTTTCTGAGCTCTATTTAGTCGCCTTTTACGACAAGGTTTGCGCTGCTGCAGGTCTATTCTTTTAACACCCGGACCTGCACTGGGCAAAACTAATTAGTCCATGGTTTTTCTGTTGTCAAAATAATTACTATACGTCTATTTGATTTTTACCGATTTTAATCATTCAGCCTATTTGTATTCATCTGGTGTTCTAATGTTTAGGAAATGTCCCCTTCCAAAAGGTCATCGAGGATATTCTCCAGCCCAGTAGTCAGACTTGCCTGACCCGCTTTATACAATTAATTGGTTCTCGACATTTGAAGTATTATGAAATTCAGAAACCTTAAAACCCTGAGATTATATTCTTTATTTTGCTACTTGAAAGAAATTGTTGGAAATTGTTATTGCTACCTATTACATTACGATATTTTGTTTTTACTTCTTCTTGTAAGGCATTGCTTTTCTTGAATTAGTCCTACCTATGGCTGATGATAAAAGGTGTACAACAAATAAAAATTTGTAAAATCAGTGGACCAGTAGTAATGTTGCGGATGCAATTTTTTGCAATATTTAAACAAAAAGGTATAAAAGAACGTAAGCGTTTCTTATTCTGACGGATGATAAGTGAAGAACTTAGTACATATGCTTATGGTAAATGTTTTGCGGAATTAGTTTTTGGCGCTTTTTGACAGACCCCTAAGACACACCAAAATTAGCATTCCGCTTTACAGTATTTAAAAACACTATCAGCAAATTTTATCGACTATATTATAACATATTTACTTAGACGTAACCGATAGAATTAATTATTCTGATGTCCCTGAAACATCAATTTGGTAATACTGTTACTACCATTAATTGACATTCTGTTTTGATATTTATACCAAGACAGTTTAAAAATAAAGAAGATTACAACTTCTGTTGGCGTACCTACAGATAACTTATCGACATTCTTGAGATTAAATTTTGCGGCAAAAATTTAAAATAATTAAATCTCATTTTCGCCAATTCTTGTGTAATACGCCTATCCTTTATCTTTTCTAAGATAAAGCAGATTCTTAACATCAATCAATTAATGCCCACTCTGTAGTTAAGAGTTTGAATCAGTTGTTTGCTTATTTTTATTTTAAAATTGGCTTGGTTTATTTACGTTGTCATTATCGGTTTCAAAATCTAATGTCTGTCTTTGAAGTTTGTATATGGACTTCTGAATATCGTTTCATCTTTTTCATTTTTTGTTGCCAATTACATTGTTTCATGTACTCGTTTGTCGTTGTCTGGCTTATGTGATATGTATTATACGTACATCTAAGAAATACTCACTCAAATAAAACATCGAAAAAACTAGTAGTCTCAAAAGACGACTTATATTCTTTTCGTTATACGACACATACATATTAAACTCCGTTCATGTTTTCTTGATGATCGTCCAAATTAATGGTTTAATCCGATTACAAATTCAATGTTACCTGATTATTGTAAAGTAAATTATTTTTTTCTCTTTTTTATTTATGCCGGGGTTTGCTTGTAATATACGATTATTGCTTTATATCGCTGGATATTGTCCAGGATATATCATATTTCATGCAACTTTTTATACTCTGCGAAATATGATACCTAACAGTAAAAATGCAGTTTATTTTATAGTTATAAATACTTCAGATATTTAGTTTCTTTACGTGTGATGCCCTCAGAGGACTTAGAAGCTTAAACAATTTAGTCACAAAAAATATAGCCTTTTTGACCCAGTTGAGTACAAATATAGGCCTATACTGAAAAAAAATCAGAGCATACTTTTCGGCGATAAATTGAGTAGGTGATGAGAGGTATAAAGGAACCTGAAATCATCATGAAGTTGATAAGTAGGGGTGTGCACGGTGGACGCTCCCAGCCCATGGGCTATATCCTTCTGTGTTTGTACAGATACATTCTTTCTTTGCAAATTTTAATATTGAACTAATTCGAATTAATGACAAAACCTTCATTTTTGAATTATTATCTCGGTTTTTAATTCTTACATTATTTATTTTGCCATTTTTAGTGGAGTCCGAGTTGCTCATTTGCTTTTGTTACTTTGTATGTACGATTTTAGTTACTTTATGTTCTTTGTTTTTTTTCTGTTTTCCATGTCTGGTCTTTGTCCCTGGATTACATGCTTTTGATTACCGCTATAACATTGGTTCCCTTGATTACTCTTATCCATTTAATGTCTATTTGAAAACTTCACCAACAAATGAAATTCATTTAGTAATGATAGGGATCCACCATTTTGTCTGGAAACATGTCAACAACATCACAACAGAAAACCACCATTTACGCATCTAGAGTAAATCTTCAAGAGCAAAAAAAAAGAACTATTCATTATATTTGACCTTGAACGGATTGCGACGTCTTCGTTTCATCTTTTTTATAGTCTTAAAGTCTTCCTTTGATTGCCCTAACAAATAGTATACTACTCAAAAGTGCTATCTATTACGCTGACCTTCTGAATGACTTTGCTTTATCATGCATGCATACTATAGGTACATTAATGATGGATTTTACCTCTATTAATAATTAATCTCACCTTCTATGACCTCAAAGTACAATGTTGTATAATGACTATAATTAATCATTAATGATCAGAGGAATTTGTCCTAGAATGGCAATAAAGCGAACAAAAACGCATTGCCAATGCAGAAGGGGTATGAAGCGGAGGAGAAAATAACACTTTGGAAAACACATCAATTAAAAAAAGAAACAACAACATTAAAAATTAAAATACACACGGAGCCTCACAAAATCACGCGATTGAACCCCTTTTGGTGGCCAGTTTCTGCTTGTTTTACAGAGCACTCACTATGCTGCCAAGTGAAGATCTACGACAAATATATAGTTATCTGATTTTTTTTTATCTACATTTAGAAACTGTCTGAGGATAACTGCTTGCTTTGATAACAGTACAATATATTAAATATGACAAACAATAAAAATTAATAATGTGTACCTTTGATATCACCTCATTTATGGATTGTTTTTTTTTCAATATTCGTAATTTAAAAAGTAGTCAAACTTAATATTGATTTTTTTCTTTTGCATTCGACTGATTTAGACCGATGAATTACTTTAGACAGAGAGCTTTGCAAAAATGTGGACAACTTACGAGCAGGTTTTGTGGCATTATTTTTATTTTTGTTCTTTTTGTATTTTAGATTTTTCTTTATTTCACCTGTTTGTTCTTTCACATATCTTGTTGGCATATATTTCTCGTTGGGTGACTTCAAAATTGCATATCCGCATACGGTGACTACTTGTAACATGAAATTTTCGTGGAAAAGTAATAATTTTCACCTACATTTTATTTCCCACGTAGTGATGAACGTGTTAAAATCTCTAGATCATATTTAAGCACCATATATTGTTAAAAATAAAGCCTAATAGGTGTAAATTAAAAAGTTCATTTCTTATTTTTACATAATTCATCATTATATAAAGGCCAATCTTGTGTTAAGACATCAATAAAAATATTATTTGCATGATTAATAAGAAAATCAAAAATTCAAGGACACGCATGTACAGAGAGGTTATGACTTCAATTTAATTTTTTAGCTTTGTAAGTACTTAAGTAGCAGTCTGTATAAAAATCAGACAGGAGGGGATTCATGCATGTCAAAAACTCACCACATTCACTTTTATTTCTTGTCCAGAAACAGCTATAGACCACATAACCAGTATTAGTTTTTCATTTAGGAGTTGCGCTTTCGAGGTAAAATTTATATATATTATACATGAAATTAAAACTTTGCAAGAGTTGTCGTTCTTGATTTGGTTTGATTTGGTTGATTTTAGTGTGACATTGAAGTGCAGTTTTCTGAAAAAAAAATACAGATCTTAGTACAGAAAGGACTATTGTCTCATAACAATATAGCATATGCAGACCGTAAAAGCATCGTTTGTTCAGTGGGTTTTTCTACAGCATGAATTACTTTACCATAGGCAGTGTCTGAATTTTATATGGACTGGTATTTAATTTTTGTAAAATGCCAATTGATCATTTTAATTTTTATTTCTTTTTTTTTATTCTAAACGGTCTTTAAGAAATGAAGACGCTTTTTTGTTTTAACAGCATTTATTCGTAAATATTTGATGAATATAAGAATGATGAATCAATAAGAAACATTAAATAGGTGTTATGTTTTACTACCTGTAGCTGCACAAAAAGGCCTGCTCTTAAAGAACACTTAAAACGGGTATATTTCGAACATGAAGCGAGGCGCTCTAAACACACACACACACACACACACACACACACCAACGGCCTTAACGAATACTGAAGATAATAAGTTAGACACAATATGTCCAAGCCTTAACTTTGTTTTAGAGTTTAATTGTCATTGGTAACTGTAAATAAGGTTGACACTAAGTATTATTGATTACATTTATTTTTTTTTTTAAATATCCAATACTAACTGTAATTTTTTTTCTGCTTAAGTCGAATTAAAACAGCAGGGCATATGTAGAAGTTTTATTTACTACATGTACCTAACATATAACAGGTATAAAGTTATGATGATATGTTGAAAATTGAAACTTGAAATATTATAAACAGCTTTAAATATATAATATGAGCCCTATATTTGCACATCCATCCCCTAATTACAAATTTATATATATATTTTTTGACCGGGCATATAAGACAGTGTTTGTTAAATTACACTCAAATTCACAATGCGCTGATTTACATTAAAATTACTTCGCATAGAACAAATATTACATATTTCCTTTTATTTCAAATATAAATTTATTAAATAAATCAAGTAAATGGTCTGATTTTTATTTATTTTTTTTTATTTTTGATGATACATATTTTATAAGTACGAGCACATATTAAAAAGACAGCATATTTAAAGAGTCCAGCACAGATGAGTTATATCAAAACATGTCAAAGGGGCTGTAATAATGCAGAACAACAAATCTAACCCTATGTTTTGTTTTACTAATGAACATTTTCCAACCTTGAATTAACAAAATTCTTTCCATTCTGACATATTGTATCCATCCATTATCTACTATTCTAGTATATCAAGTCATTTTGGTAATTAATGACCATTGACAAGTTATCAATGTCCGCTACATGGATATATCGTGTCTGAATATGTAAATGTGCCTTAAGGTTCATGTAGGTGACAGCCAAACATATCGTCTTTATCCAATAATTACCCCAGAGATACAATCTATACTATTATATATTGTATAGACTACGTGGAATAATTGACCTCGGGTAAAACCAGATACATGGTCAACATCAATTTTTAAGGTCTTAATTGTTCTAATTGTCATGATTTATTAACTGTTCTATGTTTAATACCCTCATTATGCTCTAAAATTCAAGTTCTTTTTATGTATTTTAAATATTTTAAATATTTTAAAACAAAATGTGGGTGCTGCATTAATCTTTTAGGAGCTATGCATATGTATTATCTTTTGAGATTAACATACAGGATTTATTGTTTGTATCATCGGAAAATTATTTTTGCATAAAAAGTGTGTTCTTCTTAAGTAGCACTCTAGATAAAAAATCATACAAAATATGATTTGTGGTTGGAAAGCATACATGTTTCCATTTTTGATATTTTGTTTAAAATGTTATAGTAAACAGAAATTAACATGTGGTTTTTATATAACCCATGTTCTTAGGAGATAAGAATGTACTATTAATTCAAAATGAAGGAAGATAACTCTGTAAATGACAATAAAATACAATAAAAATTGTTAGACTTAAAGTGTGGGTTATCTCCTAATAGCAGACAGATTAGAATGATTTTTATACATTTCATTATATAGACCTATAAAGCAAATTTATAATAAAAATAAAAGATGTGTAATCTTGTATCACATGTAACAGAATTTGTATGATTATTACAAAGACTACTACTTAACTTTTCGTTCCTGTTCGTTTATTTTCCTTTCAGTGATTCGTCTAACAGTTAAAAAAAACATAATTACTTTATTACTTGTAACATTTTGTTCCTTATTTCATCAACGACATCATCTGTTAATTTGTCTGGTTATTATGTTTATTTTATTCAATTCTTACGGTATTCAGAGTTTTCCGAAACGTGGATCATTATGGTGTATCCATCAGCACCATGAAAACTGATTTATTCAACGGGTCATAGTTTTCCTTTCCTCGTTTGTCTACCCCGGACTTGACTTTTTATGAGCAACTCGGTGGGTTCTAGAAAAGCAGATGACGCTTACCCTACCGGTGAACCTGGTCCATGCTCCTAGTTTTTAGTGGAGTCCGAGTTGCTCATTTACTTTTGTTACTTTGTATGTATGATTTTAGTTACTTTATGTTCTTTGTTGTGTATGTCTGTTTTCCATGTCTGGCCTTTGTCCCTGGATTACCTTCTTTTGATTACCGCTATAACCTTGGTTCCCTTGATTACTCTTTGACTGTACTATTTTATTTTCAAGTCAGGTTTGGCAGATGAAAGGTATTTGAAGCATTCAATTCAATCATCAAATCTAGTCGGATGACCTATTCTCTGCAAATGACGTTAATTGGATTTCCCTAATTATACGTGTATGATGGGTGTCGCTGGCGAAACCCGACGTGCCTACCCTTCTGAAGCAGCTGCCACCACTCCTTTCTTTCTTAATGGAATGTCATATTGCTTTCAGTATTTTTTGTGTACTGCTTTTGAATCCTTAATTTTTATATGTTAATGTTTTACTTAAGAAAGGTTTTATGTTTTGTTTTTATATATGTCTTAATTTTAGCGTTCAATATCCATACATTCTAAGTATATATGTTGCATATACAAGTACAATTTTGAGGCATATAGTAAGGTGTATAAAATACAAAAATACGTACCATACATATTGCAAATTGCAATATTCTGTACACGTGTTTCAAGTAGTTACCTTTCACCAGCAGCATAAAAGTAATACGTATAGGAGGATCTTTATTTAAATATAAAAATAGCGATCAAATCAATTACCGAGATCTTCTACCATGTGCAAAACAACAAATGAATATCTGTTTTTGAAAGAAATTTAAAAAGACAAAAAAATAAATAAATAAACTTATTCATGATTCTAATGTTGCATTAGGATACCATGCATGTGTATAAAAACTTAAATTTAGGATTAGTTGTTCATTTAAAAATATCTAAATTCTCTTTTTAGACATGTTTTCTATGTCTTATCACTCGATATCAAAGAAATATTTTAACTCACACAAGTTACGAGAATAATATTTGAAAATTCGAACACTTCAGAAAGCATACTGCCTTAAGAAAGCGTCCGATATGCAGAAAAGTGTACAAGGTCAGAAAATACATCAGAAAACTGATACATTAAGGCAACATTTGAATAACTCTAATTGATGTGGTTTTTATTACATGAAAATTATCGCTCTTTAATTGCCCTCTCGCCATGTTGAAAATTCACAGTTGCAACTAGGTGTACATAATTCTTCACCTTTTCCTGCAAAGTTTCTGCAGTATTGACGGAAAACATGGTATTTTTTGTTAAAATCGTTCATATAGAAATATGCACTACAATAACAGATACTCGCGTCAGTTTGTCTATGAAAATATTGGTGTACAAGTACAGGTACATATATCAAGATAAATTAGAACCGATGTACTGTTATCTTAGTTTCCTTGATAACGAAGTATATACCATATAGTTTAATTCCACCTTTTTCAACAATGTAAAAAAAAAAAATATTCTAAACGTGTGTGTGTATATTGATTTCCTTATTCAAAATTGTAACGGTGTTACACTAGTCATCATCCTGTTATATTTGTTTGTCTTCGTGATGAATATTATCATTTGCCCTGGGCTACAAATCTTTACTATCAATTTTAACAAAAGCTTTAATCATTTTAATGTTAATTTTTCAATGTACTCTAGCTGTTAATTACACTGATTACAAAACTATTTGCCTCCATTTAAAGATGAGTGATATAAAAGTGTCTCAGACATTCATGACAAAAATATATTCAAATGGATGCGGATTTTACTATAATTGGTATTTAGAAATCCCTGGGTGGAGGCCACTGTTGGTTGACCAAATGTCCCTAACGATACTCACAAGCATAGTAGTCTGTCTTGCCTTATCACAACTATTTCATAAGGTATTTAATACCGAAAATTGCTGCTGCTCAAATTTTAAAACCCCTTAAAATGAAGCTTTCTCCTCCTTTGCAGCGTGAGTATACCAATGGTGAATCATTAGCATTTGAATGCTATTGCCTCGTAATCAGTAAATCATCGTTCACATCAACACATCATAACTTATTTTTTCATAGAAAAAAACTGAGTATTTTTCATTCATGGTCTGATATATAAACATTTGGTAAGAGACCTTTTGAGACAAATTTACTTACACCCTTGGCGTCAGTTTCACAAAAAGTTGAAGTGTGAAATTGATTGCGAGTTATGACGTAACAATGCTATTTTCTGTTATGACATCATTACTTACGATCAACTTTACGCTTACGACTTGTTGCCTGATTCAGGAGTCTACTACGCAGATATTTGTGGCGTTCACGGAAATCAGAGTGATCATTACTTGCTCTAGCAGAGCGAATCAGTTGTGAAATATAAATCATAGTTTTCCTTTCCTCGTTTGTCTACTCCGGACTTCACTTTTTTCCTTCTCGGCGGGTGTCTCTAGTAAAGCAGAGGACGCATACCCTACCGGTGCACCTGGTTCATGCTCGCAGTTTTAAGTGGAGTTGCTCATTTGCTTTTGTTACTTTGTATGTCTGATTTTAATTACTTTATGTTCTTTGTTGTGTATGTCTGTTTTCTATGTCTGGTCTTTGTCCCTGGATTTTACATTCTATTGATTACCGCTATAACTTCGGTTCCCTTGATTACTCTCCCATAAGAAGTAAACTGTAATACACAAACAATGATTTGGAAGAGATCAATTCCAATGATTCACAAAAGTCTTCGGAAGTATTAATTCAGTACTAATCCAGAAAACATACAAATTACATAAATATAGAATTTCGTTATGCCCCACAAGTGTTTCAAGGAATAATTTTTTTTCAGCAGCATTACGATCAAATACATTAGAAAATATTCATCCAAATTCCGTTACCGAGAAGTTCTGCCGCGTGTAAAATATGAAAGTCAGCTCATTTTGTTTGGTACTTGTTTTATTAAATCGTAAAACGAAATGATGATAAAATCTGGATTGTACTGCGGACGACTCATTTGAATTGATCTATGTTAAATCATTGTTTGATTGTTTGTTTGTTTTTTTTATTATTATTATTATTCAGTAATTTGCTTTTTGATGTGAAAATATCGTTTAAATGCCGTTTTAAATAGAAACAGTCGAATCAAGTTAATTATATTCATTAGGATGATTCTCCAAACTGACCATACTTTCTTTTACGAAAGTTATTTTGTTATCCAAAAATCATCGAGACATTTGAAAATGAGTAACTGTAACATTCGAAAAGTATATTTGAGGAACCAAGCATTATAAAATACAAAGCCAGATAATTATATTTAAGCAGTATGGCTTTCATTACATTTGATTGTTGAATATAACAAAAATAAAGTGAAGAAAAAACACCGATTAAGTATGATGGTCGATAACCTATTTCTATAAAGAGACGTAAAATACTGAATTTAAAACAGCTCTTTTTACTTAAAAAATATTAGAACTTACAGATTGACCTTTAGACAAAAAAGTAAAACTTTTATTTGTTTTCATATACGTGTTGGACAATTAATAACTTTGTTCTGTCTATATCTATATCTTTCATAATGCTTCAAAAAGTCAACGATATTGATAATAACACATAAATCTTAAATTACATGGAAACACCTCTTTACATAGAATATGAATGCTGTAATTATAAAGACATGTATTTGTTTAATTTGCACTTTAAATACGTGTTGTTGCCATTAACACATTTTCATTTCAACACAATACCATTTTAATATTTTTCAATACTTTATTGAGGACATGTTGCAATGAAGGACCTTGATAAGTACGTGGTAGTTCAGATTTGGATTTCATGGACCTAGCAAAATCATATATGATTTTTCTGTGATAATACAATGAAACCTGTAAGAACCGAACCCTTTCGGACTATAATTTACTATATTTTTTTATCGGTTTTGACAAGTGTTTAAAAATGATGAAAATTCAAATAAATTGATGAAGGAGGTAGACCTAGGGTAAGAGACATAACTCTTACAAATCATTAGAACGTTAGTATTCACAATTTTTCATCGATCCCATATAAGCATCAAAGTACATTGGACTGATTTCATTCTGTTTCAAAGGAAAGTTTAGTGAAATAGAATGTGAAACAAACATATCACTGATTTCAAGAGTTATATCCCTTACCTTAGGTCCACCTCCTTAATGGGATTTTTGAAAGTGTCAGGTTCACACAGGCTTTTTTGGATTGTACAGACTTCGGTTTAGGCAGGTCTTACTTCTTTAAGTTTTTATATGGTCTATATTGGTAATAAAGTATCCACTTACAAATAGTTTAGTGTTGCAGATTATTGATATGATTAATGGTAGTAAACCTAGATTCAGGGAATTTACTCTTACAAATCGTTGGTACATTTGTTACTCTTTTATCGGACCACAATGATACATACTTTTTGTAGCCACAGGAAGCTGTTTCCTCGCTTTCTTACTGCTGCAGACTTGCCTACCGAAAATATTGGACATTATTGAAATAAAACGTCTTTGGACAATTGATAAACTTTTTGCCTATACAATATTTCTTTTTTTTTCTGAAAAGGGCTGTCTGTAACGTCTAGAATAACCCTCGCACATCAGACCATGTGCGGATTTTGAAATCATGACTGAGCAAAAACCATCACGTAAAATCTCCACAAATAGTTTTGATATTACAGGGCCTAACAGCAATTGATAACATTAATGACTAAAAAGAAGCGATAGTAATTTAACAAGCTCTGAATCCCCCGTGTTCATCCCAGTTATGAGTACAGTTTGTTTATTAACAAGACCCCTTTTATGGGATCAAATACATACTTCATAACCATTTCTGTACTATTTGTACCTGGAATTAAGTACAAAACTCTAGTAAAAAAGTAAAATCGCATTCAATAAAAAGAGCATTATTTTTATTCTTGATGCTGAAATTCTTAATTTTTCTGTGCGAGGATGTTCCAGATCAATTTCTCAATCTTAGTTGTTTGTTCTTCTGTATATTTTTGTTTACTTTTTTCCGACTGTGCTTTATACATGACAAGGTTTGTATTTAGTTGACAAGTGAGTCTCTCTGTACTTTTCATATACATTGTAATACTAGTATCGAAATGGGATAAAATAATTATAAAAAGCCAGATATACGTGGTGTTCTGAGTTAAAGATATTTGTTTCGAAAATTTTAAACACTGTTTTTACACTTGTTTATTGTCCAATTGAGCATAAAGACTGCAAAAAGTGGCTGAACTTTTACAAATAAAATCAGGCAAACAATTAGTAATATTTTGCTGCATGAACTACAAAGAAGGTGAAAAAGTGTCTTCAAAAGGTAAATTCTAAAAAGATTTGTTTGGTAATAAGAACACTTTATATGGGATACAACACATTATTCTGTACTATTTGTACTACGAAAAAAAGTACAAAGCTCTCGTCGAAAAAAGGTAAAACCGCATTCAATAAAAAGAGATATATTTTTATTCAAGGTGCTGAAATTCTTAATTTTTCTGCGAGAGGAGGTTCCAGAACAATTTTTCTAGCACAAAGGGTATTATCATTGTACGTTTAGTTGATGTGTTTATGCCCTGTCACGACATCCGGTCTGAGCTATTATTTCAATAATTGTAGCTCTTCGCAGGAAAGGTCACACACATATTGCGATACAAACAGATTTAGATCATTGTCTTAACAATTTTAGTTCTTAATGTATGTTTACTGTACTAATAATGATAAACAAATATATTTATGATATATAATTTATGATATTGTAAAATATAAAAACTCATAAAGATCAAAGGAACCGGTCATGATAATATTTCTATAACTGTTCTGTACTGAGAACAGTAGAGTTAATGCCGAAAAATTCTTTTGAAATTTTATTTCAAATAATTTCAAATGGATAGACTAACTACCGAAAATGCAGATGAATCATTAATGGGTCAATGGCATTCTAATTGTACTAAATGTGGCCTAAATGTTGGACAGTAAAATGACTACGATAATATTTTTGTTTAGATCTTTATATTATGAATGAATAATATGTTCCAATCGATAGGTATATTGTGGTAACAGTAAATCAGAATTTAATACTACACCCAATATGAACAATATAGAAAATGTACAAAATGATTTAGTGGAACCAATGGATACTGTTATGGTTCAAAATGACAAAATACTACACGATTTGGAGAACATTAGTGGAAAATAAATGTTTCAACTTACAGGCACTTTTCAAATGAAAGGATGAAAACTGATTTATTCAACGGATCAGGTCATAGTTTTCCTTTCATCGTTTGTCTACTCCGGACTTGACTTTTTTTACGTTTAACGACAATGGGTCCTAGTCTTCAATTCAAATGCAAAAAGATTTGTCATTTTCAGAGCGTTGGGTTCAGTATATAAAAGCAACACATATTTTCGTGTAAAAATATCTATGAAAAAGACAAATATTTGTTTACTGTCTTCGGATTTCAATACGTACTACATCAGAAATTTAGGTAAGGAAAATGAAACTAGAACAGGACTTCCATACGTATATAAACAAAATCGTAATAAAAGATGTAAATGCCTTTTCAGACAGAACAATACTACGATATTGCATTGCTATATACAGCTTCTTTTATAATATCAAGTGGCTGCTATAAAAAGATGCAGAGAAAACTGTAACGAAAAGGTAATCAAGAAAATCAAATTCTAGCGGAAATCAAAAGAATGTAATTCAGGGACAAAGACCAGACATTGAAAACAGACACACACACCAAAGAACATAAAGTAACTAAAATAATACATACAAAGTAACATAAGTAAATGATCTGCTCGAACACCACTAAAACTGCTAGCATGGATCAGGCGCACCGGTAGGATAACGGCCTTTGCTGTTCTAGAAACTCGCGCCAAGTTACTCATAAAAAGTCATGTCTAGAGTACACGACAGAGAAAAGGAAAACTATGACACGTGAACATATTTTTTTTTCATGGTACAGATTAATACACTGTAAAAATCCAAGAGTCTATGATAACGACGCAGGTGCTGAAGGGATGTTGCCAAATATGAAAGGAAAGTTGACAATACGGAATGAAAATTCATTGTGTTTTATCATATTGAATTTACCTTAAATTTTAGATATTAAATCTACATATTGTATTTTGTTAAAAATAAACCAAATGTAGAATGAAAATAATAAAATGATGTTTAGATCCATTGAATTATGTAAATATATGTAAAGATTCATGAATTCTAATTTTGTAGTTTGATGGCGCAATACCATTTGTTTTTATTCAGCCTTTATAAGCCCTATACACTTTTTTATCCTAGTTAAGATGTATTGGAATTGTAATGTAATTGAAAGAATTGGTCTTAATATATTTCGGGTTGTCTCTTTTTTTAAATTAAGTGATTAAAGTTTTTTCCTCCAAACATATCTCTTATTCGCTTCAAAGACGAAAATGCAATTTACAAGTAATGATATTGCATTTTGAATCATTCGAAATACATCTCAATTAAACTACCTACATGTACATAGATCTTCAATGTTGACGCCAAAATCCAAATACATGATAATATTAATAGTTATGTAAAACAATGGTTATAGTTGAAATGATGCTTTGTATAATTAGTAAAACAATTTCCATTACTTTATTTCAATGTTTATAGTTTAAAGTTAACACGAAAATGTGTTTAGTGTCAGTCTCTGTAAGAATCAGGCAGTGGGTGAAACATGGTAGGACAAAACCAACCACTAAGAAAGTTTTATTTGACTATTTGCTTCACCAGAATCAAGGATACAAGACAGCATTTGCCATATCACTATAGTAAATTAGGTTATAACTCCAATGAAATGCACAAAAAAATGAACATTTCAAGGGCAGGTATCTCTGAGCAAATATAGTGATGCAGAGATTATATAATGGTCTTTTCAAATCGTGAATGCACCTTGAGTGGATTACAGAGATTTCTGAATTTTTTCCATTTTGCCTGATTCTTACAAAAACTTACACTTAAGTATTTAACTGCATACTAAATTGAAAATTTGTTTTGATTGAATCAATTTCACGTCAAAATTTTATATGTTTTTCGAAATTTTATATTGATGTTTATAATTTAACAATTCATCAGAAAAGTGATTAACGAAAGTTATAAATTATATATATAAACATCTAATAAAAACACACAAGAAGAGCATCGCCATGTGATATTTCATTTACAATAAAATATCGGTTAATTATTTCGAGTTTGAAAATTTACTTGAATATTTCAATACTAAATTTACCGTTAACAACTTTCAAATTATTTTTGCTACCTCTATTCGTACATATTGAAATCCCCAGGAAGTGGATGGCACATGTCCAATTTTGATTTCTAAATATTATCTTTCATTGCAGATTATCAAATCATGTTCGAAAATTATTGAACTGTGCACTGGAAAGAATGAAACAGGAAGAGTATTACGAACTTTGAACATATTTTTAATTATTTGGTGTCATTTAGTTTCGAAAAAAAATAAATTCTCCGACATTATAACGAGTTGAACAATATTGTAGAACCAAATGTGGTGAGCAAATTTTCTGTTCCACCCATATCATAGAATCTGTCTGATTTCTGCATGGCCTGTATATTTAAGTAGTTGTCTTTGTAAGAATCATGCAAAATCTGAAAAAATGTGATACACCCCAACAAAGGCTATATATTTTTATTTTAGTAATTAAGTTTGTTTACGGGTCTATACTATGAAATGCGTAATTATTCAAATTTATCTGCTCTCAGGAGATCGATATTGAAAATCCAATAGACTCTATTGTTCTTAAGTGCCATTTAAGGAGTTATCTCCCTTAATTTTGAAATCTACAGTGAATTCTATATTACTTTTATTTCCTATGAACACGAGTTATATGAAAAACTGAATGTTATTTTTTGTTTACTACGGCGATTCAAACAAAATATCAAAAATAAATATATGAAGGCTTTTTACACATGAATCCAATTTTGCATGATTCTTAGTTGGAATGCTACTTAATATCAGACCATTGTTGTTTATATCCAAATTTGATATACCCACGGTAGGGGATATAAGCGAAAAACATACTTTGCATACTTGATATAATTTTCAGCTAACTACCATAATGCGATGATATTTTTGCAAGAATTAATTTCTATAGGGTGATGCAATTTATCAGAAAATATATTTAATTTCCAATTGCATTTGATCAGCAATAGAGATAGAATGATGTCACAATGAATTAAAATTGCAGAAAGATTTTTAATTGACATACATTTGATATTTTATGTTATGTCGTCACATTGAGTAATGTAGAAGTAGAATGTTCTTAAAAGAGTAATCATTGTAACAAAGATTCTAGCAGAAATCAAAAGAACGTAATCCAGGGACAATGGCAATACATAGAAAACAGACACACATTACAAAGAACACAAAATAACCAAAATAATAATCACAAAGTAACTTAAGTAAATGAGCAACTCGGACTCCATTAAAACTGGTAGCATGAATCAGGTGCACCGGTAGGGTAAACATCATAAACGTCAAACTTACAAATGCAGTGCTTTGTGGTATAGGAGTAAACTATCATAGTCAACACAAATGGTATTAACACAAAAAAAAAATCAAACTAAGAGAAATTTCTCTCATTAAATACTTCAAGTGCGAGACTCCTCCTGCGTAATAGATCAAAAATAAATCTAATACCTATATAATTAGACTTGACATTCCATAATTAATTTATTATATTTACACAAGCAAATATTTTTCACCTGATATTCATGTTAATCGAGCTTCACATGAAATTCATGTGAAATTCACATGAAATTAACATGATTTTCATGTGAAATTCACTACCACGAATTTCATGTGAACATTTAGTGTGAATTTCACATCAAGGCTCCATTCACCAGAATTTCACGTGAACTCTGTCACTTAGTTTATTTGCTCAATTCAGGTGAACATCATGTGAAATTCGTGTGAAAATCATGTGAAATAATTTTGCCTGTGTAAGACGAATAAAAGACCCATATCAAATGAAATTTCAATAAAATGAACTGCAATGGACAGGACCATATTTCTCACATTTCTCAATATGTTTATATTTTGTATGGTATTCAGAGGTAACATATTGGTCTTGTACATATTCAAGAAGACTCTTAAAAATGAGAAAAATTCGGGGAAGTTTGTAGATTTTTTAATTTGGATGTTAAAAGTTTGAGTTTTTTCACTAAGTGTAATAAAAGGAACCAAGGTTGTGGTGGTATTCAAAAGAATGCAATCCAGGGACAGAGACCAGACATGGAAAACAGACATACACAACAACGAACAAAAAGTAACTAAAATAATACATGCAAAGTAACAAAAGCAATTGAGCAACCCGGACTCCACTAAAAACTGGGAGCATCACCCAGGTGCACCGGTAGGGTAAGCGTCCTTTGCTTTTTTTGAAACACCCACCGAGTTGCTCATAAAAAGTCAAGTCCGGGATGGACAAACGAGGAAAGGAAAACTATGAACCGTTGAATAAATCAGTTTTCATAGTGCAGATGGATACACTATAACAATCCGTGAGTTCATGATGACAACCATAGTAGTCTGTAGTGATGACGTCAATCTTGTAGCAACATAACCCTTTTCCAGATGCCTATTTGTTACGAGTTCTAGTACGATACAAAAAGTTTCGGCAAGCTCTGGCATAACGTATGAGTTGTGATATGAACATTCCATACGCAGGTGCTGACGGGATGTTGCCACAGATGAATTCTTGCAACAAATTCTTGCAACAAATTTAAATGCCCTTTATTTCACATTTCAAGTTTTTCAGGACAGAAACATTTATGCTGGTTACACATTTAGAACTTCGGGTTTACATACTTGATAGACCCTTTACATGAGTCTGAATTCACGCAAAAAATCCGATAAATATAACCGTCATATAAAAAATTAGAATTACTTGATTATACTTTGAAGTTATGATTAAGTGTCAGTAATTGTTATCATCATCTTTTTTTTTATTTTTCGTACAACAACAATACACAATGCATAGTTCACTATGAACACGGAGAATGTTAGCTGTGAACAGCCTTGAACTTCCAAATCTTAAAAGTCATTGCAAGCTCATAAATTACCTGATTATTTCAAATATAAGTGTATCATTTCATGCGACGATTTTTGATTATGAATTGATATTTGTTTTTTTTAAACTTCCTATGAATTTAAAACGCTTGTTCATTGCGGTTATTTAGAGAGAAAAGGGACGTCCGTCTCTGTGTGAAGCTTAACCCAAAAAAAATTACATATTGCAACACACATGTTACCGATGTACATTTCATTTTTAGATATTTAAATATTAAAGTATCTGACATAGAAAAGTCATTTTCCTGAACCAAATGCAAAATTCTTAAGTTTTTAAATTTGTGAAATCATACGACAAAGTTATATCGTTGATGCTTGAAAATTGACAAAAAAACATCTTAAGAGATTATATACATTTAAGTATTTGTAAAAAATTAAAACGACAATGACACAATTTCAATTGATGGAATAGCACAAACTACAATTTCTATTCAAACGTTAAGCCGGTTGGAACAATTACATGTCAGTTCTTAAAGGTCATAATAGAATTTATAGATAGCAGAAGAATACACACAGACAATACAAACATACGTCAAAAGTGCACAAAATTGTTCTAACCCTGAATAAAATTGTTTATCACAATCTCATCTCTAAATTCAACATCAAAGAATATTTACGACATATTTTGTCATCTATCATATGTATAAGAAAAAAATATATCTTATGTCTCGCGTGTTTTGAATAAGTGAATGAAATAGCAAAGCGCAGTGGCGGAAAACAATGGTAGGGAAATCCATCATAAAAAAAGTCGTAACCTTGTCAATAAAGTATCATTAGAACAAAGTTTCTCATTTAATTTCAAGCCGATTATATCTAGTTGGAGTATGGCACATTAATCTGTGTTCACAGGAAGTTCAGGCTTTATGTATGTCTACCTTAAAATGTCATTCATTGTTCGTTTAAACAGTCTAGTCTGTTTTACTAAACTTTACTTTTCAGTTTCCAGTATATGTATGTGTTACGGAAATATTAAAATGTCAGTAAATAGCAATAATGTTGGATACCTGTCAACAGTACAAATATTCCGCAAACACGTTGAAGCAATGCTGACAGTTACTGTTGATGAGATTTTTCACGAACCAAAATAGAAACCTACAAAAAACACCATAGAAACATTCACAAAACGCCATGGGAACCTACAGAAAACACACTATAAACTATAACTGTACTTATGATACTCAGGTAAAATAATTAGTTGATGTCAAATGGTTTTCATCAGTTTCACTTAATAACAAAAACTATTATGAAGAAATTGAAACACAAACAGTCATGATCATTTTACTATATGTAATTTTAATATGATTGAAAGTAGGGTGCAGATTTAAAATAGATGGATGCCATACTTTTACAGACGTAGACATTAGTCTAGATTTAATCTATCACACAAACCCTCGTGCAATGTATTCTTAATTGGCTTTTTCTCTTAACTTTTATGAGACTTTAACTACCGATGCTAAGCTTGAACAGCCATAAACTTTAGTGTTAAAGTTCAAAGGAAATAGTGAAAACAAATAACATAAAGGTTAATCAACGAACCAGCCTCGACCTACAATTCATCAGATATAATGCATTACACAGTATGGTGATACGCGGCTACAGGTACTTATAATGTGCTTTAACCTGTATTTACATGTTGGGAGTAGTTTCCAGGAAGGCAGTTGGCGATTATCATACTATCTGCAACCTTTCAGTTCAGCAGTACATAGGGGTTATACATGCTTTCCTTGTCGTTTTGCGTAAAAGAAGTATTATCATTTATTTCTTTGTTGAGACCACTATATATTAGTATGATTGTTTGGCTAAGATTAAGTATGAACCAATAAGTCGATTGAGTCGAAGAGTTTTGTATTTCGACAAAAAACATTTTTATGTTCAATTATTGTGATTTTGATAAGTACTTTTATGTTTCTGATATCAGTGTTCTGGTTTTGGATTTATTTTTTTTTTTTTTTTGTTTCAACTACTTTTCTTATCTACTAGTCAATAGTATTTTGTTCTAATTATATAAGTTTGAAAATAATTTATATACTATTATAAATTTTTAAAAAATACAAACAAGAGATTAGTTTATAGGGCTCTTTCCTTTGTAAGTTAGAGGTTTATTTCATGATGAAATATAATCCAGATAGATCTTTAAAGGGACCACAAAGTTTTCCATTTAAATACATTAAACTTTTGCCCTTTTATTGTATTATATTTAGAACCACAATTTTTGCCTTTTAACTGCATTACATTGAAAACCTCCACTTTTGCCCTTTCATTGAATTCAATTTGAACCACAACTTTTGCCCTTTAAATGCATTACATTGAGAACCACAGTTTTTGCCTTTTAACCATACTTGTCACATCGAAAACCGCCATTTTCCCCCTTTCGTTGATTACAAATTGAACCACAACTTTTGCCCTTTCAATGCATTATGTAAAAATCCAGTTTTTGTCTTGTAACTTTCCTTGTCACTTTGAAAACCGCCACATTTGCCCTTTCATTGATAACAATTTGGATCACAACTTTAATGCTTTCACCGCATTACAGCAAGATACATTCTACAAAATAGCCAATTGTAAAGTTGGTGAATTTCATAAGGTAAACAAGCCAAGTTAATAGAAATGGAGCGTCAGCGACGTCCTACATAAAATATTTAGATACTCCGAAACATGAATGGATCAAATTTTTATGTCAGAAATTACGTATGCAGTAAGGAAGTGATTATTTGCCCATTTAACGAAGAAGCACCACATGTATTTTGGACAGTCTCGCGACTGTTGAATGAGACATCAGCGATATAACAACATTGCGGGGCATTATAAAAAAAAGTCAAGTGTTTTTTTTGTTTCTGTTAAAATAGCACGTCTCTAATTGGAAAATCCTAAAATCATATTATATCCATAAAAACGCCAACAACGAATAAATCATTCAGTAGACTAAACTCTTTGTGATAAGCAAACCTTTATCAGTTGTGAAAATTGTTCAGACGAGCCAATCTCCTACAAAACACAAATCTCAGTTCTTAATAACATATTTGTTTGTAGGCAACTTCTTTTGAACATTCTGTAGTCAATACATCAGGATGGGGTTTCTGAACTTGTTTTTTTTTTTTGTCTAAATGTATGAGCGTGTACTAAACTACCACGCTTCATCAAGACAAACACGAATGGTACCTTTGAAGGTAAATAATTGTCTAAAATTTATAACTCGGTTGTATATTTTGTGAATATTAAACAGGAAAGGCTATAGGTCATTGTCGATGTTCTTCTGATTAGAAGTCATTCACGAAATTACGCTGTTTTTTTTTACATTCAAAGTGAATAACAGTGTTAGTCGTCGTTCAAGTACCATTCCATATAAAATTCAGACACTACCTATGGTAAGATGAATTGCGGTGTAGAAAAACCCAAGGAACAGACGATGCGTTTTTGGTCTACATATGCTATATTTTAATGTGACAATAGTCATTTCTGTATTTAAATCTGTACTTTTGAGAAAATGCTCTTCAACCTCTCATTAAAATCAACCAAATCAAGAACGACAACTCTTACCAAGTGGCAATTTCATGTACAGTCTATATAGATTTTATCTCAAAAGCACAACCCCAAAACGAAAAACTGCGACTAGTTATGTGATCTATAACTTTTTCTTAGCAAGAAATAAAACTGAATTCGGTGGGTTCTTGTCCTGCATGAATCACTTCCTGCCTATTTTATAGACTACTACTTAAGTGGACGAAATAGACGTAGGTTACCTAATGAATTACTTCTACGTCTAAACTAGGTGCTAAAACATTTTATAGTCCAAAGATCATAGACATTTTGTATTTGACTAAGAACCCGAAAAAAATCATCGCACTCGATCTTCCTATTTTATTTATCAGTTATCGTACATTTTGACGAAATATAGATCTGTACATCATCGTGTCTCAGCTGATTGACTAAGTGAAACTTTGAACTTTGTCTTTAGCGTAAGGTAGCATTACCTTTATAACGATGTCTAAGTTGATATAAAGCTGATTGAATAGGATATATACCGTTTTTTAAAGTCAAAGTGTTTAAAATAAGACTCCATAACAATAGGTTATATGTTCTGACTTTCGTTTGTTTCTTTTTAAAGTTCTGTGTAATCAAGTAGTAGTCTTCATACGAATCAGTAGGTGATTCGTGCATGTCAAAAACCTATATAATTCTCTTTTATTTCTATTTGAAAGAAAGTAAGTGTCGGTGGATCTTTTTTTTTCATTTAAAACAGTATTTTTAACATTGACGGAATACGCCTTCATGAAAATATATATTCATTGCTGGTTTAATGATGTTTATTAATTGATAAACATAACTCAATTGTTGGTTTGTTCATGTATAGTAGATATTTAAAAAATACACGTGTGCAAAGACGGAAGCATGTTATGTTTTCTACTTCGTTAGGGGAACCCATTTTCACCACTTTTTCATTTCAGACAAAATGCTCTATTTTGACTGTAAATCAAGAAAAAATACTTGTCAAATGTATCTTACAAAGGCAATTTCTATACGCAACTCCGAAATGCAAAATGAATAATTCAAGGATATAAACTCATCTTAAAATCACAAGACAAGCTAATTATTTTTTCATGAATTATATTATGAAAACAAATATCTGATTCTAACATTTAATCGGGATGATATTGTTTCAGACAGAGAAATTATAAGCCAAATCACATAATTTAGTACTGTTATGATGTGCAGCCCTTATTTTGGAAGAAAAAAATAGTATAATAAGCCAAAAAGAGGGCGGCGAAGATGAGAATAAGGTCGATCGACTTACAGACTACATAACCAGTCTTAGTCGGTCATTTGGTTGTCATTGTTTACGAGATAAGAAATTTATAAATTGTGTATAAAATTGGCTCTTTGCAAGAGTCATCGTTCTTAGTTTCGTTTATTTGGTTAATTTTAGTGGAATATGAATGTATAGTTCTGAATACGGAAAGTTCTATCTTGGCGTAAAAAAATACCATAAGTAGACTAAAACGAAATCGTTTGTTTGGTGGGTCTGTCCACATGACTCACCTCTATCAATGGGCAGTGGCTGAATTTTATATCACTGGTACTTTAAAAAAACAGTTTTTCGTTAACGGGATATTGAACGCATTACAGAGGTCATTGGAAAAATCAGATAAATTAGACTGACCTATAGACACAAAATGTGTTTAAACCTTGCACAATATATTTTTTTAATCAAATTCTAAAAGAAGTATACCAACCTGCAAAAAAATGTGTGTGTGTTACTAAATCTTGATGATAAAATAAATGTTACATACATCGTGACGACGATATCTTTGAAGCATTATCAAAAGGTTGTTTCTAGAAAGATATGTTCTTTAAAAAAAATGCAATAATGCGAACTGTTTTTAACTTAATTGGTATTTTCAGTGTTTACAAAATTGTCTTTCGTTAAAAAATACATAATATACGGAAGTCTATAAAATATCTTGAATGATCACTTTTAATATGTACGCCTTGATTTGATGTCAGAAAACCTATCCGTTTTAGGTGTGGCAAATTCATGCTCAATTCATTTTTAATTTATGATGTCATAGAATATTACATGCATTTTCTTATATCCAAGTCTTTGATCACTTTTATCTAAAGTAAGATGTTTTGGGGGGTTTTTGTACAAAGATGACTTTACAATAATATAACTCTGCAAATCTTACAATATTATATTCTATAATTGTATCGAATTATTTGGTTTTTCCATACTTTCTACGCGTGTATCAACTTTCGTGGTATGTCAAAATTGCATTAGTAAGCAGGACATTATTACCCTTCCGGAGGTCTTGATGTCAATCTTCATATTGCTCGTGCTTAAGTTTTTATGTTGTGTTTTGTTTTCTTAACTTCAGTCAAACATGTAATTATATTGAATCTACTAGCTACATTGTGTTTGCAGGTCATCTCTGTTGTTTTTTTTTTGTTTTTTTTGTTTTGGTTTTTTTGGTTTTTTTTTTGGTTTTTTTGTTTTTTTTTTGTTTTGTTTTTTTGTTTTTGCTTTTCACTTGTAAAGGCTGTGGCAGGATAATTGTATTTTTGACGCTTCAGTATTAGAAGTTTTTTTTTATTCGAGGATTTCACAAAAGCATTTACGTACTTCAGGCTTGAATTGTGTTTGGTCGAACATTAGTTCATCACAGCGTAAGTTTGCTCTTATATATGTGTTGCGCCTTTTTTCTGTTTTATGTATCTTCCTCATTTATTTACCAGTCTTGTTTTTTCTATTTATAATTTTGTTCTTTTCTTGGTAAACCTATATTTTACTTTCTGACATAATTTTTGTTCGATTCAAATTCGATCGATCAATGAACATAACAAAGCATTCTGTCAGTCAAAACAATCGCTATTTTTTTTGTGTGGCTTATGCGTTAATTGCAGTATTTTCTAAGATATAAATCTATCTGTGTCGTTGAGTAACCACAACAATTATCATCTTGTGAAACATGACATTAACCCTACACTCAATAAATATTCAAGAACAATTGATTGAGTATTATTGATTTACTGACGAAATCGAGCCAATATTTTTGCCAATGAGGCTAGTTAAACATTGATCATAATTCATCACCCATTAAACCGTAAAACAAACAAAAAACAGCCAAAAACATAACTTAATTACTAATTAAAGATAAGTGTCAATATTCGGTTGACCGTGTCTAAGAATACTCATAATTTCAAGAACAAACATAAAATTTTGTTAAGAGTGTAAGAAAGAGAAATCTCAGAAATCCATGATTTTTAAGTTCAGTTCTCTAACGAACTGTTCGAAGTAACAGACTACAAACATCTTACTCAATGACCCAATGATATCTGAAAATTCGTATTTTAATTTCCGACGTCGGTTTATTCTTTTTCATATTTTAAAAACTTCCTGTGTGATATTAAACCATTTCAGATTGCCCAGCATACTGCAGTTCCATTGTATTTACATGACGTGACATGTTTTATTTCGACGTCAAAAACGCCGTATAATTTGCCTCAATTATCTACAAATAGAAAATTCATTTATAATGTATAAAAAGGAAAAAAAAACTTATTAATAATGAAAAAAAAGGTTTAACACATTTCTTTTCAATGTTACTTTCCTTCAAAACCAAACTTAATAAATGCTACACATACTACCATTAATAATCAATAATTAATCATGATTAGAATGCCTACCTACCGAGAAACCTAGTCTATGTTTCAAGCTTCTCTATTGGGTAATTGTTTATTTTTTTGTAGGTTCCATGTAAGTTCCTGTAATTTATTAATATTTGTTTGTTTTGGTTTTTTTTTTGTCCTTGACATAAGACTTTCTAGCAATGTAAGTAGTTGCTTTTAGCTGTCCCATTTGTAAATAATCAATTTTGAAATTAGAAACTTTAGTCTGAAAAGACAAAAAAGATTGCTGTTCAGAAAAACTTGGCCAATAGTCAATATATTTTTAGGCTTCTGCTGTCTAATTAATCACCAAAGACCGATTAATGCTGCAGAGATGCACATAAATGCCTTATACAAATAGTATCGAATCTTATACTAAACTTGGCATCACTTAGACCTAGGGTAAGGGACACACCTCTTACAAATCATTGGAACGTTTTTATTCAGCAGTTTACATCAATCTCATGTAAGCATCAGAGTAACTTGGACTTAATTCATTCTGTTTCAAATGAAAGCTTGATAGGCTTTGGTGAAATTGAATATGATATACATATATCAATGATTTCAAATGTTATGTTCCTTACCCTAGATCCCCATTAAAACATTAACCAAACTTATTGTTTACATCTAAAATAGACTATGAGGTTTACCTTTGTAATAAAGCATTTCGGTGATCTTGAAACTTATTGATGTTCAGTTCACAATTCATTTTCTGTTTTATATACTTAAGAGTACATAAACCACGCCGCTTCTTTGCGCCTGTCACAAGTCAGGAATTTCTGGCTCTGTATGTCTTGCTTGTTTTCACCTTTAGTTGATTTTTTATGTTACTTGGGTAAATAATATTTCAGTGTACCTGTGTATAATGATGCTTTAAGACCAGCTGCTCTGTGGTATAAGGATTTCCTCATCGTTCATTGAAGACCCGTGCAGGTCCGGGCGTTCAAAGAATAGGCCTGAAGCAGCGCTAAGCTTGTCGTAAAAGGCGACTAAATAATGCTCAGAACCCTAGCCGGGGGCTAGGGCGCGTTGCCCACAGAGCAACTGGGATGTGTGCCCCAGGTGGTTGAATGGGGTACCCCTGGTGTGTTACATGCTTGGGTTGCCAGGCTATAATACGGAAAACCTGACCGCAAACCATAGTGGTGCACCGTGTTGGGAAAGATACCACGTTCCTCTCACGTTGAAGAACCCTACTGTGGTATTCTTCCGGAGTAGGAACCATAGGGCTCCGCCACAGGAGGCTAAATTGCCCGACCCTATCCACCTCTCCCTATTTCCAGTGGCAATCAAAATTTGTTGACCCCATTGTCCTTGTGTCCCATCCCTTTTTCATTTCATCATCATTTCATGTTCATTTTATCATCAATTTCATGTTCATCGTCTGAATATAGCTGAAATATTGCTGCTCGGACGTTAAACCCCAACAAACAAACAAACAAACATCGTTCACTGAAGACCAATGGGTGACCTTGGGCCAAAATTTTCATCCCGATGGGTTTGTTGTCTCTTTGACAAATACATCATATCTATTTTAGTTATATTAAATTGTTATGTAAATATTTCTTTAAAAAGGGTTGGGAATGCCTATCCTTGGTCATACTCACATAGATTCACTCAAATTCGCAATTCCTTTGACACTACTATAAAAACTTTATGAGTTTTTTTTACAAAATCTTTACCAAACATTGTGCATCTCCTATTTTCTTATAAGATTTCTTGGGAGAGAAGAGTATCACCTAAAAAGTTAAGGAGGTAGACCTAGGGTAAAAATCATTGAAACGTTTGTATCCAGCATCTTATATCAATCTTATGTAAGCATCTAATCAACTCGGATTCATTTTATTCTCCTTCAATCGAAAGCGTGAGAGGCTTTGGTGGAATTGAATATAAAACAAACATATCACTGATTTCATGTGTTATGTCCCTTACCGTAGGTGTGCCTCCTTAAGCTCACAGTTTTCCTAGTTTATCGTTAATTTGCTGTTTTCGTCTAGGTTTTATTGTTTTGCCCTTCTCTGTTTTATTTTTTTAAACAACCTTATTTTCAATATTGTTGTTTGTCATTTTTCTTGATTTATCTTTTTAGTAGGTTTATAGACTTAATACTTAAGTATTTATGATCACATAAGATTAAGTATCTACAACTTTTTGAAAGGGTGTGGATTATTTCAAACCTCATAAAATGTAAAAACCTATTATTTAAAACTATACAATGCTTAATGTAAACTTCAATTTACTACTAAATTCTAAGGCACATACCCTTTTCTTCTGGAGGGGGCTAGGATTTCATGTGGAGTTATAAATGTTTGTTCATGCAAGCTTGAAAATAAATAATTTGTTTCAGCATCAGCAGGAATTAAAGTTTATTTGAAAATCCACATTGGTAAATAATGGTGAAAATATTGAATCATAATATATTATAATGCTGTCCATTGCTGAGTAAGAAAAATATTTGCAACAATTTGGAATTTTTATTAAAATAAAATCCCAGGTCCCTGTCAGTGTAAAATTTGTCGGTGCCCAAATAAACCCATTTTTTGTGCCAGGGATCCAAAACAATTAATCTGACAAAGTTCCAACTGCATACACAATATATATACTTTAATCATCAAAGTGACGTACCAAAGACTGGTTACGCGAATTATCAGTTTTTCTCATTAGAAAAATCAGATAAGTTATGTGGGTTTTCGAAATGTATGTATCAATTTCTGTCTACAGAATTCTGCTTAAATTGAGTATTAAATGTTTGTGTTTATTTTAAGACCCATTTTCTCTGTCGAGACCTATGATTTCTATGAGTATAGAAACATATCCATACCACTTGCTTGTGTTCTAAACCAACATTTACTATTGCATACATCATAGAAAAAGCATAAATAACGTCAAATCTGGAAAGATGGAAAACATAAAAAATAGTTATCTTTTAAAGTTTGGTGGTCCAAAATATTCCTTTGTTTTTTTTTCTGAGATGAAATATATTGCAATATATAAAAGGTAAAAACGAAAAAAAAAAACACGAATGTGATCGATTTCACGACATATACTTCACAATGATAGTTTATGATACATGTTCTCATATTTCAAAGTTTTTACCATTAATTTTCACCGCATTTACAAATATCCTTGTTGTGCGTTTAAGACGATATTTCATAGACATATCCTAGTGTATAATATCTGAAAGTTGAATTTGTGTTGATTTTTCGGCAATTAAATGGGACTGTACGTTAAAGTCAGTTTTGACGAATTCGGAAGGAAATAATATTTTCCGCAATTTGTTTTCTTTGTAGCGCCCGAAACATGGGAATTATATCTATAAAAACTGAACAATCGATTCGTGTATCAACACACATTTCTACAATACGAATGTATCTTTTGGCAGTGTTTACTGCTGTACAATATTTAAAACATACTTAGACAAAAATAGTTGGATTATGGACTCAGAATATAACTTAAAACTTATTTGAAAATGACACTTCCTTTCGGAAACTGATCTTTAAATTTCAAATACCTGCATATTTGTTTAAAAAAACAAATATTGTACAGTTGTTAAAATAAACATATACATATAAATATAGTCTTTTGTTGTATAAAATATTCAGAATTTTATAAAATGGCCTTGGAAGCGAAGTTTCATACTTTAGTTTTAAATTCTGTCATTTATATAAATGTGCATATACTGAATTGAATACATCGAGGGCCGGAATTTCAAATATACGTACATACAGTTAATATATGAGCAAATGTCATTTCAATGTTCAGTAAGTATGGAAATGGACCATAAATACACATCAGCCATCAATAACGTAGATTACATTCAAACATAAAATGTCAAATGTCTAGAAATGACCTCGAACAATTGACCACAATCTTGACATCACACCTTTGTCGAGACGGTGTGATCGAATCACATGTAATATAAGTAGGTTAATTAGTTTACTTGTAATACATGTACTCGTTAAATAATATAGAAAATAATGGACTAAAATCATATGCAATTTAAGTCCCCAATGTACCCATATTGCATCAACTCATGTATCGTTGGCGTACTAATAAGATTACTTTGTCATAATGAAATATTACTACACAAGAAAGCGATTATTGTGGGAGTTTAAACTGCAAGTACCACAAGATAGTAACTGTTGTGTAATGGTGGATCCAGTGATTAAGAAAAGTGGGGGTCTAGGTTATTTTTTCTCATATTTGCACAAATCTTGCACGAAATTGACAAAATTTTGCGACAAAAGGGGAGGTCCGCCCCCTGAATTCTCTAGATTCGACGCTAATTGTGGGGGTTCTTTAGTGTGTTTGCTGTTTTGTTTTCCTTATCTTCATTTTTTTTTTACTTTTAATTCTATTTTATTTCTGTTTATACGTTTGGCAATATATTTAGGTTTTTTTTATGTCTCTGAATTGATGACCCATTTTGATGCTGCGATATTTTTCTGTCTTTCTTGACGTACGTTCGAACCCAATATTTTGTTTTTAGAATAAGAAATATAAATGTTGCAAAATTACGCCAAAATAAACTTGTTTTATTCAAACTGCACCTTTACATGTATCATGGGTGTACAAATATAATAGCTTTGACTTCATTGAGTAACATGTATCATTTAACTTCTTATAAAGGGTCAACAATTTATTCAATTTATTCAAATACAGTCAAACCTCTCGTACATGACCATATTTTTCTCTCATTTTGGATGAATTTCACTGCTCATCAAACGTGTTAATGCTAACCAAACTAGAGAGAGCTCCATACATGTTTTGTTTTATTTGCGTGAGTTAAACTGGAGCAGTATAAGGAAAATTAATAACATTTTCATACAAAGCTTAAATCTAAATCTATTTATCATAAAGATTAAGTATGAATTACATTTGATAATGAGCAAAGAAGGACAACCCACACAACTGCAAACGAAGGCGAGTGATTGTTCAGCATTTGGAACTTCACTATTTGTCTTATATCTGTTTTACGATGAAACTGTTTTAATTAATCAATATTTTTTAATATATTGCAATAACAGTAATCATATATAGATATTCCAATATACAAACTTTTGAAGCATTGATATTACACTTAATTGATATTTTCAAATATCAAATGTAGCTGGAAAACCTTAATATTAGAACTAAATTTTGCTGACGAAACGAATTTGATCAAAATCACTGGTTTATTATATTTAATATTTCTGTCCATTTTATTTCATTTTTTGTCATGTAAAGCTGACAAAGGGGACAGATTAGATCGAAATGTTCCAGTTTTTATGTAATAAGGTATTGTATAGGGACTTTATGTCCCTATTATCAACAAAAAACTTAAATTTCTTGAATAAAACAAGCCAATTATTTTTTAGAATGACATGATCATTGTTTTATATTTAATTCATTATTTTTTATTTTTAATTTTCGGTTGGATCCAAAAAAAGAAATAGCCAAATATCAAACCCTTATTGGAGCCTCTTGTGGGTTTTCCCTGAAATTCTCGTAAAATCAATGGGCGGTTCTTTATGTTAATTGATTGGTTACAAGTTGTCATTGAACATTCTTCCTACCAAAAAGGCTACAATAGTTTTATGACGTGGTATATATACGTACCGCTGATACAATAGATTGCTACAAGCCATATAACGGTTATTTCATTTCTGGGGAGCACTGTAAAGCCGGCCTATTTCTAGGAGGAAAGCAATATGCTCACTTTTTTAGTTTTGGCCGCCATTGTGGGTAAGTTAATTATATCATAAATAAAATAAATGAAGTATTGTAAACAGTCGCAATCACGTATAAAATTACAAATTTCTTACATTATAATTTGCTTCTTGACAAAAGTCAAAAGCATCAGCTTATAAAGTAGTACTAAACGATAAACCAATTACTCTGTAATCATTTCCCAAAAGTTTCTAAAGTACAATTATGTAAAAACAGGTCCCCTTTTCTTTCCATTAGATCAGTAATTTTGTTCAGAGGTTTGTCATTTCATTTTTAAACATTAGCAGTATAGTAACAACAATTAAAGAAATTATCGTTTTCGTAAATAATTTATTTTTACATTATTTTCTTTGTCGTAATTTGTTTGTATTGATTCAAAGTTCATTGCGAAAGTAAATAAAAGCGATCTTATGCTTTGATTTTTTTAAATTATTGTTTCTCATTACCAATCTTTTTCTTAATTACAGTTATTTGTTTAATTATTCTTTAATTGATTCAATTTAATTAATCAATTATAAAATATTTTGTTTTTGTTCTTTGCAGCTGTTGGTGTTGCACGTAAGTAGACGACTACATACTTAATCTAAACTTAAGTCACGTGTTACCTGTAACCGCGAAGTTTCACTCTGTTACCTTAACATTAGATTTGAACAAGTGTGATAATATTGTAATTAACACAAAACCCTAAAAAGATAATTAAAAAATGTTCGATTTTCAATGTTACATGCCATTTATTGCTCTACAAAAGTTGGGTTTAACATATCCATGATTTCCGAGTAGCACATAGGAGGCAGTGATTTGTATCAGCGCTAATTCTTATACACACAATACATCTCCCAATGATAACATATCTAATTCTTTACGATTAGAAGAATTGACAAGTTTTGACAACTATTTTGCCTCCGGATAAACATAAACAATGTGAACTGTCGCTGTTTACAAGTTCGAGATTTTTGTTGTTTCTTTGATGTGACAGTGCAGCACTAGAATTACTTATACTAAATGTTGTATTGCATTGTATCAATTGAATTTACCCTTTTACATTCAGAAACAATTTTCAAAATTGCTAAATTGTTCAATTCTATGAGTGCGTACTTGCAAAATAGTTATAATGTAACGAGCTGTAACGCAATAAACATTTGACGATAAAAACCCATAGAAATTGACTATGATGCTACAATATATTTATAACATATTTAAATGAGAATCACTTGTGTTTTCTCTGTGGTTAAGATAAAACTAAGTTTAATATGACAAAAATTCATTCTTTATTGGGTCTCGAAAATATTAGAAATTTATATTCAACTTTTACTGATGTTGATTAGAAAATAAAGGATAAAAAATTCGATATAACACTATGGAACTAAAGTCAAAACGATTGTGCTAGCAATACCTTGTTGACATTTTCGTTTTAAGTAGCACTCCAGCTAAGAATCATGCAAAATGTGATTCGTGGGTAAAAAGCCTATATATTTTTATTTTTGATATTTTGTTCCCATAGTAAACAGAAATTAACATTCAGTTTTTCATATAACCCGTGTTCTGAGGAGATAAAAAAATATATAAAATGCAGTGTAGATTTCAAAATTAAAGGAGATAACTCTGTAAATGACACTCAAATACAATAGAATCTATTGGATTTTAAATGTTGATTATCTCCTAAGAGCAGGCAAATTTGAATGAATAATTACACATATCATAGTATAGGCCCATAAAACAACTTAATTACAAAAATAAAAATATGTAGCATTTTTTGAGGTGTATCACATTTTTCAGATTTTGCATGATTCTTACAAAGACAGCTACTTAACAGCTGTTCTTGAGTAAAGCCCTTTGAATAACTGGGAAACCTTGAACACTATAATAAACACTACTTCGTCAAACTACTTTTATTACTTAAATGTTCATCTTACTTTGAGACTTTTATTCAATGCCATTTTTATGTGCATTTTTTTGGGGTAAATTTGTCGCGCTTCCCATCTTTATAGAACGCTGTAAATTTGACTTTCAAAAGGGACTGACCTTGCTACCAACGGAGTCGCTCCAGTGATTTTCATGTTTCAGATCAATCGGCCACACTTTACGATAATATGAGCAAGGCGTCTGGGACATTATTTTAAACACCTGAGTATTCCGGCATATTATATATCACAAAATAAATTTTGGGCGATAATCCTTGTTCCTTGTTCTGTTTAACTTACCATATACTTTGCTCTTTTTTCCAGCTCCACCTCCTAAACAGAAAGGTAAGTAATTGCCTTCAAACACAGTTATATTATTAGAGTAACCTCATTGTCCGTCAAAAAACAACAACCATTTTATGTTCCTGAAATTTCGGAATTTCGTCGTCAAGCATATTTCATATTGTAATTTTCTAAATATTAATATGTTATTTTAAAAGAAAACCATGAATGAAAGTTATCATCTTTTTGCTAATCAACATGAAAAGTTTATGTCTAATACAGGTAACATATGAACATATTAGCCTTTTAAAACTTTGAGCTTTCTGTTTATGGCACGTAGAAAGTACCGTCAGTGGACTTACTTACCCAGTTCATTACCGAATTCCCCTCGCTTACATTTTTCGATTCAAAATTTATTTTTCCATAGTTACCTTATCCTGTTCGAAACAGAATTTACCTTGTTTAAAAGTGAACTTACCTCGTTTCATACTGCACTCACCTTATTCGATAGTTAATTTATCTTGTTCCATATTGCATTTACCTTATTCAAAACCGAACTTACCCATCTCGATACATAGTTTAATTTATTCGATATTGATCTTGTCGTGTTTAATATTACATTTACCTTATTCGATAGTGAACTTACTCTATTCGATACCGAATTCACCTCATTCGGTAGTGAAACCATAGAAACGACATTCAACAATGAACTTTTTATTCTATGACCCGAATGAGATAATTAACGAGTTTGTAATGTATCACTTTACGCATATCTGGAACTGTTTTACGAACATGACTTTTCGTTTTAAAGACTGCTGATCAATCAGTCGCAGCCAAACCATCAATCATGTTACGGACAAACATTTTATTATTATCACTAACGTTTTTTTTTACGACAGATAGCAGGGAATTTCCCTTTTATGTCTCCTTATTATAACGATTTATACAGTATTCTTATTACTGTCATTAATCTTACAGATTTTTTTTGGTTTGTTGGCGAATCTCTACGTGACGTTAAGCTTAATGGACACAATTGTGATTAGTTATAGTAAAAACAAACTAAAATTTAATGATGTATTCATCATTATTAAACTTTTTTATCGTTAAAACAGATTTTGATATGGAGAATATTTGAAAAACAACGAACAGTACTTCTCAATAACCGAACATTTTTCCCAACTGTTTAAAGGAATCTTTTTAAAAACCAAGTTTTAATTATTTTAATTCAATAATAAAACCTAAATATCGGTAATATAAGCTGAATGTAATTATTGATTAACACACTGTCACCTTACACGCTATGAGTATGTTCAATCTTGTTCCGTTTTTTTTCCTTTTAATTTAGTTTTACACAATTAAGACGTATAAGAATGAAAACTTTCAGGTGCGGTTGAAAGGTTTCAGGTTAAAGGGATGTAATAGAAAGTAAAAAATTCTTGCACAAAAAAAATCCGTGCAAAAGATCACCTTTAAATCCACTCCAATTTTACTAACTCTGCCTTTTTTTCCTATTTTCAGTTCTTTTCCAGCGTAAGTAACAGTTCATACCATATCAGTTGAAGATGATAGTGAAGTATACATAATAATAGCAGATAAATTTATATATATATATATATATATATCAATAATTAAGACATAGTTGCAAGAATTTTTTTTCAATCTCGACTCGAATCGTGGTTGATTTTTCAGGTTTTTTTTACGTTTCTTCAAATTTCTCTTTGTTGTTTATAGTCGAATTTAGATTTCAATTATAAAAATACAAATGGAAAAAAGTTATCAAGGAATAAACTAACAATTATTAAGTAGCACTCTATCTAAGAATCATGCAAAATGTGATTCATGGGTAAGAAGTCTACATATTTTTATTTTTGATATTTTGTTTTAAATGTCATAGTAAACAGAAATTAACATTTGGTTTTGTATATAACCTGTGCTCTTAGGAGATAAAAATTGTATAGAATGCCCTGTAGATTTCAAAATTGCGAGAGATAACTCAATGACACTCAAATACAATAGAATCTACTGAATGTAGATTATCTCCTAAGAGCAGGCAGATTTGAATGAATAATTACACATTTCATAGTATAGATTCATAAAACAACTTAATTACAAAAATGAAAATATGTAGCCTTTTTCAGGGTGTATCACATTTTTTTTCAGATTTTTCATGATTCTTACAAAGACAGCTACTTAATTACATACAAGAGTTACATTATCAAAAAGATAATCATAGTTTTAACTACAGTTTGTGTAACCTGATAAATTTTATTTTATCATTTTAGCGGTACCTAAGCACGTCCCACATGAAGAACCTGTTTTACATGGCCAAAAAGGTAATTCTGTTATGTGTAAATTAATTCATTCATTTAAGTTTGATTTACTATGAAAGTTCTATTGTTCGTAGGTACCAATTTTCGTGATTTTCGTGGGTGAGCGAGACCACGAAATTTGGTTCCTAACGAAAAGGATATTCCCATTCACGTGCATACTGAAAACTTCAAACCCACGAGTTTAAGAATCCACGAACTTGTGTATCTTCCCAAATCCACAAAAATTGCTATCCACGAATTAAAGTATTTTAACAGTATTCTTCAAAACACAATAAATGAATTTTCAAATTAAACTACAAAGAGTTTCCCTTTGGTGTTTCATTTATGTGTATTAGGATAAAATAAACATCTTTCAAGTCGAAAAATTTTGTATTTGCAAGAGGGGAAATAATTTTGATTTTTTGTATCGAAAATTGAATAACAACAAAATAGTACTGTTCTGCTTTTATTTCTCTTGTAAATCATTTAATAACTTATTAGTTATCCTACTTCTTTGAAAATTTTCTTAAAAATCTATTAATTAGTAAAATAAGTTTTTGTTGGTATTTTTGTATTTTTTATTGTATGGATTGCTAATGAGTTGTAAATGTAGTCACAGGAACTACTTTTCTTACCAATATTTCTTATTTGTTTTTCAGTACCACTTCTTAAGCAACATGCACGTGTCCACAAACGTAAGTATGGTTTAAGTGTCAGTGTCTGTAAGAATCTGGCAATGGATGAAAAAAAACATATTTTAATATCACTGTAGTAAATTAAATTAAAATTTCTTGAAATGCACTGAAAAGATAACTCCGTCAAAAACCCTAATTTCCTAAAATTCTATTACAAAATGTCTGAGCAAATCCCGTGATGAAGAGATCATTATTTTTTTCAAATAGATAAAGCGTCTTTTTTAATAATATATTTTCATATCGGTGGAATTTTTAAATTCAAGTTTCTGGTTATTCTTGGTTTGCCTGGTTCTTACAATTTATGTAAACTATACTATTAACTTTTAATTTATTTTTTTTTATTATCATTTTTTTTCTTTTTTGGTTCGTGCGTTAATTTTGTGAATATGTATTACTAAACGGGTCAAATTTACTTACATCTGGGCGATTTTGAAACAAAGATTTTTGAAATCACTGTCCAAAGTATTTGTTTGAATTTGCAACTGTCATGGTAAAGAATTTTAAAAGCGTTTCATCTTTGACATGTTCTTTGAAATCATATTTCGTACCACATTTTCTGTGTGTTTTCGTAAGGTTTCGTTTTATGATTATTATTTCTTAAAGATAAAAGTCCTGATTTTGTCCATGACTTTTTTATGAACAACTCGGCGGGGGTTTCTATAAAAGCAGAGGACCCTTATCCTACCGGAGCACTTTGTCCATGCTCCCAGTTTTTAGTGGAGTCCGAGTTGCTTTTGTTACTTTGTATGTATAATTTTATTTACTTTATGTTCTTTGTTGTGTATGTCTGTTTTTATGTCTGGTCTTTGTCCCTGAATAACATTCTTTTGAATGCCGCTATAACCTTGGTTCCCTTGATTACATTTTGAAATGACGATATAATCCTACATTCACTGTATACTTCGATTAATTTGTGTCTTTCCCTTTCAGACATTGTAACCGTAGTTGACCAGGTTCCAGTTATCTTCAAGAGTAAGTAATAAACTAATTCTTATCATAATCTCTTCATAAAAATACTGGATTCAACAATATTAGTAAATCAAACTTGTGAGCATCGTTGATGATTCATCTATTCATATTTTTTGGAGATCAAGTATTCAATTTTTTAATTCATTTAAATTTAAAATTTAAGTTAATTGGTAAAATAGTAAAAAGACTTGTATTTAATTAGTACTTCGAAGCATATTCCTGATAAATTATTGCCATTTCAACAAGTACTCTGCAAGATGTCATAATATATTAATTTCACATTTTTGTTCTTTTCAAGGACCAAAAGCTATCATCAGGGAAAGTGAGTATAAAAGAACTATATTTGAAGTCTTGAATGTTAACTTATTTGTGGCTAAGTTTTTGTTTTCTTTTGGTAGCGAAGTTGTATAGTTGCAAATTATCAAGGTTTATGTCATCCTTTAAAATAGATGTCATTACGAAATTAAGATAGCGACCAATAGATGTTTAACTGTTGGTTACTTGATATTTAGTGGATGTCTATATTATTAACAGTCATAGCAGACTTTTTGTATCGCGGTAGAATTCTGACAAATAGGCTTCTGCAAGGCTATGTTGCTACAATATTGAAGTCATCACTATAAAAGTTTTATGGCCGTCATCATGAACTCGTGGATCGTTGTAGTGTATCCATCTGCGCCATGAAAACTGATTTGTTTAACGTGTCGTAGTTTTCCTTTCCTCTTTCGTCTACCCTGGACGTTTTATGAGCGGGTGTTTCTAGAAAAGCAGAGGACGCTTACCCTACCGGTGCACCTGGTCCACGCTCCCAGTTTTTAGTGGAGTCCGAGTTGCTCTTTTGCTTTTGTTACTTTGTATGTATGATTTGGTTATTCTATGTTCTTTGTTGTGCGAGTCTGTTTTCCATGTCTGGTCCTTGTCCCTGGATTACATTCTTTTGATTACCGCTATAACCTTGGTTCTCTTGATTACTCTACCAAATCTCTTATTTTTTTATATTAGAAACATATGTTGTTTTGCCTTCTCCACCCTGAGCGCAGTTATTACTTTTTTATCTACGGGTTGTTATTCAATTGTGTTGAGAATACGAGGGGAAAATAAAATACGAGTAAATGTGTAGGCACACGCGCTAAGCTAACACAGAACTGGACAAGCTATGCCACAAATAACATTCAGGTACCTTACAATTACAAATATTTTAAAACTTTTTTTTTGTCAATAACAAATTATCGCATATAGATTTGTCATTCAAAAATAGTTTATGATTTGTTTGTCGTTCATTGAAGACCAATGGGTGGCTTTATGCTGACATTTTATCCCAGTGGGGTGGAATTTTGGACATATTCCCCATACCTATTCTCGGTATTTAAGACATAAATACATTCTCCTATGTGTCTATTTTTATTTTATTTTATTTTTTGCTTCTAGATCCAATCAGAGTGAAATGTGAGTATTGGTATTAAAATGCAACAATGTGTTAGATTTAAAATACATTACAATGTCAATTTGTTGCAAAGTTTACACTTCGTTTTACAAAAAGCCCTAAACTGTATTTTTTATAACTAGGTTACCGATATTCTAAATAAAGAGTGAACTGTTTGCAATCTTCCATTATGTTTTGAATAGTACCGTTGTTTCAGTCATTGCGAATTTAGAGATTTGAGATGCCAATAAAGGAACATTTTGAAATTGGCATTATTTCAGCGTGTTGATATTCATCTGAATAATGTTGTTCTTTACTGATTTCAGACCCAGTCGACAAACCAATTATTCAACACAAGAGAAGTAAGTACTTTGGATTTAAATATCCCAAACTATGTAGAATTTAAATTTGTTCAGAAAGATACCGCGATTTGTTTTAAATTAGATTGTATCGAAGTTTAAATTCTCCAAACGCCATAAAGTAAAAAGTTGTTTTGATGACGTGACAATGGAAAATATCAGTTTGTATTTCCACGGATCGAGAGGTGGAAATAAATTATTATACTTTTTTTTCAAAATATTGATTATTGAGAGACACGTTCTATTTTTAAGATATCTGCTTGGATACTACTAATTTCACAACAAGCAAATAGTCTAATATACTCACAAACTACCGTCGTTTCCGCATTTACTCTATGCCTTACGTTTTTGTTTTCAGTCATCAAGCCAATCCACAAAACTAGAACTGTTGTCATTAAGAAACCAGGTAATTAAGTTATAAAACTGCCCCTAGATATTCATTATAACATAAAATTCAACTGCACTCGAAGTGTCCCGAGTAAGGGTGTGAAGTAGGGTACGTGGTAAAGGGAATACGATGTAGAAATTGTACTAATGGTATATATTTATACATATTATAGATGTAGAAAGGGAATTTTTTTTACTTTGCCGAAATCTTACTGAACACGAAATAAAAAACGTCTAGTTCTAGTTAAATTTAATTTTCCTAACGTTTCTTGATATTTTTAATGGTTTTGTTATTAATAAATGGTACATTTATAGTTCACAGGTACCAGTATCGTATTGCATATCCCTGAGCAGGTGTACGTCAAAACATGGATGCTATAAAAATATAGTGCATTTTCTTTTTTGCCTCTCTACAAACTAATATTTTGTCAAAAGATATGAACAATGACTTATAAAATAGAGCAAACATCACACTGTAAGATGAAGAACTTTTTTAAAAGAAAATCTAACATAATATCATAAAAATGTTCCACTGAAAAGGTTGGTTTGGTGTGTGCAAAACGAAAGTGAAAGTAGGGAAAATGGCTATTTATAGTTTGAGACTACTTTTCTGTCCGATCTTCGTGGACTCACCCTATTTTCTTTGCGGGAAATTATTTTTTCACATGTCCTTAGAAATGCTACATAAGTGAAAGTTTTATTGAATCAATTTACATATTTTTTTAAAAATCCTAAAAATATGCACTTCACTATAGAAGTCTATGGGAAAATTAATACGATACTGAGACCTACACTGTATTTCATTGCATTCTGTCAGAGGGTATTACGGTTTTGATAATTTTAGTTTGTTAGAATTATTTATGCAGAAAATGAAAAATAATTTAACTCTTCTGTTTCTCTTTTTTTTTTTCAGTTGAAGTTCCAAGTGAGTACTGTATCATTTGTTTAAACATTCATGTGGAATTTAAAAACAAAATAAAGTTCTAAACTGTAACTTGGTTAATTGAACTTTGTTCAAAAAGATTGCAATAATTTCAATAATTGTAATGAGGAAGACATTTTTGTATTGATGTGTTAAAGATAAAAGAATCCATTTATATTCATTTTACGTTATAATAATAGAATATCCGTTGAATATAATATCCTTACAATCTTTATCATATGATATGGTTTAATTAAATTCCAGGACCAATTATCAAGACAAAGACTATTGGTGTACCAAAACCATGTAAGTACAGTACTTATATGGGGGAAGTTTTCCACACTATAATATGGGTGTGGGGAATAGGGATGGCGTATTGGGGTAGGAATTTTTAATGCAGAGGAAGAGGGTATTAGTTTTAGAATATTTATATAGATTGATTGATTGATTGATTGTTGGGGTTTAACGCCCGAGCACCAATATTTCAGCTATATCCAGGCGATGAACATGAAATGGATGATACAATGAACATGAATGATGATGAAAAGAAACAAGGGATGGGACACAAGGATAATAGGGCCGACAAACTTTGATTGGCACTAGAACAAGGGGGCTGGGTAGGGTCGGGCAATTTAGCCTCCTGTGGCGGAGCGCAAAGGTTCCTACTCCTATAGAATACCACAGGAGGGTTCTTTAACGTGCGAGGAACGTGACATCTTTCCCAACACGGTGCACCACTATGGTTTGTGGTCAGATTTTCCGTATTATAGCCTGACAACCCCAGCATGTAACACGCCAGGGGTACCCCATTCCACCACCTGGGGCACACATCCAAGTTGCTCTGTTAGCAGAGCGCCTAGCCCCCAGCTATGTTTCTGAGCACTATTTAATCGCCTTTTACGACAAGCTTAGCGCTGCTGCAGGCCTATTCTTTTGACACCCGGGCCTGCACAGGGCTATAGATATGGAAAAAAACGTATTATATTTAATTACAAATAACATCTAAATTGTTGAGAAATTTTAAACGTAGATAAGAAACATGCATAGGGGATTCTATGGAGGGATGGGGATTTTTCTATCTGGAATGGGTAATTCTCAATGGGGAATAAGAAACAATATATAGTTTAAGTAAGTGGGAAATTTATGCCATTTAAGAGCTGTATATAATTAAACTAAGTAGATTCAATTCGGTATTTTCTCTCTCGGACTTAATCCAACTAAAACGTCATATATCAATATTCGATCAAAAAATTTAGAATTAATGTTAAAATTAGCAATAAAAGAAGGAGAACATTTATCTAATGAATAAGATAATCAATTGGTTATTGTGAATAAACAAAATATAATTACTCGAGCCAAGTACGCTCATGCACTGATCAAGTTACCCACACTAGTTAAATCTAGCCGTTCTTTGGCATCGGTGAATATAATTCGGTTATTCTATCTTTCCAATCAATTATTCCTTTCAATTTCATGATATGGAATATTTGTAAAATTTCAAAATTAGTATGACAATGTTTTATTAATTGAGAATTGAGGCAGCTTTCGGATCTTGACCTCATCAGTCCAAATCAGATAGAACTATTAGATCTGGGAAATAAAAATGGAAGATTATTGTTTCATTACTCTGACCTAACATTTCATTTTAACCGTTTTAAAACCAGTAATGTAATAAAAAATATTATAAATCATTTTCGCAGATTTGTACTTTTATGGCAAATCGATGTAGTAAAACATAAAGACAATTAAAGATATCTCTCTGTCTGTCTGTATATATGTCTGCACAAATTTCATGCTACATTCTAAATTACATTCTATTTCAGACATTGTACCTAAACCATTCAAGAGAGTAAAGACTGTCACCAATGTCATTGAAAGAGTCCGTAAGTATTATAAACTAAAATAGTACTTGACAAAATCCACAATATTGCAGATCAATGATGCCTTTTAATTTGTTTGGTTTTCTTAACACCTGAATGTTAACATTTGAATAGTGCTAATGAAAATTCAAAAATTAAAATAATATTTTAATATTTCAAAAAAATATTTAAAAAAATGGGCTCCAAGTTAAAAAAATTGGAACTCGAATCTATAAAATATTGTTAGTTTTTTTTCATCAGATCGAATAAAATAAAAAATAAAATATAATTGCAGTTTGACTTAAATGAGAAAATTACAATAATTGTCACGTGATAAGTTCTTAATTAAAATTTAAAAATAGACATTTATATAAAGTATCAGTCTATAAAAAAATCAGACAAGAGGTGATTCATGCGTGTCAAAAAACCACTAAATTCAATTTTATTCTTTGTTCAGGAACAATTACTGATCACATAACAAATCTTAATTTTCCGTTTGGTTGTTGAGCTTTTGGGTAAAGAAAAATATAGATTGTACATGAAATTGGCACTTTGCAAGAGTTATCGCTCTTGATTTTGTTTGATATAGTTGGTTTTAGGAGGATAAAATGTATGATTTTCTCAAAAGTGCAGATCTGAAAACAGAAATAATTATCGTTATGTGAAAATATAGTATATGTAGACGAAAAAGCATCGTTTGTTTGATGTGTTCTTCTACACCATGAATCAATTCAATATTGGTAGTGTCTGAATTTTATGTGGACTGATACTTAAAAATTAAGTTATAAAATTGTTATGTTTAACCCATAATTATTTTTTTTTTTGCTTTTTTTCTCAGACAAAATTCCAAAAGCCATTCCAAAACCAGATCTTAAAATTGGTGAGTGTTTAATTAATTCTACACCTAAAATTTTAGTTAAAGAGGTAGACCTAGGATAAGGGACATAGCTCTTGAAGTCAAGTGTTATGTTTGTATCATATTCAATTTCACCAAACAATTTCAAGCCTTCATTTGAAACAGTAAGAAATCAATTCAAGTTACTTTTATGCTTATGTAAGATTGATAAAAAAGCCTTAATACACTTTCCTATGTTTTTAAGAGTTGTGTCCCTTACCCTATGTCTGCCTCCTTAAATTCTTCAAAGGTCCCATATCGTTATGTAACTCGAAATGTTATATCCCTGGGTTTTTTTTTGTTTTGTTTTTTTTTGGGGGGGGGTGTTTTTCTTTGTTTGTTTTTTGTTTCTTTTCTATTTTATCTCAAATTAGGGGTTGTAACTAATTAAGTAAAGTTTTTTAACATACTTGTCGTTATGTAACTCGAAATGTTATATCCCTGTTTTTTTTTTTTTTTTTTTTTGGGGGGGGGTGTTTTTCTTTGTTTGTTTTTTGTTTTTTATCTCAAATTAGGGGTTGTAACTAATTAAGTAAACTTTTTTAACATACTTGCAAGAGATATAGTTATAACTGAAATAATCACAGTTAATCTGGACCATTTCAGTTCACCGTGACAGACCATTCCCAGTTGAAAATCTTGTCATCAAGAAGAAACCAAGAGTCAGTAAGTAACTGAACCCCTTTCGGATTTAAAGAACTAGTACTTCTATGTCTTTCAAACGTAAGATCGCCAAAGTTCTAAATAAAAGTAATTTCACATAGTTCTTGGTATGGTTGAACAATATAAGTAGAAAAAATTGAAAGGTCAATGTGCTCATTTTTTAAATATAAGCATTCGAAATTTAGTCTATAAGGATTTCTCTAGATTTTACATAGGTTTTTTCTTAGTAGGTTTGTCAATTAAAAACTCCGTAAGAATAGCAAGGATTTCATTACAAAAAACTCTAATAACGTTTCAATGTAGGTTTAATGGAATTATGAAAAGAAATGTGGGGGGTTACTTGGAAAAACATATTTATGCTATGAAATGTGGATGAAACCAAGAATGTCCGAAAATCTTTCAAAAATGGAAAAGCATGAGCAGCGAAGAGCCTGAAGTGTTGTCCTGTATTCTCGAACAACCGTAAAATGTCAATCTCAACAATAACTATCTAAATTGTAGTTGAGGTACCATACGACAAACCAGTACCAATTGTTGAAGAAATCACAAATGTTGTAAGACGTAAGTAACGTGTTCTCTATCTTTATCGGGAATAAAAATGTTCAATAATACATCTTTACGTGGAACAAATATTTAAATTGATACAGTATTTTAATTCCTTGTTTTGTGTAAACAATCGTATTTATTCAAAACAAATTCAGTTTAAGCGTTTCATTACCCTTAATATTCGTTTTTGTTGAATGGTCGTTTTCAAAACATTTATTACTAGTGTTTAGAAAATATTTACTGTCTAAAAATCTACAAACTAATTTTAAACAAATATTCGTTTTATATTTAAAAACTATTTTTTTTATCTATATACATATAACTCGTGATTTATTTTTATTTTTATTTTGTTTATTTTCTCATTTCAGAGCCATTTGCTGGTGAGTATAGACATATATTGCCAGATGAAAATTTAATACATATACCCTTTTCTTCACAATAAGAAATATATGAAAAACGATTTTCATACAACATATTTTTTCTAGTGTATAACAATACTCTAAAGTACCACTTAAGTAATTTTTGAATATGGATTACATGCCTTTACATATTGTCGTCTCCACAAAACAATTTAAGACATCCATCGTATTTCTCTTCATGTAAAGAGTTTAGATTTATATGCAATTCTGTTTAAATAGAAATTGCTTTTCAATTCAACTATATGTTCGTTTCGATATTTGAATTGTTTAAATGTTGGTTTTTTTCTTTTTTTTCATTTTTCAGTGCCAAAGAATAAAGTAATTAATGTCGATCGTAAGTATTCTTAAAACATTATTTGCCTGGCTGTTTAAACATCCACAAATACCGCACACGTAAGAGCAATTGTTGTTTTAACTGCAAGGCCGGTTTAATTAAACTTGAGACATATATATGATTTAACCTTATGTATTAAAATTATTGATCTGAGATGCTAACCTTACGCATTCACAAATTGCACCATTGTACTTTTAAACCTTTCTGTAAAGATCCAATGTTTTTATCTCAAATATATTTAGAATACAGTTACTTTCTAATTTGACATTACATGATATTGTTAATTTCATTTTGTAGATCCAGTTGTCTTCAACAGACAAGTTCCTTACTTCCCAAAAGGTGTGTATCGTCTTTTAAGTAGCACTCCAGCTAAGAATCATGCAAAATGTGATTCATGGATTAAAAGCCTACATATTTTTATTTTTGATATTTTGTTTGAATTGTCATAGTAAACAGAAATAAACAATTAATTTTTCATGTAACCCATGTTCTTAGGAGATAAATATTATATGGAATGCACTGTAGATTTCAAAATTAAGGGAGATAATTATAATCTAAATGTTGATTATCTCCTAAGAGCAGGCAGATTTGAATGAATAATTACACATTTCATAGTATAGACCCATAAAACAATTTAATTACAAAAATAAAAATATGTAGCCTTTTTGGGGTGTATCACATTTTTCAGATTTTGCATGATTCTTACAAAGACAGCTACTTAACTACAATCTTTGTACGATTCATCAAAAACCTGATCATATTTTCTATATATAAATATCCAAATCAGTTTTCGTTTCAAAACACATTAAATTTATACAATTAACAAAGTCTACACTAGTTTGACAAAGTTAGAGACACCATAGAGACAGAAGTTCCATTGCAAATTTTACGTGACAAAATGTTTTGTCGTCAATCACAAGCACATTTCATTAAACAATGACAATAACTATAAGAACATTTTTTTTCGAGGGACCATTTCTCGTTTTTGCTGTTAGATCAAAACATCAATTACATTTCCAACGAACTGCCTTAGTTTCCAAGCTCATAACAGCGGCAGACGTTCGTTTCATCTCTAATTAACCGCTGCAGACGGGTCTTTCGAAATTCTCTTATACTTTTTAAATAAAACGTCGTATGACAATCCAATGAAGTCGCGTGAAATCGTTCACATTTTCCTGACCTAGCAAGATTCTTGCAGTTTCTGAGAGTGAATTTCGAACGTCAGACGTTATTTCGGAGCTTGGTTATTTTCATTAGAAATCAACAAATCCACAGATATAAAACTCCTGATACCCACGAAACAACTTCCTTCACATTTTATAGTACTATGTATATTTAGGATCTGTCGACATGTTTGATAATTGCTTTTTTTCGTCTTCTGTTTCACAGGAAGCCAAGCAGGTAAGACATTCAATAGACCAGATGAATGATACATCATTTCTAACTGAATGAGATTCTAGATGTATCAGCTAACAGGCGTCTTCTTTTTATTAAATTGAGTGTCGACTTTGTAATATAAACTCCCCGGTCAATCTCTAAGTTCAATTTAATTATTTGATCTGCAACAAAAAAGATATCACTTTTATCAACATTGACGTTTGTAACGAAGCAGAAATATTGAAAACTATTAATTTAATAATTTACTTGAAACGGGATATACAATGACGGATTTGGATCTGACCTTTGACCAGTATGCATATCGCTTTATATAGAATCTTAGAATAGGCATAATCAAGCCAATCTAATTATTATTGGACCTACTAACTGTTCCATTCAGTCAATGTATAACAGATCTAACATCACTTCATTCTTGTTCAGATTATTTTACTTTGAATAATGCTATTGCAATCATGAAAGCTTAGATATGATCGGCTTATCAGAAAGGTCCCTTGAACAGAAAGAAGAATGACATTTTGATAGATCCAACATGCAGGGACTGTTTAGAATATCAGTATGTTTAATATTAATTTTAATTAAGAGTTTAAGTACGCTAGATTAGTAGTAAGTAGTGCTAAAGTGCAAAATATATCATTTAAGCTTCAGGCATAGTAGATATGTTTTATATCCTACATCTCTCTTATTAAATACAGTCAGCTTTGTATATAGAGTTGGTGTCTCAATAAATGCTTTAAGATAACATTTTTTTAAAGTTGATCATTAACTCGTAATCTTTCTTCTCATTATAAGTATTTTTATATATGTGTGCTGAATTAATTATTGAAAGCAATTCATGAAAAATAAGTACGTTAAAAAGGGAAAATTTAAACGTTGAAAGTAAGTGGCATAAATTTTAGGCGGAGTATTAGCCGCCGGAGGAGGAGGTGGTGCCATTGTAGTAGGCGGTGGCCCCGGTCCAATAGGGGGTGGAGCCGTCGTTGGAGGCGGTGCTTTCGTAGGGGGTGGTATTGGAGGCGGAGCAGTTGTAGGGGGAGGTCCAGTCGTAGTATCTGGAGGTTTTGATGGCGGAAAATTTGGTGGAGCTGTTGGGGGAGGTGAAGTTATAGTATCAGGAGGCGGAGCTGGAACAGGAGGTACTCAAATAGAGTACTAACAATTTCTATGGAAATGGCTAAAACTAGTATATCCGTCCCTAATACACAAATTGTTTAAGCACCTTCATATCCCAATATATATGTTGGAACTGTGGTTTCGTCCTTTTGTACTTAACGTTTGAGACTTTTCCCTATCTTAACTCTAACGTCCGTTCTTATATATGAAAAACAACTAATACCTAGTAAAAATGTACGATGATATAATCACTTTACTCCTTCCATCCCAAATTGCATACGCTTTTCATCTTTTGTCTTGACGTATACTCTTTTCTTTACTTGATATTTCAATTTCTAAAGAACATTTTAACAAATCTATGTTTTTCAGATATAAATTGCTACCACATCTAATTTTTCGTGTCTTTAATACAGGATATTTATAATCGAATTATTTTCTTAACTTTAATACTATATATAAATAATTAGATTAGACTTATATCTGTTTGTCCTCCCTAACAACTATCATCTTCTCTTTTCTAGATACATAGATTCAGTTTTACTCAAATCATGTTTTATATTGTTTTTCATTTCACCAGTCACTATATTATATAGAACAATGTGTAGTGTTGTTGAATTGCACTGCTTGCTTTAACACTTTCGTGTAAATGTAGATTGTATGTTGCTTCTATGTAGGACTAAGGTCAGGAAACAATCACTGGAACCAGTCGAGGAGCAGAAAACTCCGGTTGTTGCTCCTTGATTTGTTCAGATGTAATTATTCTTTGTGGAGATTGTCCTTTTTGTTTTCACTAACTATGTCTTATATCAATTTGGATGATCAATTTTCGCTAGGGTCATTAGCAGAATGAATTTGGCATCTATGTAATATACCATGCACCATTCTCATTTTTGACTTTTGCTTTTACCAAGGATATGGACCATTTTACCAAGGTATTGATATGAAATACGATATTAAGTTTGAATGATATATCACATGATAGTCTACACTGTGAAGGTATTGTGTTACATTTTTTTTTTGGGGGGGGGGGTAAATTCATTTTTGGCGATAGTAAATTTTGGGCAACAACTATCAGACTAGTGATGAGGAAGAGAGGGGTGCCAGTTTATGGAAATAACATGAAGATAACTTATAAAAAAATCTTTACTTTCACAGTCGTTTTAGTTTCAGCCCACAGTAGGTGAAGGAATATATCTATATATCCAGTCAATAGTTAGTCAATTTATTCATATATGCAGAACTAAAAAAATAGATTTGTATCACATGTTTTATTTCCAATGTTTTGAATTTAAACGAGGAATTTGGATAGTAATATTTTAGTAACTATTTCTGTTTTTTTTTGGTTTTTGTTTTTGTTTTTTTTGTTGTTTTTTTGTTTTTTGTTTTTGTTTTCTGTTTTTTTGTTTTGTTTTTGTTTTTGTTTGTTTGTTTGTCTTCTTGATCTTATATATTTTATTTATTTATCTTAACATTTCATTTTGGGTTTTCCGGTCTCCTTAATTTTTACTTTTATGTCACCTTAAAGTTTAGCTTCAAATTTTATCATCCAGAAAAAAAGTATGTGATAGTTTCTCGTAATTCTCCTGTCAGACGTCCCACAAAACGACATCCCTGCTTCTGAATCGAAATATATCATTTAACTTAGCTTAATATTCCAAGAGTACTAACTCTGTCATTGTATAAGATATTAATGCACCATTCGTTGTTATAGGATACGGACCACAAAAACCACAACAAGGTATTAGATAGATGAAGGGGTAGACAATGTACCAGTCCACAATTAAATCGTGAAACTATTGATAAGGCTTACTCTTACTCATGACATGCTAAAATTCTTTTTCTTTTTATAAGGGATTTTGTATTGATATATGAAATTTCGGTAAAATTAATCTCGCCATTTATATTTACATTTCAATTTAGAAGAATGTACTGCATGTGCAACGGAGACTTCTCAATCATTCACATCGTGATTGAACTTTAAAATATCAAGGTTTCATTATAAGTCTTTTTTCCAATCAAGCGTTGCATGCACGATTCTGTGGAAAACGGTACTTTACACTAGTTGTTAAAAAATTGTTAGATTTCTCTTTTGTTAATTATTAGTTTAGAAGTCGAGTAGATTTAAATAGTCGTTTGACTTGTGTGATAACAAGTTTGTAGAGTAAATTATGCTTATTGCTTTGCGGTCTTGACTCTGTTTAAAAAAGTTTCAGTCGAGTCAAATTGTAACGATTGGGTTCTAGGGACAAATTAAGCGTCGAGTTAAAACGAACAACTAATAATAACCGATACATGTACAAAAGCCCAGTCAATCAGGTACAACATCAAAAGGCTGTTCTAATAAGTCATTGTCAGCTTAATTGTTTCACTATAACCACCGGTCACATTTTGCACTTACTAAATTAGCTTTAATTGGTTATTGGTTAATTTAATTTTTAAAATATAATAAAGTGTTCTGCATTTACCTTGAACTTTCAGTATCAAGGTTATCTACAAGATAAACAACAACGAAAAATTAACATTCTTCCTATCAAATATCTTTGAAAATGTGTGGTTATATATAGTAGTTACTTACTGTACTATTGTTTGCATATGAGCCTTTATTGATTTTCACTATTTTTAGACTATTGTTCTATTTGCATTTTAGTATCATGTTTATTTACTCTTTCTATATTCTATTAACGTTTGTCCTTTTATTATTATTTTGGATATGTATTACTTCTTCTCCTTATACTTATTAATAAACTTTTTTAATCTTAATTGGTGTACTTCTCCTTTTCTATTGATTGGTTATTTTTAGACTATACCTGATTGGAGTAATTGTTTCATATGTTCATTAAAACTTTCCTTATTTTTATACATCAGTGTATATTCATTTTCAAAACAAACATAAACTTAGCTGGTATTAGAAATTAGATAGTTGTAGTTCTTTGGGACAGGAACAATAATGGTGATGACCATGTGTATCTTTCTTGTTCATTTCTGTTGTATTGAATTTTGTTCACGAACAACTTTATCATATTTGTATTGCATGAGTCATTTAATTCAAATTAGCTTTAAAGATTTCGTTCCGTTGGTATTTCTGCTATTTTCACTTTTCCCGCCTTAATTAGATTGCGTCAGCGATCAATATAAATAATTCATGAATATATATATATATATAATATATATATAAGTTGGTCCTTGTTGCTCTAAAAATTGAAATTGCAAAATATATTAATGTTGATCCCAGATGCGATTGAGCATTAAAAAAACAATTACATTATGCATTAACTTGAAATGAATTATTAATTTTACTTCTTTATTTACTTTCAGGATACGGACCATACGGTAAGTGTCAAGTATTTTAGGTTTATTTTAGGCTAACTTTCTTATTTGAAAGGGGTCTGTTATCCAATATTGGTTCTTTTAAATTGAAAATGAATTCGGTCCATAACTGTCGTATTACAGAACTACTCTAAGGAGAAAATATTCAATAATTGCTAACATATTTGTTCAACTTGTAGGTGGTCCCGAGCTTAAAGGTAACATTTGTGAATAACCTGCTTTTTCCTTCATTTTTATGCATTATTTCAAATGATACTGTCCAAAGTTTTATTATTTACCCTTTACTATAAAAATGCTATATATACATGTATTTACACCTTGCCTCAAGTACTGCATGCTACTTGTTTTGTTTATTCTATTTACTTCCTTAATTAATTTGGTTTTCTCAACTAATACAGTGGGGTATCTAGAAGTTTGAACACCTTTCCTTCCCCACGCTTTGTTTTGAAAATTTTGTGACTTAGTTACAAATGCTGGTAAAAAAAGCAAATCATAGCTGAACCCCTAAGTCCCTAACCTAAACCCCTTACAAAACGCTCTATCCCTCCGTACTTGATTTTGATGGAATATTGATAGACGGTTTACTTTGTTTCATTTTGTTTTACTTCCTCATAATCTTCAATATTTTTTTGCATATTTCATTATGCATCATCAACCATAGAAATATTCGTACCATGTCCACAGTTGCTGAGTTTCATTTCTTGGGTAAAATTTCAGATGTACTTACAGCGGAAATCAGCATCTTATTATTAGACTTAATTACAACTTCAAAACTGAATTTATGACGTCATGTTTTGTTCATATTTCCAGGCAAATAAGCAGAAGGAAGAGTAGGCTGGAGACGCAGCACATTAAAAGGTATGAAAACATGATCATTTTAAAAACCAATCCGATTTAAGTGTGGACATAAGATGTTCATATAAGTAACTTAGGAATTTAATATATGACTGTAAAATGTGATCCAGACACATGTTTTTAAACGTAACAGACACTAGTCTGTTTTACATTAGTACTCGATTAATTTTTACGCACTGTCACAGGGTCAAATGCAAGTAAAGAAAGATCTTAAAGGAACAACATTCGATCACATTGAAAGCGAGTAGACAATGTCTTTTAACAATGATTTGAAATGAAGGACAGTAAAGATATCATGTTCTTTTTCCTTTAAACCTTAACTCAATTGATGACCAGATCAACTAATTAGAAAGAATGGGCTAGAGTATGTGGAGACAAAGACAATTCAACATATTGCAAGACAGTAGACTTATAGTCATGCGCCGAAAACTAAAAAGTAAATGTATAGGAAGACATTTAAAAGTACATGTATACTAAAAATCATGTATAAACTCACTATAAGTAACAGTTTGTCCTTTTTTTTCTTTTTCAGGCTTTTTTACGGAACGTAGCCACACAATAAACTAAACAGTTCTGGGTTTTTTCTCTGTTTTACATTAAATGTAGACATCGGTTTTTAGTATGTAGTCATCATCTTCTGGGCGTCTGAAATATATATATTTTACATACAATTCTGTTGTTTCTGTTCAAATCCCAGCTATTAACAACAGTAGTAGATACGCAATAAATAAAATAATCAAGTGTTTATTTTGATGCACATAAAATAGATATAAAGGATATCAGTGATTTAAATAAATTTATATACAAATTACCTGTACTACTCATTTTTGAGGAATCCCATTTTGTAATGGCGGCCATCTTAGATTCAAATTTCAAAACTGACATACGCAAAGGTTAGGTTGGCTCGTCTATATTTAAGAAGAGTTAGTCCTGTTCAAATCAACCTGACACAAGCGGTAAAAAGTTATTTAAAACAGAAGGATTTATTTCCAATTCTTTGGCGGATCATTTTCATTGATTTGTAATATTTATTACCATTTAAACATTAAACACTCAGCACTATCGAAACAAATAAGGACTTGATAAAACAATAATTCACGATCGAAACAAACACATGGTTGTTCCTGTTGCTTAAATTCCGTTCAATATCCACTCGTAGAAGATCGAACACCACAGGGACAATGTCTACATAATCATCTAACAATATTTATTTTGTTTTAATCACACGGATTGGACGATGTTTCGATGTTTCTTTGGTTTGGAAAAAAGGTCCTAGAAACTCTGAGACATTTTCTTGATAACCCCTATTAGGACCTGAAACGAAATGATGTTGGATTTTCTACGAGCGGGAATTTAAAGGAATGCTCAAACAAAAAAATACGGAATGGTAGTATAAATCGAAATCTCATAACTCCTCTACTCATCAGCAAAACGAATCGGAGAGAAAATGAACACACATATTGATAATTTTTCACCATATTCTATTAATGTTGATGATATTACAAAAAGGTATTTTAACGACAAAAATACAAAGTACTTGGATTGGCAATAGCCGGTTTTTTTTTCAATTTGAGCTAGGATCAAATTTAAAACAGAAAAAAAAAACGAACTAAAAACAAATCATGGAGGGAAATTATCATAGACAAGCAGAAACGAGAAAACAAAACAACTACAACTGTAATTGACACAAACACCCCTCCCGATAAAACTCAAATTGTTGCTCCTCAAAGTGAAAAAAATGTCATTATTCCTACCATTTAAAATGACGAAAAAACAAAATATGTTATTTACTTCTGAGCACAAGGAGAGACCCTACCACTCCCTTAACCCTGTATCCGCCTAACGGAGGGCTGTACCGTATAAGATTCTGAAGTACTTGAAAATGTTCGGGTGGACAGATTCAAATATTTCAGTATATCAAAGAATTAAAAACAAACAAAATATGATTACTTTTGTGGTGCTATAAACTACTGTACGAAACAAAGGAAAACGTACTTGCTCATGGACTAAACTGGTGTATTTAAGAATAGTTCCGCTTAAAATCGTGCAGACATGATTCTCAGTAAATGTGTTTTAATGCTAACAAGCCTACGGATATTAAGCCGACCCAAGAATGCTGTGTTCGTAATTTGGTGCAGAATTTTGTCTACTTCTTCAAAGTAGAATTCAACTTCAACCTACTTAACAAAATTTTTAATGAGATATTCATCGTTGATCAAATACTGTAGATCACCGTGATAATGAATTACAAACAAACAATATTGAGTACTCTACCAATCCGTGTATAAGCTAACTTAAGGTTCAAAGTCTGAAAGAAGCTTTAAACCAACAAACAAACAAGAAGCTCCCAGGAGCCCGAATCGCTCACCTGGTTAAATTTTGTCTTTCAAGGGCAATAAATTTAACAAGGAGTTATCCAAAAATTTGGACTCATCACAAGAAGACTTTGATATGCCTAGGACTTATAAGGATCATTCCAGCAATGAACGTTTCTTTCTATGTATTACAGTTTTCAAGGTATTGGCTAAAAACTGTAAAAAAAACAAAAAACAAAAAAAAACTTGCCATTTTCATCTTTCAAGAGCAATAAATCTTACAAGGAATCGTCTGACAACTTTGATCCCTGGAGATTTCTGTAGGCCTTATAATAAGGATCAATTGAAAGAATTCGGTTAAACGGTGTTGGAGATAAAAAAAAAAAGGGGCAATGAAGTACTGTCTGACCACTGTTCTATTTTTAGCAGCCATGTTTTTTACATAACAAAAATCCCCACACCAGTTCGATGCAAGATATCCCAAGGAACATTCATACAAAATTTGGTTCCAATTCGTCAAGCAGTGTCAGAGAAGAAGATTTTTGAAAGAAATAGCATCAAAAATAGCAAAAAAAACGTCGAAAAGGGGCAATAACTCCAACGTAGTTAACAGATTAAAATGAAATTTTGACCACCGATAGATCTCATCATGCTGGACACTTTTAACAAGGTCAGAATTAGGCTCAACCTAACGGTTTTGGAGATATATGTGAAACACTTCTGTCCGACCACTATGAAACATTCATACTAAGTTTGGTTCAAATTGGTCAAGTAGTGCCAGAGGAGTTGAGTTTTGAAAAAGTATCAGCAATGACGGACGACGACGATGGACGCCAAGTGATGTCCATAACTCACATGGCCGTCAGCCAGGTGAACTAAAAAGGGCATCAGTGCTCAAGGACGTGATACATCCATTTTAGTTTTTTCCTATTATATGATTCAATAGCTGCGTAAATTACTACATTCAAATGTGATTATAAAATAAACACTATTTTCTAGAGCTACATTTTGTATATCAGTGTAGCGTCTGTTTATGCTTTTATCATGCTAAACTAAGATGTCGTGTGTTTGTAGTAAGTTGATGAGCATGCTCAATTTACACTTCGGCTAGGTAGGGTTTTGGTAGGACAAAAGATTTTCCTCGTGGATGTTTATATTGAGCATGCTGCACGCATGATAATCAACTATCCAACAAGTAGCACAAAAGGGTCTATAGGTGAATTTTGAGAAGCAAACTTGCAGGTGCTTCTGAAAATGTCTAATGATGCACATGTTCCATACCATCAGTTTTCGTTGGAGTTCATTCACTCTCCAGTTTCAAAGTGTATATTAAAGACAGTTTGTGTTATTCACGGTCTTTTGTCTGTTTTAATGGTCCAGCCTTTGTCATCTGATCATTAAAACATGTTTCTCGTTTTAATATCACTGTCTTCTTGTTATAACTTCACTACTAGGCATATGGACAAGAGTATAATTTCAATATCTGAATATATGTAAGTTTCATTCAAATTTCTTTTATAGGTGTTGTTCCAGTGGCAGAACATGTTGTGCAAAATGCCCATGTAGCCGGCTGAAACACCCCTCTCTCCCCCACCCACACACAATTGTTCGTAACTTTATCAAACACCCCCTATTGCTTTATAAACTCTATGGCTTTATAGCATAATTAATACTATACTGAAGAAATTTCTACAGAAATCTGATTGGCTTGAATTTAATCAAAGATGACATATAAGTACAACTAATTCTTTAGTTTTGATTCACAAAGAAAAGTACTTCACAAAAGAAAACAACGAATTCAGATATTTACATATGGCTTCTAATATCTAAAAGGGAGATAATTAAATAACTTCAAATTTTACAGATCTCCTAAATTAAAATCAATAGAAAAACATTGATGGTTTTTTTAAGCTATTTAAGAAAATCAATCAAAAATTATGTATAAACACCATGTTTTTTTTAAATTAAGTTGGTTGCATTGATGAAAAATTACTTTTTTTATTTCAACTTATGTGTTTCAAATATTGCCGTTGGAATAACTTAATAAGAGATGAAAAAAGCACAAAATATAGTGATATGCAAATGATATATAATTGTATATTGTTAATTCAATGTGATCAAATTATGAGATAATTGTTGGAAAAAATATAAATAAAAAAAAAGATATATTAAATAAATATATGAAAACTATAATCTGTTAATAACAACCAATAAATACGAAATCTGAAAACAAGAATTAACTGAACAATACTCATTTCCAACAAATCTCTCAAGCCTTCCAACGGAAACCAGAAATTTTGAGTTTCCATCTTCATAATTAGAGACTTTATCAGCATGAAACATAATTCAATCAAGTCAAGTTTTCAAATCTGCATAAAAAAGTCTGCCTGTCATAAACACAATGGTAACCATGGCTACAGAATGTTGCATCCTGGGCTTTGTGCTGTAGTAATTTGTTTTGGATCCAGGCCTTTGTCTGCTTCCCTTACACTTGCAATGACCTGAAAATTCAATTTTAAAGGCAAAATGAAGTAAAACATTGATGTAGAACAAAAAGTACCAGTACATGTATTATGGAAAAATACTTTTTGTCCCTGACGAAGGCCATAAGGCCGAAAATTTTATGAATTTTTTTTATGTTTTATTCATATTTAATTCGTATGTAGTTCCTTTTTACCTTTTAAACATAAACAACAAATCTAGCTTACTTTAAATCAATAAGGGTCCTTTCTTCGGCATTCAAGAAATTAACATTGGTTAAAAGTATGAGATTGTCTCCCTTTGAATGTAAAATTTTATTTCTGTCTGCTCCCATGGTGACAGCTATATTGTAAGTTGCATTTCTATTTTATCATTGTAGACTCTTAATGAATTAATTTCTAAGTAAAAACTTGCAGACACTACAGCAGTTGAAACTGAGATTTTGGAACAAAATACTATAGGCCACACTGAAGTTAGACATTGATTTCTTGTTCTTTCGGAAGTGTGGCATCAACCACACAAATTACAGTTTTGTATTACAACTGTATTTTCCTATCATCCACATGACAAAAAGTCATAATTCCTTTTTAAATTTATTGTAACTTTACTCCATATTTTAACATAAACCCTTTCAATTTCTTTTTTTTTAAATCTTCAATATTTCACACGGCCAAAAAATATAATGTCTTGTTTCTTGCAACCAGCAAGACAAGTATATGATACATTTGTCGGTACATAGGGAAATTACTTTATTTTTTCAAAAACATTTTTCCTTGAGTTAATGGGGAAACAATCTAGACTTTAACAGTACTTGAGTCAAATTGGCCATAAATTGTTTAAGGTTGCACAAAAAAAACTAGAGTAGGCAGGATAGCAGGAAACAGACATATTTTTGTTTGCCAAATCAATCAAAACATTTTTCAGAACTCCCATAATTTCTCTCATTTTTTTCTATGTTTGGCATATCATATTCTAAAGACATATTGCCCACTTCAAATACATGAAGAATTATTATTCTTGAACTTAAGTTATCATGGAACTTAGCATTATTCTTAAATTTTTATTAGAAGTAATTTTTTAAGTTTTGTGCCTGCCAGGCCTGAAATACAAAAAGTGGAAAATTGATATTGTACCAGTCCATATAAAATTCAGACACTGCCTATGGCAGAGTTGATGAATGGTATAGAAAAAAACAATGCCTTTTTTTTAGTCTACATACATGTACAAGTATGCTATATTTTTACGCAATGATAGTCCTTTCTGTATTTAGATCTGTATTTTTTAGAAAACTATACATCCAACAGCCACAAAAATTAACCAAATGAATGAATTAATCAAACATGATGACTACAAAGTGCCAATTTCATACAAGGTCTAAATTATTTTTATCTCAAAGTGCAACAACCAAGTGACAAACTAAAATAGGTTATGTAGTCAGTTATTACATTTTTTGTATTTCTCAATCAGAAATAAAAAGTGAACTCAATGGGTTTTTGAAAGGCACGAATCAACTTCTGTCTATTTTTTTATAAAGACTGCTCGTTAAATGTAATGGCCAAATGGGAACTCCTTGGATATAAAGCTGAATGGGTCACGTGTACATGAGACCAAGAAATCAGACCACTTAAAGAATTTGGTGCATTTCTAGTAGAAGAAGGAACTTTGGTCCTTATAACTGATATTCAACAACCAAAGTGTAAAGGAACTTAGGCTTCAATTTTCCTCTGAATGTGATCTCAGGATAGTTATATACTTACATCTTCTGCAGATGGAAATCCTCCCAGGTTCAGTTTGGAAAAGATCAGCTTATCATTGACAGTAACTTCAAAGGAGGCTACCAAATAAAAATCATTGCCATGAGAATAATTGCATACAATGTATGAATGGGACCATTCTTAAAAAAGTGTTGGTTTGCTGATTATCAACTTACATATTTGAAAAAGTAATCAAGGGAACCAAGGTTATAGCAAAAATCAAATAAATCCATCTGTATCTACTAAAAAGGTCTCTCCATTTCAAAGACAGAAATTGTCTTTTTATTCTTTTTTGACATAAAGAAAACAATCAACACTCAACATAGTTTACAATTTTCATGGTTTAAAAAAATGATCAGTGTTTCAAAAACTAATCTCATATGTACATTCACATGTACTGTATTATTTTGTGCGCTTGAATTTTTTAAAAACTTTAATACAAACTATGAAACTGAAAAATTCAAGGATTTTGAGAGCAATGTATAATTATATTGACAGAATTGTGGGAAAGCTAAAGACAGAATACAAAACTAACACGCAGACATAACAGTAGTGGATGAAAATTCAATTCATTTTTGCTACTTTTGACACATACACATGTACATTTTCTTGAACTGAAGGAAAAAAATTGAAAAAGTTTATTCTTAACAGTCAATCTTGAATTTTTCTGTCACTTCATTTTGAATTAAGAGGCTGATTCACCAAGGTTTGCATAGAAATGAATAAAACCTGCCTTTTTCTATTCTGTGGTTGACTTTTCAAACCTTAAAATACAACAATATGTAAGTAAAATTTCCTCGTAATTTAATCAGAAACCGAGGTCCCAGTTGTGAAAAAATTATCCAATGCACTAACGTATACATTGTACATGTAACAGACTGACATGTATCTAAGGGATAACTTTAGTCCAGTGGTTAAATCTTTCTAAAAAATGGCTTTGACATATACATGTATATAGACTTACAACTTCGGCCTACTGTTCCTACAATATCAGCGGTTGGAACCTCAGCAAGGATTGCCCTGCGAAGATCCTGGTACCGCGGTCCATATCCTCATCCACCACTGAAAAACATGAAATGCTTCTGAACAAATACTACACTAGGGCAAATTTACTTTATCAGGATAGGGAGCATGGGAGAAAAAGAGTGCCAAGCAAAGCAAGGTACAAACTTTTACATGGGGTTATAAGTTAAAAATCCATATTGCATATAATTCTTTTTTTTTCAATGTTACAGGGTGTAGAATAACAAATCCCCATCTTGGCCAAGGCCAGCTACTCAGCAAAAGCACAAACATTGCAGATAGTGAAAGAGAGGTGATGATTAGTTAATGACCATTTGTTTTAAAGGCTAAACTAATGTATCTTTGCACTGTACATACATTGTACAGACATAGTGCTTGACCAAATCTTTAATTCAATAAATACAAATGGTCATTTTACTATTTTACCAGATGTACATCATGATGCAGGTTTAAGAAGCAAGCACCTTCACACTATTTTAGAGGGTGAGAGATGAAAAGCAAAGAAAAAACTATGTACGATCTGCACATGTATATTTGTACACGAGTTAATACAACAATACAAGCGTATACAACACAATAAGTGTGCTACTCTTCTACTCAGGCTTCTTCAAGTTTATTTGTAGATTTACATTGCCCCACCCCAATGGCCATCTCAAAAGACCCTACTCCAATTCTTTTATTTTTTACCTTTTCAGCAATTCAAATTTTCATTTTTTTCATGTTTGTATCTGACATGACAGTACTTTTATTTAACGACTATTGACTTCTGATGATACATTTTCGTAAAAAAAACTTGAAATCATGACAATACGTGGTGCACATGTACATGTATGTAACCTGAATTCTGTCAGCAGATTCATATTCAATGATTGTATATAGAATCTTTATCTTGATTAATTTATTTAGATTTTACAGTTCCTGAAATATAAAAAGCAAATAAAAATCATTCAACATGCTGCATTGTTTGAGTTGCTGGTGGATGAGAATCTACATATGAACTTGATGCAGCCTTAAGGTAAAATCCTTACATAATCTCCCTTGATTACCAGATACGCTAGAGTATTGAATCTCCTGTAAAATCATTTTACGGAGCTCCAAATACCGAGGGAAGTACCCTCATCCTGAACTTTATGGATGCATGGGAGAAATGGAAAGTTAATTAAAAAGCATTTTACAAGGCAATACTACATGTAAAAGTACATGTCATGTACTAGAAAATTCTATTCAAAACATTTAACAAGATTAAAGGTTTCTAAGAACATTATGTACATACATGTACAAATGTATGTAGACCAAAAAAGAATCAGAGTTATTAAGGCATCTTTTTTAAAGCTTGCAAGGGCTTCAATGAGACCAAAGGGTAAAAGAGTCCTTTAATGAAAAGAAATTGATGACCAGAATGTGTGCATTTTTTATACATTTGTACATACATGTATGAACCATTTAACAAAATGTTTGGGTTTTTTTTTAAGTTCAGTTAATGTCATAGAATAGTCTTGGAGTAATTAAAGTTAATATTACCATGAAATCACATGTACTTAAATAACATTTGCATTGCATTTCATGTGACCTATTTGTACATGTAACTTTATTTTGTTTTCCCTCTGGGGATATATTCTTTTGATTTCTGATCAAATCTTGGTTCCCTTGATCATGTTGATTACTCTTTCGCACCTTAACAACAAATCTGTCAAAGAGCTATGTAATCCCTTTTAGAATTCAGTGTCCAGGATTGTTTTCTTATTTTGCCACTTACTTACTTAGTGCAAAAGGGTAAAAATGATAAATAAATAGCCTAAGACCACCTTTCACTGAAACCTTCACAAGAAAACCACTCAACTGCCTAATCCAATATTGCTCTGACGTCTAACGGCTGATTTGCCTGACAAGCTGAGGCCATGGGACGTCAGAGCTCGTCCCGTATCAAAAACACAGATTTGTTTTCCTATCAAGTCGAAAATCTACAAACTCATGGAAAAATGTTATTTAATGTTGCATGCACACCAGCCACTATTACTGACATGTTTTTCACCCTGCAAGAAATTTGTACACTGCTTATTTTAATAAAATTACACAATATTGGGCCCCGTGCAGGTCCGGGTGTTAAAAGAATAGGCCTGCAGCAGCACTAAGCTTGTCGTAAAAGGCGACTAAACAGTGCTCAGAACCCTAGCCAGGGACTAGGGCGCTCTGCCCACAGAGCAACTGGGATGTGTGCCCCAGGTGGTGGAATGGGGTACCCCTGGCATGTTACATGCTGGGGTTGTCAGGCTATAATACGGAAAACCTGACCGCAAACCATAGTGGTGCACCGTGTTGGGAAAGATGCCACGTTCCTCGCACGTTAAAGAACCCTACTGTGGTATTCTCCCGCAGTAGGAACCATAGGGCTCCGCCACAGGAGGCTTAATTGCCCAACCCTAACCACCTCTCCCTTTTTCCAGTGGCAATCAAAAATTATTTACTCCATTGTCCTTGTGTCCCATCCCTTTTTTATTTCATCATCGTTTCATGTTCATTTTGTCATCAATTTCATGTTCATTGTCTGAATATAGCTGAAATATTGCTGCTCGGACGTTAAACCCCAACAAACAAACAAACAAACACAATATTGGACTCCATGACCTTGTTTGATCACAATATTTTGTTAATTATTTAAAATTTAGTCAAATCACTAATTTGTACAGAAAACCATATACACAGTATTCTTATTCGTACATTATATTATTCATTCTTTAAATACCTGGCTATAATATTATAAGTTTCAAGACTACAAGAGCCAAGAAAGTAGTTATTTTTTGTCTCAAAGCGGGCGGCAAAGTTGGTTTGCTAAATCCCGTGTTTTTGATATGGGACGAGCTCTGACGTCCCACGGCCCATTGTCTGGCAAATTAAGTGTTGGACGTCAGCGCCATCTCGGACTGCCAAATTCTATACGCCCCTTAATTTGTGCTTAAAAAATAAAGTTTGATGTTGAATGCTATGGTCAGTATGGAAGTTATTTATTTGTACCTAACTTTGAAAAAAAAAATCAAATTTAAGATGAAGCATACCAATATTCAATGTGTACTTTAACACCCATTCTATTTCCTTGTTCTATTTCTTCAAGAAGACACGAAATCTGCCCAGTCACTGCGGGTATTGTTTACTTGAACTGGATCGACAGTGTTGTTCGATTGGAAAGAAAACGTAAACCAGAAAAAGACAAGCTAAATTAAATATTGTAATTCGTTAACCTGTCCGATAAACTCGACCTTAAAAAAGCAAACAAAATTGAAAAATTCCGAGATAGGACAATCAGAGTAACTATGAACAACTACTAGAAACATCTAAAATGCCAATATTATAAACCGGAAGGGTAAGATCTAAGACAATCGAAGTATTTAACATTATACACAAAAGAAGCCCATCATACATGTACTTACATTACTTACCACATTAATAACACTATTCTTTAAGGTACCAACATTAAGCAGCAGTTTAATCAGTATGGTATAAAATAATTCATGTATACCGCGGCCAACCTATGGAACGAACTGCCAAACCAGTTTAGAACCCAGACTTCATTCAGTTAGTCTCAGCCAGTCAATCCATACAATTGGTTACATGTATATGCTCAATTATTGCTAGCTGCTTTATATTTTAGCCTGAGTTTATATTTATAGTCTTGATTAGTTCATTTTGAAAAAAAAAGTTTTGAAAATGTCGCTGTATTTGCGTTTGAATGGCAATAAACTTGTAAGAATTAATTACTGTTATCTATCTTTTTTCGAAATATTTACATATCATCGGGTACTCATCGCCAATATCATGTTAGGTGCACAGTGTTCAAAAACCAACTTGTCTGGGAAAACCTTGCCGTCTCCTTACCTCAATTGTTAGGTGTTGGCACCCACATCTAAATTTATAAAGATAATGCAGCAAATGACTAGGTAATTCTACCAAATATTTCTCAAAACAAAAATCAGATTTATACTACCGATAACATAAAGTTTTTGGTGAAGTAAATATGCCTGCTGTCAAAGTTTGAATTAGCTGTTCCTTGAAACTTTGAAAAATGCACTTTTCTATCCAAAAAGGATATAAATTTTGTGATTTCCAAACATCTGACAGCCCACAATGATAAAAATATTTCTTTATAAATAAAAACCACTTATTCTCAAAGCCATAATCATTTGAATATACAAAGAGTAACTAATGCAATATGGTAAAAAAATTATTTTCGTCACCCCAAAACTTAGTCATTCTATTGTTAACTAACAGAATGATTGGGTATCTTCCTATAATTCACTATAAACAATGCTCTTCATGTTAATGAATAAAAGCTAATCAATTAATCAATAATCAATCAATCAATAATCAATCAATCTTGATGTTCCGCTTCAATTTTAAAATAATTTAACAGAAGCGCAGCTGCACCTTCTCTTAAAGTTCCAAATCCTCAAAACCCCAAATTTCACAACCATATAATAATATAGGTAAAACAGCTTTATCAAACATATCCAACTGACATTCAATAGACAGGTTATGGTCTCAGTATCGTATTAATTTTCCCATAGACTTCTATAGTGAAGTGCATATTTTTAGGATTTTTTAAAAAATATGTAAATTGATTCAATAAAACTTTCACTTATGTAGCATTTCTAAGGACATGTGAAAAAATAATTTCCCGCAAAGAAAATAGGGTGAGTCCACGAAGATCGGACAGAAAAGTAGTCTCGAACTATAAATAGCCATTTTCCCTACTTTCATTTTCGTTTTGCACTCACCAAACCAACCTTTTCAGTGGAACATTTTTATGATATTATGATAGATTTTCTTTTAAAAAAGTTCTTCATCTTATAGTGTGATGTTTGCTCTATTTTATAAGTCATTGTTCATATCTTTTGACAAAATATTAGTTTGTAGAGAGGCAAAAAGAAAATGCACTATATTTTTATAGCATCCATGTTTTGACGTACACCTGCTCAGGGATATGCAATACGATACTGGTACCTTATGGTGTCTGCATCTTTGCAGCAAAGTGAACTTAGCATTAGTAGCTTATTCTTTCAAATACGGTCTTGTAGTATAAAAGTTTCCACTCCTTGAAAAAAAATACTCCCAGATATTTATACTGTTTTACTACTTCTACTTCTCATCCTTTAAAGTAAAATTTATAATATCAATATTTTGGTCTTGTTTACATTAATTTTAAGCTTCCATTGGTCCCATACGTATCGACTTTAAATAAAGCTTTCGAACCTTCAACTGCACAGTACAACTGAACTAACAGACGAACGGAAAATAAATCGCGGATATTAACTTTCTTCTATTACCATCTTATTATATTTGAGAAACTTTACAGACTAAACATAACAGGCGCGGATCCAAGGACTGGCGTACCGGGCGTACGCTCCCCCTAAATCGGTAAGAAAAAATTTTCACTACGAGTTTCACCTAATAATATTTTTTGCCTTGCTCTGCACGGCATTTAATTCAATAACCCCCTTAAACTCAAATCCTGGACCCGCCCCTGCTATGTGTTGTACAGTTTAGATCCGCTCGATAGGGTAAATTGCCAGACGTCACTTTACACCATATGTCATGCATGTACATAAACAAGTAGAGCCGGGAGACCATTTTCGCCACTTAAAAACATCATTTTTGTATATTAGACGGATACCCCTTCATGGAAAATTATTTTTCATCACTGGTTCAATGAATTTAACTATATTTTGTTACCATGACCATATCTTTTCAGTATGTGCCAGGAATTAAGAGTGATCACAGAATGCATGGTCGTCATCATGAACTCGTGGAGTGTCATGGTGTATCCATATCTGCACAATGAGAACCGAGTTGTCTACCGTGTTATAGTTCGTCTATGCCAGACGTGACATTATGTTATCAACTAGGCAGTTTAGTAGAAAAGCAGAGGGCGTTTTCCCTTACGGTGCACATGGTATATACCCCATTTGTCAGTGGAGTCTGGGTTGCTCATTTATTTTTTTTTTTTTTGTACATGTACGTTTTATTTCGGTTTTTATGTTCTCTGTTTGTGTTACTATTTTCCTTGCACAGTCTTGGAATACCTAACTCAAACAATTGAAGCCCCAATCTTCATCGATTCTCTCCGAGAGATCGATTGTGAGTGGAATATAACGACTGAATTATTCGGGTTAGATTACCGCTCGAATAGTTGTTCCCTTGATTCCTTATTATATAATGCTGCACGACAAGAGCCGAATATACTAGTTCATCTTGGCGTTTTAAACTTGCATTTGATTACAAACGTATCAATACAAAATTCGTGTATCAAAGATCGTATTATCTAAATTGAAAAATATGAGGTGCAATTATGAAACTTTACGCTGTCAGAGAATCAATTAAAAGGAATCATATTAGCCTAAAGTTAAACTATTTACAGAAGCAAGAATGAAACAGTCAGGTTGGGATTTGGTGTACATGCAACATCACGGAAATTACACTAGTGTAAACGAATGGCTTTTTAAAGAACGGGTTGTCTTTTATACGTGCATGTACGTACGGGCAGCAAAACATGGCGATTGCGATACAAACCACACTATATTTGCAAAATCAATGTACACACAGACCAAATAAATTAACTTTTTTGAACTCAAATGAAGCTTGTTTCTACAGGCGGATTCGCTCTTGTCGTGAGCATGAATGACTGTTCGGTATACTGTATACTTGTAAGCTTTATTTTGGTTCTGTTGAGAGAATGATTTTGGTTTATTTTGTCTTTCTTTGTATATGTATATTTTAGCTTTGGTATTCCAAGGCTGTTCTTTCTTCTCTAAGTGGTTTTCTTCATTACATGTAGTGTTCATTTAATTTTGCCAGAGTGACTGTTGAAAGTCTGTTCAATTATCAATACAAAGTTCGTCTTGAAGTACGTTAATATACCCCATATGGAATCAAAAGTGGTAACATCCCATCATTGTTTCGTAGAAAAAACAACAAATTTAGTGACAAGTGTGTACATGTACAATCATTATCATGCAAAATGTCGCGATAATCGTACTAAGAATGAGATACATTGTATGGTATTAAAAAGGTGTTAATAAACATCAAATAAATAAAAACATTTGAATGTTTCAGTATCTTCATCCGTGAATAAATGAGCAAGTTATCCTTTAAAGTCATGGTTCATGACCCAGAAGATCTTTTTTAAATACTGTGTATTACAATTGTGCATGTTTGTACTTGAAGAATGAACATGTTACAAAGAAACATTTTTTCCCAAGTTAATGGAGCTAAGTACGGGTGTGGGTGGGCTAGTACGAAATTTAAAAAGGCAGGATTGAAATTTTCAAGAAATTAAAAAGCAGGACAGGCCATAAGAAAAAGAAAATGACAGAAGCTATTATAATAACTGTCCCAGTATTTTTAATCATTTTTGTATAAAAAAAAAATCGACACAACCATAACAATAAATGGTCCTTCTCTCATGTGCTTTCGAAAATCTAGTCGGATATTAGAAACGCGTATACAGCACAGTCACGAGTTGTTAAAGTTTACATGCATGTTCAAATGTACATTGAATTATATACGTGTACATGTACATGTTCAATGTGCTTTATCACTGCCGCTGTCTGTTCTAACAATAGCGTCCGAGATACACCCGTACGAGACCAGGTTGCTCATTTATATTCACTTCAGTTTTTTTAGTATTCTTTTACAGTGTTTTATAGTTCATAAACAAAGTCGTGTAGTGTTTATGCGTCTTTGTCCCCGGATTATGGATATCTTATTCCTCGTTCATATTACTGTATGGTCTCTCTGCTTTCACATAGTGAATGTATTAGTTAAAGCTTTATTTAAGAAGACTACTTGACAAAAAACATTTTGTAGATATACAATTACATGTATCTCTAAATCAAACATCCAATCATTCCGCAAAGGAGTAAATTACACTGAATTTTGATTGTTGCATAGATTGATGCGAAAGAGAACAGATTTCATATATGTTATACAATGTACCCTTATCAAAATAATTTCTATTCACGGATTGTTCGGTTAATTTCACTCCAATACATGTATAAATATATAAAAAATGTAATGCGTAAAGTCATGATGTGTCAACCCTGTAGTAAATTCACCCCGCCTCCCGTCTCATAGTAGTTTTGTGTCATGACTTTCAAAAGTTGTTCCATCGCCTGGCAATGGAGATGGTATCCATGGAAACAAAAAAATGGCATACCAGTGTTTCCCACCTATTTCACGTATTATTTTCATTAGACCAACATTGTATACAGTTATCCCTTTCTTAGCTTCATATTTTGTCTGCCCACTGGTTATCTGTTGTATCTGAATGAGCAGTAGCCATGTGAACAATACGAGTACTAAAAATCCGATAAAAGTCAACATTGTAATAGCAGTGACATATAAGTCGTCTCCACCGAATAAAAATCCAACATGAGGAAGTAAAAACGATAGCATATTCAGAAATCCCATTTCTCCCTTTACATCCAAGACAAAATCTAGGTTGAAAATGTTTGCATAGAGAGCTGCCACAACCATGTATGTAACCATGGCAATGTAATAACGGTGGTTATGGTAACCGATACACGTTGCTGCGAAGAAACAATGATGGTCGCGTTTTAAAACACAGACATCACAAAGGGGGCAATGGTGTGACCGTTCAGGTGAATTCTTTACGCAGACACTGCAAAATTTCCAACGTTTTGGAGCATCCCCCATCGGGAAAATAATATGCTTTCCCGTAATGTCAATGTTAACTAATTTGTACATATTTCCATATATGTTCATTGCAAACCAAAACAAAACAAACATGTGAATGTTCTGAATTTCGGTCTCCCCCTTATCTACATAATAAGGGAGAATGTGAAAGCCTTCGTACCATATTAGAAAAACTCCACCGAAAAGGAACACATAAAATAAAATCAATTCGGATGAATTCCTAGTATGAAATTTGAGTGAAAATGGCATGTTCAACAGGCTCGACAACCGGCACGTTTTGTTTGTTTACACATTAGGCGGTGTGTAATAAAGGACTCGAGTTCCGCATAACACATCCTAAAATCCGCATCTTCTATAAAATATTTTCAAAACATATAACATTAATTATACTAAAATGAAGAAATCTACCAGGACTTATTGTTATTTCAACTTTAATTTTTAAATTGGATGAATAATAATTTTTGTGTCGATATTTTATACACGAATTAATTTTAAAGTGTACTTCAAAATTATATTTTAAAAATATGTATTGACATTCAGTTCCAGCGAAAAAAAATATGGAGATGAAATACTCTGGATTCGTGAGTTTGTGTGTGGGGCAATTGAAACGCATGCAGATCCAGAGTTTTCAAGACATCTCATTTTAGTTACAAAAACAGCTCCCAATAAGCGCAAGCCCCCCAAAAAAGTATCGGACAATTACTTTCATTTGTTTAATTGCAAAATAATGCATACTAGATAACTATGTACAAGTACACACAGAAATTGTTGGTGTTTGATTTGTTTTTAATATTGTAGTAGCTTAAACTGATGAAATGCTCCATATCCTAAGACAATAATATAAATCCAATGTAAGCATGGATAAAGAGGTACAAGTAATCTCTTAATGACATATTTCGTGGCTTATTGGGTCCGAATGAAACCATGGTCTTTGGCAGTCAACGTTAAGATGTATTGCTAAACGTGGCAGTAGTGGGTTATGTCAACTCCGTCAATTGTGAACTTCGCCTGACACTCACCGCACTGATATTTTCTAGAAAGGAAAAATGCATTACCGTTATTAAACTATCTTAATGTTCAACAATAACTTCCATTACTTGTAGTTACCTCCTTAAATCACACAAAAGTCCAATACTTGCAGTTACCCGTTAACCCATCCACCCATTCCCCACCCCCCCCCCCAAAAAAAAAAAAAAAAAAAAAAAAAAAAAAAAAAAAAACCTACAAAAAAAAAGAAACGAAATAAACGTAATGCAAAATAAACGAAGGAAAGTTGCTTTCATTGCTTAGAGACACAAAAGTAAACAACTGGCTTGAATGTCCATGGAACTTGGGTCTAATGTTTTACAGATTAGGGTGAGTTGTTCCTATAAGATTAAAACCAAACATGGAATACATGTACAAAAAATGTACTTAGTTATTCACGGAACCCACAGAAAAAACAGAACTAATTAAAACCTTTCTCACTTCGCAAATAGTTCGGCGGATATGACGGAGTACGTTCGGTTGAAACGTTTAGGAAAACGGAAGTGGCCGCGTAGGTCCGACTAATTTGTTTAACTGCATGACCGACAAATGAAACACAATGGAGTTTGGGGCTATAAGATACCATATTTGTCGGCAAAGAGTAATCAAGGGAACCAAGGTTATAGCGGTAATCAAAGGAATGTAATCCAGTGACAAATACCAGACATGGAAAACAGACATACACAACAAAGAACATAAAGTAACTAAAATCATACGTACAAAGTAAAAAAAAGCAAATGAGCAACTCGGACTCCACTAACAACTGGGAGCATGGACCAGGTGCACCAGTAGGGTAAGCGTCCTCTGCTTGGTACATGTAATATATATCCTTTCTTTCCTATACATTTCTTTGTTTTAAAAGTCAAGCGAAAGTTGGACACAAATTAGCAAATAGTTTTTTTTTTTTTTTTTTTTTTTTTTTTTTTTTTTTTGAAACCCATCTTGGGCACTCCCTTATCAAAGCCTCTAAATCATGTACGGATCCAATGAAATGCATGCGTATCCTTTTTTTCAGTAGGAAAAATAACTTGTTAGCTAAAATCTTGATTTATCACAAGTAACATCCCCCAAAAATGTCTTACTTCGTTTCACCCTACCTGTTATTTAACTTGCGCCCCTCCACCCCACCCCTGATCTGAACTCCTGGAACCGCCCATGAGTACATTCAGTTCCACTTACACACAAATAGCTTCCCGGAACAGAGGACAAGTCGTAACTTTACATGGGTCGTGCCAACATTTCACTCTGGGACTGTCTGGTGGGCACCTGGTATTAAGTGGTGTAAGCGGTTTTTCGCCAACGGGGACTGTCTGAAGCATCTGTGGTGCTACCAATTAAAGAAGAAAGAAGATGTTTAAATTCCAACTTTTGAAACTGTACATAGCAGACACCAATAATATTGTATACACATGCATGTTAACAACATGTAAAAAAAGTACTTTGATTCTTTTCTCCTTAGTTTACCATTATACTTTTTGTTCCCTTCGGGCTCGTGGTTTCTTTTTTACGAATCAACGGCATTTCATTATATCTCTTTTACATAATTGTTGGAATGCATCTGCTAGTATTTACCATTTTATGTTATACCTTGGGCAACCTCCAAGTTATCTTTTCATGTGGTGTGTAAAATTGTGTTGAAATATTAAATATCTTTTTTTCACAGATTTCATCTTCTTTATCAAGAGTGATATATTACCCGAATGGTAAAGGCGCTGGATTTGACGTAATCACTTACGAGGTCAATATCTGTGTGGATTAAAACCCAACGTTTCATTGTGACACGTACCTGAGCCCGAAAAGGTTATCGATTTGTCAACTTGGAATATCAGGTTCTCCTCCCCTACAATACAACAGGTTCTTGTAGACATATCCAAATTGAGCATCTTGATGCCAATTTCCTTGGGCAACAAATTTCTTAATTTCAGTTCTGTTCTCTGAGAAAAGAGAATACAAGCTGAAAAATACGAAATTTGTTCCCCTGGTCAAAATAAATGTGAGGGTCCATTGGCTCCTGTCTACAAGCACCTCTGCGCAAGACTAGCGACCAAACAAGAGTTTGCCAAGTAGTCGTAAATCGTGACCTCTGTTAAAAATCTCTGCAGATCTTAATGTTAATACATGTTGTAGATTTGCCCATTTACATCTCCTTTTATAATTTTCAGGATTTTCTCTGACAAGGGGAGACCAGTAGCTCCTAAAACGCAATAGGTTGTAATTCCGTTCCTCCATACTCCAAGGGCATGACTTGCAATGCTTGAGTAGGAGAGTCCAGCTGCTCAGTTAGTTTTCTGGATTTTTTTTCAGTGTCTGAATATTGATTTTTGTTGTTGACGTTTTTTTGGGTTCTTTTTGTTATATTATTGTTTTGTTTTTGTTTTATTTTGTTTTGTTTTGTTTTGTTTTGTTTTGTTTGTTTGTTTGTTTGTTTTTTGTTTTGGTTGTTGTTGTTTGTATTATTTTTTATTATCTTGACTTGCAACGCGTTGGGATGGCTGTAACAAAGATTTTCCTTGATTTTCGCCATAATTCTGGAGACTAAATTAAGATTGATAAAATGGATATGCTTACCTTGTTGACTTCTTGGAAGAATTGTTTTTATATGTCTGCTATTTTGAAAATGTGATTCCGGTTGGGTAAAAAAGTCCATAAGTCTGGAGTCCTGTTGAAAGTTACCAATTCCAGGACTTGAAACTAAATGCTGAAGCGGGTCGGCCTTTAGACTGGGAGATGCGCCAAAGAGGGGTTGCTGTTCCTGGAAGGCTGTACTCTGTTGCAAAAGCCCATTTGTCTCACCAATGTTTGGGAATGCATTTTGCAACAGTTGGGTATCTGTCAAGTAATTAGGTGATATAATTTGTTGTTGTTGATTAAATAAGGGTAATTCAGGTACGTGATCGAAACTTGGGCCAGTTTGTATTGGCGATTGGTTTATCATGTGACTTGGTTGTTGAGGCACTGGTCTGTAGACTGGCTCCTTTGGTAAATCTGGAATTTTACAGACGGTACCACCACATGGAGTATCACAACACCACAACCCTTTGAGAATAGAGAAACAGACATCATAAATATTTTGCTCATGTATTGTTGTAATCATAGATGTGTTTTCTGGGGAGACGTCATATTTCCAGATATTTGACCGAGCCCGGAGTTATTGGTTTGTTTGTTTGTTTTGATTTTTTTGCACCATTTTAGCTGAATGTTCCTTATCTTCTTGTTATATTTTTTCCCAATTTATAACACGAACGTGACATTTGATGGTAAATGGGCGGGCGTGTCCCAGAAGAGCAGACTTACCCTATCAGTGCACCTCGACAATTGCTCCCAAGTTTCAGTAGAGTCAGTGTTGCTCGTAAATTGCCTTTGTTTCTATGTGCTTGTCTTTTGTTGTTGTTGTTTTTTATTCCATCTTCTTTGTTGTGAATGTCTGTCTTATGGTCCAATCGTTACCCTTGGATTATTTACTTTTCAATCGCCTTTCGAATTCTTGCTCCCTGGGTTTCCCTTTCATTATTCAAATGATCGATAAAGCAAGACATGCACTATACATTTGTATGTACAAGTATTCATGCGTACGTGCATACATTGTATATATACTTATTAAAACGGTGAACATATGTCATGCTTTAATATGTTATAAGATTACCTGGACTGCAGATTTTGTGTTGTCCACACGTTCTCATACAAGGTCCATGTTCCCCGGGAAATGGCGCTGGGCATTCTACCGATTAATAAAAAAGAGTGAAGACTGTTGATCGTATGTAAATGTGAAAGTGAAAGAATTGAGAACTAGACCGTATTATATTCTATTATATTCTATGTTTACACTTTTGTAGTTTGTATGTAAGGTTGACAACCTTCAACACAATTTAGAACAAAATATTTGGTCACTTCACAAAACATAACGATTATGTCAAGCAGTTCTGAAAATATCGCAACTAAGGCGAACGCAGGAATGACTAAACACCATGCACTGGTTCGTTGAGCGGTGATGCAAGAAATGTCTCCATCGCAAACTACTTTATTCCGACGCAGAGATGTGAAACGTACCAGACAATTAACTATGGCAACCTAATCGATGATGTTTCATTGCACAAAAATCAGGGGCGGATCCAGAGGATTTTAGAGTAGGATTAGGGGGGCGCACAGTTGATTTTTCGCCGACCGGAGCGAGGCGAAAACTTTTTTGAGGTTAAGTTTTTGAAATATTCTTCTAGAGTGGGTGCAATGTTGACATCTGTTGTGGTAAAATTAGCGAGAAATTAAAGTTTCAATCTAAAACTGCCTAAATCTACCCCTGACAACCTATGCTTTGCAAATTTTAGGGGGCACACGCCCGCAACGCCCCGCCTGAATCCGCCCCTGAAAATGATGCTAACCGTGAAGTTGAAGGCTTTAGTAGGGACTTTTGTGTCCGGAATATTTTCAATCAAAACTAGTTTTTGACTTAATTGTTATACCAATTTTAAGTAACCGTGATGTTAGTAGTAAAATCTAAATCGGATTTGGTATTTTAATAATAAATTAAATTGACAAGCGAGAACATGTGTCGCTTAATATTTTAAAAATAGTATACTTGTTTAAAAAATCCTGTAATGACAGGGAAAGAAATAACTTGTAATAATGCATTGCCTTGAATTATGACGCGTATTTCAATTGTTTATGTCAACTCGAGTAGCGTACATGTACAAATATATTTACAAAGGTAAAAGGAAAATACTTTGAATTAATCAATTATCTTGGCAAATATTGGCAATTTCGTCTAATTGTTTTGGCAAAAATGGCCAAATAATAGCCTAGAATCCACCTTGTTTCTGACTGGACCCCCTTGTCAAAATATGGACCCGTCTCAAAGGATATGTACATAAAATGAAAGTGATATGTACTTTATAGCTGTGTGAAGACAGACAGGCTTTCTGCATGATTGAAAATATTATTGAGCGTCATGTTTTGTTTTCAAACCAGAAACCAAAACGGATTATTTTTCATCCATAGATGAAGCATTCAATCATGATGTTGTCTTAGATACTGTCGGAAAACTAAATATACGTAGCGCCCTCCACGTGCTGCTTTATTTTAAAGGTGTCATAAGGTCCTTTTATTAGTAATTATATTGCTTCTATAAAATCGTTGTTTTCGCACGTTGATTGTGACTGTCTTCAACCCTTGTTCACTCAATTTTGCTGTGTAAATCTGAAGAAGATAAAAACTTACTTGATTTCACGATATGTATATGGACGACCACTAAAAGGAGCGCATTAATCCAGTTCATTTTTCCCGTCACATTTAGACACGATTTGTTTAGTCTATATGTAAATCACACTACCTGATGATATGTTAACTAATGGTTTAATTTGTGGTAATTAACGAAGATAATTAATTATCATTTCGTTTTGTTTTAAAGACATGTTGTTAATATCAGGTTGTGTCATTTTAGGACGTATCTACATGCACACCTAGCTTTTTTAAGTGATGTATTGACGATTCATGATTCAAATATGGAATAAATGAATGTTAACGATAACAAAAGAGGTGACATTGTGCATGCTATTCAGTAACAGATGATTGGCTTACATGTAAATAGTAACCACCCCACTGTAACCGCCAATACTAAGGACGTCTTAATCGAGGAAACTGTCCAAAGGAACTACTGTCTTGATGGGTAAAAAAATTCTTACGAAGTTCAATCTTCATTGCAATTTATTAGAGTAGGAACCAGGCAGATCATATAATATAAGCACTGAGTAAAATTTATCCCGCCATTTTTTCTTCCAATATAACGGCTAACTCATTGCGGTGTCAGAGAGGACAGGAAGTGGATGACTCTGGGTATATCTTTAAAGTATATTATGAACATGTCAAAGATTTATTTCCCGCCATTTTAAAGTTTCTAGTGCTTCTTATTTAATATATTACATTCAATCCCATTTCATGTTCATCGCCTGAATATAGCTGAAATATTGCTTCTCGGGCGTTAAACCCCAATAATCAATCAATCAATCAATCAATCAACATTCAAAACACTTCAGTGAATTTCAAATAAACTTCTTTTTTTTTTAATTTTCGTTTGAGATCTCTAATGGATTAAAATATTTGGCATGTGCCACACGCTGCCTGGGTCTTCCAAGGATACCATCTTATCTTAAAGTGTTTTTCTTTTTGATCTGCAGGGTACCAGTATATTTGTATGTATATTGTAAACGACACGGGCGGACAATAAGTATAGAACAATAATTATCAACACTAACCTGTAACTACGTACCATTTATATATTCGACAAGCGGAAAATATATTGAAATGTTTATAACATTGTCATTTTTTATATAATACAACAACTGTCACTGAAGTATCGTTGTTTGATCATGCCTTACGCAAACACGTGTTGGTACATTTTATATAAAAACAAATTAAAACCATTTACGTGGTAGCTTTTGTACCTACATATCCATATTTTTTTTATACATCATCTTACACTGACTTTACATGAACATATATTAGATAAAATTCTTGTTAACACAGGAAAATTAATTTCAAGAATTGCTTTACTTAGACAACACACAGCTGAATTCAAGTTTCCACTTAGTTCTACAAAACTTTCTATGAAATTAATGAGCTGTGAATTACCCTTTTTGCACAAGGCCTATATAGATTACATCAGATTTGTCCACTCTACTCTCACACATGTAAAGTATTGTCCAAGACAGATTTATCTGTTAATGGATGATTCACACATATTCTTGTGATGGTCATTTAGAACATTTGCACCCATCCTTTTCTTTCCAACGCACCACTTACTAAATATATTGATGTATCGTCATTGAGAAAGAAATGTACGAGCCATACGTCAGTATACGACCAACAATCATTTCACCTGCCAGGTGCCTTACGACTTTTCGTTCATAGATTTCCAAATGATTGATGGATTTATTGTATACTGACGGGAAAACCATCATAATATTGATAATCGTTCATTTTGTACTAAACTAAGGGAGAAACATGACACCCCTGAAGAATTCCCTCGATGATAGTTTTAAAAAATATTCGTGAAATGTTGGTCGTACTTTTTCAACATGCATTTTAGAAATATAAAAGTTCTTTTGTTTTCAGTGGTATTCTTCATTCGAATTGATGGAATTAAAACCAACCACTTATCTCGAGGTCGATCGAGAATGCAAACTGTAAGTTAAATTATTAAAATATTCCTTTATACAGTTTAGACCGAATGTTTATGTTTTATAAGCTTAATATATGCTTTAAACAGCTGCAGATTCTTAGAATTTATTGAATTAATGGTGTACAAAATGTACATTTAAAATATAGAAATTTTCTTTTTAATTAGCTTGTGATTTTGCTTTTGCTTTTGTTTTTGTTTTTTGTTTTGTTTTGTTCTTTTTATGGACAAGCACTTTGACTTGATGACCATGTAGCAGTGTTTACACCATCTTATAAGCATTTGAAATTTTGGAAAATGTACAAAAGTGTATACAGCTAGTTGGTAGAAACTGTTGGCATTCAAGAAAGAATTAGCTTGTGATAGTGAAACAAGAGAGCATGGTAACGGAAATACACTTGTTAATCTTATTTTATTTTGTTTCAGCATCTATGGCACCGTCAGAGGCAAATTTTATCTGACACGATTTTGCGGAACAGTGTTCTATATGAGTCAATTATATTAGAGCTTATGAGAAGGCGGTTAGGCTTGAGACGGCAGAATGTTAACATGAATGTTCCTAGAACTGTAAGTCTCCCAACAACATTCATGACAACACCAAAACCATCGAGTGTGCCTGTCAAGGTAACTCCATCCCCGGAGAAAGCTGTTCCCGAAAGACATGCACATACTAGAATGTCCCAAAGAAGGTCACGACTTGTCGGAACTCCTCTGGAGCTAATGACACCATTTAGAAAGTCAGTGTCGTCAACCAGCAAACAAAATCAAAGAAATCCAACACGAGTAAAATCAAGTTCAACAAACACATTTAACAATAGAAGGACATCAAGTGTCGTAAAAAATAACAGACCGTCGAGGACATTTGACGGTGTGATCTCAATGAATAAACACGGTGGATTCGAATTCCAAACTCCAAGTGGTGTTAAGATTAAAATGCCACATAAATCTGGGAAACTTGTTATAAGGCACGTGACAAACGGTGTCGAAGTAAACTATGTTACTCCTCGGCCGAGGATGCGAGAAGAGGAAATGGAATTTGAGTTGTAATTTTGTATGAATAATGCGATGCTTTTTTTTATCAATAAAACGTTTAATTGAGTTGATATGTTAATACTAAGATTGGACCCCGTGGCGATATACAGAGTAACAAAAAGGGGTCTGGACCCGGAGATCCAAATTTTCCCCAATAATTGTTAAAAAAAAATACGCATATTCAATTGCATGTGTCTGTTAATATTAATTACTGTTTAAACTACATCGCTAAGTAGTATATCAATGTTTATAGAAAAAAACATTTTGATTTATACATGCAATTCCTCCAGTAGCGGTTCTAGGGAATGCAGGGGTTGGCACCTCTTTTTTATTAGCAAATTTGACATTTTCATGTGTAAAATTGACAAAAAATGGTAAATAATATCCTAGCACACACCCCTTATTCTGAGCAACCCCGGTTGTCACCCTTCTTTTTCAAGTTGTTTGGATCCGCCCCTGTCCTTGTAGCGTTGCATCACCAAACCCTCGATCGTAATGTTCAGGAAGTGTACGACAAACAGGGATGGTACATTCAACATGATACGTTCACAACGTCACAGATATCAATAATTTCTTCTACCTACAGTTTGGTAATGAGCAACAGGGTCGGCCAGTCGGTTTTAGAATGAAAAGGTGGAGTTAATAAAAGAAAACAAGGAGGCACAGCACGATTTTTTTTATGTTATAACAAAACAAAGCAGTATTTCATGTGAAAATGACTGCATCACACGTTTGGTTGATTTATTGATTCCTATCCCACTGAAAATTGAAAAAAAATATATACTTGAATTTAGGAGTAGCGTAAAACAATTTATAATGTATTGTACATATCTGCAGTGATCTTCTGTATAGGACTTCGTAAACTCTTGAATAAATCATGAAAATCAATCCCACGTTTTACAGCTGGAGAATCCTGGAGTCTGGTTACTTTCCTCTAACTTACATACTTTTAGTTTCAGTAACTTCGCCAAACAAAACTTGAAAGTAAACTTAAAAGACAAAAAAAATACAAATACTTCTAGTAAAAAATGTATAACCAAAGTAAAGTGACAAAACATTCTGCCCTTGACTTTAAAGATAAAAAATATCCTCAAGACAAGGAATCTACATAGATAGCTCTTCTAGTCCTTTTTAAGATTCCATGTCGTCTTTTTTATAAGATGTGAACAAAGTCGTTTTAAAACACCGTATGTGTTATCATACCATGAATGTGCCACGATATTCAAAGTTGCCATGCATGATGTTTAGTACGTGACATATTCAAGTACTCAATATCTAGGGTAATATATTCATAGTCTTTGTACGTATCAATAACATGATCACATTACCCCTCTCTGAAGCGGGCCAAAACACGGTTATACTATAACTGTCCCTCATAGAACTACTTTATGTCACGGAGGTCGAATTTTATGTGAATTTTATCTGACAAAACAAAACTAATATACAATATATCTTTGCTTACTACAGATAAAATACCAGCCCGGGGCAGGGAATATCCTAGATAAGTGGATGAAGTGAGAATCGCACTTCATTGGCAGGTTATATGTGCTATATCTAATGTCTAAAGATTTCTATTAAACCGGGTCGCATTAGCCTTAAATGTCAGATTTGTCTGTAATTGGATTATGTGTTGTTTCTATTAGAATACTGTCCTGACCCTGAGGCTTAATTTGGCTAGGAAGTCGGATTATTTCATCTACTGGTGCATGCATATTTCATTTGATAGCTGCGATTTAATTTTTGTTAAGAGCATTGTATTAGTCTGTTTTAGTTCTAGAAGTCTTCAAAGTAAAATCTTATATTAAACGATTTCAACTAATCAAATTGTATAAATAGATTTGATTTTGTATTATGCATACGAACTCCTGGAAATATTTTTGAAGTTTTTTTTAACAGACTTAACAGTCTTTATTTTCATGTCTTTGAAGTTGAAACAGCTATACTAGACTTATAAATCTAAAGAAAAAAAATCCGTGTGTGCACACTTCACATGCTTCATAATTTCATGCGACTTCAAGGAATTTGAATAAAGCGTGCATGATGTTTTATGTTGGTCAATTGACATCTTTATATATCCACGCGCGATTTTTAGAAGACCGTACTTGGATATTCAAATACTAGTAGCCCTTCTACACTTACATTTGCAATATACATGACGTATATGGGGGCAGTTTCAGGATTTTAGATTGGGGGGTGCGCGGACAGTTAAAATTTCGCGGAGCGGAGCGAGGCGAAAAATTTTTTGAAGTTAAATTTTTGGTATATTCTTCCAGAGTGGGTGCAATGTAGATATATCTTTTGTATAATAAAATTAGCGAGAAATTAAAGTTTCAACGTAAAATGCCTAAATCTACCTCTGACTACCCATGTTTTGCAAATGTTGAGGGGGGGGCAGGCCCGCCGCGTCCCGAGTGAATCCTCCCCAAGTATAGGTCAATCGGGAATTATCTATGTGTTTAATTGAATGTTTAATGTATTATGATATGCAAAAGTCACATTTACAGAGTTATCTCCCTTAATTTTGAAATCTATAGTGCATTCTATACAATTTTTATCTCCTAAGAGCACGGGTTATATGAAAAACTGTATGTTAATTTCTGTTTACTATGGCAATTCAAACAAAATATCAAAAATAAAAATATGTTGGCTTTTTACCCATGAATCACATTTTGCATGATTCTTAGCTGGAGTGCTACTTAAATATTCATCAGAATTATTGATTTTGAACCAGACATTTTGAAAAGGAGGGGTGTCAGCCGGGGTTCCTCGGAAAAAGGGGATGCGAGAATATTATTAGCCATTTTTTGGTCAATTTTACACATGTAATTAACAAATTTGCCAATAAAAAGGAGGGGTGCCAACCCCTTGCACCTCCGTACTGGATCCGCCGTTTTGTTTTTATCTGTGTCCTGAATTTTATTTCTTTCATTGCAAATGCACTTACATGTATACATGTATTTTGAAAATAAACAGAAAATCATACTTTAAGGATGATTTTTTTTGTATTAAAATGCATTTACAACACATTGCAAACTACATGTATAATCATGTATGTTATATTGGAACAAGGTATTATTCGATATACGGAATATTTATTTGTCCAAATATAAATGGTTATGACACAATATTGTCATAGGCGAAGAAAATTAAAAAAAAAAGATAGTGTTTTACAACATAAAATCAAAATCAAGATTAATTCTGATGAATATTTAAAATAAATTATTAAAAAAAAACTTGGGTGGTAGTGACGTAAATGGACATCATTGGTATTCAATAAAATAACTAATATATCAACATATTAAAATTACCATTTCCTGAATTCTTACATAAAATATTGGTGATTATTACTTTTCTTCCTGACATTTATATGTGTTAAATGACGGCTTTGAGTGTTATTAAAGAATTACTGTTCAAAAAGTAATTAATTTTACGTTCTGTCAATAATAGAAGTTTTATCTTGTATCTTACAATGTAATTCTTGTCTATATACAAATGTACATGTTTGTGTTGTGGACTGGTCAATGCATGCCACCATCTATATATTTGACCAGTGCTGCATTTATTTCATATTCGATTGTTTTTGGGGATATTTTTATAACATTCTATCTCTATTGCAATAGAGTTGGCACTTATTCTATACCTATCAGTTGTGGATCTTTCTGATTTGAATCTTTGGTTTAAATTGTAAATATTTTTTTTAATATTTTCCGATATTTTGGAAAAGCTTGATATTTGCTTCATAGTTGTTGTAGTATATTTTATATTATTTGTGTTAACCCAAAATTCTATAGTTAGGATTTTTATTTTTTTTCCTTTTAGAGGAAGTTTATAAAATTCAGATAGAAATACAACATTTTTTTGCTTTGCGGTGCGTGTATTTATAAATAAGTTTCAACTGAGGTAAGTATAAGTACTTACTGCCTTTTCCCATTAACACTTTGGTAGTTTGATAAAAATAAGAAATAAATTCCCGCATTGATTCTTCTGGGTATTCGCCCTTTTGTCTGTTTTCTTGTTTTTTTATGCAAATATCATGTGCATGTTTTTTATATATTTTTTTTTAAATTTGTGCGTGTGTATGTGTGTGTGTTTCTAATTGTATTTCTTTATGTTCTCTAAATCAATTGATTTGCGAGGATAAAGATAAATGCAGACACTGGGCAGATAAGGTAGAGACATTAATTTATTACCATTACATTTAAAAGTTATGCAGGTAGCAGTATATATATATATATATATATATATATATATATATATATATATATATATATATATATATATATATATATATATATATATATATATATATATATATATATATAGTTAATTGAACATCATTGAGTCTAAAGCCGTTTAAATGTATGTTCGCATTATAATCAAAGCCATTATTACTTTCAGGGGCGGATCCAGAATTTTAGGTTTGGGCGTAAAAAGAATAAAATGCCGAGCGAAACGAGGCAAGAAAAGGTTTATGGGGTATAGTTAGCGAAGAATCAGGATTTCATGCTGAAAAAAGAATTTCCCAATTTTAGAGTGTGCAAACGTCCCCTCCGCCCCTATGGATCCGCCACTGACTTTTTCCGTTGCTACACATCTAGTTTCCATGATGAACCAAATTGATTTAAGACATCAAGTGATTTTTGTAGCCCATTTTGGGTGCTCGACATATAATATAGTATCATCTGCTCAAAGCCGAGAGAGAGTTTATTGAGATGTCATCCAAAACAAGGGATTCCCAGTTGCCCCGGGTCAGTTTGGGTTTCATTGAGTTTCGGAACAATATTCAGTTTGTCTACGCATTGAACCTTTCCAAATTATAAAATTTGGATGGTCTTAGTTTCGGATTATGAATAGTTCTGTTTCGGAAGTGTTGCGCGTATTATTATATCGATGAATCACTCAAGTGCTTGTCAGAAAAGGTTTGTAAGTTAAGCGTCAAAAAAACATTGATTCAATATTTTTTGTCAACATGGCACAGGCACAACCAGCACAAGCACGGCCTTGGAATCCAAGTTTTAAGCACACTGACAGAGAAAGGTAAGTATTTTCACGTTCCTTATTTTATATACACATTTGGTTTCAAACTTTTGATATGTTTGGATATCATCCATGATCGAACACTGCACACTTTGTCACGGACGGACTATCATAGTTCAGACTCATGCCATATCATGCCATATGGAAAACTCTGTTTTTTTAAAAGACCCATAATAAACATTTTCACATCATCCTCCATTCCAGGGTTAAAATTTGGGGAGTTCTAATGGGGGCAAATGCGATAGAATATCTTACATGTACATGTAAATTTGTAATGATTTCCATTAGGATGAGTGGAATCTTATTTTTAGAAATTTTTTTATGAGATATTGCTATCGAAGTACTTGTTCAGGGAGGTACAAAGTTCAGTGGTCTCAGTATAGTGTGTTTGTTTCCAGTATTGGAGGTCATGTGTGCAATCCCTGATGAGTCATACGAAATACTGGAAATTGGAAGTCTCTGCTTCTCCACCAATCACGAAGTGTACTTAGAGTATATCTGTAGAGTGATAAATGGTTGGCTCATTCATAATCATGTGTCTTAGTGGGATGTTATGCTTAACTGCTGGCTTTTGCTTCTCTGAGTTAGAACAATAAAGATCCAGCTCAACAGGTCAGACTAGTACATAGAGTAGTCTGTTGGATAGTTCAGTTGTTCTTGTCCTGAACTGCCTGAAATACATGTATCTGCCTTAAGATGTGAAACCAAATAGCCAAACAATCAATTAATGAATATGCATGAGCTTCAAAATATTTTATTTATCTAAGATAGAACCGTAAACCAATTCCAAATTGTCTATTAATTTTAGGTAAATGTACATGTAAATTGTGATTTTGCAAAATTTAGGTCTGTTCTAAAGGTAATGTCAATTATAGCAATAGTTTGATATTTAGTTGTAAGTATGGTGTTCTCTATTTTTAGTTTAGCGACATAAGGCATACATTTGTAGGATCAGAATTCTTCAGTGGTAAAATATTAACCAAATTTTGACTTCAAAAACTGTTCAACATGTAAATTTCTGACTTTTTTCAGATGGATCTGTATATACCCTGCTTATTTAAATAGCAAGAAGTCGTTAAAAGAAGGACGAAGAGTACAGAAACAAATGGTTTGAATGACTTTTTTATTTTGTTCATATTATTATAAATTAATTTGAGATAAATACTGTAGTCTGATTGGTGAAAATAATTTTGTTATATCTCAATGAATAAAAAAATATTGACACACCCCTATTCAGTTAAATTCAGAGCTACTTGTTTAAAGATAAAAATATGTTTTAAAATTAATTTATAAGAATTGGCTATTGAAAAATAACGTAAATTTTCCGTGTGCATATTTTGTTTATTGCACTTTGCAAAATAAACAATATGCACATGGAAAATTTATGTTTTTTCAATAGACAAAATTTCTATTCTTGCCAATTCTTAATTAAATCTGCTCATAACAAGGTATTATTAATTGGAATTATTTTGGATTTAAGAAAATAAGTGAAAAAAATATTTCGTAAAACTTACCCCTACCAAGGGGGTTAGTCATGTCGTCATGACTAAGTGGGTTAGTAAGTTCCCTTGATGTTGTTATCTTAGTAACCCTACCCCTTAGCCATGCCAGCATGACTAACCCCCTTAGTAAGGGTTAGTTTTACAAATTTTATTTTTGGTCATTTTCTTAATTCCAAAATAATTCCAAATTCAAACAATACCTAGTTTTGTGATAACGTAGATCTATAAATAAAAGATGGTGACTAGAACTAGAAATTGGAGTCCTGACAGTTCTCGTTAATCGAAAATACTACAATTAGAAAAATGTTGTGTACCATAGTGTTTTCATTTTTCAGTGTTTGCTTGAAATTTCCACCTTTTTCTCTGTTTATGACTTGTCTTTTCTTGTTAAACTCCATGAGATCAGATTTCATGGTTAACTTTTTCAGACAGAAGCCAATACGCACTTCCAAAGTTACAAAAATTGGAAGTTCGAATGATTTTTCAGTGGCCCGAAAAAAATTAAAAATTATATGAAAACATTTTTTTTAAAGTCCTAAATCTATGTCTAGTAATAAGTATATCCTGTAATAATGAAATTACATAACCACAAACACTCATTCGATTCAGACTATTTAGATACATGTACATGTATGTCTAACCAAAAATAAATAGAACATTACAACACCCCAAAATTTTTTGAAGTCTGTCTGGCTTCCTAAGAACATAATTTTAGGGACCCAAGGCAGATTTTAGGGGCCGGGGCCACCGGGCCCCTGGCTTAATTCGAAGACTGTGAAGTTAACAATTAAACTTTTAATTGAATAACACAAAACAATGATGTTTCCCCAATTTAAAATTATGCTGCATACTTCCCAATTACCATGTAGCAGAGGACTGGGTGAGGATTATTGGATAGTTATGTAAAATGTCAACAATATCATTGTTTTTATGCCTGCTACCTCCTAAAACATTGCTCACCACCTTTTTCTTCAAGTATTTAAGTAGCAGTCTTTCTAAAAATCAGGCATAAGGTGATTCGTGCATGTCAAAAGCCCACTGAATTCATTTCTATTTCTTCTTCAGAAACACTTACTGATCACATAACCTGTCTTAGTTTTTCATTTGGTTGTTGCGCTTTTGAAATAAAAATTATATAGATTGTACATGAAATTTGCACTTAGCAAGAATTACATGTATTGTTCTTGATTTGGCTTGGTTTGGGTGATTTTAGTGGGAGATGAATGCATGACTGTCTAAAAAGTGCAGATCTGAATGCAGAAAAGATTATTGTTATGTGAAAGCATAGCATAAGTAACTGAAACCATCGTTTGTTTAGTGGGTTTTTCTTAACCATGAATCACTGTTTCATTGGCAATGTCTGAATTAAATGTGGACTGGTACTTAAAATTTGAATATTGACCAATGATACAGGAGGAGTTCTTTGTCTCATTGTGAGGACTTATCTTGCCAAGTGTTCTAATAAGTGTAGGTCCAAGGTCCAGGTGGCCAGGACCCTCAATTACTGACCTTGGACCTATGAATTTTCATTTACTTACGGCCCAGTATTTTTCAATGTCATGTTAATGAGTGCATCTGGTTTTCCGTAATTGGATCTTTGATTTGAAACTTGGAAAAGTCCAGGACCATGCTGGAAAGTAAATTGAAACCCCTGCTTGCATTTCACATACATATATATATATATTGCACAATTAAAAATTAATATTTCAAATTGAGACTTCACACTTTCTGCAGCAATATACATTACATATTATAAAATGTCTAGGTCACCACTGCCTTGATGCTTAAATTATTTTAAACAGGGTGAGATACATGCAGTTTTCACTTACAAATCTGAACTATTAATTATCTCTTATTTGTGTCTTATAGTGTGTAGAGAATCCAACGGTACAGGAAATAAAGGATGTGTTGTTACAGGCGGGTCTCCAGATTGGTATAGAGGTTTGTAAATCTACATGTAACCGCCACTTTATTATTTTTTATGCCCTGCCACACAAAGTGGTGAGCTACATGTATTATGTAATAACATCTGTAAAGTTTCATGTCTCTCCATCCATTTGTCAGACTCCAATCTCAACTTCTCAGCCAATCTCGGGATCTCGTTGGTTCCAAGCAGGTATTGGCCGAGGATGTACCGATTTGTCAGACTCCCGACATTTTTCAGATGACCAGATGATAACTTGAGAACAGAACAATGAATTTTTTTAAACAGAATCATAAAATACAGATTAGGTTTAATTTTCAGCAGCCTTTTGTTGTAGTATAAAGGCCTTTTTGAACATTTTGCCTCCCCCTTTTTTTCACCATTGCGTGCTGGGTATGTTCCATTAATGTCTTATTTTCCCCATTATTCTTACTGCCTGATATCTTTTATCTCAGGCTTACTGCCTTGATGTTAAAACATACATATATCAGCAAGTTACATCCAATTAACCATGACATCACCAATAACCAGAATAAAGTTTTTAACATTTCAATTGTCACAAAAGATTAAACTGCAGATTTTCCTTCAGTAATGAGTGGTTTAATTTATTTATCCACTCGAGATGGTAAAATTATGTGAGCTTTAGCCATCATGATAAAATTTTGATTTTGCCATAGAGAGTGGAGAAAAGATTTAAATTTAGAATAGGCTGTAGGAGAATTGGTTTCTCCCATGATATCAGTAGAAAATTTGAAAATGTAAAATGGCGGGAAAACTCGCACAAATTAATCACTGCTCAGTGATTGAAAAGTCACATGCATTTTTAGCTCACCTTGCCAAAGGCCATATGAGCTATTGCCATCACTTGGCATCTGTCGTCGTCGTTAACAATTATACAAAACTCTTCTTCTCTGAAACTACATGACTAATTAGAACCAAACTTTTATTGAATGTTCCTTGGGGTATCCGGCATAGAACTTTTTTGAGAATTTTTGATTCATCGAAAAATATGGCCCCTGTTACTAAAAGTAGAACATAGGGGCCAGACAGTAGTTTTTTGCATATATCTCCAAAACCTTTAGATTAAGCTAAATTTGACATGGTTACAAGTGTTGAGCATGATGAGATCTGTCTCTGGTCAAATTTTGGTTTTAATCCGTTAAGCCATGTTGAAGTTATTGCCCTTTTTCAACGATTTTTGCCATATTTTTAATGTTATTTCTTTCAAAAATCTTCTCCTCTGACACTACTTGACCAACTGAAACCAAACTTGGTATGAATGATCCTTGGTGTATCCTGCACAGAACTGATGTGGGGATTTTTGATCAGTCAAAATAACATGGCTGCTGTTACTTACATAGAACATAGGGAACAGACTTGTAAGAGTTATTGCCGTTGAAAGGTGAAAAATGACTTTTTTTTACAGTTTTCAGTGAATATCTTGAAAACCATGATAGATTAAAAGAAACTTTCAGTTGTTGAAATGATGCTTATGATAAGTCCTACCAAAGACTTCTTGAGTAAAATTGTTGGACAACTTCTTGTTAAATTTATTGCCTTTGAAAGGCAAAATTCAACCAGGTGAGCCATTCAAGCTCCTGGGAACCTGTTGTTAATCACTGTCTTAGAATAGGAGAAACTGCATTTAACTATATTTTATACAAAATCCATACTAATATGAGCAAGTTTATAAAAACCAGACAGGAGATGATTCAAGCATTTCTAAAACCCACCAAATTTACTGTCATTCACTTTTTTCTTATTCAGAAATACTAACAGACTATATGACCAGTCATAGATAAGTCATTTGTGTGTTGCCCTTTTGAAATAAAATTATAAAAAAATATGCATGAAATTGTCCTTGATTTTATTTGATTTGGTTTCATTAAGTGGGGAAGGAATCAATGTACAATTTTCTAAAATACAGATCTGAATACAGAAAGGACTACCATTACATGAAAATATAACGTAGAACAAAAAAGCATCGCCTCTTTGGTGGCTTTTTCTACACCATAAATCACCTCTAACATAGGCAGTGCCTGAACTTTATACGGACTGGTACTTAATAATTATATTAGGCCAACAACAAAAAAATAGTCTAGTTTCCTGCTACCAGAAAAAAATAGGGTAGATAGGTAAGGAAGTTATTTTAGTTTTAGCTCACCTGGGGAAAGCCATGTGAGCTAATGCTATCACTTGGCGTCAGTCATCTTCATCCTTAACATTTTTTTAAGAACTGTTCTCCTCTGTCGCTACTTGACTAATTGGAACCAAACTTGGTATGCATGGTTTTTGGGGTTTCCTGCATAGAACTGATTTGGGAATTTTTGACCAGCCAAAAAACAAGGTCATTGTTACTAAAAATAGAACATAGGGGTCAGACAGTAATTTTTGCATATGTCTCCAAAGCTGTTAGGTATAGCTAAATTCTGTTGTGTGTAGTAATATTTTTGTTTTAATCTGTGAAGTCATGTTGGAGTTACTGCCCTTTTTCAAAGTTTTTTACTTTTTTTTAATGTTATTTCTTTCAAAAATCTTTTCCTTGACATTACTTGGCCAATTAGAACCAAACTTGTACCAAATGTTCCTTGGGGTGTTTTGCATATAACTGTAGTAGGGATTTGTGATCTGATGAAAAACATTGCCGCTGTTACTAAAAATAGAACAAAATGGTCAGACAGAAGTTTTTCGCATATATCTCCAAAATTTTTAGGTTTAGCAAAATTGTGACAGAGTAAAAGTGTTTTGCATACTGAGATCTATTTGTGGTCATATTTTCATTGTAATCATGTTGGAGTTATTGCCCTTTTTTTGACGTTTTTGCCATATTTTTAATGTTATTTATATTTATTTTTTCAGGTAGTTACCTGACCAATAAGAACCAAACTTGGTTTTAAAAATTCCTTATGGTTTTCTGATGTGGGGATTTTTGATCCATTGAAAAAAAAAAAAAAACAGAACAAAGGGGTCAGAAGTTTTTCTCATACCTCTCCAAAAATGCCAAGTTAAGCCAGTTTTTTTTTAATTCTTTTTTATAGGGCCTATAATGATCTGCAAGGGAACAAAATTGTTGGACGACTCATTAAGTGCAAAAATGTGATGTTTTAAGCAGTTTTAAGCCACTATCTTGAAAACTACAATAGATAGAAAGAGACTTTCAGTTGATGAAATGATCCTGAAAATAAGTCCTATCAAATTCTTCATTGAGTCAAAATTTTGTCAAATCCTTTGTTAGAGTTATTGCTTTTGAAAGGCAAAAATTTAACCAGGTGAGTGATTCAGGCTCCTGGGAGCCTCTTGTTTAATAATATTTTACATTGAGTTAATGGAGAAACATTCTACACTGTAACGGTACTTTAGACAAAATGACCATAAGATGTTTAGGTTACCAGTAGGTAAAAAAAAAAGTAATACTAATAGGGTAGGTAGGGTAGCAGGAAACTGATTTTTTTTATTATTTTTATTTTTTTTTTTGGCCTTAAATTCAGTAAAGAAGGAACAACCTGTAATACATGTAAAAGTAAGAGTTGTAGGTGTTGACAATTCCTTTTTTTTCAGAATAAAGTATATGGTAGAGAATTAGACCACCGAGACCTCAAATTTAGAGGACGAGTCCGGGTCCAGCTTCGTCATGAGGATGGCAAACCATACATAGATAAATTCCCTGATCGTAAGTACATATATTAATTTTGGTTGCATTTTGAGAATGTGTCATTTTTAGTTATCTCCAGAATTACTATGGGTCATCATCCAGATAGACAAGAATTTCTTATGCTGTAAACTTTGAATCCTGCATTTTTTTTTTTTTTTAATTTTCTTTTACAAAATTTGAATTTTTTTCTTACTTCTAAAAATGACAAGCCATGTAGAGTTTTGTGAGAGAGATAGGTATTCAACAACCAAATTTTGTTTTTAAAAATTTCATCTATTTCTTATTACAAACGTATTCTTTCTCAAAATAGAATTTTGATTTTTGATTAACTGCAACAGTACAGAGAAATAAATTACATTAAAATTCATTGAAAAAGGGAGATAACTCTTTCATTTTGTGCAAACTTTGGTTGATTTTTTGGGGAATTGTAAAATCATTTTCTGAGCCCTCCATTGTTAATCTGAAATAATCTTTGTATTGTTGAACTTATTTATCTGATAAAAACATTACAGTGGAACAAAAAATCTCATGGGATAATTTATAAAATTTACTATGTGTGATCCATATCATAGGAACTGCCTGGTTTTTAAATGGGCAGTCTCAAGATAAAAACAGTATGGTTGGAAATTATTTCATAACAAATAATATTTTGTATTGCTCCACTCACTATTCATATATCCATTGAAATACACAGGTAACTAACATTTTGGTCTCCAAGTACATGTATTTTTAAGCAAATTATAGAAAAAGGATTTGTATGATCATTACAGAAGCTCCGTTGTTTTGTTTTTGATCAATTTTGTTCATTTTGTTATTTATACAACCAATGACTTGTTACATTGTAAAAAGGGCATGGAGAGATTTTCTCTGATTTCATGCCGATAATAGAATATACACAATATACTAGACCTTTAAACATTTAATTATTTCTCCCCATTTGGCACTGAAATTTACCTTGAAAATTGAAAATTCATAATTTGCTTTCTCAGGTGGAGAAATGCTTTGATACTCTCCAATTAGAAGGAGAATTTATATGCAACTGAAAAAAAGAATGGCTTAAGGAGGTAGACCTAGGGTAAGGGATTATGAAATCAATGATATGTTTGCATCATACTCAATTTCACCAAAACATCTCAAGCTTTTGTTTGAAGCAGAATAGAATCAATCCAAGTTAATTAGGTGCTTACTTAAGATTGATGTAAAATGCTGAATACAAATGTTCCAATGATTTTTAAGGGTTTTAAAAAGGTCTACCCAAGGTCTACCTCCTTAACAGAAATACATTCATACAGTACAGAAATATTCTTTATAAGTTGTTTTTGTTGCAGGTGATTCATTGTTTAAATACATCTGTGAAACTATCCCTAAACTGAAGACCAGACAAGCAGGGGCCCAGTCATCACAACAGCCAGCACAGGCACAACAATCTGGCAAGGCTCAGAAAAAGAAAGGCAGGAAGGGGAGATAACTCTAGAACCCCCCCCCAACACGAACTGATAGAAGTGAACATTGTTGTCGATTTCAATAAAGCTACAGACTGTTATATTGATATTTGAACTCATGAAGAGGCCTGGTAGAGTTTACTGGGTTGAAAGGTGTATTTGATTTGATTGTAAGGAAAAATGAGATGTGACTTCTTGAAGAATGAAAAGATGGTTCATTTTTTTGTACACATTTTATAATTATATATCGGTATGTGCATGTTTTTCCATCAGAAGTTTATTTATTTGTCAGTTTGATGAGTTTACCGTTCTTTATTTACTGTAATTATTAATGTGCATTTCATTTATTTGTTGGCATCAATTTAAAAGTTTTTTTTTGCAAAATTTCATAACTTCATGGAGGTTTTGAATTTTTTGTTTTCATTTGAGTAAATAAGTTTTAAATTCAGATTTTACTAGTTTATGTTGCAAATTTGACGTAATGGTTTGACTAATCCACAAAAAAACAAGTGAACCCTTTGATAAATAGTAATCAATATATTACATCTTTGTTATTTGTTATAAAAAAGTGTTCAAAGTCTGCACGCGTGGAACAAGATGTTGAGTAAAGAGGTTTCCATAAAAAAGGGGGGTACCTAACTATTACATGCTCATTTCTGGTTAAATAGTAAAGCTAGTCCAAAAATTTTCCACTTTAGAATATCAAAAATTGTTTTAATGATATTAAAATAAATGATGTTAAAGATTGACCTATAATTCTGTAGTTCTTAAATGCAAGGACAGACAGAGTTATCTTTCTTTTTTTACACCACTTCTATTTTTTGATGATTACAAAACACATTTTAAACAAGTTTGTAGGATCTGCTATGAAATAAAAGGGTTATTGCATGAATATTTGGAATATTATCCCTTATAGAATAGGGATTTAATTTGGTTGGCTTCTTGAAGTGCATAGTAGCTATGCCACTGATATTGCACTTGCAAATTCTTTCAATATAAAATTCTAGTTAGTACAATATTTCCAAGTTTTCATGCAATAAACCTTTAAAATTATGGTATGAAATTCTGAATATATTACAAATATTAATGCCATTCTGAGTGTAATCAGTGGTGTAACATCAACAGTAAAGCTCAAGCCTACTCATAATTCATCTCATCCCAAAACAGAAACAGAATGTTGTCTGTGCCTATATCCACACATTTCCACTTTGCTATGCTAATTCTATTCATTCAGGCTTTCATTTTAATTTGAATTTGAATTTTTTGAAAAGGCCAAAATGTTCCTTCAAGTTTGAATCAATATGAAGGTTAAACAACCATCTTATGACATTTCAGAGTGCTTGAATCTGTTTTCAGTAGGGGTTTGGTCCCCTGAATCCCCTACCTAGACCCTGCCCTTGACCCATTTACAATGTATCGTTTGCTATGCCCCTTGCAATGCAATACTATGGTAATAATTATGACATTATCATAAGGCCTAGCGTTATCCCTGCTGATGGGTTGATATCTTTTCTCTGTGTATACTGTCACAGTCATACTGTTGTTTTCAGATTTGGTAACTGTTGTTTAAGGGAGTAGACTTATATGTAGGGTAAGGGACACAACTTTTACAAATCATTGGAACTTTGTATTCACCATTTTACATCAATCTCGTGTAAGCATCAAAGTGACTTGGATTGATTTCATTCTGTTTCAAATGAAAGCTTGATAGGCTTTGAGGAAATTGAATATGATGCAAATATAGCAATAATTTCAAGAGTTATGTCCCTTACCCTATGTCTACCTCCTTAATGTCTGGTAATAGTATATGAATGACTGGTAATGTATGTATTTCATTGTTAAGAAAACATAACTTATGATCAATAAACAAGCATTACATGTAACAAACTTATTATATTCTTCTGTCGATTAGATATCATGTGTCCTAAATAAGGCAGATTTTTATCATATTTAACAGAAACTTTTCACTTTGTGTAAAATGACTATATATGGTATCAGTTTATAGATTTTAAAAGTTTTGAATTCACTAAAATTCCCGAGTTATGCCTATAACTTGACAGTCAGTATTGGTAAGAAAAATGAACTATGTTTAAAACTCACTATTGGCTTTGCTTGACAGCAGGTCTAAACCTCTCAATCGTCTCTTTGAAATTTTGTTAAAAGTCAAATCATCAGTCTTGTGTTAAACTTCATACATTGATAGGACTGGTGTATACGAAGACACATTCAGGTAATATTTTTTTTTTGTTTCTAGATGCAGGTACAAATGTACAAAATGTACTTGTTACACAGGCAAATATTTTCCACCTTAAGTTCATGTTAATCCAGCTTGACATGAAATTAACGTGATTTTTCACTTAACACGGACTTCATGTGAACAATTCACGTGAATTTCAAGTGAAGGCTGTATTCACCCAAATTTCACGTGAACTCTGTCATGAAGTTATTTGCTCAATTCAGATGAAAATTACGTGAAATAATTTTGCCTGTGCATAGACCACGAGAGTATGCGAAGTAAAGCATGCAGTGTACATGTAGATGAGATTTGCTATCCCTCCCCCAAAAAATAAACAAAATAAAACAACAAACAAAACGAGCAACGCTCTACGTAAACAAAATAAAATTCTTATGATATACACGTTTCCTAGTGTACAAGTACTTGTTTCATTGTGAAAGTAGCCCACGTTCCATCAAAAACCAAACAATTAATACAAAATATGGCAAAAAAAACAAACAAACAAACAAAAACGCTCTCCGGTTCTTGACATATTTGCACTGACAGTGAAACATTTGTAGGACATATTTCAGATACTTAGTACCTTAATTTGTGTTGTTCTCCAAACTTTATCAAATTTTTAAATTAAACCTGTATAATAGTCTGTTACATAACTTGTGTTTGTTTGAAGCCGGTTTTAAAACCTATTCATGATTTCATTATATTTTAACGAGAATCCAGTAACGACAAATATAATACATTTTTGATACGAGCGTCTACTGGCATAACAACATATTGAATTTATCAACATAAATATCACCTGTACTCAGCGGCGGAACAAGGATTTCTGGTTAGGAGTATCTAGATAGGGGTTTGTCCTGGATGTCTGAATATGAGTTGGTCCAGGATTTCTAGTTAGGGTATCTATGCAGGGGTTGGTACAGGATTTAAGGATAGGCGTGTCTAGGCAGGGGTTGGTACAGGATTTTAGGATAGGGGTGTCTAGGCAGAAGTTGATTCAGGATTTCTGGATAAGGGTATTAAGGCAGGGGTTGATCCAGGATTTCAGGATAGGACTGTCCAAGCAAGTGTTGGTCCAGGATTTTTGGCTGTTTAGGGGTGTTAAGGCAGGGGTTGATCCAGAATTTCAGGAGGGTTGTGTCTAAGCAGGGGTTGGTCCATGATTTTTGTCTGGTTAGGGGTGTTAAGGCAGGGGTTGATCCAGGATTTCAGGATAGGGGTGTCTAAGCAGACAAAAATCCTGCTTAAACACCCTATCCTGAAATCTGGACCAACCCCTGCTTACACACCCCTATGCTAAGCAGTGGTTGGTTCAGGTTTTTTGCCTGGTTAGGGATGTTAAGGCATGGGTTGATCCAGGATTTCAGGATAGAAGTCTAAGCAGGGATTGGTCCAGGTTTTTTGTCTGGTTAGGGGGTGTTAAAGCAGGGGTTGGTCCAGGATTTAAGGATAGGGGTGTCAAGGCAGAGGTTGATCCAGGATTTCTTGTTAGGGTGTCAAGGCAGGAATTGATCCAGGATTTCTGGTTTTGGTGTCAAGGCAGGGGTTGATCCAGCATTTCAGGTTAGGGTTGTCTAAGCAGGGGTTGTTCCAGGATTTTTGTCTGGTTCGGGATGTTAATTAAGGCAGGAGTTGATCCAGGATTTATGGTTAGAAGTGTCAAGGCAGGGGGTTGATACATGATTTCAGGATAGGGGTGTCTGGGTAAGGGTTGATCAAGGATTTCTGGTTAGGGGAGTATAGTCTAAACATTCACATTAATGATTCCTTATTCTAAAGTTCAACAGTTATAACATGTTGGACAAATAGTGTCAAAACCCCCATTTTATATCACTGACCTAGACCGAAACTAAACGGCTCATACTCAAAGATTTTTTTTCTAAAAAGTTGTACAAAATAGTCAAGCAAACTAACATATGTAAATAAAAAAAAGAATTATGAAATGGGACACAAAACAACCGCGAAGCAAGGTTCTGACTATAGACACATATTACAGCGAGTTATACAGTTAACTTCAGGGAATAAAGTTAAATGACCAGGCATTACCTGATACAATTATATAACTGGGCAATTGACAATGAGATTTTAACTTTCTAGTTATTTAGTTTGATAGAAAGCTTAAATATGTTTTGTCAATGGTCAAGTTAACTACCTAGCTAAGGCATCAGGTGATAGCCATTTAATTAAGGTAAGACTAACTCTATTCCCTGCAGATAATCATTTTACTCGCTGTTTAATAAACCTAACATGACTAGAATAAGGGACAATTAGTCAAGAACTGACGTTCTTATACACGATGACCTTTTCCTTCATTTACAGAGTCTTAGATCAACCCAAGCTGAGTAGGTCAAAAACTGGTGACATAGACCTTATGCTCTTTGCGTGAACATTTTCCATAGCAACATAAAATTCCTAATGACAAATGATACCTACATTTGCCTATATATTTATCTCGTTTAAGATATATCTCAAACATCTTTATCAATGATATTTGCGAAGATCTTAAAAGTTTACAATTAAACCCGTAGTAAAGATTATTTTCACGTGAGGATATACATAACTTTAAGAGAATGATTGATTGGGACTACACGTGTTTAGTTATGTCATTCTTTAGAGCATAGTTTTATTAGATATAAACAGTCTTCTCTACAACGATCGGTAAGTCTTTCATGTAAAATTATCAATTGATCAAAATGATTTATCTCGTGAAAAAATTTGAATAAAGCTGATCTTAATATTAGTGTATTGGGAACGATTAATTTAGAGCCACCCGGAACCGGACGTCCAAGCAATCTCTCTGTCGTTTGGTACAATTTATCGAAATTAAAATCATACAAGAAGATGGATTTCTAGTATTAACTTGTATCTTTCATATGTTTCTTTACAATCAATTTAAAGATACATTTGGACGATACTGTTAAAAAAATATTATCTTGTAGTGTTCCTGTAATTATCAAAACTGACAACTTGACTAAGTACGGGAGAATGTAAATGTTTTAATGATTTCTCTTATATTTCGAAAACATATTAAAGTGAGAATTAATTTATACTTCTCATTTTTATTAAACTTTGATCATTGGAAACCAAGTGGTGATTCTGCAGGCTGTTACATAGGACTACGCGTAGTGGACGATGGAGACACTACCGAGCTTTCCCAAGAAGTTATTTTTTTCGATGTTCTATCAGTTCAAATCATGAAAATAGTGTTCGTCCGTCCGCGGAGCCTCTTTTTTTTATTTCGTCTCTCTCCGGTCACCGCTTCGACTGGTATTGGTAAGTAACGTTCCAATGTCCTATATACTTTTGTAGATTATAGGCTATACGGACACACGGTTATACTTTTGTTTATCTTTCCAATAAAAAGACAAGGTGATTTATTTTCAGTGTCACTGTCATACATGTAGTACATGTTACAAATGTGCATGTTATCGTGATATACCAAAATAAAACCATGTATGGGAAACACATTACCTGTCTTGTAAAACCTGTGCAAACAGTATCTGAATAACTGGTAAACTGTCTAAACCAAACACCCGGGCATGTCTTCCATGTGGTTATTAATTTAGAACCTGTTAAAACTGGTTATCTGTTCAAATGCATTAACTTTCTTTATTAATTCAAATGTAAGCCCGATAAGCCATGTATCATTACATAACATCGCAGAACAATAGAATTGTTGGTTTGTTCAGGTAATACAGGTTTCGCTTTAGATGAAATACACAAATGATTAACAGGCTATTTTTATATACCACGTGTAACATATTTTACTTCAACAACACAAATGTTACGTTGCTGTAGGCGAATACACATCAAAATAAGGTTTTATAGATTTAAGATGTAGAAAATTTTAAAAGGTAAGAAATATTGTTATTTTACTTGACGTTTGGTAATAGGACAGACTGCCACGCCGTCAGAAGGGGTAAAAAAAGCTACATGCATGTAAAGACATAAATGTAGTCGAAGTTAAGATTTTCGCTAATTCACTGCGTTTAAACGCCGCTTACGCTTCCGATGTTTACAAACATATGTTGTTGCTGTAAAAATTAATATTTACGTTTTTCTGTACGTATTCTGGATCAATTCCGATTTTACTGTTATAACTGCTACAGTAAAACCCGAATTAATCAGAAACGAAACGTTAAAACATCACAAATGAGGGTTCCAAAGAGCATTCTTAGACAATTCAAAGGAGTCGGGCGGGTAGGCAAGTTTTCCTTGAGAGAATGAAAAGTTTTTGTTAGTGTTAATATATTGAAGTTTCTATAAAAGGGAATAGAAATATGCATTTAATTACTCAGTAATGTACATGTACTACACAAGTGAATATTCATATTGTTAACTGTTTTTCATATTTTTCGTTTAGGAAAAATATTGGTTCAGGGTTAGGCCCCCTTTTCTTTGGATTAACCGCTGTCAATTATCAACCAATTCACCTTACTTTACAATACCAAAAAAATAATTGATACAAATGGGAATGCTTACCATTTACCTTGCAAAAAGCTTTTTATTTTAAGGTAGCGGCTTTTAAGTTTAGGATAAACATAATTTATTGGTAAAATCAGAGATGCAGATGGGCACCAACTAAATGCACTATTATTTAATTGAAGAGTGGATATATGAAAAGACAAAAAATCAATTTAGGAGCTCTCCCTAATACATGTACATCTTGACCAACAACCAGGATCGTTATGGGAAAATGCAACTTAAACAAACAACAACAATTAACATTTCTGTTTTGTACAGTCGGGTAAATAATGGCATGCAAAACACTGACCTACATGTACTCATTCTAGGAACATCCATTTAATTTTTATTTGAGGAGGTCTAAAGTTATATCCTAGATTTTATTTCCATAGTTATTTTTTTCCAATTTTTATTTTTTTATTTATAATTACTCGCCCTCTAATTACTTGTGTATTAATCATGAGTTCTGATCCGGGTTATTTAATTTAATTATTGCTTTACCACTCTCCCCTTTCAAAATCAAATCGGTTATTCCTATAACCACCTCGCACTTTTGGTACATATAATACATATGTGCATGTATACATGTACGTTGATACGGGGTTATTACAAGAGCATACTCTTACATAACAGTAATTAAAGTGACAAAATGTATGGAAATTTTAAAAGGGAATTGGGGTACGTGCTGGTTATTATTAGGCCTTTTTCCGACGCTAGCAACAACCAGTTTAATATCCGCCAGGGTCCCAACACCAAATTCCTGAAATGAAAATCTAAATATATAAAGGTACATGTATATCGCGTATCTTTATTTCCTGGAGTACTTTCATGTATAGATATTTTAAACCTGGCCCTAGTTATAACACACCCTAAGGTTTGAGATATCGGTGTTATCTGCCTATGAAGTCTCGAGCTCCTAGTGAATGAGTTATTGCTGTGTCACAAGTCTACTTTAATCAATGAATGACTCAATTAAAGTTGTAATTCTTTTAATTGGAATGCGACATTCTCCCTCTTCTTCCTTTTATCCTGGCACATTGTAAAGAAAAAAAAAATAACTAGGAGTCGATCATTTGATTCCAAAGGGGACCACATTTTTAGTGCCCGGATGACATATCACAACATGACATATCTATTATTTTGAAAATCGGGAGTCTGATAAAAGGAAAGTGCTACATGTGCATACATAAAGAATAGATTGCTATTGACAGGATTACAAGAAAACATCTACAGAACTTTAAAGTGTTATCTCTTGTAAGAATCAGACAGTGGGTGAAACATTGTATGAGAGAACCCACCGTTTTGAAATTTTTTGACTATTAGCTCCATAAGAATCAAGGAAGAAAGACAAGAATTTCTATATCATGTTGGTGCATTAAGTTATAATTTCATTGAAATGCTCTGAAAATGAATATTTCAAGAGCAGATATTTCTGTCAAAATCGAATTTCTCTAACATTTTATTGAACAATTTTTGAGCAAATCCAGTGTTGCAGAGATCAAATAATGGTCTTTCCAAATAGAGAAAGCATCCTTGAGTGAGATTTTATCGTCAGATTGGTGGGGTTTTGACAGGCATGTGTCTGATTTTTCCCATTTTCCTGATTCTTACAAACACTTACACTTAAGACATAGAATAGAATAAACTAATTTTATTTTCAATATATGGTTGACCAAATATTAGTTTTGATCTTGATAGAGAATGTTTTAAGCGGAGATAGAATTGGGAAGTAAAAACTTGTTTTTACCTGTCCGATTCTAATTCTTAGTGAACTCTGATGCTTTGGAAGTGTGAATATTTCCTGGTTCTGGCAAAAAAACATCGTATCTCAATGTTTCAATGAGAGCAGCTTGATTTTCTCTAAATTTACTTTTACTAGAGTTGCTCATTTACTTTCGTTACTTTGTATGTGTTATCTTGGTTATTTTCCGTTTCCCTTACCTAGTCTTTGTCCCTGAATTACATTCATTTGATTTCCGCTAGAATCTTGGTCCCCTTGATTATTCTTCACTTTACGAGACAGTTAATATTTGTTACTTGTTCGAAATCATTTGATATTTCGATACCTAACATCCCATGGTTTTTCCATGATTATGCATTGGTGCATGTGAAACTCTTACAGGCAAGCGATGGTACCTTTGATTATTTTTTTTAACTTAATTCTAAAAAAAAATAAAATGCATTTACCGCACATAGAAAACACTCAAGGTATATAACTCTTACAATAGAACCTGCCTGAATTAAGTATAACACACCATTCTTACTGTAGAACTCTTATTGTAGAACCTGCCTGAATTAAAGATGACACATCACTCTTAACTGTAGAACCTGTCTTAATTTAAGATAGACATCACTCTTATTGAAGTACCGGACTAAAATTAAGATGACACATCACTCTGATTGTAGAACCTGTCTTAATTTAAAATGACACATCACTCTTATTGTAGAATCTGCCTGATTCTTACCTATAACTATTCTCATTGTAGATGACTAGCACAAAAGAACGTTAAGGATCTGAACATGGCTTCTACAGACGACATAAGTATAACTGTATCCTCTCAAAAGGAACTTGCCACCACTGATAAAAATGAAGGAGTAAGTTTGTAATCAAAAAAAAAAATTAAAGGAACAATATAATATGAGAGATAAAGTTTGTAATCCACCTTTTATTTTTACTTCATGGCTCGTAATAATTTTTTATGATGTATAAGATTTGATACATAAATGGGGAAATATTGCTTGATAAAACTAGTACGATATCTGGAAATATGCACAGATGTACTCATTTCCATCCCCTTTTCGTCCTTTAAATTAGAAGCGGCAAATCTTATATTCAAGGACCACTTTACTGGGAGTATAATATATATAAATCTCACGTTACAAGACGTTGGTAAATTTAATTGTTATTTCTCCGTTGGCTTTTAATCTTTTTAATTCAAATTTTGATAAACAACTGGACCTATGATTTTTTAACGAATAGTTTGAACCCAACGATAAAACCACTCGTTTTATTTGGTTACAGAAGGTAACAGGAAGACTGGTGCTGGCTGTGTTCGCTGCTATCCTTGGCTCTCTACAGTTTGGTTTCAATACTGGCGTCATCAATGCTCCTGAGGGTGTAAGTATTAGGTGTATATTTAGATGCTTATTATTCCAGCCTCTTCGAATTTTCCAATTTTTTTTTAATTTGAGGTAAAGATGAAATCTTGCTTTTAAGTCCTGCTCAAGGTCAAAGGCAAGACCAGAAATTTCGTAAAGACGGTCAGGAAAATGGGTATCCAGGTTATTATTGTCCAATGCTAGACGGTGTCCTCTGAATGGTTGTCTATAACTATATTTCATCATTTATCATTTAACTGCACTAGTTACTGTCTTAAGGGCATTTCCGGCTGATAATTCAATTTGATTTGTAGCAACCTTTGTGTTTATTTTGTATTTTGTTTGGTACTGTATCGTCGATTGGTCGCAGTCTGCTGTTCAAATAATCCTATACACAATAAATTTTTGTTACACTTTTGAATCAAATCTATACTAAAAGGAATGTTTCTATTTTTTTAAGTAGCACTCCAGCTAAGAATCATGCAAAAAGTGATTTATCGGTGAAAAGCCTATACATTTTTATTTTTGATATTTTATTTGAATAGCTATAGTAAACAGAAATTAACATGTGGTTTTTCATATAACCCGTGCTCTTAGGAGATAAAAATTATGTAGAATGCACTGTAGATTTCAAAATTAAGGGAGATAACTCTGTAAAAACACTCAAATACAATAGAATCTATTGGATTTTCAATGTTGATTGTCTTCTAAGAAAAGACAGATCGGAATGAATAATTACACATTTCATAATAGAGACCTTTAAAACAACTTATTAACAAAAATAAAAATATGTAGCCTTTTTTTTGGGGTGTATCACATTCTTACAAAAACTAGTACTTAACAGGTTATACGAAACAACCCCGTATGCGCCAATTCACAATTTTTTTATAAACCCCTTCGGCTAACCAGGTTATTTCGTATATCCTGTTCAAAAATTAGAAACATTCCTTAAGAAATAGATAAAATTGGACAAAAAAAATGCAACCAGCAAAATATCGGAGGCGCATACCTGACATGCATTAGTACGCCCACTGATATTGGGGGAACATTTGCATGAAACCTTCATTGGAACAAAGTCTACCTAAAAAAACTGTCTTGCCTCGCTTTGATCGGCCTTTACTTTTATTTACGCCCCCAACCCGAAACCCTGGATCCGCCCCTGTGTGTCGAAAGTGTCGCGGAACCACTTGGAGATTAACGACATCATCACAATTTACCAATATATAGCACGTATTACAAGGTTTCTTTTAACTTTTTAGAAAATCAAAGAGTTTATGAATGTCTCTCACTATGAAAGGACAGGAGAACAGTTTTCGGGGGATACGATTCTCAATTTATACTCACTATTGGTCGCCATCTTTGCTGTTGGAGGAATGATTGGAGGGCTGATAGCTGGATGGTGGGCTGATTGTTTTGGAAGGTGAAGTTTATATTAGTGATTTTTAAACACACAAATACAATATAATTCCTGTTTATAGGCCTTTAATATTGAGATATTAGTCTTAACAAATATTAAAGGAATGACTGTTATGATTTTTTTCGATCTATTTAGAATTAACCTCAATCACGTAGTACACATTAAATAAAAATATAACAGTCATTCCTTATAATTTAATTTTAGTATCAAAATTTAACAAGTAAATCATTAAAAAAAGGTTGATGACGTCATACTCACATTACAAAATTTGGTCAATGAAATGATGGACATTTTTTTTCCAATCAGAAAGAGTGTAACTTTTGAAATGAAATTTTCAATACATAGTTAGCGTTTTTTTTATCTAGGTATCTGAAGTTATACAAATAGTCAATGCAGTATAAAAACAGGTCCATTTAAATAGTTGTTGTTCATAAATATTTTTTATGGGATTTGTTTCCGTCATTTTTTTTTAAGTAAGTTGTCTATCAAAAGCATTAAAGAGTAATCAAGGGAACCAAGATTCTAGCGGAAATCAATAGAATGTAATCCAGGGACAAATACCAGACATGGGAAACAGACAAACACAACAAACACAACAAAGAACATAAGGTATCTTGAATAATACATACAAAGTAATAAAAGTAAATGAGCAACTCTGACTCCACTAAAAACTGGGAGCGTGGACTAGGTGCACCGGTAGCGTAAGCGTCCTCTGCTTTTCTAGAAACACCCACCGAGTTGCTCATAAAAAGTCAAGTCTGGGTTAGACGAAAGAGGAAAGGAAAACTATGACACGTTGAACAATTCAGTTATCATGGTGCAGATGAATACACTATCCACGAGATCATGATGACGACCATAAAACGTTTGTAGTGATGACTTAGATCTTGTAGCAACATACATGTAACCCTGTTCCAGAAGACTTATTGTAAGAAGTCTAGAGCAATACACAAAATCCGGCAAGCTCTGGCATAACGTATGAGTTGTGATATGAGAACTCCATACGCATGTGCTGAAGGGCTGTTGCACGGAGGAAAGGAAAGTTTCAACAGTTCTGAATGAAAAGTCATAACGTTTGTCGTAAAGTTTGGTCAATAGTTTACCTTTACCATCGATCTCTAAGTGAAGGTCAAGATATGAGGCTGACTTCACAGTGTCTGTAGTATCCTTTATTTCAAGTTCTTTGGGGGTAGATGCGATGTATCAAATCCCCGAAACTAGGTTTGTTTAACGACAATACGTCATCTAAATAGCTGAAACTGAGATTATAAGATCTAGCTTAATGATATTCTTTCTTTCGGATCAGTTCAGCTATAAAGTCAGCCTCAGTGAAGTAATAGGTCAGCAAGTGGAGGAGCACAATGATATAATTACACTTTATATAGTAAGTATTGAAATAGGGATTATGATAAAAAAAAATCGATAATTAACCGCGATTTCGACCGTGGGAATATCGTCATGGTTACGGTTTCTTTGGTAATTGCTCATTTTGACGATATACATGTATTTACAGGAAGTTTGGTCTGATATTGAATACTCTACCTGGTATAGGCGCTGCATGTTTAATGTTCTTTGGGCGTCATGCTAACTCGTATGAGATGATCATAGCTGGCAGATTCCTTGTCGGTTTCAATTGCGGTAAGTGTTTTTTTTTCTTTTATCATCCATATCGTATTGTAACGGCGGCGGTGTCGACTAAAATACATATATTTTAATTCTAAAACAAGACCTACATTTGAACATGTACCATGCTTTGTTTTGTAACGACTTTTATGCTCTCGGTGATTTTGGTCGTATCGCGAAAAGGAATTTTTCCAAAAGGGAATAATCCTTGTGAAATCATGTGAAATCGGGTAAATCATGCTCAAAGTGAAATTTATTACAGTAAGATGCCGTTACAACGAATAAAATAGTTAATTTCGGGGATGGAGTTGGTTTTCTAATGACATTTCTTCGGTAGTTACTAGTACTAGTTACTGGACAGTAACTAATTTTTGAAGTTATATATTATACTCGCTTTAAGATACTGCCTACTAATAACGCAATATTTAACTTGCATATTAACGTTTCACTTCAAAGAAAAATACAGTAGGCCCATTGAATCTCACCTTTTGACCGTTTTAATATATGTACATGTAGTTCCATCGAAGAATTACTAGATCATTTCTTTTTTATGTTGTTTTTGCTAGTAGGATCATTGTTTTTTAATCGGTACATCATGTTTTTCAGGTTTATACACTGGATTGACACCATTATACCTGTCTGAGATTTCTACTCCTAACATTAGAGGTGCTCTAGGTACCCTTCATCAGTTCGGAGTTGTCATTGGTATCTTGTTTTCACAAGTTTTAGGTTTTCCGGAAGTACTTGGGAATGGAATGTACTGGCACGTGCTTTTAGGTACATAATTGTTATCCATGTACATGTTTACATGTATCCAATGAAATTGTGAGACTGATTTTTTGGGATAAAAATTTGAAAATAGGTAACAAATAAAACAAACGTTAAACACATAACACAAACGTCACATTGATAGGAGCAAGAAACTACACAATGTATTAAAAAGATTATGTTCTGCAGCTTTCCGTTTATTTCTGTTCTACGACTTTGTTTTATGCAATGGGCATAGCAATTTATCATACCCCTCTGTGTCATGAAAGCCCTCTATTGGTTTATTTCTGTTATAGGGCTGTGTGTTATTCCATGTGCCCTACAGCTGGTATTGATGCCTTTATGTCCGGAGAGTCCACGATATTTATTGATTACAAAAGAGCAAGAAGAAAAAGCATTAAACTGTAAGTGAAATATATAATACTTAAACAATACTTTTTTTTATGTATTTGTGATGATTCTGTGTATGATTGCTTGAGTTTATGTCGTTACACCTACAACGTAAGAGGTTGGAATTACATCACTCAATAGATGGCAAGAAATCAGTAAATAGCTTTGGAGTAAATTTGAGGGGCTAATGGAGACTTTGAGATGAAACATAAGTCAATATTGACAAAGCATAGCTGTAAAGCGTCATCACTTCTTTCATAGGGTTTAGTTAACATTTAAGTGTAAGTATTTGTAAGAATCAGGCAAAATGGGAAAAATCAGAAACATGCACGTCAAAACCCTATCGATATGACAATGTAATATTACTCAAGGATACTATCTGTATTTGAAAAGACAAGACTATTATTTGATCTCGGCATCACTGGCTTTGTACTGACAGTTTTAAGTAGAATCGAAGAAAAATGGCAGAGTTATCTGCCCTTGAAATGTTCATTTTCAGTGCATTTCAGTGAAATTGTAACTCAATGGTCCAGCATGATATGGAAAATCTTGTATGTTTTCCTTGATTCTAATGTTGCAAACAGTCAAATTACACTACATGTATCAAAATGATGGGTTGGCTTTTTCATACCATGTTTCACCTACTGCCTGATTCTTACAGGGACTTACACTTAAAATGATTCAACAGTCAGACTGAGTTAAGGAACAAGTTCCAAACTTCATATGATATCATGATCATCCTGACGATATCATCCTTGGCTGATCATCTCTCTTGACTTCCGATTTTTTATCAAATAGACAAAGCATTTTAAGTCAGTTTAAAGCCTAAAAATGATAATTATCTCAATACTAAATCAAACTTAATAGCACGCAATGGCTGACTAAATTAAACCTAAAAATTACTATAAGTAGAACAAGCCTCTCTCAGAGTTAATTTTTACATGTAACTGAAATTAAAGGGGGAAAACATACTAACTTTAAAAAAAATCAATTCAGAAATTTTACTCGTCAACATTTTCTCTGGAGGGCCACTTAATTTTCTTACTTATCAAATATTTACTAAGTATTTGACCTCTAAAAGATTTGTTTTTTTATTCAATTAGAAAATATTAACAAAATGTCGCCTATAACCTGCGTGATCAAAATAATGAAAAAAAACACAAGTATTTTCAAATGTTTGTTTTGTGAATAGTATATTTAAACTTTTAGTGCCTAAATTGTTTAATTATGTACATATTGACTTAACCTGAAAATTTTTTTTTTTTTCAAAATGACATTCGGGGTAATAAAATTTACTAAACAATGTTAAAATATAGTGTGAAAAATTATAAATTTTACTCGGCCAAAACTTGGGACAAGGGTTAGGGACTGTGTGCTTCGGAAGGGAAGTGATTCGGTTTGTGTAAATACGTCGGTTTTAGGATTGGTGTTCATGCTATTTTTGGTTAACTTTCCATAAGACAAAGATGCTATTCCTCAATGAACTTGACATTTCTGATCCTTTAACAATATGATATTACTGGTTCACTGGTTTTGACCTATATTTACTTTTTCCAGCATTAAGGACCCTACGAGGTACATCTATGGTTGACGCCGACATGTCGGAGATGAAACGAGAACAAACCAGTCGGAAAGCCGAGGCTAAGGTACATGTAGTTCAAGACAAATTAGCGCACCTTAATGTAATCTACACAGTTCACATGGCAATCTATAGTTTGTAGATTGTGTTTACATGTTGGGCATGTTGGTTTAGCAAAACATCTTTGGATTCAACATCTTGATGTTTCACTGCACATTAAACTTCGTAAGTCATTAATACATGACTGCTACAGCGTTCCATATAACAGATTGTGTAATTCTGTACAATGGGATATTTTTCATACTTTGATTGTACAGAGAAACTTGCTCTGCCAGACATAGAAGGAGGGATAGTGGTTTGTAACTAGATTAAGGAAATAAGGTTTTTTTAACTTCAGTTTGTCCACTAGGTGACCGTTGGTACAATTCCTGAGAATATCTGCATGCCTATGAGCATATTTTTTTTCAAGGGAGTTTACATTTTCATGAACCTGGTACTCACGAATCGCCATGAAATGAACTTTTAATAACACATGTCGCCCAACTTTGTTTCTGAACAATATTCAACATTGTCGGTCACCTTCACCTTATTGGTGAGTTATCAAAAAAAAGTTATCTTCATACACCGGCAAACGAAGCTAAGGGATATCTTTATGTACATAGACATTACTCTGTCCACCCGCCTACGTGTCTGTCTTCCCTTCGTCCATGTACTATCTCATAAACCGTTTGATAGATTTCGAAGACCCTGATACAAAGGGTAAGTTCACGTGCATCATACACATGTATAAATAAGCATGGATCGTGCAAAATATTTTTCCGTAGGCTTTCCAACTGAAGGGTTTTACACGATATGTACATATTCTTAAGCTTATAATGCAGCATCCCACTCAAACCAATAATGAATTTTCAAGAAGTCTTTAAAAATATAGTCTTGGTATATGTTGAATATAGGTTTACAAATTTGAACAATACAAGCGGTACATACATGTATATGTGTATATCTCAGTAACAAAAGTTTTGTTTGAAAAAAAAATATTTTCCATGCTTTCAAGGACGAACTTGACGCCCCGTCTACTGGCTTTGTCCGGAACAGGCGAGACAGAAATTTCTTCGTTGTAATTCATAAAATAAAGTGTAAATTTGTGAGTATATTTTGGTAGGTTACATGTAAGATATTGCTTTGCATGTTAATTCAATCCATCTGCGAGAAAAGGAATGACGTTTACTTATATTTTGACCTCACACATTTATACGCTTGGTAATTCCTATGGCTTTCAACTAATTTCCAAGGTTCCTCTATCACTCTCTTTATTTCTTCCACTGGATAAGTGGCTTGCTTAATTAGTTTTTAATTTTTCTTATGAACAAATGGAACGATGTTAAAATTGTAAAAAATGAAAAAAAAACATGATTAACATTTTTCATTTTTTTGTTTGTTAACAGTGGCGGCTCCAGGGACGGTTCTCCACCTTTGTTGGAAAAATTTTTTATGCAATGTTTAGGGTAATTCATATCCCCCGAATCACACACATACAATATACCTTTTTGGTCGAACTTTAGTATTTTAATTTTGTAGGTGAATACACGAAGTTTTAACTTAACGAAGTTAAGTAGCACTCCAGCTAAGTATCATGCAAAATGTGATTCATGGGTAAAAAGCCTACATATTTTTATTTTTGATATTTTGTTTGAAATGTCATAGTAAACAGAAATTAACATGTGGTTTTTCATATAACCCGTGCTCTTAGGAGATACAAATTATATAGAATGCACTATAGATTTCAAAATTAAGGGAGATAACTCTGTAAATGGCACTCAAATACAATAGAATCTACTGGATTTCAATGTGGATTATCTCCTAAGGGCAGGCAGATTTGAATGAATAATTACACATTTCATAATATAGATCCATAAAACAACCTAATTACAAAAATAAAAATATGTAGCCTTTTTTGGGATGTATCACATTTTTTTGCATGATTCTTACAAAGACAGCTACTTAAACCTCAGTAAATGTGCAATAAGTCTGTTCAGAAATTCAAATGTTATTATAACTACCGGGAGTAAACTGTACGGTCTGTTACGGGAAAATTATAGTTGATGTATGCTTACACGACATTACTTTTGGTTTCACCATAACTTGTCTTTATATCCTACTCACACAAAGTTAAAAAAACTGAAATAGAAATCACGTATATTGAAGATGTTTCATAAGTAAAACTTCATTCATTCTGGTCAACAATGAGGGTTTGGAGTTGTACAGTGTACTTTTGTACATGTGTGTTTGTGCATGCGTACTGATTTGGGTTTTGATGTTTCCTCTGTCTGCTGAGTATTTTCACTTCTACTTTATTATTATATTTATAGATTGGTATGTTTCACCTTCTGAAGAAGAGGTCCCTTTGGATGCCTCTAGTGATTAGCATAGTCATGCACCTTTCACAACAGCTTTCGGGAATTAATGCAGTATGTTCAGTTTATCTTATCAAATCTATGCTAAACTTTAAAAACTTTAGAAAAAAAAACCAAATGTCTGCAAGCAACTATTACAACAAGTAATGCGTGTAGAATAGGACAAAATATTTTTTGATACAGAATAGATACAGAAACAGAAATATTGAGGCGACAGTCCACTGCAATCAGACACAAACCCACAGAAATATTTAGCATGCATATCTTTGTCAATGGATGAATAAGGAACAAGAATTCATGGATGTTCCGTTGCGATTTTTAAATCATACATACGATACTGCTACTTTACTGTCTTTTATCTTTCACTTTTCCAGATATTTTACTATTCAGCAACACTTTTCAAAAGCGCGGGAGTATCCGAGTCTACTGCTGCTCACGCCACTAGTGGGATAGGTGCAATTATGGTCGTGATGACGCTTATCACAATTCCATTAATGGACATCATTGGAAGAAGAACTCTGCATCTGACTGGTTTAGCGGGAATGTTTGTTTTCAGTATTCTAATTACCTTATCGCTAATCTTCCAGGTATGTTTGGGTCTCAAATGCTTAATATACTAGTTAAAAGTTAATACTTCATATAAAGTAACTGCAACGCTACGACACTGAAACTTGCCAAAACAAACCTGTATGTTGGCTGCCTGCAAGAACTTCTTAAAAACACTGGAACGAATGCGGCTTTTGAGATTGGTGCAATCGTCATCGTCTATTGATTTAGACAAGGAGTTGTTTAAAACATATTATTATGTAGAAAGCAATACTTTGTGGTAAGCTACTTGTGTAAAAAAATGATATATACGCGAAATAATTTCTGAACTTTCTCGTGACAGAACGTCACCAAACCGAACATCAAGTCAGTGGTCACAAACTTTATAATTTATGCTGAAAATAACAAAAGATTATGGAAAAAATCCATACAATAAATAGTATATTCAATAAGCTACTGGGAAGAACGAAAAGATAATCACTTATGCCAAAAAAATCATTTGTAAGGAAGTTAATACACAGTATACATGTAACATATATTAAGTTCTATTTGTTAACGGCTCCACATAACAGAACATGTCGACCTGTAGGGTTCTCTAGGATGCATCTTTTCTTTCCTTCTAAACTGAAGTTATTTTGTAGATACATGATACAAGGACCTTTAGCTAACATACAACTGATGTCAAAATATTACAAATATACAAGTTTGTATAGTTTTATGAAGGTGTTTTTTAATCATGTTGTTATCTGATCGTACAAACCACAATAAAACAATGCACCGAATAACATCCATTGTTTGTATATTGGTGTACCTTGTGGTGTGTATTAGATATTACAAAAAGTTCACGAATTTGTCATTTTTATGCAAATATGTGATGTTAATATATTTTCGAATGATTGAAAGCCAAATGTTCCAATTAAATAAACGTCACAAATGTACAAGTAACAATTTAGAAACAAGTTCATAGAATCTGGTACAGTGGTCTAGGGTATTCTTTGTAGATCTGATTGCCATCATTGGATCCAAGGGTGGGGGGGCGGCAGCTTTAACCTTGAAAAGTTTGTATAATTCGAAAATTATGTTAGATTCGTGCAATTCGTGGGATCAAAAATGACAACCCATCCCTTCCAAAGTGTCTGGTTTGCTTACCTTGTTGGAGTTTTCAGTGTTTTGTGATTTCTATGGCTGTTTGTTTTCTTTTTAAGTGAATTTGCCATTTGATGTTCCTGTGAAAATACTATATTGGCTATTAGTATATTATAAAACCTCCTATCCGTCTGTTTTGACAGTACTTTTGTGAAGCCCTGAACTGTGTCTGGAGTTTGAAATTCACTCTAAACCCTGCAGACAGCGGTATGATAATAACCAGAAACCGCATCAAGTGAATGATTTACGCGAACTAATCAAATTTTCAACTGAAATATGATTTGAATACAGTTCGAGAATTCCATATGCCTGTCTGCAGTGGCTAGTAAGAGAGAAAACGATAGGTGCCGCTGTTTGGAAATTATACTAACGTATGTTACTCAAACGTTCTTGGTAATGGTGCATGTAAACCGACGTTTTCCTTTGGTTAATGCTATACTTGTGTATGTACATGTATGTCTCATGTCTCCACAGGTAGCTGGAGTCAAACTTCTTTTATTATTTTTAGACCTGTCATTTGGTCTAACAGCTCTCTGAACATTGCAAAGTGGATTCAATATTTCAGTTAATGGCACTGAATCTGTATAATTGAGTTTACAATATTTATGTCTTACAGGAAAAGGCCAACTGGGTGAAGATTGCTACCATCGTAGTGTCTCTGTGTTTTGTAGTTTTCTTTGCCATTGGACCAGGTAAATTTTCTTTTTACTTTTCCGACGCAGTCGGTATTGAGTTTGCTTTGACATCACGTGATACGCATGAAGCTTAACCATGACAACGAAACCGATTGAGCTTACAGCCTAGCATTTCATAGGACAAAAGTGATAGCAACTGTGAAATTCAAAGCTCCATTAGGGGCATTGTTGTCTAGAATATTTTCAATCACGTTGACACATACATGAATTCACACTTGTCATTTTGCTCCGAATTACCCCAGATTTGTCTACTTATAACCTTTTGACGTCAATGAAGCAATATAATTATAAATTGTGACGTCATTAATCTTTAAGTTGAAGGAGAATGCACTACGAAAACAACCGGAATTTTTTTGTCAATGGCTTTCACAAGTGTAAATACGTCTGTAGATTCTGATACATGTATATTTAAGGATTGGAAATAGCTTGTTGAACCAATTAAATAATTGAAATACTAAACGTAGCACAGTATGTGTATAGGATACCAAATAAATTCATAACTTAAATAGACTTTGGGTTTCGTGAGGGACACAAGGGGAACCAAGACTCGAGCAAAACAATATTTTCTAAGGATAAAAACGAGACAGGGAAAATATGGATACACACAACAAATAACATGAAATAAACAAAACAACACGCACAAAAAAAAATCCCAATATTAAATGAGCAACCGGACTCGACTGAAAACTGAGAGCATAGACCAAGTGCGCCGGTAGGGCAGACATCCTCTGTATTTTTGGAAACACCGGCCGAGTTCACAAAAAGTCAAGCCCTGGGTAGACGAAAGAGGAAAGGAAAACTATGACACCGTGAAAAGAAAAGTTATTATCTGCCCACGCAAAAACTAACGATATTTATTGCCTCAGACACTACTTATCTACAAAACATGCTTATTTTACAGGGTCTATTCCATGGATGATCGTAGCGGAATTATTTTCCCAGGGTCCTAGACCAGCAGCCATGAGTATCAGCGTCTTGATCAACTGGGTGTTTAATTTCGCTGTGGGTTATGTATATCCTATATTACAGGTAAGGATTAACAAGCTCCGAAAAAATGTTTATACAGTTAACAGGATGATGAAATAATGAAACAAGTTAATGTGGGGGTATTGAAATATATACCAATACAAAAACAGCAAAGCTTAACTGTGTTTCAGTCTTCAGAGAAGTCAATCTGTTATGCCTCCAGATTTTCAATTATACCTTTTTTTGAAAATTTCTTTGTTGTCTTCTCTTATAGGTAGACACGAAACATGCACCAGAAAATGCCCCATAACCCCTTTACATTATCCTTGTTTTCTTTATTAATGTCTGTCAACGAAATATTTTTGTGTAATACATAGAAATTGTTACATTCTACATGTACATGTTTCCTATTTCTAGTGGTTGTTAATACATGAATTCACACACATTGCATTTTGCTCACAAATGCCCAGATTTATCTCTGAATGGCCTTTGACGCCAGAAAAACCTCTGTAATTTTTCTTTGTGATGTCAGTATTGGGTCTGCAAGTCGTTTTTGAATAGCAGACTATGACTCATTGTCGTGAAATCACGGCGTCACATGACGAGAATTACACACCCTATTAAGGAAAGAAATGTTAAGAGGTATAAAAGAAATACTGTGTCTGTCCGTCCGTCTATCTGTGCATCTTGTTATGAACTTGCAACATTAATATTTTTAGATATACATTTGCGAAGGGAGATAATCAAATTTCTTATACTCGTGTGACAGGACGGTCTACCTGCGTTGTAGTAGGTAGTGAGATTTTAATTCGGTTAAGGATTAATTCATTAGCCATATCGGTTTGTCGCTGACTTAAGCTTGTCACCGTGTGGTCTAGGGTTCAATCCTCGGTTGTGGAGATGTAGTCATGATTTCCGGTTACAATACATGTACTATATTTTTACACTTATTTCCTCATTTAAAGTACATACTTCTGTTTGATTTTGCAAGATGACAGAAAAGAATGCTCTTTGTTATAAATATGATCCACCTTACGTGTGTATGTTGCAAGTGAATGAAATACTCAGTTGTTCATGTACAAAAAATGTAGCTCACCCACAATTACATTTGGGCTTTCCTTCTGTTTCTTAATGTTTGCTGGTATTGTCTTTGTCTTTGTTTCCTTTTTGTGTCGACTTTTAGCTTCAAGCATTGTTCTTATTATTATTTATTAAAAATCTGAATTTCGTTATAATTCTACAATGTACTTACGTATTACTTATTTTTATTTCAGAAAGCTATAGGGCATTATTCATTCCTGCCATTCACAGGATTCCTTGCGCTATTTTGGATATTTTTGTTTAAATATTTACCAGAAACAAAGAATAAAACAATAGAAGAGATATCTTCTCAATGGAACAGATCAAAGGAAGTGCCCACTGAGGATACTGGTCTTGTACAGTTCAAAACTACATCAAAAGAAAACAGTGGATAAAATAGAAAAGTAAAACTATTAGAAAAAATGTACTGACAGAAGACACTGAACTTGTATAATTATCTCATAATGAAAATAACTAGAATTGTATGTCCCAAAATTTATGTTTGGGAACATATTACTAGTGGGATGGTCGGATATGTCATCATGACACTTGGTACTACAACTATTTCAAATGATATGTCGTTAATTTACGATTCTCTCCGTAAAGTGCCGAACGGGACATTGGTTTTGAGTGGACACATTTCTTTGTTTTGTCTTACGTCGTTATTATGTTCTTTTAAATATAGAATTTGCATGGTGCGTGTTTGCATCTTTGTCAATTGTTTTTTCATCCAAAGAAATTAAAGCATATGGAGTAAAGCCACGCTGCTTTCACCCAAACCGTCCAACACACAATTATAATGCACTTATTCCAACGGTTACAAAAAAGTACATACATGTACTTTATATTTTTTTTAATTTCATTTGGTTAAAATTCCGAATTATTCTTGGACAAAGAGTGGTCATGTATTATTCTTAATTCTGCAGTAAACTTCCCATATCCTGATAATGACCCCTTGAAAAATTACAGTTACACGTATGTTTATCAAGACTCAGTAGTGATCCAGATGGGCTGTAAACATAGACGAAGAAAAGCACGTTACAGATTCCCTTTGTTAGAGGGACATACATTTTTGTAGTAAAAAACACTTTAGTTTTCCTTATTTTTTGGCTTTTTATAGTATTTTAAGTCCTTAATTCCAATTTTAATGTATGTAATATAAGAACATACATTTTACAAGCATACAATAAAAAGGAGTCTCGAACTGCAATGTGAATAAAATCAGATAGAAAGTGTTCCTTTAAGTCATATATATATATATATTTGTTTATACTTAGTTTATTCACCCACAAAATACACAGCAACATAAAAGCGAGCTCTTTCTTCCTGAAACAAATAAGCAAACAGGTACTATATTTTGATATTCACATCTGGAATTTGTATCACAAACATTCACAATAAAATGAAAAGGACGTTCATAACTTGTCTCTTCGTTCTATATAAAAATCGTGCGTTCACAAACCTGAAAGCGTGAGCACTATTAGTTGCATAGTGATTTAGTGGCCGTGTACGGAATTTACCCTGGTCAGTATATTTCATACCCGGCAAGGCACAGCCGAGCCAGATATGGAATCTACTGACCAGGGTAAATTCCGTACACGGCCGCTCAATCAATATGTAACGAATTTACCCCATCGATGATTTAGTTTTTTTTTAAAGAAAAAAAATAGTTAATGCCCGATATTTAGATAGCAATAATTTTCTTTAATGTTCCTGATGTGTGTTTCAATTTTTACCCTTGTGTTGCCTCTATTGTACTTTTGTTTTGTATAGCGTCTGCCGTGAGCGGCGGTTTGGTCGCCATTTTGATTGTAGTAAACTAAAAAAAAAACGACAACTGACCGGGATTGCTAAAATAGTGACCATGTATCGGAAATACAACGTCTTCACGTGATCAAAATACAGAACGCCGATTAGTTGACTTCAACTGATAATTATTAGAGGTGGAGTAAATACATGTACACATATAAAAGTCCAGGAAACAGTGGTCTGACATGAAACTTATGAAATTGCCCCCAGAAAATATCAGATGGTATTAAGAACTTAAAACAACACCCAACTACAAAAGAGTTATTTGATTCAAATTGTGTATTTTGTTTTGTTTTCGACATTTTCTGATATCGATAATTTTTACGGGATACTGCAAATAAGTATTATGAACTTAATCCTCATTTCATTATTAACTATGTTACATTGTAACCCATAGACAGTACTGCAATGCCAATACTTCACAAATCATGCAAAATCATGCATTATACGGTTCGTTTCAGTAAAACCACAGATTCGTGTGCCATTATTGGTTCGTACCAAGTGGTTCGTGCCAGTAGCCACCTTCACAAAAATCTTAAGAGTAAAACAAGTCGTAAGTTATGACGTCACAATACTTTGATAAACTGTGACGTCATATTAAGACGACTAATTTTACACTTACCAGACGACGAACCAGACAATCCGGAAGTAAAATTAGAGAAAGTTGGTTCGTACCTGTATGCTTACATGCAATCTGTTTTTAAAGACAAAGTGGATTATCCACCGTTGATCTCGCTCTTACAAATACAGAATGTACAGTCACTGGGATCTACAAGATACTGTCCATTGCATTTAGCACTACAGATCTGTTTAGCTATAACACAATCTGGATCCGTCGTCGTCGGGGCAGCTGTTACCGCAGTGGTCGTCGCCGGCGAATTTGTCGTTGGTGCTACCGTTGTTGGTGCCTTGGTTGTCGTTGACGCAGGTGTACTTGTAGTTTCTAGAAAAAAAATTGCAATAAATTGACGTTTTAACCAACTTGTTGTATAGGCAGTAAGCTTTCATATTTGGACTTTAAAATGGACCCGGTTTAGACACGAGTACAGTTTGCCAAGGTCCAATATACATTTGAGAAATGTTTCTAATTTTAGGTTAACCTGCTCAAAAATAAGAAACATTCCTTATAATCTAAATATTAATAATCGATTCATAATCAGAACTTTGTGCGAGGGTTATTATTTGAATCGCGTAAGTAGTGCGGAACAATCGACGTGTACTAAACCAGGTCATACATAATGACCTAGTTTGCTCTAAGAAAACCAACCAAATTTAAATTAAGGAACTTAAAAGGGTTTTTAGTTTAGGATGTTTTCAGATTATAAATGGTTCGGTTTAGAGATGTTTCACTGTAAATATAACATAGCACGGGAGGTTAATTATGAACTTGTTCGCCCATTTAAGGAGGTAGACATAGGGTATGGGACACAACTCTTACAAATCATTGGAACGTTTGTATTCAATAATTTACATCAATCTCATGTAAGCTTCAAAATAACTTGGATTAATTATTTCATTCTGTTTCAAGTGAAAGCTTGATAGGCTTTGGTGAAATTGAATATGATACAAACATATCACTGATTTTAAGTATGCACAACTCTGAATTTGTTTAGTGGATTTGTGTATTTGCATGAACTCATTGGTTTACACATCTAAAACCTTAGTGGAAGCGGTGAGGTTATCCTGTGATGAGCCTAATGGCAGTTATTTAAATGGGAAACGCCGCGATTTTTAGAAGTTAGTCCCAAAATACTAGTACTCCAAATACATTGAAGTTTTTTCGTTGTACTCATTTCAAATAAAGTGTGCATAAGCTGCTCGACCTCTATATAAATCGTTCGTCGATAACACTGATCTTTGTCCTACATTTACGTACATTGTACATGTACTTGTCTTTCTAAACGGACCTGAACAACCCTAAAACCTGTCTCAAACAGACACTTAATCTTAAGTCCTTTACATTAATTAACATGTAATTTTGAACATTGGTAAACAGAACATTTTTTAAGTCCAAAGGAAGTTCAGTTTAAAAAGGTTTCACAATACTACTATTCCCGACTTGTGGACCAACATTTTGTCAACATTTATCTCCCTTTAGAGCAGGTATCTATTCGGAACACGTAAGGTTTTCCATCCGATATCGACGATACTTTAGAAAATCTCGAAAGTCGAAAGGGAATTTCTCGTTCTACTGACCTGCCATAAATTTTCTTTACCCGGGATACCAATGAAAATCATCCTTATGTAACCTACCAACAAAATGAAACCCCCTATAAATTTTATAAACACCGTTGTGTTTGTCTGCTGGGGATTCCATTTTCATTCGAGTTACCTCTTTTTTCTGCACCCGAATCCGAACATCGATTAGAGAGACTTCGAAATTATACCTGCTCTTACGGGAGGTAACTCTGCAAAAACAGGATAAAATATGGCTGCATCCCGAGCTCCGCAAGTAGGCGATAGTCATATGTAATATGGTAAGCCGGTGTGGAATTTATTACCTATCTATTAATATCAATATATGAATTATTGATATTAAGGGTTAATTATTGATATCAGTAAATTGTCATTTATAAATATAACATATTTGTTTACACGTTAATAAATAAATATTTATATCAATCAATGCTTTATCAACACGTTAATAAATATTTATCAACATGTTAATAGTTTATTATTGATATCAATAAATTGTACGAATTACCAACACGTTAATAAATATTTACTATCATGTTATTAAATCATTTATGCACACGTTGGTAAATATTTATTCACATGGTATTAAATATTAATTAATATCAATAAATGGGGAATCAATTCCACAACAGCCTGCAATAAACATACGGCTTGTTGACTGATGATTAGTCTGCGCACACTGGCAGTATTCACATCGACCCCCTGGGCCAGTGACGAAGGCTTCACACTTGAGAGGACACAGACTTTGTGAAGGAATACAAGGGTTGTGAATGGTATGCTCTGTGGGTTGGCTCAGCTGTGTTCCTGAAAATACGATATATGAGTTGGAATTGTACCATACTCTGTTGCTTCATATATATTTATCTAATTTGATATACATGTATAATGGCATCAGTTTTCCGTTCTTGGTTTTGAATATAAAAAAGAACCACATGCAAATGTATTTGATAATATCAGATTAAGACAACATACACTTTTGTTATACTGATTTATTGCGAATGCATGTACATGCATATCCATCTAATCCGTCCGTATGATATTACTTGCCACTATAACTGTCGATAAAAGTATCATGATCTACAAATACCTGCAGTTTTACAGTGACATATTTCACATCCATGACCGTCTCGTTCATAAGCAGAGCATTTCAGAGGACAGAACTGTTGTATTGGGGTACACATTCCCCCAAATCCGCCAGGTCCTGGTCCAAAACCTCCAGGTGATCCGAACAGAAATCCATGACCCGCTGTCACTTTAAGTACAAGAAATCAAAATAAATATGGTGATTACATGTACATATACGTGTCAGTACTTATTTAGGAGGGATATAGGACTATGTACAATACCTATGATATATAATATATAAGTTAGTATTATAAACTTTCTACAAAATGTGATATTTTTGTAAGTTCTGTGTTATATTCGTCATGATTATGTTTATAGAATATTAGAGTTTGCTATATATAGATTCTCCTCCAGTCTCGAGGGGGTTACAGGATTTTTCCAATCGAGATAGTTAAAATCATAAATTTAGCTATCGAGAGTGGAGAAATCCTTTAATCCCCGAGAGAAATGAGGGAGAATCTGTTTCTTTCATGAATAAAACCATAAAAATAAATTAAACAACACCCTTAATTCTCCCAACATCAACTACGTCATCAATGACCTTTCCTCCAGTCATCAAGGCATTGCGTCATCGATATCACTACCATAATGATTAGTTGATACACTACCAACTAATCTTTTAACATATGAATAAAATTCGTAAATCAACAAGAATTTAATTCATCAACAATATAAATAACAACTGTAAACATGGTAAGTGTGGGAATCTTCACGCGGCGCGACATTTTAATTTCCTGGCACGTGGCGGGAAATTACAAATTTGTAATGACTCGCTCGTGCGGTGTGAATGAAGCTATGAATTGGAGAACTATATTTACATCAATAATTCCTCATAAGCAGGTCATACAGTGTACATATTAAATACATGTACTATGACACCAAAATGAGTTTATATGATTTCATACATTTGTACTCCCTTACTTAAATTATTTGAAATACTGTGAAAGTACTTTTAATTCGTGGATACCAATTTTCGCGGATCAGGGAAGATACACAAATTCGTGGATTCCTGAATTCATGGTACTGAGGTTTTCAGTATACACATCGATAGAAATCTCCTTTTCGTTGGTCCCCAAAAGTTTATTGTCAGGCTCACCAACGAAAACCACGAAAATTTATACCTCACGAACAATAGTACTTTCACAGTTACATATTCAACAAGTCTCTAATAGATTAACAACAGAATTTCTTATTAGGAAATACATGTAGTACAAGTTCATACCTGACACGACTATGAGAGAAAGAGAAATCATTTCTGTTCCGCAGTCGAAAAATGGTCAAAACTTCACGATTACTTATTTATACAAAGTGACCCTGTCCAGAGTTTATCTTCGTCTTAACACCTGCCACAGAATGATACAAATATCACAAAATGTCCAGCTCACAACAGCCTGTGTAGAACAGTCGTTATCACCGTGACCGGCGACAAAGCAGAGGTCGTGGCCATCCCTCTCAAACAATCATCTTTTCTGTCTCATTCTTGTCTCATATATTAAGGAGGTAGACCTAGGGTAAGGGACACAACCCTTAAAAATCATCGGAACGTTTGTATTCAGCATTTTACATCAATGTCATGTAAGCATCAAAGTAACTTAGATTAATTTCATTCTGTGTCAAATGAAAGCTTGATAGCCTTTGGTGAAATTGAATATGATACAAACAAATCACTGACTTCATGAGTTATGTCCCTTTCCCTAGGTCTACCTCCTTAAACTGAAATCATAATCAGAGAAATATTTTGACAAAACTGTATTTTCTTACATTTTTTTCCACGTGGTCTTTATGCAGTGATCCATTAGTTCACAAGCAACATTATAATATGAGGCAGGTGTAACCTGCTAAATGGACGAAGTTCAAGTTAACTTCCTGTCAGACTGAAATCAGGCTCTCATTGCTTCTAAGGTCAAAGGTTAATTCGGATTGATTACCATTATGAGTTCGATTTCTATCAATCGTTTATTTGCATGAATTTTGAAATTGTCAGGTAATTGTCAGACTTGGTTGACTCTTTGATATATTCACCATATCAATTCTCGTTACGTTCAATTAGGTTGTTTTATAGCAGTTAAAGACCACGTGCAGCATTTAAAAAAAATGTACCCAAACGTTCCAAATTTTCGAACCTGCTAAGGAACATGTAGCTACAATGTGCACCATTTCCGGTTTTGTTCTGTATTTCATGGTTCGAATGATGAAAAGATAGAATTATGGGTCTTAAAAAATCATTATCATCGGGAAACTAAAATTGTGACGAACAGACGAATGGACATGACATTATTATTGTTACAGTGATGGCAGTACCGTATGGTGCTCCCGTTATAGGATGAATATATTTGCTGTTATTATGTAACACCTAATCGTGTGCCCTCTTCCGGTTAATAAAGATAAGAAACGGTCTGCTATATTTCTAAGCTCCAAGACTTTGTGTCTTTTACTCGGACTGTGTGTCCATCCTCAGACTGTGTGCCTGTCCCCTAATTTCTAGGTGATTTACGGATAGTTTTACGCCACCTAAATATGACATTATGAAATCCCGCACATTTATGAAGACTTAGTACACATCCATAGTCTATAACTTATAAATCAACTGAGGTGAACATGATTTGATACTGAAAACTGATAGAATAGACATCCTACAATGTAGTTTGTCGGAGAAGAGCAAGGATGATCGAGACGTTAGATTCACTGCATGAACCAAGCATAGTCCGTAGACAACAAAACGTGATCACACCTATGAAATCCTGTGCATTTGACATCTGAAATGCAGTAATATAAGTTCATGATCAATGCCATCGTCAACGAATGTGAACTGGGAAATTAGAAAATGCCTGCGACTTGTGTGATCCACCGGTGCAAGATCCTACTGTCTTGGTTGGATTCCATAAAAGACTTGGTAATGAGAAATATTGCGACTGTTCAGTCAGTTTTTTATCAATATTGGTTGAGTTATTGGACCTCGGCTTTGGCCATGCATATAAGACTTCGGCTGTGCTTCGGTCCAATATCGTCTCTTATAATTTGGAGTAATATCTAAGCCAAATGGTGATACTCATATACAATAATAAGGTAAGCATACTGTATCTAACTCGGTAAAAGGTTAACTTACTACGCCTAAACATAATCAAAAGTATGTGTTACATGTATCTGAGAGTTTAGCGCGTTATAAAATTTGGTTTACTCCCCTTTCATTTTGAAATACCTGTACCAAATCAAGACCATTATGGTGGTTTTCTGTCTATCCGGTTTTTGCCCTGATATCAGTTCAGTAATTTTGTTATTATCTTTCATTTATCTAACACTAGTTGGCCGATTTTTTATGAGACATTGAACTACTTTTTTCTCCTAAATTCTTTCCACGGTGTTAGTATTATCTGGGTCACGATGTAAATATGTGTATCATTTCCTAGTTTGTCTAACCTATACATTTGATAAAGGACGGCTCTTCTTAGCTAACAATGGCATGGGGTGTACATGTAACCGATTTTAGCCATGAATGAGGAAAAACAATTCGACGAGGATAATGCGTCGCAAGTACATGTATATGCTATCTACATTTTCTACTACACGTATAGTTTTCACTTTTTGTCTTGATTGATACAATCCATGCCAGTTTCATTGCTTAAATAAGGACGATCTTCATTATTGTGGTTATTGGTAAAATGCTTCGCAGGGCACAGCTTGGTACGACCGCGGAGGACAAACCCTGAACATATGATATAAGAACAGATACACCATGTAAGCTTGATAAAGATCTGAACTTTGGTTGCGATTAAATGATTGACACAGAGTAAACATTTGACCAGATTCGAAGTGGTTCCTTTTTTATCCTTATTCCTTAAGGTAGTAGACAAAGGATAAGGGACACAACTGTTACACATCATTGGAACATTTGTATTCAGCATTTTACATCGATCTCATGTAAGCATCAAAGTAACTTGGACTAATTTCATTCTGTTTCAAATGAAAGCTTGATAGGCTTTGTTGCAATTGAATATGATACAAACATATCACTGATTTTAAGAGTAATGTCCCTTACCTTATGTCTACCTCCTTAACGTTCTAGTCACAATCCTAATCAATCCCAGCGTTTCTTTTGTAATATGTCGCCATTGTACAGTGAGCCCCATTAACTTAGAGTAAAGATATTTTTTCTGACAACATAAAAATGCTTGTTTCTTGTCTTTTTTTACCTCTATTTTTTTTAACATCAAAACGGTTTAAATCACAACCCCATTATCAACACAGACTTCCTTTTGTAGTTATGTATTTTGTGGTACAATTTCGAAGAGACCCATTCACTTATAGTAAAGTTATTGCCCGGGCATCATGAAAACTCTTGTTTTTGGTCCCTTTTCACCTTAAATACAAACTATTTTACATGTAGTAACAAACACTTAATTCAATCCAAACCTACTTGTTGTGGCTTGGCACCTTGTGGTATAGTTTCATAAGGTTTTATACACTTACAGCATGTATACTGCACAAAATGTCAATGGACGACAGCATGAAAAATTATACGATCTTTATTTTTTATACATGTGAACGTCCTGCTGACATTGGCAGTGAATTAACTTGTAATAATTGCTCACCTTTATACTTGTTTAGTTAAAAATACGGTACCCAAGGAGATGTGTTTCTAGATTTTAAATTGATTCTTGATTCTGACTGTGTAAATAGTAAAGTTATACCGACAAAGTGTTGAACTATATTATATCATGTTTTACCCACTGCCTGATTACTAGTAATACCGATTTTCACTAGTGAATTTTATATAGTACAAGCCATCGTAAGAATCATGCTAAATTGCAAAAATCCGAAAACACACTGACCTGACAATATAGTTTCAACTCTATTTTAAATGGCCTATATTTTAATTGGAAATTTTTCATTGTAATAATATTAGAAAATTGTTGTTTTCGTAATGATTATCCCCTGAATTGGATATTCCCAGAACAATGCAACGAAACTATCCCTATTTTACCACAATGGTATGTAAATTCTAGTCTCTCCAACTTGATTCAAATGGTGCAAATATCAAAATAGTGTTTTTCCGAAGCATTCGGTATAGTTTCGCTTTTTTACCCTTTGGCCTTTAAGACGCTCCTCCATGGAAAGGCAAGTCAACTGATCGCAATTCTTTCCCAATTGGCCAAATACTGATAACTTAGTGGCGTTCGAAAAAAAAACTATTGAATATCGAAATTGCGTGCCATGCGTTATTGCCTGAATGAAATGTAGAAAATTGTAACTCAAAAGAAGAAATTTTTTAAAGATAGCACTTGTTTTATCCAACGTCTGATTAATACGAAGACTGACACTTATCTGAAGATGGGGTGGTTTCTTTTGTCTACAACGGTTTAGACAAAAGTACTAATGTTAACCGCTCAAAGGTAAATACATGTAGATGCAAACATTTATAAAATGATAGTGCAGAGAATGATATTAACAAGTTTCTTGTACTTTAATCACTGACAGACATATGATCTTTGATCATTAACAAAAATTGCAAGCTTCGATATGACGTACACGTGTTTCAAGGAGTAATCTCTCATCAGCAGTTATTGTGTTATAATCAAATACAAAAGAAGATATCGTAATTCCGATATTGATTTTACAATGTATCAATTGAGTTATAAATATTCTATCAAATGAGACTACAAAATACGGATAACAAGAACTATCTGTTTTATTCAATAAATGATCAGATCTTTGTAATTCCGTAATGTTTGTTCTTCCCAGGATTCCATGTTGTCAGTGTGCGCACGCACAAAACTGACAGTAATCCGGTCCGCGCAGGTAGCCATGCGCACAGAAGATGTTACAGCTGTCGAATTCCACGAGACAGGGTTTCATCAGCTTTATATCTATATCGTTAGTATGAGGTAGCTGCACTGTAAGTAAAAATATGTCCTGAAATTAAAGAGAACTAAATAATGATACTGAATCAGTATTAACAATGGCCGATAAACACGAATATTTCACTTTAATTTGTTAATTTATACTACATGTAGAATGCATACATGTATAAACTTGACATGTACGTGTAATTAGGTAGCACTGTCAATAAAGTATACAACGATAAGGGCTCACATAGGCATTGCATGCTGTCCGATCCTTTTCAGCCTTATGCTGAATAAAATATTGTCTGAACTAACAATAAGTTTGTAGACATAAGCTGAAGTACGAAGTCTAAACATTCCCCATCATTTTCACATTTCGGAAAAAAAACCTTGCGTGGATATCACATTGAGCTCTTTGCATTTGAGAAAACGCATATCTCAGTTCTGTTTCACGTTTTATTAAATGGCAAAGTCTCTAAATAACAAATTTCAATTATGTCGAATGTTTCTGTTGGTACTTTTTGTTTTTTTTTCATTAAATTCTGGAATTTTTGCAGGTAAATTGTTACAATTAATGACATGAAATAAACCACAATCACTGTGAAGAAAATACACAAATTTGAGGAAAATAGATACATTTTAGAGACTAAATCACAGTTCATTACTTAATGATTCCAGAGTTGTGAAAGATGGGATTACTATTATACATGTACATGTATAACGTGGCACTAGGCCACTTAGGATCAACTTACATGCAGTTTCAATCTCAGCCTTACATCGACAGAATGTACAGTCATTTGGGTCTGTCATGAAGCCGGTCCGGCATTTGACCTGACATATGGCTATGGCTATTGTACACTGCTCACTCAGGGGATTGTTGGTAGTCTTTAGGGGTGCTACAGTAGTAGAAGAAACTCCTGAAAAAAAGTTTACACGCATGATTATCTAAGAGTTCTAAGATTTCAGACAGAAAAAAGAGAACGCTAGGATGAGAATTTTATGCTTCACCGTCAAGACTTATATTATACTATCTATAAACTTACCACAGCTTAATACTTATGTTAGTAATAAACTAGAAAATGTGGGCAAAGCTCGATAGTTAAAGCTTGTTTCCCTTCCAAGAACCATGTAAGAAATCCCTATTTTAGTTATGGTGGGTTAGAGGATGGCCCATTTTTTGCATTTTGCATCAGGAAACCCCAAAGTTATTTAGATGGAAAACCAAAATGTAATCATGTGATTCATGTAAGGACTGTTAAAGTTTCATGAATTTCCATTTAGCGGTTTCAGATGAGGAGTTGTGGATTAGAACTAGGAACGGACGAACTGACAGCATGATCACTGTATTCATCCTGCTTTGCGTTTTGGAGGGGGGTAGTAATAAAACCTACAGTTGCAGTCTTCTCATAATCTTGTACACTTTATGGCATGAATGTTAAAAAAATATCAATTAAATTTACCAAACGTGAACATAGTAATATAGTATTATTGCATAATGTTTTCTATATTGGCTTAGTTAATGGTCCGAGGCTAGCTATATTGGACTGAGGCATAGCCGAGGACCAATAACTCAGCCAATATGAAAAACCCTAAGCAATTATACCTTTAATGACCAACTAGTCCAATGCGTCATATTGGCCTAGGCCATATGGATCTTAAACAGGCCAATATGACGTATCGGGGGTTGAAACCATTTGTTTTGTTAGAAAAGTTTGTTAATTGTGTGCAAATTTGGAGCAAAAATTGACAGATAAAATCCTGGAACTATTTCTCAATATCCGAATAGGGAACCACCTCTGTTACAAATTTCTAGTTTTGCCCTGGCTTATTTACCTTTAGTAGTATTAGGGTTGCAGACACAGTACTGACACCCTGATGAACCGTGGACAAACCCGTGATCACAGCTCAGTATACACTTCTGACTGGGTACACATGGGTTCATCAATACTGACGATAAAGTTGTTGTAGTCGTAGTAGGCAGTTCTGTAAAAATAAAGCTACATGTAAATGTTACGAAGGTTTGCAGAAAAAAAAACGTGATTTCATAATTTTCCACGAAATATACTCTAATCTACATATTGTTTTATAAGTGTGTATCATTTGTTCACATTAAATAATGTATTTTTTTTTCTGAACAGTTTAAGACTTTGTCGTGAGAGGCCAAAACAAAAAAAGCCTGGTTTTCTGCTAGCAACAAGACAAAATATGGTATGTAGGTAGGGACATTTTTTTAAATATTTTACATTGAGTTAAAGGGGAAACAATATAGATTTTAACGGTGTTCGATCCAAAAGGCAATACAGTATTTAGGTAGGCACAAAAATAGGGTAGGTAGGGTAGCAGTAAACAGACATTTTATTATTTTTGGCAGACTTGCGATGTTTTTGTAATACATTACTAGATAAATGAAAGAGTAATCAAGGGAACCAAGATTTTAGCGGAAATCAAGACTTATCCAGGGACAAATACCAGACAGAGAAAACAGACACACACAATAAAGAACATAAAAAAAACAAAAATAATACGTATAAAGAAACAGAAGTAAATGAGCAACTCGGACTTCACTAAAAACTGGGAGCACGGGTCAGGTGCACCGGTAGGGTAAGCGTCCTCTGCTTTTCTCGAAACACCCGCCGAGTTGCTCATAAAAAGTCGTCCGGGTAGACGAAAGAGGAAAGGAAAACTGAAGCGTTGAACAAATCAGTTTTCATGGTGCAAATGGATACACCGTAACGATCCACGAGTTCATGATTGAACTTGTGCTTCGCAAGTTTCCGTAAAAGAAGTCATTCACATTCTCAGAAATGAAATAAATATACATTTTATAACGTCTGAAAGTCAATCAGTTTGCTGCAGACATATAACCATGTCCTGATTAACTACATATACTTATCATCCCGCTTGTGTATGAACTATGCTATACAGGGTGTGAAATAAATATTTATGCATGAACACTCAGTCTATACTCACCACATATCCGCTAAACTGCGCAGGGTGTACTACATTTATACAAATTTGCATAAAGACGCACGGTTAAGTACGGATGTGGTTAAACCGGTACTTTTTTATTTAGGTAGTACAGTACAGTTAGGTCATTTCTGAAAATTTTCTCTCATTTTGTTGAAATAAAGCTGCTTTGAGGCAGTCCGCACAGAAATTTCAAGTGTTTTGTCATAAAAAGTTAATACTGTTGAAATCCTTGGTATGTGGAGGTTCAAGTAATTTACAAGTAATTTAGTGATTATTGTTATAAAATCAAGTAGCCATGGTAACATACTGAAAAAAATATTACTGAGTTTTTGTATAAATCAGAGGTGCCTTTCCAAAAATAACAGATCAACTAAAACTAAAACACAGATCCGACAATATGAATACCTGTAGTGACTTGATGCAAATATGGTGAACATATGCAATACTGGCAGCCCCCTGGACCAATGAGAAAACCGTATTTACACTGTTTATCACACGTGGTTTCTGACGACATACATGGTTTTGGTAGTTTTACTGGAGCATGCGTTGTGAATGTCGTCGTAACCATTGTCGTTTCTAGAAAAAAAATAATTCAATTTCAAAATTTTGATTTTAATGGAAAGTAAAAAACTGATGCACCCGTTAAAATGCGGTACCATACAAATGTATGTACATGTACCCGATCATGTTTGATTCCATTTATATTTCACAATTTTTAAAGAATAATAGGATAATTAATTGGAATGAGTGAATAACCAAAATATTACCACGAGTGCCGAAGAACCCCTAGATTTAGTGAGTGTAGATTTTCTTCATAATTTATCGATATTTTCAACATGAATTTTAAATTCTTCTGTGATTGGCTGATTCATATCAAAGTTTTGGCGGGAGAAAGTTCGAGAGTGAAATTACCGAATTATTTCACAGTGTGAATTATCGAAATTTATTACTCTAGAAACACTCGATAAAACACTGCTATCTATATAATAAGTTGTCATAATTGAACATTTCACAAGCAGCGAAGAGAACGTCGCTTCCTGTAGAAAACCTGTCTAAACCAAACAAGAATTGTCATCCCTGGCCTCAGCCTCTACGTGTTTGATGCCTGTCTAATTCAGTCCATCGAAGGATATATTTCAATTGACAAAACATTTTTTTAGTTTTTCTACTACTACTTCATCCCTTCTCAAAAAGTAAAATATTTACGTCTTAGCTGTATGTGAATAATTCTAGTAAAGTGTCGTACAGGTTCGCTTCCTTCGTTCTAATAAACAGCGTAACCTGTCTCAACAGAACCTCAGTTGGACAGAATTTAGTTCAGGAAAGTTGATGTTCAAAACGCATTAAAACTGATATTATTCTTATCGGATGTCTGGTTTGAATAGGTTTGCGGTTTATCCTGGGTTCAGGTTAGGCAGTACAGTACAGTTCGGATTAACTGTACAACTTATTACAAGTACATTATATAGTGAGTGAATTCCATGACCATAACACAATTTAGATGGTGTATTTCGGTCTCAACGTGTCTGTGAGTTGGTATACTGATGAACAGATTTAATTCTTAGAAATTTCACAATTTGAAACGGTTCGTATTATTTGGAGAAAGGGATTACTTTATCGACATAAATTCATACACAAAAACTGTACTAAACACTCAGCCAAAGAAAATCAACATTACTAACAACACTGGAGTTATCATTTACCTTGAATACCCTGGTTGCAGAGGCAATACTGGCAGCCATTGGCTCCAGTCATATAACTGGAACACTTCAGTGGACAGTAGGACTGGCTCGGGGTACAAGGGTTATGGTAGGTTGACCCCTGTATGTTTATTTGAGGTCCTGAAAAGCTTCCAGACGATACCTGATAGTTTTGGGGGTAACTCGATGGACCCGCGAAACTAGAACTCGAGCCACTCGACTGGAACGGTGATTGAACACTTGTCAGTCGGTTATGATCTGCAAAAATAAAATGTTATTTTTATTACAAAGAAACCTGATTGATCGTACAGTAACTGTACCTTCAATGGTTTTAAGCCACTAGTGTCGAATAAAGTTCACTCCTCAATAGTTCGAGAGATCCAAAATTTAAATTGATTAAATCAAGTACATTTGTGAAATCCATGCTTTTTTGTCAATCGTTACTGTTCAGTATCTAGACCATAGCAATTACAAATATGGTCTTTATTGAATGACAATAAAATGATCGCCGCCATTAATTTTATGGCCTTGTCCGAAATTCTACGATTAATTCGACCGCTGATGTCATTCTTCAAATTATGTTGAGATGACCTTACCTTGTGACTGTTTACATTTACAAATTGGACATCCATTGTATGTTTCATAACCATCAGAACATCTCAAAAAACAAAAGTTAGGCTGACAAAAGTTTACAAGGAACCCATTTGCGACTGAAAATACAAATAATTTATATAATAAGATTTAACAAATGTACCCACGCTAAAATATATTTTTTATAATTTATTTGGCTGTCGTTTTGCCTAAAACTGAACGCATGGTTCCATCTGTAAAAAGTTCAGCCGTCTTTAAAATGTAAGATAAATCGTGTATGAAGTAATAAGTATTATAACTAATATGTACGACAGATTTTACACTTACGATTTTTTTATGTTGGTATGGTATCAAGGCCATGGAGTCGGAGGTTTCACCGTGCACCCCCACCCCCATTCATCAATTTCATGATGATTTTCAGGTTCCTTTATACATCCCATTTACGAAACACTTTGTCGCCAAAGAATATTCTTTTTTTTATTATAAGCCTATATTTGGACCTAACTGTGTAAAAAGCAAATATTTCTGTGACTCAGTTGTTTCAGCGTCTAAATTTAACTGGAACATCACATACATGTATGAAGAAACTAAATAAATGCTATAAAACACAGTAATTCAAATGTTATAACTACATTGTACCTTATAATATTTTAATTACTAAATTCATTTTTTTATATATATACATGTATAGGTATCATCATGCAGCCCAGTATCTCAGCTTTCCAATAGTACAAAGAAAATTTTCGTGCGCTAACACTGAGTTAAATAACGTACCCCTACCCCACAAAGAAAGTGCTTAAATTGGCGTATAAACTCCCTAGAGTATTTATGTTTTAAATAATAAAAAATGGCTTACTTGGTATTTTTTGTTTAGTACTATCTTGAACAAAAATGTTACTTATTGACAGTTAAGACAAATCTGCAATTTTTACGAGTAATCAAAGATGTCTATCAAATTGACTACCATTTGCAAATGATTTTATTAACAACATTTTTTTAATGCCAAGAACAACCACCTTTCGCCCCATGTATTTCAACAAAACAGTTCACAATTAATATCAATAATGAAAAATACATTTTCAATGCTATATAAAGGTCCACATAAAATACATGTACATGTAAAATTGTAGACATTCTTTACGCAGCAAAAGAAATAAGAAAAAATGGACATATTCACAACACGTGTCTCTCGCTTGACAGCGTGAAGGGGAGTACTTGTTGCTTTTAAATTAAAATTTGAAATTTGAAATATGAATCTAACATATATAGGTGTAATATTTCCGACACCCCCCAGACCAATACCAAAAGTAGATAATTGGAGGAAAAACACCGCTTACTTCTATTTGCAAAATAATTCAGTTTGTTTGTTTGTTTGTTGGGGTTTAACGTCCGAGCAGCAATATTTCAGCTATATTCAGACAATGAACATGAAATTGATGATAACATGAACATGAAATGATGATGAAATGAAAAAGGGATGGGACACAAGGACAATGGGGTCGACAAATTTTGATTGCCACTGGAAATAGGGAGAGGTGGGTAGGGTCGGGCAATTTAGCCTCCTGTGGCGGAGCCTTATGGTTCCTACTCCGGGAGAATACCACAGTAGGGTTCTTTAACGTGCGAGAAACGTGGCATCTTTCCCAACACGGTGCACCACTATGTTTTGCGGTCAGGTTTTCCGTATTATAGCCTGACAACCCCAGCATGCAACACGCCAGGGGTACCCCATTCCACCACCTGGTGCACACATCCCAGTTGCTCTGTGGGCAAAGCACCCTAAACCCCGTCTAGGGTTCTGAGCACTATTTAGTCGCCTTTTACGACAAGCTATTCTTTTAACACCCGGACCTGCACGGGGCGCGAAATAATTCAGAGATACAAACTGTCCAGTTGTAGCGTTGCATCCTGAGGCTGTTTGAAATTTGAACCTCAATGAAAGAGAATTGTACATTAGTCATAATAGCGTATACCTATGTTATAAAGATTTATGTTTGGAGCTGTAAATATTATCTCCTTGCAGTTGTAAGGGTTCTCATTTTACATACGCAGGTTGAGAATGCATATGCACGTCAACAAACATTATCGGACCCAATTCCATTTCTATTTGTTACTAAAAGTCTACACGTACATGTTCCAATAACATCAACCGACTAGTCTTAATAATGATTAAATCTAAGCAGAAGAGAATATAAAATATAACTTTTCAGTGGTTGTTGTACCGGAAGCACAGTACTTTGAAAATTATTACACGGTATAGGTACAGTAAAAATGAGATGTTTGTCCATGGGAGATAACTCATTTTAAACGATTGTAGGATTTTCCTGTTTGTTAAATGATTTGCACTCTTACGATGACAATCATTACGGTGTGCGATTATGGGACTTACCTGATAAAGTATAAATAAAAACCCCACACATATACACCTTCATTTTTACGTATCTAAGTAACGGCCCTTGCAACAGAAATAGTCCGGGAAAGGGAAACGAATCAACGTCACGTGGGTTTAGTTTTAATCTCTAAGACGACAGGTGCGCTTAGAATAAATTTGGATAGTGAACTAGATCACTGCCAAAGTTTTATCTTGATCATGACTTAAATAGTTTCGGTGTGTAATACGCTTCTTATGATGTACTTGGTCTTGTTCAACACGTATTTGTAACCGCACAATTTAATGTTTATTCTGGAATAATTTTTGATGTCTACTTTTCCGGATTCGTGCTAATCCGGGTTTGTTCAGTGCATGGGTTTGCAAGCTCCGAACAACGTCTGACGTTCGAACTCACTTTAGACTTGGCTGACAATCCTCCACGAAAACGCAAAGTCTTGCAAAGTCGGGAAAATTCAACTGGTTGTATAACGACGTTTGATTCGAATAATAACCGAAAATTTCAAAAGACCTCTACAGAGTTTATAATACGTATATGTATACAATGTATATACAATGAAATATAAGAAAGGGTTTTTAAATAGGATGGATAAGGTTGATGCCAATTTTTTTTCAATTTTAATCAAAATAAACAGATCATTTTGGGGCTAAAATTACAAAGCCTTACTCGTCCACCTGGTTCGATATGGTACCATTTCATTTTTGTAAGAGCGACCAAGTTTTTTTCTTGGATAAAACTTCCAAACGCTCATACCTGACCTAACAGTTTTGGAGATAATTTTATATGCGAAAAACTTCTGTCTGTTCGCTATGTTCAATTTTTAGTGACGTTTTTCGATGGATCAAAAATCACACATCAATTTCAATGAGAACATCCTAAGGAACATTCATATCAAGTTGGGTATTAACTGGACTGGTAGTGTCAGTAGAAAAGATTTTGAAAGGAATAACATTAAAAATAACGAAAAAAAAAAAACGTCAAAAAGGGCAATAACTCCAACATGGCTTAACAGATTTACACGAAAATGTGACCACATATAGATCTCATCATGCTTAACACTTTTACCGTTGTCAGAATTTGGCTACACCTAACGATTTTGGAGATATATGCGAAAACATCTGCCTGACCCTTACGTTCTATTTTAGTAACGGCGACTATGTTTTTGAGGACGCTTACACTACCGGTGCACCTGGTCCATGCTCCCAGTTCTTAGTGGAATCCGAGTTACTCATTTGCCTATATTACTTTGTATGTATTATTTCAGTTACTTTATGTTCTTTGTTGTGTATGTCTGTTTTCAATGTCTGGTCTTTGTCCATGGATTACATTCTTTTGATTTACCGCTAGAACCTTGTTTCCTTTGACTACACTTTCGAAGGATTAAAAATCCGCACATCAGTTCTATTCAAAATACCCTAAGGACCATTCATAGATGTACCATGTTTGGTTCAAATTTGCCCAGTTGTGTCAGAGGAGGCAGGTTTTGATAAAAGTTGATAACGACGACGACAGACGAAGACAGACGACGCCAAGTGATGGCAATAGTTCATATGGTCCATTAGGCCAGGTGAGCAAAAAGGACTTTGCTTAACGAAAGCCTCTCTTAGTCAGATGATTTTCGACATTTTGTGTATGATTTTTTCTATAAACACGATAAAGCGATATACTTTGTTCATGATATTTATACTTTATCAAGAACCACATTTTTTTATCCCTTTTGACATGTGATATGCTAAACCTATTATTGTTCGCCCCCTTACCGACCTTGTTAATATGTCCCTATCCTCCGCAGTATTTCTAGACAAGCTTAAAGTCGCTCTAGTAGCCCCAATCCATAAAAGGAATAGTGTTCTTGAGAAGGGCAATTACGGGCCTGTCAGTGTCCTTCCAACCATTTCCAAAATTTTTGAAAATTCTATTGAATCTCAGCTTGTCAAGTATTTTGACACTATCTTCAATCCTTATTTGTCCGCTTTTCGATCAGGTTTTGGATGTGATTGAAGACTGGAAAAAAGCTTTAGATAAAAATGAGTATCTTGCTGTTATTCTGATGGACCTGTCTAAGGCTTTTGATTGCCTTCCTCATGATCTACTACCTCTCAAGTTAAAGACTTACGGCCTGTCTACACAAGCTTTAAATTTACTTAACAGCTATTTATCTGAGAGAACACAATGTGTAAAAATTAACCAAACTCTCAGCTCAATGAAAAATATTTACAAAGGGGTACCACAAGGCTCTATTTCAGGACCTGTTTTGTTCAATGTTTTCATCAACGATATATTTTATTTTGTTAAACATTGTTCTCTGTACAACTATGCAGATGATAACACTTTGTCAAAATCGGATAAATCTATTGATGTTGTAATTAAATGTCTACAAGATGATAGCAAACAGTGAATTGACTGGTTTTCCTATCACAAGATGCAGGCAAACCCAGAGAAATTTCAGGCCATATCTCTTGGGAAGAAAACTCTGATGAAAAAGTTACTTTTGATGTAAACGGTATTTCCATTTCATGTGAAGAAGAAGTACTGGGAGTAACTTTGGATTTTAAATTAAATTTTAATACTCATATTTCAAATATATGTAAGAAGGCTGCAAGGCAATTAAATGTTCTCAAGCGTATTAGTAAAAATTTAACTAGGCTTGGGAAACTAACCATTTATTATCCTTTCATTATGTCAAATTTTAGCTACTGCCCTCTGACATGGCACTTCTGTAGCGCAACAAATTCAGCAAAAATTGAGAAAATTCAAGAACGTGCGCTCCGTTTTATTTATGACGACTTTGACAGTACATATGATTCGCTTTTGGACAAATCAAAATTACCATCTCTGAAAACAAGAAGGATGCGCACAATTGCCTTGGAGACCTTCAAAATAATTAATAAAATGAGCCCTTGTTTTATACAAGATTTAGTCGAAATAAGAAATAATTCTTATAATTTCAGGTATGTAAAAAAAGCGGTGGTACCCCAGCCCAGAACAACAGCATACGGTAAAAAGTCTTTCAGGTACGAGGCAGCCAAATTATGGAACGAACTACCAAATTCGGCCAGAGAGACCACATCTTTTGACCAAAACTATATTAATAGCTGATGCGGTGATCAAAAATGTTTTTGTAGTTGATGCAAGTTCATGGTGATCTGCCTCCTGCCTGAGAAACTTAAACCTGTTTCATTGTGCTCTGCTGTCTGTCCCTTTATTTTAAACTCCACAGTTTTAGTTGCCCATGCTTATTTTATATTTTAGTTGTCCTCTTTGTTTTATTATGTTTTATTTCTAATAAATATATTATGCTTTATTTTCTGGTGTTACAGTGATCACTGATCAGCGAGGCATAGCCACCTGCTCACTGGCATTGTAAGATTAGAAAACTTTTGTTTTCACTGCTTTAGTTTGTGCATGCATGTTTTTTATTTTTTATTTGTTTGTAGTCGGTTAAAGAGCACTTCAGTGCTCGTGTTATTTTATTATTTGTACATATATGCCGATTTTAAATAAAATTTACTTTACTTTACTTTACTTTACTTTTGGCAAATTGAGATTTTCAGAAAAAAAGGATTTTAGATGTTTCTTCTTGTAACTTGCTCAAAGACATCTGTGCAACTCTCTCTAGTTACGCCATGTAACCGGTTAACTTCTAAACAACCTACAACGCGACTCAAATAAACGCAATCGTGAACTTCAAAATGATAATCTGTGACGTCAAGAGATACGCGTTTATGACTTTTATAGTCAGTGAACGAAGGTCGAGTATGGAGACAAGGCCATCGGGTGAGTCGAAAACTGAGCACGCATGTTTCATACGTTTGTAAGAGCAGATAGGTGTTATAATGTGGAACGTTTTGGTATTTAAGGTAGTTTGTTTTTCATGGTTAAAATAAATATAAAACACAGGTTCGCAATAACTCATGTAACATCTTTAAAATCATATCATATTGCGGACCGGCTTAGTGTCGGCCCGTTATCGGTCTCAGGTGTCCTGACCGAGTGTGGACTGGGTTATATACTGGTTCACTCCACTAACAAACTAATTTATAAGAGTTAATATGTATGGTTCGTACAGTTGAGGACTTGGTTAATTCCTGATTTTCATTGCATATACATGTAATTAGAATCGTAATGTCGACTCTGCCTCCTAAATCATTTTTGTAAATCCGGGATAAATATTATGATCAAACTGCTTCTACGTTAGTTTGTCCGCTCGTCCCAAGTTCTTATCCATAACTCCTCTAAAATGCTGAATGGAATTCGACGAAACTTTCACAAACTCTTTGTTACATGGGCCATTATGCATATTCTCTTTTGTTTTTGTTTTTCCATTTGAATCACTAGTAGGGTAATATGTGGTTTCTAGGTAAGAACAGGGGTATCACGTAGTGGGTGTTGCTCATAGCTTTTAAGTAAGTTTTAAATTGAAACTTGCTCGGTTTCGCATTAGTAACTAAGGTACACAGACTTCCATGTTAGTTTCTTTAATATAATATTATATTTTATCTTCTTGGTACCAGTTTCAGTACCTGGTATACACTATTTGAAAACTGTTTAGTTTAAGAAAAAATAAAAGTAACCGAGGCTTCAAAAATACAGGTGATTTTATTGATGAATCAACGGAACTTCTGACTTTTCTTTAAAGATGAAGTGTGGCACCCGACATAGACAAGATAACCCCCTAAAAAAAGGTACACAGAAATTTACATTCTGTACTGACATCAATATTTACGTATTATTCTGTCTATAATAGTACATTATAGGGTCGTTTGGTTCTCAGATTGATAAGGATTCGATGCACTAAGACAATAGTGTCATAAGAACTGAATCTAGCAAGCCAGTAAGGTCAATACCAAAGGTGACTGTTCAGATACGGCTAATTGTAGCTCGTTATGGTCTCACATCGCTGTAGATCATTGCACGGTCAAGATTTCTAACACCCAAAATAAATTTACGTAACCTAAAAATAGACCATGAAATATTACAAATGTATTATATAGTTCAACCGAGTTTTTATCGAAAATAAAAGAAAAATCCGTCAGAAAATATCCCCAGATCAGATAGGTCGACATGGAATGCCTGAGCTGAGGAGGGATACAAGTTACTCAGTTTCAGATGCCTCCAAACACAACTAACATTACCTAATTCTCACTAAGATGGAACCTTAAGGCAATCTCATCCGCAGACTTATAACCGCTTCCTATGTATCCCATCGCTAGCTATACAGGAAGTAAAAATTCGCAGGCCGTGAGCATTACTCATTACAAATCTGCGAAATGTTTTCGATGTACTGTACTAATTTGCATAAAAGGGTAGGATTTAACATTGAGTGTGGCAGAGGTGTAAAGCTTGGAAATAGCGAATATACCCTCTCACTTAATATATCATATTTGTTTATTTTTAGAAATGTGTATGGTACAGCTACATGTACATCTATATATTGTATTGTTTGGCGAGAAAAAAAAACAATACAAAACAAAACAAGAAATAACAAAACTTTTATGAATAACAAATGTGTTTTCAATAAATGTAACCGGCCATTTGGTGAAAGGATTCGCATCAAAGGTTAGAATTGAATGATATATTGACAATATTTGATTTTCTGCTCCAATTCAGACAGCCCAAAGAATGATAAATCTTTTATTTTCTGTTGTAAAGATTGGTCCGACGGTTTACGGGTATGAAAGAAGACTGAAAGACTTTTTGAATGTGGAATGGGAAAGGAACACTGTACTAACCATCCTGTAAAATGAAACTTCTATTATCCACGATTTTTGAACCCGAATAAAAATGTTAAGACTTAATGCTTTGGAATGATACAATCTCTTACAAAGAGTTTTTTCGTAATTGTTGTAATACTGTTAACACATTTCATGAGTTTATCTCAAAATCAGACATTCTGCTGAGATATATTTAGCCAAGGGTTCCTTATCGTCAAAGACTTGCGCTCTTTCCTCGGTTACACCCACAAGGGAACCCAGTCGCGATCGTGTTGCCAGACCAAAGCGATCGAATAGGAAACAACTTCTAATTTGTTAGCAAATAAAGAGAATAAGCACTCGTAGATGTATATACCTCTATAGACACTACATGTGTATTTGATACGCCACGTATTACATGTTTCCCAATTTCAACCAGTATCCATTCAACAAAGGTGTCCATACCAAAGTGCCAAAAAGAGGGAAAGTACATGCCCATTGGCAAAGATCGTGTAGTTGTAGATTATTATTATGCTCGTCTTACTTTTAGAAGGTAGACCTAGGGTAAGGGAAGGAACTCTTGAAATCAGTGATATGTTTGTATTTTATTCAATTTCACCAATCCCATCAAGCTTTCATTTAAAACAGAATGAAATCAGTCCAAGTTACTTTGATACTTACACGAGATCGATGTAAAAATGCTGAATACTAACGTTCAAATGATTTGTAAGAGTTGTGTCCCTTATCTTAGGTCTAGCTCCTTAAAGAAGACAAATATTTTATTTCAAACGAAAACGAAGTGTTATATGTTGTCAGACAATCATATATTGAATCTGTCACAGAGAAGAAAGAGGGATACTTGATGAAATAAAAATCAGTCATCAAAATTAACATCTATGACTACAATGCCTGAATCTGAGTTATATAAATATAGAAACATTTCCGAACTAACAGGTGCTGGTTTCATTAAAAAAAAGTCTCAAACTGAGATTTTCCTCAAATCTTCAAGTCATTTGATTGGTCGATATCCGAGTTGAGGAAGGATTTGAGGAAATCTTGAGATATTTTACGAAACCGGGCCCTGATAATGCTGACGATCTCCTCCGAAATATCATCAGTAAGATGAAACACAAATATATAAATTGAATTGTTGTTATATTATGAGGCACTCATAAAAATACATGTATGTCTGCCGACAAGACATTTGTATCATTTCGGCAGGGCTGCATGGTTATTTTTCTCCAAAAAATATTTAGTTGATCATACTATTTGGTTAACATTTCAAATAGGTTTATTGACCCTGAGCTGTATAATGTTCCGAGCTACAAAAACAATAACACCAGTACAGAATTTGTCATACATGTTAAAACATAGTTACATGTTGTATTACCTTAACTAACTTGTTGTAATAGGAACATTCATAATACACAGACACAAAATATCTTGATCAATTGTTCACAGAAACGTGGGGTCTATAGGGGCAGATTCACATTTAAGCCTAAAAATAAATTATTTGGTTCTGGTGTTATGTCTAAAAAAGTAGGTACATGTGTAGGTGGGCATTGGATGAAGAGTAATCATTCACTTCTAAAGTGTTCTTTTATCAAAAAATAAGGGGACAGCCATTTTATTCTGTAAGTTGGGGCCTGGCAGATTTTGTAAATCAAATACTTCATATTTGTATTTTGATCAATTTAAAATTGAGAACACATATAATACTAGCCTCTGGATTTAACAGTCAAATATAGATAGATAAACTTGCCATGAAGCAATTGAAGATAAATTCCTGAACCACAAATGTGACAAAATTTGCCACCCACTCTCAGAATCAAAATGGTCGCTCCCTAAAAGACCAACAATCTTCATTCCAAATGTGCAGCATTGAGCAACATTACTTTTCAAACTTAAAAATAGTATCAATGGAAGAATTGTAATAATTGAACGACTGCAAGGATAGATAACTGGTTATGATTATGATCACTCAAGTGGAGACAATTAAAAGTAAAAATAAATACGTAAAATGTGAACTGAAATGACTTGTACTTATTACACTAGAAATAGAACTGATAAACATTACAAAACAGGGACGAACCCAGATAGTGTATTTATAAGAAGGGAATGTCGGTAAAGAAAACAATATAAGAGGGTTTTATTTAATGCTATCATTTTCTAATTTTTGCACAAAATTTCCACCAAAAATGGGGGAAGGGGTTTCAGCCACGTTTATTTATTAATTATTGATTAATTGATTGGTGTTTAACGCAGCACTATTTCGATTTTATCTGTGCAATGAACATGAAATGGATGATTTGTTTGTTTGTTGGGGTTTACCGTCCGAGCAGCAATATTTCAGCTATATTCAGACGATGAACATGAAATTAATGATAAAATGAACATGAAATGAAAAATGGATGGGACACAAGGACAATGGGGTCGACAAATTTTGATTGCCACTAGAAATAGGGCGAGGTGGGTAAGGTCGGGCAATTTAGCCTCCTGTGGCGGAGCCCTATGGTTCCTACTCCGGGAGAATACCACAGTAGGGTTCTTTAACGTGCGAGGAACGTGGCTTCTTTCCCAACACGGTGCACCACTATGGTTTGCGGTCAGGTTTTCCGTATCATAGCCTGACAACCCCAGCATGTAACACGCTAGGGGTACCCCATTCCACCACCTGGGGCACACATCCCAGTTGCTCTGTGGGCAGCAGAGCGCCCTAGCCCCCGGCTAGGGTTCTGAGCACTATTTAGTCGTCTTCTACGACAAGCTTACCGCTGCTGCAGGCCTATTCTTTTGACACCCGGACCTGCACGGATGATAAAATGAACATGAAATGAATGATACAATAAACCTGAAATGATGATGAAATGAAAAAGAGGATGGCGACATAAGGAAAATATGGTCGACACAATTCGATTGCCCCTGCATGGAAATAGGTAGAGGTGGGCAAGGTCGGCCCCTGTTGCGAAGCCAAGGCTCCTACAGTTGTCGAATATCACAACATGATTCCTTAACGTGGCATTTTCCAACAAGGAGCACCATGGCGGTTGCGGTCAGGTTTCCGTATTATGGCCTGACGACCTCAGCATACAGGAAGCAAGGGTACCCCATTCAACCATCTGGGGAACACAACCAAGTTGCTCTGTTCGCAGAGCCTTGGCCCTGGCCAGGGTTCGGAGCGCTATTTCGTCGCCTTTTACTAATCTTAGCGCTGCTGCATGCGGGTTTATATTTTTTGACATTCGGGTCTACCGGGGATCCAGTTATATGAGAATATAAGCAAAACCCAAAGGACAAACATACATGTACCAAAGCACTACGAAACATTTAGGTCTCCAAATTTTGCTTGCATTCACACAAATAGTAACAAAATGTTACAAAATAAAGTACATTTATTAAGATCCGTCGATACATTGACATATAGGACATCCTTGATCGTCATTCAGATAGCCATTCATACACATCAACGTACAGTCAAATATTCCTGGACACAAAATAGTTCCACCAGAAGCCATCGTTGGAACCGGAAGTAGCAACGTTGTGAGTTGGGTAACTGAAAGCAACGAAGACAGTTCTTTTCAGAGTACATGTGATAGAAATTTAGCAGAGTTTGTATGTTTGCAAAGCGTTTGCGACCATGATTTGTCCTGATACATTTCATATAAAGACGTTAAAATTTATAAGGAAAAATATATTTAGATGTACCTTACAAACTTTTGATAATGTGATGAGTACGTGTGTGGATTCATTATAGTTTCTATCAAAATTATACTAGATGTATGGAGCACAGGACACGAACAATCAGTTAATGGTAATAAATTCGAACTGAACATTTGACCTTAGTAGCACTGAGAGATCGATTTCAGTGTGACAGGAGGAAGTTAACCGGCAATACAGAGTACGGGGTTTTAACTGCCTCGTAACAGAAAAAAAGCAAAATGTTGCTCACATTTTTTTTAAAAGATTTGTTTAATTCGGAATAAAGATAAAGATAAACAAGTTGATGTAAACTTCTAGAATCTGATATCATTATATTAAACTTCGTCATAGTACAGGCTACACCTGCCTCATATCAAATCTCCATTCATCAGTGGTGGTATGATTTACCTGAAGCACTAGTCGTTACAATCCCAGAGCTACCTGGAACGATGCACTGACACAAGGGACAACCACTTCCGTCCGTCATGTAACCATGGGGACAAGATTTTGTACAAAAGAAACTTTGTAAACAGGAAGTGGTTGTCTGTTTCGTTGCATGGGTAGTAGTTATAACTGTCTGCTTCTGGGTTTGGCTTGACGTCTGTGTTGTCGGCCGTATTGTTGTTTTATTTACACTTCCACTCTGTAGCCCTTTCAAGTACGCTTGGAGAGCTGAAGAGATGACTTTACTTTTCATAAATTATGTATTGCATACAAATAAATATGGTAGTGGATGAAAAAAAATCTTGATTTTTTATTTGACTTTTTCTTAATTAATATTTCCCCCCAGGGAACTACATGTACACCAGAACCTGTATGATAATTCTGCAAATAATTTCTTTTAATTCTTCCTTATAGTTTAATGCTCATTCAACGACCATTCAAACATTGTTTGATTAAAAATTGTCACAAAAATACCTTTCCCACAAAAGCAATTAACACATCCATCTGTTTTAACAACTCTTTGACACCATGGTGGCGGTAACGAACAAGTGTACGGAGCTGGATCACAAGACAGTTGTTTTGCAGTAGGTAATGGTTGATTAGAGTTCGGCAGCGGCCCTGTTCCTATCCCGGATGGCCCTGTCAGTACGTTAAAACCTGGACGTCCAGAAAACATACCCATGCCTAATTGTTTGAACATTCCTGCCATTGGGTTCATCATAGAGGACTGTCCTTTTAAAACATATATTAAAAATTAATATATATGAGACTGGAGTAATCTGAAGTGCCTCCTAAGAAACATTACACAAATATCATATTCCTCATTAGCCCAAGAGATGTTTGTCCAGTTAATTCTTGGTTCAACTTTTTATATGTTGTTAAAAAAATAACGTTGACACAAGGAATATATTTCTATTGATTTGAAGCAAAAACTCGAAAAGCTACACATGTATATTTGATATTAGTAAATTGTTAAGATTTGAAAAACAACTCTATTAGGGAAACTTGCCACACGAAGTTGCTCTATATGCATTTCGATCATGAAATAATTTAATTTCAGAAGTAACAAGCTCTCTGATTCGTTAAAAAAATTTGTCCATCATCTCATGGACCAAAGTTGTAAAGTGACTGTGATGTGATGTACTCGTTAAATTAGATACTAAAATCAAATTAAAAGGCATAACTGTTGTATTTTTTCTGTCTATTTAAAATAACCTCAATGCCCGTGGTGCACACTTAAAAAACAACGTGCAACGCAGGTTACTTAGTGTGTACCACACAATTGAGGTTATTTTTTCTTAGACCGAAAGTGTATAACGGTAATTCTTTAATGTATAGGTCAGTTCATAGACAGCCTATTGATATTAATTTTATTGTATCATAACGTTGTATAAATACATTGTAGGTCGTTACTGTCGCTTTAAGATAACGATATTTTATCTTTAAGTACAAGTCTATTTAAGAATCATGAAGATAAAGAAAATAGATAGATTGATAGATTGATTGAAATGACTGTTGGGGTTTGACGCCCGAACAGCAATATTTCAGCTTTATCCAGGCGATGAACATGAAATGGATGATAAAATGAACATGAAATGATGATGAAATGAAAAATGGGACGGGACACAAGGTAAAGGGGGTCGGCAAATGTTTATTGTCACTGGAAATAGGGAGATATGGTAGCCTCCTATGGCGGAGCCCAATGGTTTCTATTCCGGGAGAATACCACAAATGGTTTCTTTTACGTGGAGGAATATAGCATCTTTCCTAACAAGTTGCACCACTGTGGTTAGCGATCAGGTTTTCCGTATTATAGCCTGACGACCCCAGCATGAAGCATGCTAGGGGTATCCCATTATGCCACCTGGGGCATACAACCAAGTTGCTCTGTGGCCAGAGCGCCCTAGCCCCCGGCCAGGGTTCTAAAGACTATTAAGTCGCCTCTTACGACAAGCTTAGCGCTGTTGAGTGACTGCAGTTGCTTAGTACCATAAAATACAAAATGTAGTTTCCGAATTGGGCTATTTTAAAAATTTTGCCATTCCCTTTTTCTCCATAACATAGCCCGGGGCTAAAGAAAATAAATGACAAGTTAATTTTTGTTAACTTTCTAAACAAAATAAAAGGATGCAGGAAGTCAAATTTATAAGAAAAAAGTCCTATATAAGATGTTTATTTAAGTGTGGAAAGTAATGAAATTATAGTCAGAATAGTTTAGTTGAATTCAGCTGACAATATTTAGCCCCGTTTTTTTTTTTTTACTACAAACCATTTTTATCTCATAAATGTGAGTTTTTCTTACATCACTTTTAATACCTAGTGTATGTGAAATCCTACAAACAAGTGCATAGGAGACAAAAATAACCACACACACGAAGACACCTAACTTTAACAAATGTGGACTTGTACATGGTGTGTGCCATTGGCATGATTGTTACGCGAACCTGTATTTAAAAGCTTTATTGGTTATAGTGAAATATTTCAGTGTAAAATAACTTTTAGAACAATAAATCATAATAATTCACAAAAATATTGATTTAATATACATCAATACATTAAGCGATACTCCGCCAAGTAATGGAGAAAAAGGGAATGGCCAAATTTTTAAAATAGCCCAATTCGGAAACTACATTTTGTATTTTATGGTACTAAGCAACTGCAACACTATGCTAACTAGAGGCTCTTCTACTCTACTTTAGAGCCTGAATCGTTCACGTAGCTTGATATGCAAAATGCTAATAACTCGGACATAGCTTAACAGATTAACGCAAAAAATTGATCACGGATAGATCTCATCATGCTGAACATTACCCCATTTTAGAATTGTAATACATGTACACATAACGGTTTTAGAGATACATGCAAAAAACTTTTGTCTGACCCCATGTTCTCTTTTTAAGTAACGGCGGCCATGTTTTCGATGGATCACAAGTCCTCACATCAGCTTTATGCAGAATATTCGAATAAGCATTCACACAAAGCTTGGTTCTTATTAGTCCAATAGTGCTAGAGGAAAAGCGTTTTGAAAAATAGTTCAAGACGACGACGACCTTCCTGAGGGGATGGGCACGTGGAAACCTAAATATGGCGTCATTCGTCTATTACCGCTAAAGCTTGGAAAGCCAGGGAAACCACCCATTCCGGAACCAAACATTGACGACATAGCGGGATTCATGTTTCCCGGAACATTCTGTGACCTTGTCATTCCCTGCACACCACTTCCACCCGGTAGTCCATTAGCAAACCCTCCTGAAAAAGAGCGGAAAAATAATAAAAGTATAAATTCCAGGTTAAACAAAGCCCAATTGCAACGTTGGCTTCATAAAGGCTACACACCACTAATGTCACTTTCCAGGGGCTCCAATGCTAATTTCTCTAAGTTCAATGAGTTGTGGAGCTTCTACCTCAAGTTTAAGCAGAAGAAGACTATACATCACCTACAAGCTGCATGTGTATACTAAGAGCAATAAAAATATTATATGGGGTTCACTACCGTGCAGTCCGACACCGGCTCTAGAGGACAATGGGCTAAAAATAGAATGAGAATAGAATTACTTTTGTGTACGTCCTAAAAGTTCAATGTTTGAATTAGTGGTGATCGTTAATCATTATGGATTTTTGTATTTTAATGTATCAAGACTTGCTTATGTTTCAAAATGTCTATATAATTGTTAGTCTCTTATAAGAACCATGCAGGGGGTGGATACATGGTATGAAATAGCTAATACTTTTACTGTGTAAATTGAATATTTGTACAATCAGAATCAAGAATAAAGAATCGATTTTCTATATTGTGGTAAACTCAATGGATATTTCAGAGGCACATAACTACCACAAACTTCGATTTTCTAAGCGGAATCTTGAAAGTTACAGTATTTAAAATTCTCAAAAACTCTAAGATTCATCTGAATATTATTATTGAGATGGAAAATGTGAAGAAAAATACTCCACTTAATGTATTACATTATTTTAAATATTTAAAAAATAAGAGAAAAATACTCTTTCATCAAACTAAGCAATAAGAATTAAAAAAAAAAATAAAATTTTGTGTTTATACACGTACCAATAGAACATGAACATTTCGGACAGCCTTTATCGTCAACAGTTCTCTTACACCAGGGGGCGGGCATACATGATACTGTCTGAGGTGAACATGTAATAGACTGGTTCTTTGGTGTTGAGTCGGTCAGCTTTGTACTTCCGCTCTGTGCTATCATGATAAAAATTATATATTAACGGCATCAGTTTGTCAATAGCTTATTAGACCGTGATGAAGTTGATTTTGTTTGTTTGTTTGTTGGGGTTGTCAATAGCAACCTGACAAATACTTACTACATTGTATATTGTTTGTTTGTTTGTTGGGGTTGAACGCCCGAGCAGCAATATTTCAGCTATATTCAGACGATGAACATGAAATGGATGATAAAATAAACATGAAATGATGATGAAATGAAAAAGGGATGGGACACAAGGACAATGGGGTCAATAATTTTTTATTGCCACTGGAAATAGGGAGAGGTGGGTGATAAAGTTGATTATTATTTTTTGCAAGCAACAATTGAAAGCAGACGAGATGTTTAATTTTATATACTTAGTTTTTTTTTTTAGACCTTTTTCGTTCAGACTCAAATTAGGAGGCCCCTTGATAATGTGTGTTCATAGTACTCTCGCATGGTGACTAGTTTCGGTTAATCTGTCTGGGAGTTCACACTACGGACAAATAATTTTAAACTCAACAGGGTAAAGCAAATATAAAAGTAAAGTAAACTTATACATTTGCACGGAGTAAACATTAGCGTGAATTATAGTTCCCTAAAACGTTAACTTTTAAAGCACAAGTAATTTTTCAAAATGTCGAAAATTATTACCCGCAAATATATTTATGTTGATAAGAAAATCCGCGAAACATATATGTAGCAACAGCAAAATACTATATAAAAATATAAAACCCCTTCAGAGAAATGAGATCAAATTGAACTAAAAATAAAAAGACCGAATTTATGAAACATACATTGATGGCAGATAAGAAGTCACAATGATAAAGGACATTTCCTAAAATAGCCATTTACGATCATGCGAACCCTGCAGATAAATCTTGAGCAGTACTCCCACATTAACATGTAATTATAGTCGAATCTGATTGGAAGTTCCACTAAAGAAGGCATTGTCTTACCTGTTACGCTATAAAATAAAAACAACGTAATTATGCAAATCATGACGTGAACTCCTTTCTCGAATTGTATTGTGGTCACGTGCCTATATCAGCAGGTGCGTTGATATCATGACAGAACACTGATAGGGTCAAGCTTCACACAGCGGCAGAAATTCGTTTCCCCCTTTCTAACCGCTGCATACAAGCCTTTCGAAATCCTCGGACATTTTTCAAATGTCGTTTGACAATCGGAAAACGTCGCATAAAATCATTCACTTTTTCTGGACTTGGCAAGATTCTTGCATTTTCTGAGAGGAATGGCTGTAGCGTCTAAAGTGAATTTCGAACGTCAGACGCTCTTCTGAGCTTGTGATATGACACCCAGTTGTTGGCTTTTGTATGTTATTACAAGTTTCATTGAGCCAAGGATTCATACCGACTAAGGACAAGAAAGTTAATTTGTGAGAGAGAAAGTCAAATTGTTAAAAAGGTGTTGTTTTCAAATGCCAACATTTTACATAGTACATATTCTATGCCAACCAAAAAAATCTAAATGTTTATACTATAATAGTAGGACTTATACAGCTATTGACCAGTATTAAGCTATATGGTAATTAATCAAATTACATATTTACAAACAACAATCTCATATAAAGTAGTAGTCTTTGTACGAATCATGCAAATTCTGTACATATGTTGTGATACAGACTAAAAAAGGATATACACATTTTTATTTTTTATATTAAGGTGATTTATAGGTTTATGGTAAAATGTATAACTATTTGTCCCAATCTGTCTGCTCTTAGGAGATAATCCACATTGAAAATCCAACAGTTTCTATTGTATGTTAGTGGCGTTTACATAGTTGTCTCCCTTAATTTTGAACTCTACAGTACATTCTATATATTTATTATCTCCTAATGACAAGGGTTATAAGAAAAGCCAAATGTTATTTTCTGTTCACTATAATATTTTAAACAAAATATCAAAAATAAATATGTTGGCTCTCTAACCATAAATCACAGTTTGCATGATTCTTATATGGAGTGCTACTTAAGTAGTACTTCAGCTAAGAATCATGCATTCTATTTCATTGTTTCTTTTTACGTTTGATCATCAATAACCTGACTTTCTTTGCAAAATTTGTTCTGAACAATTTGGAGTACCTGTAATATTTATTTGTTAAGTTTATTCATAAAAATGTATATCAATTTTTTTTTTTGTAAATGTTGTACAAGAATCCGTCTTTTTTCGCACAGTCTCCATATTGAATCATGCCGCTTTCATGGTATTCGTAGAAACAACAGACACTGCGCTATATGTAATTTAAATGTTATAAAAGATAAAACATTCAACGTATATTACATGTATTATGTAAAAAAAAAATACCGAATCAACACAAAAACTAACAATGAATATTATAGGGCACGCCCATCTGTTTTTCTCTCCCTTGTACAACTACTCTCTGTGAAAAATTGTAGACAACTTGTTCATTTAGGAAAAAAAACTGTTTATGCTTATAACATTTGGTAGTATATACACTCCGTTTTTTTCTAATGTATCTTTGTTGTTTTTTATATTAATTCTCAACATACAACCCAATACTATTATGAAATAGTATACTTTTTTTTTCTATTTGTACTAATAAACCAGTGTTGGTTTACTGAAGACTACAGTTGTAAAGTTGCCATACCATACAACTGAGTTGTTATATGAAAGTAATTCATATTTACACAGCGAGAGTTCAATTCAGATATCTGAATACGGAACGAAATGGTGTCCAGCGAGTACGACAATCCAAATCAGCCAAATATTGAAGACATACTTTCACTTTACTGTAACTTTGGACTAGCAGTGCGCATATCATAAAACTGTAACATTACCAACATGTTTGAGTGCGGAGTTTATATTAAACATATGTTATCAGACCAAGGGCGCATAGTATTACACTTCTTCGTCATAGCTTTATACGACGACAAAGTGATTTTTCCAATTTCAGTGATAGTTTTAAGAAATTAACGCCTTGATCCGTAGATATCGGTGTCAGGAAGGTTTAACACATTATCAATAACCGTCCAGACTTACATACTTTTACATTTCGCCAGATAGTTTTTCTCCAGATTAGTGGTGACGATTTGTCAGTGAGCGGCTGACAACTTTTCGTTTGCCAATTTTTAGTTGAAGCAAAGAATGCAAAGACAGTTATAAATTAAATCCTACATATTGCAAATCAATTTGGTTCAAATGTCTGACCGACAAATCGCCCACTGCATGATTCTTAGGTGGACTGCTACTTAAATTTATCCTGAAGCAAATGTGACGTAGATATTTGATCAGGTAAAAATAACTACATCATAATCAATTCCTCTACATAACTATAACTAGAAACTACTGCCTCACAAGGCAGCCCACTTTTAAGAATAATTATAATTTTCCGCGTTTCGAAGTATAGAGGAAAATTATTGTATTAACGGTTCATATGTCACGTGATATTGTGTGACTTGTATATCACGTGTTTTTAATAGTGCGGGAATTTTTTTCCATTTAAATCACTCTCTAGCCATCTTCAGTAAAGTCAAATTTCTAACAATATATTTTCATATATTGTACGGTTTTTTGGCGCTTATTATTCAAAAGATTTTTGTTTGCTTTCCATATATTTGTAATTTCAATCGTTATTTTTTATTTTACTTAGTATTTATTTATTTATTTAATTTTTCTTTCCAGAACCTTTTTTTATTTTTTTTATTTATTTTTTTTTAATACTGTCCAAAGTATATCTCTTGAGGCGATCTTCCGAGCATTGGGCTTTGGACACAGGTTTCCACATTTTTCACTCCACAAAGATGAAGTTTGACTGTTGTGGTTTTTCCTGGCCGGCGGGATCGTCAGTGATAGAGCATTTATTTTTTTGTTTTCTATTCTTTTAATTCATTTTTTATTGATAAAATATTTTTTTCCGAAGCAAATATAGGTATCATAAGTACAATGTATTTGAACATTGAATACCTAATATACATAGTATTTATTTACAATATACTGTTTTTCATATTGCTTTTCATGTTATCACATTATGTAATACTATATATATATTTATAGATTTAGTAATAAATCCGGTGTCCTCTAGACTTGTTGGGCTATCGGCAACTTAATATGAATTTTAGTTATTACTTTATAATTAGTAATTATATATATGGAGTAAAGTGTATACTCAAGGGTACCAAAGCTGGAGCGGTAATCAAAAGAATGTAATCCAGGGACAAAGACCAGACATTGAAAACAGACACACACAACAAAGAACATGAAGTAACTAAAATCATACATTCAAAGTAACAAAAGCAAATGAGCAACTCGGACTCCACTAAAAACTGGCAGCATGGACCAAAATAGGGCAAGCGTCCTATGCTTCTCTAGAAACACCCGCCAAGTTGCTCATAAAAAGTTAAGGAAAGGAAAACTATGACCAGTTGAATAAGTAAGTTTTCATGGTGCTGATGGATACATCATAACGATCCACGAGTTCATGATGACGACCATAAAACTTCTGTAGTGATGACTTCAATCTTGTAGCAACATAAGCCTGTTCCAGAAGCCGATTTGTTAGAGTTCTAGCGCGATACAAAAAGTCTGCGTAGTAAATAAAATCATACATACAAAGTAAAAAAAAAACAAATGAGCAGCTCGGACTCCACTTAAAACTGGGAGCATGGACCAGGTGCACCGGTAGGGTAAGCGTCCTATGCTTTTCTATAAACACCCGCCGAGTTGCTCATAAAATGTCAAGTCCGGGGTAGACAAACGAGGTAAGGAAAACTATGACCCGTTGAATAAGTCAGTTTTCATGGTGCAGATGGATACACAAAACGATCCACGAGTTAATGATGACAACCATAAAACTTCTGCAGTCTTGTAGCAACATAACCCGGTTCCAGAAGCCTATTTGTTAGAGTTCTAGCGCGATACAAAAAGTCTGCGTAGTAACTGAAATCATACCTACAAATTAAAAAACCAAATGTGCAACTCGGACTCCATTAAAAACTAGGAGCATGGACCTGGTGCACCGGTAGGGTAAGCGTCATCTGCTTTTCTAGAAACACCCGCCGAGTTGCTCATAAAAAGTCCGATATCCTGTACTGTCTTGTAGTAGAGATTGATTGATTGATTGTTGGGGTTTAACGCCCGAGCAGCAATATTTCAGTTATATTCAGGCGATAAACATGAAGTGGATGATAAAATGAACATGAAATGATGATGAAATGAAAAATGGGATGAGACACGAGGGTAATGGGGTCGACAAATTTTGATGGCCACTGGAAATAGGGAGAAGTGGGTATGGTCGGTCAATTTAGCCTCCTGTGGCGGAGCCCTATGGTTTCTACTCCTGGAGAATACCACAGTAGGGTTCCTTAACGCGGCTAGGGTTCTGAGCACTATTTAGTCGCCTTTTACGACAAGCTTTGCGCTGCTGCAGGCCTATTCTTTTAACAGCCGGACCTGCACGGGCCATACAGGTGTTAAAGCAGAATATATATACGTAACATATTTCCACGAGTCTATCCAAGTAGATGTTTATTTTTTATTAACATAAAAAGAGCATCCGAAGTGAAAATTGATAATTTACATACAAAAGGACAGACAAGAGCGTTGAGTTTGAAAACCAGTAGAAAAAAAATACAAAGTATAAATTAAGGTCAAATCTGCCGGCATCTCTCATGACTAAAAAGTACTATCCCTAAGCAGATGTTTCTTTCACCTGAAGTAAAAGCTGTTACAAAGCAGATCTATATATTAGCAATAATCAACCATTTTTTTTCCTTTTTAATGACTTAGTTGTCACCGTCAAACTCCTCCATTGTAATGTAGTCATCTTTGTTTCCGTCCAGTTTCTCCCAATGCGCTACCAACTCCTCATTGGTACTTCCGGTCTGATTAAACGCCCCTAAGAATTCATCCTTTTCTATTTTACCATTTCTAGACAAAAAAAAAAGGTTTGTGTATTTATATTTTATTTAACTTCTGTTAAGTAGACTTTGCTAAAAAATAGTCACGTGTAATTTAAATGTGTATGCAATCTTTACTACAGTACCCTTTTATTACCGCGTTATTCACTCGGAACAATTATGTCCGCACATTGTGTATTCCAAGACTAAATTACTGCAAAAAATAAAAGTGTAAACAATTTCGCGTCACTTTTATAGTTCCATAAGTGGTCAGGACAAATCGAGAAAAAATGGCAGGTGTAACAAAGAATGAATACAGATTGAAAATAATTTCTCTATACGAAAAGGAATGTTCGTAAGGTAATATATTCAAAGTAGGTGTTCCTAAAGGAGTATGTTCAAAGTTCCGGGTCAGTCCAACCTAAAGCAAGAAAGTTCCGATTCATTGATTATTGGGGTTTAACGCCCCAGCAGCAATATTTCAGCTATATTCAGGCGATGAACATGTTTGTTTGTTTGTTTGTTGGGGTTTAACGTCCGAGCAGCAATATTTCAGCTATATTCAGACAATGAACATGAAATGGATGATAAAATGAACATGAAATGAAAAAAAAAGGATGGGTCACAAGGATAATAGGGTCGACAAATTTTGATTGCCGCTGGAAAAAGGGGGATGGGTAAGGTCGGGCATTTTAGCCTCCTATGGCGGAGCGCAAAGGTTCCTACTCCTATCGAATACCACAGCAGGGTTCTTTAACGTGCGAGGAACGTGGCATCTTTCCCAACACGGTGCACCACTATGGTTTGCGGTCAGGTTTTCCGTATTATAGCCTGACAACCCCAGCATGTAACACGCCAGGGGTACCCCATTCCACCATCTGGGGCACACATCTCAGTTGCTCTGTGGGCAGAGCGCCTAGCCCCCGGCTAGGTTTCTGAGCACTATTTAGTCGCCTTTTACGACAAGCTTAGCGCTGCTGCAGGCCTATTCTTTTAACACCCGGACCTGCACGGGGCGCGATGAACATGAAATAGATGAATGCCCCAGGTGGTGGAATGGGGTACCCCTGGCGTGTTACATGCTGGGTTTGTCAGGCTATAATACGGAAAATCTGACCGCAAACCATAGTGGTGCACCTTGTTGGGAAAGATGTCACGTTCCTCGCACGTTAAAGAGCCCTTCTGTGGTATTCGATAGGAATAGGAACCATAGGGCTCCGCCAAAGGAGGCTAAATTGTTCGACCGTACTCACCTCTCCCTATTTCTTGTGGCAATCAAAATTCGTCGATCCTATTATCCATGTGTCCTATCCAATTTTCATTTAATCATCATTTCATGTTCATTTTATCATCCCATTTCGTATTCATCGCCTGAATGTAGCTGAAAAATTGCCGTTCGGGAGCTAAACCCCAACAATCAATCAATCATGTTCATAGCCCGGATATAGCTGAAATTTTGCTTGCTGCTTTGGGCTTAAACACCAACAATGAATCGATTATTCGAAAGGAAAATATGCACGGAGGACATCGTGCTAGCAATTAGTACAATACACAAAACCATACTAAAGCATTAGGGTATATCGTTCAAAAAGTTACAGGGAGTGCCGTCAGACACTCAGCGGCGATCAATTCTTTGCAGAAGTAACGAATTTTCGACAGGAATTTCATTTTTCTGACTATCGAAATTTATATTGACCAAACAAAATAGTATTAACTAAACAAAGAACGCCCACTGTAAACATTTACCGGAATCGAGAAAGTTGTCAACAATAACCGTTTAACACCCGAGTTGTTTTTGCAGTAAATATAGTGTATACACATTTCCCCTGATGAGTAATGTTAAACACAAACAGTTGTTTTCCAAATAGATCTGAAGAATGTTGTATGAAATAGCATTTCCTATATATGATTAGTCACAAACAGAATTTATTCAATTCATCAACATATTCTAACGGATAAAATTACAGCAAAGTTTGACAACAGTCATCTCAAAACAAGATAAACGTGTCTAATGCTAGCTTATTCGGCAGTACCGTAAATTTGAAATAATGTTCACGATACTCACGATAAAGTATGTCAATATTTTTTGTACAACCGACCAAAATTTAAAGGTCAATTATCAAAGTTGTTTATATACAAAGCATACGAATAAATTAACAAAAACAGCTGTATGTCAGTCATCTTATGAATATTGGGGTGTTGAGAGTATACATACTTGTTCAGATCATAATCATTGAACACGGGTACAGCATTCGTATCTGTTTCTTCAGTGCTTCGCCTTTTGCGCCCGGTATACACGCATCTACAGCCACCAGCAAAGGTTCTAAAGCACTCCTGCCCACTCGACGGCCTTCGACATCCACCACCACAATTACATCCAAAAAGGTTACAGCGGCGGTATCCACAATATGGTGTTGTCCGCGTACAGTCACCACAGTAACCTCCATTACCATAGCAACACGCTCCATCCGCCTTTTCGAAGGAAATAGCAACCATGAATAGGACAGCTACTGCCAGCATTGTATTCATTCTCGATGATTACTAGAAAAGGGTTAATTTTTGTGAAAAATTTCGGTATAAAGTTGCATTTATGTCTTTCGTAACTACATTATATACACCTTATTATCAGTTTAAATTTTCCGTGTGCTTTTCAATCAAAAGATCGCGTTTGTCATATACATATTGTTTTCATAAAAGGAAGAGTGTGAAGAAAATGGGTTAATTTGACTAATGTTACCCGAAAGTGGTTTTCTATCAGACTTCTGGAAATAGAGTAAGATAATAGTTGGTATAGGAGCTCTTCAATTGGAGCCGCATCATGTATAAACACGAACCTTTATGCCCTCAAGATTATTTTACAGAGCAAAATTATAACAAAGAATATCAACTTTAAGTAATACACGAACCAATTTTGATCAAATTTGTGGATGAAAGTATATACACATGTAGGCGATATTGAGAACATTCCAATGAATGTGTCAATACAAACCACTTTCCTTACTTTTTACACTCCGCTTTACATACTTAAGGTATATAGTGATCATGTTGTCTGTCAGGCCCCATTTCTAATTTTCAACTTTTAAGCCGATGAATAGAATTTAATGAAACTCTAACACATGTTTTATAACATGATGCCATTATACACCTGTGACCTATTTTTGTTTCTGTTTTTATTTGAACTAGACATGTTTATCCGTACACATTCAACGTAGAGATTAATTTTGACGGTAGATTGTTTTGTTTGTTTGTTTGTTGGGGTTTAACGTCCGAGCAGCAATATTTCAGCTATATTCAGACGATGAACATGAAATTGATGATAAAATGAACATGAAATGATGATGAAATGAAAAAGGGATGGGACACAAGGACAATAGGGTCGACAAATTTTAATTACCACTGGAAAAAAGGAGAGGTGGGTAGGGTCGGGCAATTTAGCCTCCTGTGGCGGAGCCCTATGGTTCCTACTCCGGGAGAATACCACAGTAGGGTTTTTTAACGTGCGAGGAACGTGGCATCTTTCCCAACACGGTGCACCACTATGGTTTGCGTAAGGTTTTCCGTATTATAGCCTGACAACCCCAGCATGTAACACGCCAGGGGTACCCCATTCAACCATCCATTGCAGGTCCGGGTGTTAAAAGAATAGGCCTGCAGCAGCGCTAAGCTTGTCGTAAAAGGCGACTAAATAGTGCTCAGAAACCTAGCCGGGAGCTACGGCGCTCTGCCCACAGAGCAACTGGGATGTGTGCCACAGGTGGTGGAATGGGGTACCCCTGGCGTGTTACATGCTGGGGTTGTGAGGCTATAATACAGAAAACCTGACCGCAAACCATAGTGGTGCACCGTGTTGGGAAAAATGCCACGTTCCTCGCACGTTAAAGAACCCTACTGTGGTATTCTCCCGGAGTAGGAACCATAGGGCTCCGCCACAGGAGGCTAAATTGCCCGACCCTACCCACCTCTCTGTTTTACAATGGCAATCAAAATTTGTCGGCCCTTTGTCCTTGTGTCCCACCCTATTTTCACTTCATCATCATTTCATGTTCATTTTATCATCAATTTCATGTTCATTGTCTGAATATAGCTGAAATAATGCTGCTCGGACTTAAACCCCAACAAACAAACAAACCCATTCAACCACCTAGGGCACACATCCCAGTTGCTCTGTGGGCAGAGCGCCCTAGCCCCCGGCTAGGTTTCTAAGCACTATTTAGTCGCCTTTTACGACAAGCTTAGCGCTGCTGCAGGCCTATTCTTTTAACACCCGGACCTGCACGGGGCGTTTGTTTGTTGGGGTTTAACGTCCGAGCAGCAATGTTTCAGCTATATTCAGGCGATGCTGCAGGCCTATTCTTTTGACACCCGGACCTGCACGGGGCATAATGAAATGGACATATTTCATATCAACAATGTAATGTTATTTTTAAAACTAATAAGATGATATTGGGTTAGTTGAAATAGCTGAATTATTTAAAAAAAAAAAGAGTACTTTTTACCAATATTTTATGAAATATTGGTATTTTTGTTGTCCTGGAATAAGGAAAATGTTCTCCCAATGATCCACCAACAACAAATATGGATATTTTTCACGTAAAAATTACTTTCTTTTCATATTAAGAGGAATACGATGGTATCGCATAAGCAAGAAATTCTCTTTTATGTTAAAATTGAGTATATTTTACCCCAATTTTATGAAATTTCAAATTTTTCATACTCTCAGTCCAATCAAAACATTTTCGCAGTGTATCATGTATAATAAAAATGGACACGTTTCATATCAACAATTCAACATTTCCTGATTTAGACAAATAAAATGGTATCACATTAGCTAAATTAGCTTAATTATTTCAAAATACTTTTTACCAATACTTTATGAAATTATGGTATTTTTGTTCTCTTGGAAAAAGGAAAATGTGTTCACAATGATCTATATACACCAAATATGGGTATTTGCACATAAAAGTTACTTTCTTTTCATATTTAGAGCAATAAGATGGTATCGCATCTGTCAAAAACACTATATTGTCTTAAAATTGAGTTAATCTTACCCTAATTTTATGAAATTTTGATATTTTCATACTCAGAGACTATGAATATGTTTTTGCAATGTATCATGTACAATAAAATGGACATTTTCATATCAACAATGCAATATTTTCTTTTTTAGACCAATAAAATGGTATCGCATTAGCTGAAACAGCTAAATTATATTAAAAAAAAACCACTCTTTTTTCACCAATACTTCATGAAATTTTGGTATTTTTGTTTTCCTGGAACAAAGAAAATGTGTTCCCAATAATCCATATACAACAAATATGGACATTTGGTACACATAAAATTAGTTCCATTTCTTACTCATTCAAAGCAATATGATTGTATGGTAAAAACACTATATCAAGCAATTTTTTAAAGAATTTTTCTTCAATTGTAAAAAAATAACTTTCAACATTTTCATCTTTGTTTGTTTGTTGGGGTTTAACGTCCGAGCAGCGATATTTCAGCTATATTCAGACGATGAACATGAAATGGATGATAAAATGAACTTGAAATGATGACGAAATGAAAAAGGGATGGGACACAAGGGCAATTTAGCCTCCTGTGGCTCCCAGGGAGCCGTATGATTCCTACTCCGGGAGAATACCACAGTAGGGTTCTTTAACGTGCAAGAAACGTTGCATCTTTCCCAACACGGTGCACCACTATGGTTTGCGGTAAAGTTTTCCGTATTATAGCCTGACAACTCCAGCATGTAACACGCTAGCGGTACCCCATTCCACCACCTGGGGCACACATGCCATTTGCTCTGTGGGGAGAGCGCTCTAGCCCCCGGCTAGGGTTCTGAGCACTATTTAGTCGCCTTTTACGACATGCTTAGCGCTGCTGCAGGCCTATTCTTTTAAAACCCGGACCTGCACTGGGCCATTTTCATTTTGCCAGGCCAATGACAATGTTTTCGCAATATACGATCTATTTTAACGTGATTTTATATCAAAACATTTATAGACATTTAGAAATTGTTGTACATGGATTATTAAAGCATAATACACATTAATGTAAATTACGACGAACACGTACACTGAATATCATGAATTATTATTAGTTTCGCTTTACAAGTTAGATTTCGAAATATACTACCGGTAATTACTGAGAAGAATATTTCCGGCGGACACGAACATTCCTTTATCGTGTGCTTCGTCAGGCTATAATACGGAAAACCTGACCGCAAACTATAGTGGTGCACCGTGTTGGGAAAGATGCCACGTTCCTCGCACGTTAAAGAACCCTTCTGTGGTATTCTCCCGGAGTAGGAACCATAGGGCTCCGCCACAGGAGGCTAAATTGCCCGACCCTACCCACCTCTCCCCATTTCCAGTGGCAATCAAAATTTGTCGACCACATTGTCCTTGTGTCCCATCCCTTTTTCATTTCATCATCATTTCATGTTCATTTTATCATACACTTCATGTTCATCGTCTGAATATAGCTGAAAGATTGCTGCTCGGACGTTAAACCCCAACAAACATCCACCATCTGGGGCACACATCCCAGTTGTTCTGTGGGTAGAGCGCCTAGCCCTCGGCTAGCTTTCTGAGCACTATTTAGTCGCCTTTTACGACATGCTTAGCGCTGCTGTAGGCCCTTTTCTTTTAACACCCGGACCTGCACAGGGCGTTCGTGTGCGGGGTATTGGGAACGTTATACGTTTCGGGAGGTGTACATGTACAAATAAAATATGCAAGGTTGCAGGGTAAAAAAAAACAATCATTATACACGAAAAAGACATGCTAATAGGATACAAAATATTATGGAATACCAGGATATCAAACATTTGTTTTTTTTTTCTTAACATGATATAAATTTTCCATTCAACAAGAACCTTTCACCTTGGATGTGAAAAGCATATTAATAACATTTAACCACCAAATTTTACGCTTAAATAATAGTTCTTTATTCGTCCAATATACTTTTCTTTAGGAATACAATTAAAAATATCGAGGACAGATGAACTTAGGTTGCCCGGGTTTGGGTTTAACGCCCCAGCGGCAATATTTCAGCTATCTTCAGGCGATGAACATTAAATAGATGATAAAATGAACAGAAAATGATGATGAAATGCAAAATGGGATGAGACACATGGATAACAAGTTCGACAAATTTTGATTGCCACTGGAAATAGGGTGAGGTGTTTAGGGTCGGACATTTTCCTACTGTTACGAAGCCCGAAGGTAAACCAAGGTGAAAAAACAAACATGGCTTTCTTACCTGGATTAAACAAGTATACCTTATCGGTTGTACGGACGTCGATGCTTTAGCGCGAGATGCACGGGTGTATAAATGGTCAATGCGCCTACGAATTTGTAAGATCCGGGTATAATTACAAACCGCAAAGGGCATGTATTTAATACATTCTATTGTTTTATAACGGGAGGAGTAAGTTCCTGTTTTGAAAATCGTTGAGTATCCTTTACACAACATTGGTAGCATGTTTTATTATATAATACATTTTCATTATATAATACTATATTGTTAGTTTCTTGTTATCGTCTGTAAGCCTTCCCGTGCAGGTCCCGGTGTCAAAAGAATAGGCCTGCAGCAGTGCTAAGCTTGTGGTAAAAGGCGACTAAATAGTGCTCAGAAACCTAGCCGGGGGCTAGGGCGCTCTGCAACTGGGATGTGTGCCCCAGGTGGTGGAATGGGGTACCCCTGGCGTGTTACATGCTGGGGTTATCAGGCTATGTTTGTTGGGGTTTTACATCCGTTGGGGCTAAATTGCCCGACCCTACCCACCTCTCCTTATTTCCAGTGGCAGGAGTAGGAACATTGGCGCTCCGCCGAAGGAGGCAAAATGGCCCAACGTACCCATCTGTCCATATTTCCTGTGGCAATCGAAATTCGTCGACCCTATTACCCTTGTGTGCCATCCCGTTTTTCATTTCGTCATCATTTTATGTTCATCTTATTTGATCATCCATTTTAATCGCTAGGATGTGGCTGAAATACTGCTCCTTGGGCGGTGAACACGGATATTATTTGATCATCAATTTCATGTTCATCTACCGGATATAGCTGAAATATTGCTGCTTGGGCTTTATACACCAATCAGTAGAACAATATACATGTATTTATGCAAATTGTTTCTTTTGGAGACATGCTTGGGAAGGCTGTTGGCTCTTACAATGAATTAAAATGAATGTTTATGCATGTATGTTTCGGATATCTCTTCCAGTTCTCGAGTTATAAGTGGCCTATTTGTCACGTAAAATTTTTTTTTATAGGCTGAATTTGATTTTTTTGTTCAGTCAAATATCAGATATATGTTGCAGTTCAATACTGTGTCCCAAACAGTTGGTATCTCCATATTGAACTAGGAGTCCCTATGAGTCAGTGTCGTTATCCAATGCTGTATCCACATGATGCGCTGGGCGAAGCTCTTTATTGAAGTCGTTTTATGCTATTTTTAAGCATAAATCATACTTGGACTGATAAACTTTGACATTGAATAAGTTTGTTTGTTTGTTGGGGTTTAACGTCCGAGCAGCAATATTTCAGCTATATTCAGACGATGAACATGAAATTGATGACAAAATGAGCATGAAACGATGATGAAATTGAAAAGGGATGGGACACTAGGACAATGGGGTCGACAAATTTTGATTGCCACTGGAAATAGGGAGAGGTGGGTAGGATCGGGCAATTTAGCCTCCTGTGGCGGAGCCCTATGGTTCCTACTCCGGAAGAATACCACAGTAGGGTTCTTTAACGTGCGAGGAATGTGGCATCTTTCCCAACACGGTGCACCACTATGGTTTGCGGTCAGGTTTTCCGTATTATAGCCTGATAACCCCAGCATGTAACACGCCAGGGGTACCCAATTCCACCACTTAGCGCACACATCCCAGTTGCTCTGTGACCAGAACGCCCTAGCCCCCGGCTAGGGATCTGAGCACTATTTAGTCGCCTTTTACGACAACCTTAGAGCTGCCGCAGTCCTATTCTTTTAACACCCGACCTGCACGGGGCCATTCGAATAAGGGTTAAACTCCTTGAGATGTTTGTTTCCCGCACCAATGATACTTAAAGGCACGATGAACGAACACTTCAATCATACGTTTAAACACACAATAAACAAACGCTCCAAGTGACTCAGACCTGTTAATACTATTTGATGGCAATCCATATTTTTCATAGTACTCTACGGAAATGATCCGTAAGATCCTCAACGTCTTGAAAATTTAACAAAGCTACTATGGAGATATTCAGAATTTAGAAAATACGGAAAACGTTTAAACGTACGATCAATAAACGCTCATAGCGTTCTCTTAAACGCACGATAGCCCCGTGCAGGTCCGGGTGTTAAAAGAATAGGCCTGCAGCAGCGCTAAGCTTGTCGTACAAGGCGACTTAATACTGCTCAGAAATCCAGCCGGGGGCTAGACGCTCTGCCCACAGAGCAACTGGGATGTGTGCCCCAGGTGGTGGAATGGGGTACCCCTGGCGTGTTACATGCTGGGATTGTCAGGCTATAATACGGAAAACCTGACCGCAAACCATAGTGGTGCACCGTGTTGGGAAAGATGCCACGTTCCTCGCACGTTAAAGAACCCTGCTGTGGTATTCGATAGGAGTAGGAACCTTTGCGCTCCGCCACAGGAGGCTAAATTGCCCGACCTTACCCATCCCCCCTTTTTCCAGTGGCAATCAAAATTTGTCGACCCCATTATCCTTGTAACCCATCCTTTTTTTTCATATCATGTTCATTTTATCATCCAGTTCATGTTCATTGTCTGAATATAGCTGAAATATTGCTGCTCAGACGTTAAACCCCAACAAACAAGAAACAAACGCACGATACACGAACGCTTATAGCGTGCGTTTAAATGCATGATAGACAACGATGAAAAATAATAGTATTAACAAATATTAGTGAATATTAGTAAAGAAAGTAAAAATAGAATGAATTAAAATACAAATAATAAAAATAATAATAAAAAGTTGAATAAAGAAAATAATAAATGTACAAAAATAAACGAACGCTCCTATCGTGCGTTTAAGCGATGTGTAAACGAGCGCTAAACGATGCATGAACGCAAATATGGGGAACGAGGACTTTTCAAGGAGAGTACCACCAGCCCGTAATAACCAATGTTCAGTTAAATTTATATACCACGGGCAAACGAGATGTCTTCTTACTGAAATTTTTATCAGATGTACATGTGGTCTTGCCTAAATTGGAATTGTGGTTTAATTTTAACAGGGATTTACAATAATAGCAGTCATTGTATTAATAAGTAGGTTTATAACAATACAAACTGTATAAAAAGCAATTGATAAAACATCTCCTATTAAACAAAAATAAACTGGTGAGGAGCATTTCAAATTGAACATATCCTTTGAGAAGACGACAGACTTCCGAAAACATACTCTATATGCTAACGTGACCCTTAACATGTGCAACATATGTTTAAGATGAAATTTAGGACACGTTTTTGCTTAGATATCATATTTAGTTTTGACAATCCTGCTTCCATTAAACACACGCCCCGTGCAGGTCCGGGTGTTGAAAGAATAGGCCTGTAGCAGCGCTAAGCTTGTCGTAAAAGGCGACTAAATAGTGCTCAGAACCCTAGCCAGGGGGCTAGGGCGCTCTGCCCACAGAGCAATTTGGATGTGTGCCCCAGGTGGTGGAATGGGGGTACCCCTGGCGTGTTATATGCTGGGGTTGTCAGGCTATAATACGGAAAACCTGACCGCAAACCATAGTGGTGCACCGTGTTGAGAAAAATGCCACGTTCCTCGCACGTGAAAGAACCCTACTGTGGTATTTTCCCGGAGTAGGAACCATAGGGCTCCGCCACAGGAGGCTAAATTGCCCGACCCTACCCACCTCTCCCTATTTACAGTGGCAATCAAAATTTGTCGACCCCATTGTCCTTTTGTCCCATCCCTTTTCATTTCATCATCATTTTCATGTTCATCGTCTGAATATAGCTGAAATATTGCTGCTCGGACGTTAAACCCCAACAAACAGTTAACGTCAATAAGATAAAAATAGATAAATACAACGTAAACATTTGTCTAAGAATAGAACACGGAAGTAATAATTAAGCATCTATAGTTACGATTAGGAAATAGAAAGATATTTAATGTATATATTTAACATTTAATACATAGGGTTCTAAAGCATTCAATTTCTTCATCCAAAATGACTCTTTTACTTCAGGCAATGTTGTAGAACCGTTCATCTTTTCAATTCCAGTAACTCGCATATGGGTGTGCATTGTGACCGTTTTGAATAAAAAGTTCAGTCACAGGGTCATCTGTTTTTTAGTTCTAATTTTTGAAAAGTTAAAGTTCATTCTATGGTATAAGGAGTCGCCTGTTTGACACATAATTTTTTCCTGCATTTATCGCAGTAGATCAAGTAAATTACGCCCGTGGTTTTACGATTAATATCACATCGGATTGTGTATTCCTTGCCTTCGTTGTCATGGAATACTTTTGTTGTCTGAATGTTCTTGCATAAGGAACAATATTTGCCACAATGTTTACTACCATTTTCTTTTTTGTATAACAGGTTTTATTTCTTGTGCACAAGTATATCTTTAATATTTTTATCCCGTGCAGGTCCGGGAGTTCAAAGAATAGGCCTGCAGCAGTGCTAATCTTGTCATAAAAGGCGACTAAATAGTGCTCAGAAACCTAGCCCGGGGTTAGGCGCTCTGCCCACAGAATCGAATACCACAGCAGGGTTCCTTAACGTGCGAGGAAAGTGGCATCTTTCCCAACACGGTGCACCATTTTGGTTTGCGGTTTTCCGTATTATAGCCTGACAACTCCAGCATGTAACACCCCAGGGGTACCTCATTCCACCACCAGGGGCACACATCCCAGTTGCTCTGTGGGCAGAGCGCCTAACCCCAGGCTAGGTTTCTGAGCACTATTTAGTCGCTTTTTACGACAAGCTTAGCGCTGCTATAGGCCTATTCTTTTGACACCCGGACCTGCACGGGGCGCATGAAATAGAACACATATTTAATAATGCTCCAATTAAATTTCTAAAATCTTATTCAATTTATAAGATTGATTGATTGTTGGAGTTTAACGCCCGAGCAGCTGAATTCAGGCGATGAACATGAAGTAATGATGATGATGAAATGATAAATGGGATGGGACACAACAATAATAGGGTCGAACAATTTTGATTTCCACAAGATATTAGATTGATTGATTGATTGTTGTTGTTTATTGCCGTTTCGGCGACCAGGGTCATATCACGGCAAGAACATTTAATGCAAGGAAAATATTAAAAGCAAGATCAAAGTCTCTTCATAAAATAATGAAATTAAAACAAGCACCTATTTACATATAAAAAGGTACATAAAAGGTGAACCTAAGACATAAAATACATATAGAAACAAAACTTCGATAACACATTTGAAATATTGAAAAATCAAGGAAGGTATCCAATTTAGATTTTATTAAATAAACCGATGTCCCGCAAGAAATCGATAATGTTTTTAGATGAAACGGTCTTGAACAAATCAAATATATTGGCGCAGTCAAAATAATTTTGCCTGATGTTGGCAAAATCCACACAATCTCGAAGAACATGTTTGATAGAGAAAGGGCAATCACATGGGATACATTCAGGTGGAGGATCACCAACAAGCAAATGGCCATGTGTTAATCTAGAATGTCCAATGCGGCATCTAGTCATGGCCACTTGCTCTTTGCGATTGCCCGACCCGGATTGATGAACGCCTAGATCGGGTTTTATGGAATTGAGTTTGTTGTGTTCAAGACCGTCCCATCGGTCCTGCCACATCTTTAAAATATATTTCCTTACTAAAGGTTTAAAATCGGTGTATGGCAAACTAACGTCCTTTATTATTTCATTTAATGCCTTCTTGGCAACCCTGTTTACAACTGAATTCCCCTGAATACCAACATGACTGGGTACCCAGAGAAAAACAATCTCTATATCGAATTCCCGAAGTCGATGAATAAAATATAAAATTTGTAAGATAAGAGTGTTTTTCAGTTTGTGATTCTTAATTGCCAAAAGACAGCTCAAAGAGTCAGAACAAATAATAAACTGTGACAGATTAGATTGAGTAATCAATTTAAGTGCTAACAATATGGCTCGAGCTTCAGCTGTGAATATGGAAGAGCGTGATGGCAACCGTTCAGTTACAGTTCTGTCACCATGGACAGCAGCACATGCAACGCTATCGCCATCTTTTGAGCCATCTGTATACACCGTAAAAAATCTGGATAATTTGCTTTAATTTCAGAAAATTTTTGTTGTAAAAATAAAGGATTGGTATCGGACTTTTTATATTCACGCAGATCAAAAATGAAAGAAGGGTGTGGAAGCTCCCATGGAGGGCATTTCGAAGTAACAACAGGTGTCACTGCATTGGTCTCCAGATGAATTGCTTCCAAATGAGGTTTTATTCGAATTCCAAAAGGAGGGGTTTTGCTTTCATGTTTTCGATAAATGTCGACATAAATAGGATTAATGACACAGTCGTAGGCAGGGCTATCTGGGTAGGCCATAAGTTTACTTACATATTGAAGACCTAATTTCAAACGTCTGTCTCCAAGGGAGGGTTCATTTGCCTCGGCATGAAGGCTCTCAATAGGAGAGGTTCTGAAGGCACCAAGGCAAAGTCGCACCCCCTGGTGGTGAACAGCGTCTAAAATTTTAAGATAAGAATTTTTGGCGGAACCATAAACAATAGATCCATAATCAAGTTTAGACCTAACCAAATACCTATATAAATTTAATAAAATTGAGGTATCAGCACCCCAATCGGTACTGGACACCATTTACACTAAATATTCGTTCCATTGTCTTGCAGACGCAGCTTGTCAATGCGATCGGGCGATAATTTGAAGGATCCGTATGATCTTTTCCTGGTTTTGGAATAGGGACAACTGAAGCCGTTTTCCAGATGGACGGAACGTTACCAGAAGTCCATATCTCGTTCATTAACGCAAGAAGTGTATGTAGAGATGGATCAGGAAGATGTTTCAAAAGTTAATAGTGAATATTATCTAGCCCACTAGCTGTATCGTGGGCTTTAGCCAGTGACGATTTTAGTTCCTCTATAGAAAATTGAGAGTTGTAGGATTCAGCATTATTTGACTTGAAGTTTAATTTTGTCTTTTCTGCAGATGATTTAATTTTTTGAAAATCCGGTTTGTAGTTAGTTGAGGATGAATGTTTAGCGAATGTTTCAGCTAGCTTATTGGCGATATCTTTTTCGGTGGTTAGAGTGGTATTACCAACTTTAAGGTGTTTCACTGAAGAATTCGAATTTTTTCCTTTTACTTTTCTAATAAAATTCCATACTTTATTGAGGGGAGTGTGAGATTTAATACTAGAAACAAAATTTTTCCAAGAGGTTCGTCTGGCTTGTTTACATGTACGTCGAGCTTTTGCTCGAAATATTCGGAAGTTTGACAGATTTGCTGGTGTAGGATTTTTGTCAAACCGGCGATGGGCCTTGTTGCGTTCTTCGATCGCTTTGTCGCACTCATCAGTAAACCATGGTTTACTAGGCCTTTTTGGATTTGTCGAGGTTTTAGGTATTGTTTTATTAGCAATTGATGTCAGTCTTTCATTAAATAATAAAATGGGATCTTCAACATCCTTCATCGCTTCTAATCGTAATTCTTCAAGACAGTGGGCTTCAAATGAAGCCCAATCTGCTTTCTCAAGTTTAAAACGAGGTTGACGTTCCTCCGTTTTGGAGGATAAATGCTCCAAAATAAATGGAAAATGATCACTCCCGCACAAGTCATCATGAACTCGCCATGTAAACTCTGAAAGTACGAGAGGATCACAAATGCTTAAATCAATAGAAGAATACGATCCATTGCCTGAATGAAGGAACGTTGAAGATCCGTCATTAAATATGCACAAATCTTCTTGCTGAAGGAGCTCCTCAACTTTTTTACCTTTATCATTCGTATGATTACTTCCCCATAAAGGATTATGAGCATTAAAGTCACCCAAAATAATAAATGGTTTGGGCAACTGTTTAACCAAATCAACTAATTTATTTCTGCACAAAATTGAATTTGGGGGAATGTAAATGGAACAAACGGTTATGGTTTTATCAAGGGATAACCGAACGGCCACTGCTTGTAGATCGGTAGTTAAAGGAACTGAACTATGTATTACTCTGTCCCTAATAAAAATGGTAGATCCACCAGCAGCTCGTTCATTTGCCTCAGCAAATGTACTATACATTGTATATCCTTTTACGGAAATTTGATCCGTTTCTTTTAAATGAGTCTCCTGGAGACATAATGCAACTGGTAAAATAGACTGAACAAGAAGAGTTAATTCCAAAATATTAGCCTTTAAACCTCGACAATTCCATTGAAGTAATTTGGCCATTTTTATGGGTGACGAATGGGGGATATTTTCTCTGACTTGGATCCGCGACCACGACTCGATGACCTTCTAGTACGAGTGCCACCATTAAGGTCAATTCGAATTGACTGAGCGCGCTGCTCTTTGTATTTTTTCATGGCAACAGGATCTGTTTGGTCAATCTGATCAAGGTCGGGACCCAGCCAGTTTTCACCTGGACAAAGTCCACGATCTGTTGTTTCCATGTCAGATTCGGAATCCGAGTCCGACACCACAGGCGACACAATCTGTCGCCTAGACTTGGATTTCTCCAAGTCCTCCACACGGAAATTCCCCAACTTTTTTGGGGGTTGGACATTCTTCTGTTGAGATTTGGAAGACGATGACTGTTGTGATGATGGAGATGATTTCGAAGATGATCCGGAATTTTGGGATGACTGAGTCTGGGAACATTGGTGAGATTTCTTAGCTCTGGCCTTTTTAATCTCCTCTAAACATTTTTTGGATGGTTTCATTATTTTGGTGGATACCTCAGTGGGCAGTTTGGCAAGACCATTGATATCCTCTTTCCAACTCATGATCGTCTGCACCTCAACAGTCGAGGACAGACAAGCACGCTTTGCAACACTAGCATAAGATGTTTTGCCAGATGCAAGAAAATTGTTGGAAAGGGACCACTTCTGGCGAACTTCACTATATGAAAGTTTGTTTTCAGTTTTTATCTTTAAAATATCTTTTTCTTTCTTATAAAGAGGGCAATCTTTAGATGATGACATGTGAGTTTCCTCACAGTTTCTGCATTTCAGATCTTTTCTGCAGTCGATTCCCTCGTGTCCTTCTTCAGAGCATCGGAAACAAAACAGTTTTCCTCTACATTGGCCCTTTCCATGCCCAAACTTCTGGCATTTAAAACACCGAAGTGGGTTAGGAATATACAGACTGACAGGTGTCCTGTATGGACCAATGTAGACATGAGATGGCACTGAAGTGGAACTAAATGTTAACAATCTTTTCACTGACTTAACGCCTTGTGATTTCAGTTCCTCACAGATCTCTTCATCAGTCAAGGCGTCGAGGTCTCGACCTCGGTATTTAAGGACACCCTGTGACTGATTTAGTGACTTGTGTGCAGATGAAACCACATCAAGGTCACCAATCCTGGTTAATTTTAACAAATTTGATGATTGGCCAGGTCTGAGGCATTCAATTAAAATTCCTGATCTCATTTTCTTTGTATCTTTAACATCACCAGCTACACCCTTGATAGTTTTCTGTATTAAAAAAGGAGAAAGGTCATTAACATTTTTGTCTTTATCTTTTGCAGAAATTACAATAAATCTTGGCCAGTTTTTATCACTTTCGTCAGAAGAATTGCAGACATCACTTTTTCGTTTTTTTGAATAAGAAACATTGGACTCCCCGTTGTTTTTCGTCGCCATGTTAAGTTTTAGTAAGTTTCATCGTCTCTGTTCCCCACCCGCCACCGAGTGCCAACACGGGCGATGCTAGGACTCTACGGATTTCTAGCAGATAGCATCAGGGATTCCAGAGACGACATACTCGAACAGAGCGTATCTATCAATGGCGCATAGACAGCGTACTACTCGATTGACCCATGAGCCACCGCCTTCTTCATTTGCCATTTGTAAGCTTTTGAAAATCTTAGAAACATTGGATTTAACAAAATGCCATCAGTAAAGCAGGTGGACAAATGAAGGCCATGGCGTGACCAGCCGATTGATCGAACCGGGTCCATCCGATCTCCCGTTTAGATGACCCAAGAGCCGAGTGGCATATACAGCCGTATCCTCGATCATCCAGCCATCGATGACACGGGGATTACGTCACGACTGGAGTCTAGATACGACCTTCATCCACTAGGACCTCGCCCACCAATAACTCACGGGTTGCAACTCACGGCAAATAAGTAGGTGAACCCACTTTTTATTTTAAACACCGGGCCCACGGTCGATGTTCGGATCGCTTTAGTCTGGCCTCTAACCTTTGACCTTTCCAGCATGGGTAACCCTACCAGGAGAAAAAAAACTCCTGCTGGCATAGCTCTTAGGATCACTGAGGCACGGAAGCCCCCCTACCACGACAAGGATAGCGATTCACAGGGGGGATGAACATGAAATAATGATGATGATTAAATGATAAATGGGATGGGACACAACAATAATAGGGCCGAACAATTTTGATTGATTGATTGTTATATTGTAATGCCGTTTCGGCGACCAGAGCCATATCACGGCAAGAACATTTAATGCAAGGAAAATATTAAAAGGAAGAGCAAAGTCTCTTCCTAAAATAATGAAATTAAAACAAACAGACAAACAGCTATTTACATATAAAATGGTACATAAGGTGAACCTAAGACATAAAATACATAAAGAAACAAAACTTCGATAAAACATTTAAAATATTGAAAAATCAAGGAAGGTATCCAATTTAGATTTTATTAAATAAACCGATGTCCCGCAAGAAATCGATAAGGTGATAAAGTTTTAGGTGAAACGGTCTTGAACAAATCACACATATTGGCGCAGTCAAAATAATTTTGCCTGGTGTTGGCAAAATCCACACAATCTAGAAGATAATAGGGAGAGGGTGGGTAGGGCCGGGCAATTTAGTTTGTGTGTTTGTTGGGGTTTAACGTCCGAGCAGCAATATTTCAGCTATATTCAGACAATGAACATGAAATGAATGATAAAATGAACATGAAATGAAGAAAAAAAAAAGGATGGGTCACAAGGATAATAGGGTCGACAAATTTTGATTGCCACTGGAAAAAAGGGGGATGGGTAAGGTAGGGCAATTTAGCCTCCTGTGGCGGAGCGCAAAGGTTCCTACTCCTATCGAATACCACAGCATGGTTATTTAACGTGGGAGCATTGTGGCATCTTTCCCAACACGTTGTACCGTTGTGGTTTGCAGTCAGGTTTTCTGTATTATGGCCCGACAACCCCACCATATAGCAGGGGATTACCCCATTTAACCACCCGAGGCACACAATCCAGTTGCTATGTGGGCATAACAGCTTAGCCCCCAGCCATGGATCAGAGCGCTATTTAGTGGCCTTCTACGACAAGCTTAACGTTGCTGCGGATCAATTTTTTACACCCGGACCCGCGGGAGGCGGAGTACCTAATTGAAACTGATATTGACCGATTCAGACAATTTTGACTGTTTAGCTAGTGATATTCTCTGGAAAGTGGTCCACTGGCAGCAGTTGTATTGAGAATATACTAATACCAATCATACACATATTGTAAATTTCGGTATGCTGGGAAAGTTTTTAACATGTCACCGGAAATAGAGAGAGGTGGGCAGGGTCGGGCATTTTAGCTTCCTGTGGCGGAGCCCTATGGTTCCTACTCCGGGAGAATATCACAGAAGGGTTTTTTAACGTGCGAGGACCGTTATATTGGGAGCTGTAAATCAAAACGTAATTGTAAACGAAATGTTCTCAGAACCCAAACTATCGAAATGGAAAGCCAAATCAAGCACCAACTATTCCTCGTTGGATTAAGAGTTTTGAATTTGATGTACAACAACTTTGCGATATATATATTATCGTAATTTTTATTATCAGTTAAAAAGCCATCACAATGAAAAATAGATATTGCACAATGAACAACGAGAGGAATAAATCTGAATAGCAATATAGAAGAAAAAAAACAAAGAAAACGAGTAATTAATATAAACGACATTAAAATAGCTTCAATAAAGTGAGTTGTAGATTATATGCCAGTGGTACAATCATAAATTAAGGTCAAATCTGCAAGCTTATCTCCTATCACAAAATTGTATAACCTCTGAAAGTGAGTATATTGCATACGAAATTAAGTTTCTGGCCTTTACCAACGCAAGTAAAATGTAGGTATATTCATTGAGAAAATATAAAATGACGTTGCATAGCTAAACTATTTCGAATGTGATTTTCGAAAATGACTGTTAATTGTCATGGTCGAACTCTTCAATAGTGATGAAATCATCTCTGTTTTCGTCCATCTTCTCCCAGTGCACTAACAACTCACCATTGGTACTTCCGGTGCTGTTAAACGCGCCGAAGAATTCATCTTTTTCTATTTTACCATCTCTAAACAAATGAAAGTATTTGTACTTATTTTTGAAAAATTAATAAGGATAGTTATTTTTGTTGTTGTTATTAACCTTGCTTTAAATACATAAATTGTATACTGTGAGAGTACTTTTATTCGTGGGTACCAATGTTTGCGGTATAAGGGAAAATAATCAGTTCGTGAATTATACAAAACGAATGGAAAATTTATCAAAACCACGTAATCCACACACATTGGAACCCCACGAACATTAATACTTCGACAGTTGTATAAATAATTAACTACGAGATCCCATTCATTACCTACGGAAGATCCCTTTTATTACCTTGGTATTCACATGAAACAGTTATATTTTAAAACTTTAAATTCCAAGAGTAAATAAAACAGGACATTTTACCTTTAACAGTCAAGTACACATATCCTTTGATGACAAATGAACTACACAAACACTTGTATTCCAAATAGAACTAGTAGATGTTTTTTTGTTTGTGTGTTTGGGTTTAACGTCCGAGCAGCAATATTTCAGCTATATTCAGACGATGAACATGAAATTGATGATAAAATGAACATGAAATGAGAATGAAATGAAAAAGGGATGGGACATAAGGATAATGGGGTCGACATGTTTTGATTGCCACTTGAAATAGGGAGAGGTGGGTAGGGTCGGGCAATTTAGCCTCCCGTGCAGGTCCGGGTGTTAAAAGAATAGGCCTGCAGCAGCGCTAAGCTTGTCGCAAAAGACGACTAAATAGTGATCAGAACCTTAGCCGGGGGCTAGGGCGCTCTGCCCTCAGAGCAACTGGGATGTGTGCCCCAGGTAGTGGAATGGGGTACCATTGGTGTGTTACATGCTTGGGTTGTGAGGCTATAATACGGAAAACCTGACCGCAAACCATAGTGGTGCACCGTGTTGGGAAAGATGCCACGTTCCTTGCACGCTAAAGAACCCTACTGTGGTATTCTCCCAGAGTAGGAACCATAGGGCTCCGCCACAGAAGGCTAAATTGCCCGACCCTATCCACCTCTCCCTATTTCCAGTGGTAATCAAAATTTGTCGACCCCATTGTCCTTGTGTCCCATCCCTTTTTCATATCATCATCATTTCATGTTCATCGTCTGAATATAGCTGAAATATTGCTGCTCGGACGTTAAACCCCAACAAACAAACAAAAGAAAGAGTTCTGAGCACTATTTAGTCGCCATTTTCGACAAGCTTAGCGCTGCTGCAGGCCTATTCTTTTAACACCCGGACCTGCACGGGGCAGAACTAGTAGAAACATCTTAGAGCAGACTCGTACACAGGCAATCGCCCCTTTTTTGAATTTTGAAAAATAAAAAATCATTATGAAACACGTCGTTTTGATTCTACTGTGACTATTTAAATCTACCTTCCCCTTTCACAAGTCCTGTGCTGACCTGAACGTATTTACCACCTATTTAGCACTTTAATGTATTTGTAAGTTATTTATTGCAGCAAAGTTTGGCAGTTATCACGACTTAACGGAAACTTAGTGTATTAATGATAACTTTTTAGTCAGCCTCTAATTACAAAAATACTCATGATCCTAAAAAAACATGTCGATTTTACAAAAGAAAGTTGCCATACTATTGCATTGATGATCGATCAAAAGTTAAAGGTCAATCACCATATTAGCCATACACAAAACAAATCACCGTTATGTAACGGGCAAGTTGATCCAATTATATTTACTACTTAACAGTTTTTTTTTTTTTTAAAGGACTAGCATTTAGCCCCGTGTAGGTCCGGGTGTTAAAAGAATAGTCCTGCAGCAGCGCTAAGCTTGTCGTAAAAGGCGACTAAATAGTGCTCACAAACCTAGCCGGGGGCTAGGCGCTCTGCCCACAGAGTAATTGGGATGTGTGCCCCAGGTGGTGGAATAGGGTACCCCTGGCATGTTACATGCTGGGGTTGTCAGGCTATAATACGGAAAACCTGACCGCAAACCATAGTGTTGCACCGTGTTGGAAAAGATGCCACGTTCCTCGCACGTTACAGAACCCTGTTGTGGTATTCGATAGGAGTAGGAACCTTTGTGCTCCGTCACAGGAGGCTAAATTGCCCTACCTTACCCATCCCCCTTTTTTCCAGTGGCAATCAAAATTTGTCGACCCTATTATCCTTGTGACCCATACTTTTTTTTCTTCATTTCATGTTCATTGTCTGAATATAGCTGAAATATTGCTGCTCGGACGTTAAACCGAAACAAACAAACAAAGGACTAGCATTAAACGGAAAAATATCAAAATACTGAAAATGTCATAAATACCCAGGTTAATAGATGAATTTGAAATTGTTTCTTTACTTATGATTTGATGTCTTGATTCATACATACTTGTTCAAATCATATCCATGGAACACTCGTGCAGGATCTGCATTTTCAGTACTTCGCCTCCTGCGCCAACAATTCCTCCCGTTCGACGGTTGCCGACATCCACCACCGCAATTACACCCAAAAAGGTTGCAGCGGTAGTATCCACAATAAGGTGTACCCCGAGTACAGTCGCCGCATCTTCCCCAACTCATGTAGCAACACGCTCCATCCGTCCTTTTGATTGCAATGGCAAACATAAATAGGACAGCTACTGTTAGCATTACATTCATTTTCAAGGATTTCTAGGGAAAAAATGAAGATATTCATATAATCTCAAATAGAAAACATCTCCTCGAACAAACAAATAATCACGAAACAAGTATTGGTCACTGAAATGTTTGTTTGTTTGTTGGGGTTTAACGTCCGAGCAGCAATATTTCAGCTATATTCAGACGATGAACATGAAATGGATGATAAAATGAACATGAAATGAAAAAAAAGGATGGGACACAAGGACAATAGGGTCGACAAATTTTGATTGCCACTGGAAAAAGGGGGGGATGGGTAAGGTCGGGCAATTTAGCCTCCTGTGGCGAATACCACAGCAGGGTTCTTTAACGTGCGAGGAACGTGGCATCTTTCCCAACACGGTGAACCACTATGGTTTGCGGTCAGGTTTTCCGTATTATAGCCTGACAACCCCAGCATGTAACACGCCAGGGGTACCCCATTCCACCACCTGGGGCACACATCACAGTTGCTCTGTGGGCAGAGCGCCTAGCCCCCGGCTAGGTTTCTGAGCACTATTTAGTCGCCTTATACGACAAGCTTAGCGCTGCTGTAGGCCTATTCTTTTAACACCCGGACCTGCACGGGGCGCTATATTCATACGATGAACATGTAATGGATGATAAAATGAACATGAAATGAAAAAGGGATGGGACACAATGGGGTCGACAAATTTTGATTGCCACTGGAAATAGGGAGAGGTGGGTAGGGTCGGGCAATTTAGCCTCCTGTGGCTGAGCCCTATGGTTCCTACTCCAGGAGAATACCACAGTAGGGTTCTTTAACGTGCAAGAAACGTGGCGTCTTTCCCAACACGGTGGCCCCGTGCAGGTCCGGGTGTTAAAAAAATAGGCCTGCAGCAGCGCTAAGTTTGCCGTAAAAGGCGACTAAATAGTGCTCAGAAACCTAGCCGGGGGCTAGGGCGCTCTGCCCACAGAGCAACTGGGATGTGTGCCCCAGGTGGTGGAATGGGGTACCCCTCGCGTGTTACATGCTGGGGTTGTCAGGCTATAATACGGAATTCCAGAAAAAGTGTTTTAACCCTTAAAGTTTAATTCGGAAAAATCTCGAAATGTTGATTTGCTTTGAAATCTGAATTCAGTTAAATTGATGCTTACTCGTGTGTACATGGGCATGATCGAGCACAAATAAGTTGAGTTTAAATGTTAGTGACCAGACATAGTTCAAAATAAAAAACAAAAATACTTTCTTACCTAAAATTAGTAAGTACACCTTATTTCTTTTCCCAGTGGCGATAATTTTGTGCGAAATGCGCGGGTTTATAAATGATCAAGGCGCCTCCGAAATCGGAAGCTCTAAGTAAATTTAAAAACCGCAGACGTCAAGTGTTAAACATTTTATTGTTCTATGAAATACGGATGGGACAACTAGAGGTGTATGTACCTGATTATATTATTATATACTATAAGGTTGTTTTTTTCTCAGTTCTATAGTGCGACGTTGAAACTAGTAATCAGGCCGTCTGTCCGACAGTCCCTTTTCAAACTGGTGGCATGATATTAAATTATGTTTTAAATTCGATGCAATTTACGAAGATATCTAATAAGGTACACATTCAAGTGAATTATGTCTTCTTAAATCGATTATATTTAAATGAAATGTATGACGAAACGTAATTATATAAAACGTTTTTTCATACCAGATCATATTTATGTTAGAACACAGGTCTAGTTCGCATTCGATGAGCTTCTAGAATTATTAGGTTTCATTCCTTGACTAACATTCATTAACGGGGTTTAACGCCAGAACAGCCCCATGCAGGTTCGGGTGTCCAAACAATAGGCCTGCAGCACCGCTAAGCTTTCATAACCGGCAACTAAATAGTACCAAGAAACCTATCCGGGGGCTAGGCGCTCTGCCCACAGAGCAACTGGGATCTTTGCCCCAGCTGGTGGAATGGGGTACCCTGGGCGTGTTACATGCTGGGATTGTCAGGCTAAAATACGGAAAACCTGATCGCAAACCATAGTGGTGCACCGTGTTGGGAAAGATGCCACGTTCCTCGCATGTTAAAGAACCATGATGTTGTATTCGATAGGAGTGGGAACTTTCGCGCTCCGCCACAGGAGGCTAAATTGCCCTACCCTACCCATCCCTCCCTATTATCTTGTGGCAATCAAAATTTGTCGACCCTATTGTCCTTGCGTACCATCCCTTTTTTCATTTAATGTTATTTTATCATCTTTTTCATGTTCGTCGTCTGAATATAGCTATTATATTGCTGCTCGGGCGTTAAATCCCAACATTCAATCAATCAATCATTAACGCTCGAACAGCAATATTTCAGCTATATTCAGGCAATGAACATGAAGTGGATGATAAAATGAACACGACATAATGATGAAATGAAAAATGGTATGGGACACGAGGATAATGGGGTCGACAAAACAAGGAAAACGAGTAATTAACCCAAACATCATTAAAAATAGCTTCAATAAAGTGAGTTATAGATTATATGCCAGTGGCACAATGATAAATTAAGGTCAAATCTTCAATATCTCCTATCACAAAATTGTTTGTTTGTTGGAGTTTAACGTCCGAGCAGCAATATTTCAGCTATATTCAGACGATGAACATTAAATTGATGATAAAATGAACATGAAACGATGATGAAATGAAAAAGGGATGGGACACAAGGATAATAGGGTCGACAAATTTTGATTGCCACTTGAAATGGGGAGAGGTGGGTAGGGTCGGGCAATTTAGCCTCCTATGGCGGAGCCCTATGGTTCCTACTCCGGGAGAATACCACAGTAGGAACGTAGCATTTTTCCCAACACGGTGCACTACTATGGTTGGCAGTCAGGTTTTCCGTATTATAGCCTGACAACCTCAGCATATAACACGCCAGGGGTACCCCATTCCACCACCTGGGGCACACATCCCAGTTGCTCTGTGGGCAGAGCGCTCTAGCCCCTGGCTAGGGTTCTGAGCACTATTTAGTCGCCTTTTACGACAAGCTTAGCGCTGCTGCAGGCCTATTCTTTTAACACCCGGACCTGCACGGGGCATCACAAAATTGTATAACCTCTGAAAGTGAATATATTGCATACGAAATTAAATTTCTGGCCATTACCGACCGAAGTAAAATGTAGGTATATTCATTCAGAAAATGTAAAGTGACGCTGCATAGCTAAACTATATCAAATGTGATTTTCGAAATTGACTATTAGTTGTCATGGTCAAACACCTCAATTGTGATAAAAATCATCTTTGTTTTCGTCCATCTTCTCCCAATGCACTTTCTCCTGAATATAGCTGAAATATTGCTGCTCGGGCGTTAAACCCCAACAAACCCAATGCACTAAAACTCACCATTGGTAGTTCCGGTGCTGATAAACGCGCCGAAGAATTCATCTTTTTCAATTTTACCATCTATAAACCAATGAAAGTATTTGTACTTATTTTTGATTGATTATTGGGGTTAACGTCCGAGCAGCAATGTTTCAGCTATATTCAGACGATGAACATGACATGGATGACAAAATGAACATGAAATGATGAAATGAAAAAAAAGGATGGGGTACGAGGGTAATAGGGTCGACAAAATTCGATTGCCACAAAAAAGGGAGGGATGGGCAGGGTCGGCAATTTAGCCTCCTGTGGCGGGGCCCTATGGTTCCTACTTCTTGTCGAATACCACAGCAGGGTTCTTTAACGTGCGAGGAACGTGGCATCTCTCCCAACACGATGTACCACTATGGTTTGCGGTCAGGTTTTCCGTATTATAGCCTGACTACCCCAGCATGTAACATGCCAGGGGTACCCCATTCCACCACCCGGGGCACACATCCCAGTTGCTCTGTGGGCAAAGCGCCTAGCCCCAGCTAGCTTTCCAAGCACTGTTTAGTCGCCTTTTACGACAAGCTTAACGCTGCTGCAGGCCTATTCTTTTGACACCAGGACCTGCACGGGGCGTCGACAGTTTGAAAGAATCGAACGGACAGATGCCTGAACTTTCCGAAGTACAGCATCATAGTGACACTGGTATTATAACCTCATACAGGGTATTTTTAGATGTTACAACTAGGAAGTACTTCTACGGTTATTTATTACACACTCAATATGGGTCTAGGATCATAAAACGCACCAATTTCAATGAACACTTAAAAATATGAGCACTTATGTGGTTTTCAATCATACTTAATAATCAACCTTGGTTATTTTTTGCTAAGTGGTTTGTTTGTTTTTCTTCTTCTATATCTTGGTTCATTTGTTTGGTAAGTGTTTTGTTTTTGTTTCAGGTCATTTATCATTTTAACCGAAGTGAATTTTTAAAGATTACAAGATGATAATTGGACTTATACACTTAAAGTGATGTTTTTCGCTGTAGGCTAGACAAAGGAACTCATACACTTTTATTTTATCATCCCTTTCACGTTCATCGCCTGAATATAGCTGAAATATTGTTACTCGGGCGTTAAACAACAATCATATAAATATAAAAATAACTATACGATTAGGTATAATTTGGTCTGATTTAAAAAAAAAATCTTATTTATGACAGTCAGAATTTCAAAAGGTTTCGCACAAAAGTACATATTTTTTTATCACTCTGCCAGTAGGGTTCAAGTAATTTATAAGTACGAAAGTGAATATTGTCATGTATATCAGTATATCATACTAATTAAAAACATATCACTGAGTTCAAGTACAAGGTGGAGAAGATGGAAAATAGGTAAAAATAACTTTCTTTTCTACTCACAGTCCGGCTAGTTCGAGCGACATAAGGTATTTTGAAAATCAGCCAGCTGCTCTTTAGGAAAGAACCTAATAGGGATAAGGACTGAAAATTCCGGCTAGGGTTCTGAGCACTACTTAGTCGCCTTTTACGACAAGCTTAGCGCTGCTGCAGGCCTATTCTTTTGACACCCGGACCTGCACGGATCCGTATAACATGGGAGTTTTTCTTTATCTAATAGTCAAACATTCATGATACCATGACACGCCCATGTTCTAACATGGGAGTTTTTCTTCATCTTAACAGTCAAACATGCATCAAACCATGACACGCCCATGTTCTCAACCATCTCTGTTAATGTCAGTTTTGGTCCATATTTCTGGTCGACGGTGGCGATTTTTTCCCAAATAGTTGAAGTGAAAACAAAAGTGATTGTATTCTCATAAAAGCATATTTTCTTTGTTAAAAAAACGAAAATGCAATAAAAAATGCAGGGGATCATGATATATCTACATTGTAGTTTATATACAAAGGGAGTAGGTTCAAGAAGTGCTTATTTGGCCCTGAATTTTGCCATTTTTTCATATTCAATTCGCCCCGTGCAAGCCCTGGTGTTAAAAGAATAGGCCTGCAGCAGCGCTAAGCTTGTCGTATAAGGCGACTAAATAGTGCTCAGAAACCTAGCCGGGGGCTAGGCGCTCTGCCCACAGAGCAACAGTGATGTGTGCCCAAGGTGGTGGAATGGGGTACCCCTGGCGTGTTACATGCTGGGGTTGTCAGGCTATAATACGGAAAACCTGACCGCAAACCATAGTGGTGCACCGTCTTGGCTAAATTGCCCGACCTTACCCACTTCCCCTTGTTCCAGTGGCAATCAAAATTTGCCAACCCTATTATCCTTGTGACCCATCCTTTTTTTTTTTCATTTCATGTTCATTTTATCATCCATTTCATGTTCATTGTCTGAATATAGCTGAAATATTGCTGCTCGGACGTTTAACCCCAACAAACAAACAAACATATTCAATTTTTGGATGTGGCATATACAGCCGTATCCTCGATCATCCAGCTATCGATGACACGGGGTTTACGTCTCGACTAGAGTCTAGATACGACCTTCATCCACTAGGATCTCCTCGCCCCCAAATAACTCACGGGTTGCAACCCACTTTTTATTTTAAACAGCAGGCCCACGGTCGATGTTCGGATCGCTTTAGTCTGGCCTCTAACCTATCCAGCATGGGTAACCCTACTTGGAGAAAGAACTCCAGCTGGCATAGCTCTAAGGATCACTGAGGCACGCAAGGCCCTCTACCACGACAAGGATAGCGATCCACGGGGGGCGGGGGGGGGTTAGTAAGAAGACTGAGGAACTAACAGATTTTGTTTGTTTGTTGAGGTTTAACGTCCGAGCAGCAGTATTTCAACTATATTCAGACGATGAACATGAAATTGATGACAAAGTGATGATGAAATGAAAAAGGGATGGGACACAAGGACAATAGGGTCGACAAATTTTGATTGCCAATGGAAATAGGAATGGTGGGTAGGGTCGGGCAATTTAGCCTCCTGTGGCGGAGCCCTATGGTTCCTACTCCTGAAGAATACCACATTAGGGTTCTCTAACGTGCGAGGAACGTGGCATCTTTCCCAACACGGTGCACCACTATGGTTTGCGATAAGGTTTTCCGTATTATAGCCTGACAACCCCAGCATGTAACACACCAGGGGTAACCCATTCCACCACCTGGGGCACACATCCCAGTTACTCTGTGGGCAGAGCGCCTAGCCCCAGCTAGCTTTCCAAGCACTATTTAGTCGCCTTTTACGACAAGCTTAACGCTGCTGCAGGCCTATTCTTTTGACACCAGGACCTGCACGGGGCGTAGACAGTTTGAAAGAATCGAACGGACAGATGCCTGAACTTTTCGAAGTACAGCATCATAGTGACACTGGTATTATAACCTCATACAGGGTATTTTTAGATGTTACAACTAGGAAGTACTTCTACGGTTATTTATTACACACTCAATATGGGTCTAGGATCATAAAACGCACCAATTTCAATGAACACTTAAAAATATGAGCACTTATGTGGTTTTCAATCATACTTAATAATCAACCTTGGTTATTTTTTGCTAAGTGGTTTGTTTGTTTTTCTTCTTCTATATCTTGGTTCATTTGTTTGGTAAGTGTTTTGTTTTTGTTTCAGGTCATTTATCATTTTAACCGAAGTGAATTTTTAAAGATTACAAGATGATAATTGGACATATACACTTAAAGTGATGTTTTTCGCTGTAGGCTAGACAAAGGAACTCATACACTTTTATTTTATCATCCCTTTCACGTTCATCGCCTGAATATAGCTGAAATATTGTTACTCGGGCGTTAAACAACAATCATATAAATATAAAAATAACTATACGATTAGGTATAATTTGGTCTGATTTAAAAAAAAAATCTTATTTATGACAGTCAGAATTTCAAAAGGTTTCGCACAAAAGTACATATTTTTTTATCACTCTGCCAGTAGGGTTCAAGTAATTTATAAGTACGAAAGTGAATATTGTCATGTATATCAGTATATCATACTAATTAAAAACATATCACTGAGTTCAAGTACAAGGTGGAGAAGATGGAAAATAGGTAAAAATAACTTTCTTTTCTACTCACAGTCCGGCTAGTTCGAGCGACATAAGGTATTTTGAAAATCAGCCAGCTGCTCTTTAGGAAAGAACCTAATAGGGATAAGGACTGAAAATTCCGGCTAGGGTTCTGAGCACTACTTAGTCGCCTTTTACGACAAGCTTAGCGCTGCTGCAGGCCTATTCTTTTGACACCCGGACCTGCACGGATCCGTATAACATGGGAGTTTTTCTTTATCTAATAGTCAAACATTCATGATACCATGACACGCCCATGTTCTAACATGGGAGTTTTTCTTCATCTTAACAGTCAAACATGCATCAAACCATGACACGCCCATGTTCTCAACCATCTCTGTTAATGTCAGTTTTGGTCCATATTTCTGGTCGACGGTGGCGATTTTTTCCCAAATAGTTGAAGTGAAAACAAAAGTGATTGTATTCTCATAAAAGCATATTTTCTTTGTTAAAAAATCGAAAATGCAATAAAAAATGCAGGGGATCATGATATATCTACATTGTAGTTTATATACAAAGGGAGTAGGTTCAAGAAGTGCTTATTTGGCCCTGAATTTTGCCATTTTTTCATATTCAATTCGCCCCGTGCAAGCCCTGGTGTTAAAAGAATAGGCCTGCAGCAGCGCTAAGCTTGTCGTATAAGGCGACTAAATAGTGCTCAGAAACCTAGCCGGGGGCTAGGCGCTCTGCCCACAGAGCAACTGTGATGTGTGCCCAAGGTGGTGGAATGGGGTACCCCTGGCGTGTTACATGCTGGGGTTGTCAGGCTATAATACGGAAAACCTGACCGCAAACCATAGTGGTGCACCGTCTTGGCTAAATTGCCCGACCTTACCCACTTCCCATTGTTCCAGTGGCAATCAAAATTTGCCGACCCTATTATCCTTGTGACCCATCCCTTTTTTTTTTCATTTCATGTTCATTTTATCATCCATTTCATGTTCATTGTCTGAATATAGCTGAAATATTGCTGCTCGGACGTTTAACCCCAACAAACAAACAAACATATTCAATTTTTGGATGTGGCATATACAGCCGTATCCTCGATCATCCAGCTATCGATGACACGGGGTTTACGTCTCGACTAGAGTCTAGATACGACCTTCATCCACTAGGATCTCCTCGCCCCCAAATAACTCACGGGTTGCAACCCACTTTTTATTTTAAACAGCAGGCCCACGGTCGATGTTCGGATCGCTTTAGTCTGGCCTCTAACCTTTGACCTTTCCAGCATGGGTAACCCTACTTGGAGAAAGAACTCCAGCTGGCATAGCTCTAAGGATCACTGAGGCACGCAAGGCCCTCTACCACGACAAGGATAGCGATCCACGGGGGGCGGGGGGGGGGGGTTAAGTAAGAAGACTGAGGAACTAACAGATTTTGTTTGTTTGTTGAGGTTTAACGTCCGAGCAGCAGTATTTCAACTATATTCAGACGATGAACATGAAATTGATGACAAAGTGATGATGAAATGAAAAAGGGATGGGACACAAGGACAATAGGGTCGACAAATTTTGATTGCCAATGGAAATAGGAATGGTGGGTAGGGTCGGGCAATTTATCCTCCTGTGGCGGAGCCCTATGGTTCCTACTCCTGAAGAATACCACATTAGGGTTCTCTAACGTGCGAGGAACGTGGCATCTTTCCCAACACGGTGCACCACTATGGTTTGCGATAAGGTTTTCCGTATTATAGCCTGACAACCCCAGAATGTAACACACCAGGGGTAACCCATTCCACCACCTGGGGCACACATCCCAGTTACTCTGTGGGGAGAGCGCCCTACCCCATCGTCTCTGTTCCCCACCCGCCACCGAGTGCCAACACGGGTGATGCTAGGACACTACGGATATCCAGCATATAGCATCAGGGATTCCAGAGACAACATACTCGAATAGAGCGTATCTATCAATGGCGCATAGACAGCGTAGTACTCGATTGACCCATGAGCCACCGCCTTCTTCATTTGCCATTTGTAAGCTTTTGAAAATCTTAGAAACATTGGATTAAACAAAATGCCATCAGTAAAGCAGGTGGATAAATGAAGGGCATGGCGTGACCAGCCGATTGATCGAACCGGGTCCATCCGATCTCCCATTTAGATGACCTAAGAGCCGAGTGGCATATACAGCCGTATCATCGATCATCCAGCTATCGATGACACGGGGGTTACGTCACGACTGGAGTCTAGATACGACCTTCATCCACTAGGACCTCCTCGCCCACCGATAACTCACGGCAAACAAGTAGGTGAACCCACTTTTTATTTTAAACACCGGCCCCGTGCAGGTCCGGGTGTTAAAAGAATAGGCTTGCAGCAGCGCTAAGTTTGTCGTAAAAGGCGACTAAATAGTGCTCAGAACCCTAGCCGGGTCTAAGGCGCTCTGCCTACAGAGCAACTGGGATTTGTGCCCCAGGTGGTGGAATTGGGTACCCCCTGGCGTGTTACATGCTGGGGTTGTCAGGCTATAATACAGAAAACCTGACCGCAAACCATAGTAGTGCACCGTGTTGGGAAAGATGCCACGTTTCTCGCACGTTAAAGAACCCTACTGTGGTATTCTTCCGTAGTAGGAACCATAGGGCTCCGCCACAGGAGGCTAAATTGCCCGACCCTACCCACCTCTCCCTATTTCCAGCGGCAATCAAAATTTGTCGACCCCATTGTCCTTGTGTCCCATCACTTTTTCATTTTATCATCAATTTCATGTTCATCGTCTGAATATAGCTGAAATATTGCTGCTCGGACGTTAAACCCCAACAAACAAACAAACAAACAAACAAATATTTTAAACACCGGGCCCACGGTCGATGTTCGGATCGCTTTTGTCTGGCCTCTAACCTTTGACCTTTCCAGCATGGGTAACCCTACCAGGAGAAAGAACTCCCGCTGGCAGAGCTCTTAGGAGCACTGAGGCACGCAAGCCCCCCTACCACGACAAGGATAGCGATCCATAGGGGGAAATGAAAAAGGGTTTGGACCCAAGAATAATGGAGTCGACAAATTTCCGTTGCAACTAGAAAAAGGGGGATGGGTAGGGTCGGGCAATTTAGCCTCCTGTGGCGCAGCGCGAATGATTGATTGAGTGTTGGGGTTTAACCTCCGAGCATCAATAATTCAGCTATATTCAAACGATGAACAAGAAATTGATGATAAAATGAAGATGAAATGGATGATTAAAATGAAAAAGGGATGGAACACAAGGACAATGGGGTCGACAAATTTTGATTGCCACTGTAAATAGGGAGAGGTGGGTACGGTCGGGCAATTTAGCCTCCTGTGGCGGAGCCCTATGGTTCCTAATCCTTAAGAATACCACATTAGGGTTATTTAACGTGCGAGGAACGTGGCATCTTTCCCAACACGGTGCACCACTATGGTTGGCGGTCAGGTTTTCCATAATATAGCCTGATAACCCCAGCATATAACACGTCAAGGGTACCCCATTCCACCACCTGGGGCACACATCCCGGTTTCTCTGTGGACAAAGCGCCTTAGCCCCCGACTAGAGTTCTGAGAACTATTTACTCGCCTTTTACGACAAGCTTAGCGCTGTTGCAGGCCTATTCTTTTAACACCCTGACCGGCACGGGCAAATGAAAAATGGGATGGGACACGAGTAACGGGGTCGACAAATTTTGATTGCCACTGTTAATAGGGAGAGGTGGGTAGAGTCGTGTACTTTAGCCTCCTGTGTTGGAGCCCTGTTTCCTACTCCGGGAGAATACCACAGTAGAGTTTTTTTAACGTGCAAAGAACGTCGCATCTTTCCCAACACGGTGCACTACTATGGTTCGCGGTCTGGTTTTCCGTACTATAGCCCGACAACCCCAGCATGTAACATACCAGGGGTACCCCATTCAAGCACTTGGGCCCCGTGCAGGTCCGGGTGTCAAAAGAATAGGCCTGCGGCAGCGCTAAGCTTGTCGTAAAAGGCGACTAAATATTGCTCAGAAACCTGGCCGGGCGCTAGGCGCTCTGCCCACAGAGCAACTGGGATGTGTGCCCCAGGTGGTGGAATGTGGCCCTGGCATGTTACATACTGGGGTTGTCAGGCTATAATACGGAAAACACAAGGACAACAGGGTCGACAAATTTTGATTGCCACTAGAAAAAGGAGGGATGGGTAAGGTCGGGCAATTTAGCCTCCTGTGGCGGAGCGCAAATGTTCCTACTACTATCGAATACCACAGCAGGGTTCTTAAACGTGCGAGGAACGTGGCATCTTTCCCAACACGGTGCACCACTATGGTTTGCGTCAGGTGTTCCGTATCATAGCCTGACAACTCCAGCATGTAACATGCCAGGGGTACCCCATTCCACCACCTGGGGCACACATCCCAGTTGCTCTGTGGCCAGAGCGCCTAACCCCCGCCTAGGTTTCTGGGCACTATTTAGTCGCCTTATAAGACAAGCTTAGCGCTGCTGCAGGCCTATTCTTTTAAACACCCGGACCTGCACAGGGAGAGGCTAAATTGCCCGACCTTACCCATCCTTCCCTTTTTTGTAGTGGCAATCGAAATTTATCGACCCTATTATCGACTCTACTGTCCTTGTATCCCATCTCATTTTTCATTTCATCACCATTTCATGTTTATTTTATCATTCATTTCATGTTCATTGTCTGAATATAGCTGAAATATTGCTGCTCGGACGTTAAGCCCCAACAAACAAACAAACAAACATACAACAAAAAAGTAAGATGTTCTCCAGATCTGGACATGTCTTTATCTTTTGAGAAAACAGATTTTTCTTTCCGCTCGGCATGGTAAACTAAAAAATTTTTTTTTTGTTTTAAATGAAAAACAACATTGCTACATATTGTAAGATACTAAGATTTGCTGCAAATTTAACATGTATAGGTAAACATGCATATTCTTAAAATTATAATTAATTCTTATAATTGATATAGACAATAAAATAATTGGTTATTGATCATCATTATTTACAATAATAAGATCACCATTTAAAATGTCAGGTAAAATTATGTAGTGATACATTGTATTGTCATTTTTTTGTATTTGAAATCAAAACATGTTTCATTGGTTCTTTCTTCTGTGTCAGAATCTTGTGGGCTAGTAGTGTCCGCACTTAAACCAACAACTTTTCCCTTCAAAAATAAAGTTCTTTTTTTGTACTTCCATTTATGCTTTATTTCTTTTCCAACTAACAGATGAGGGTTTTTTTCAAATTTTCATAAGAATAGTCTATTTTTTATTTATTTTTTTTAAAGTTGTAACATTTTCTGAATGTGTATGTGAAATTATGCTACTGTCAAAATTTGTTTCTGATATACATGTAGTTTCAAATTGTTTTGTGGCTTTTTGTTGTGATTTATTTGTATGTATTTCATGCTCTTTTCTTTTTTTTGATGTAGTACTATTTTGATTCGATTGAATTTCTTTTGTACATTTAATTTTGACTGCTGATCTAGTTGCTGAACTACTTTTTTTGGGTTTGAAATTGTGTCTGCAAAGTTCAATTTTTTGTCTTGAATGCAAATGTCTTTCTACTAAACGTGATAAGATAAAAATTCTTTCAGCCTTTGATTGATTGATTGATTGTTATCTTTTAATGCCGTTTCGGCGACTAGGGCCATATCACGGCAAGAACATTGAATGAAATGGAAATATTAAAAGCAAGATCAAAGTCTTCATAAAATAATGAAATTAAAACAAGCAGCTATTTACATATAAAAAGGTACATAAAAGGTGAACCTAAGACATAAAATACTTATAGAAACATAACTTCGATAAAACATTTAAAATATTGAAAAATCAAGGAAGGTATCTAATTTAGATTTTATTAAATAAACCGATGTCCCGCAAGAAATCGATGACGTTTTTAGATGAAACGGTCTTGAACAAATCAAACATATTGGCGCGGTCAAAATAATTTTGCCTGGTGTTGGCAAAATCCACACAATCTAGAAGAACGTGTTTGATAGAGAAAGGGCAATCACATGGGATACACTCAGGTGGAGAATCACCAACAAGCAAATGGCCATGTGAAAATCTAGAATGTCCAATGCGGCATCTAGTCATGACCACTTGCTCTTTGCGATTGCCCGACCCGGATTGATGAACGCCTAGATCGGGTTTTATGGAATTGAGTTTGTTGTGTTCAAGACCGTCCCATCGGTCCTGCCACATCTTTAAAATATATTTCCTTATTAAAGGTTTAAAATCGGTGTATGGCAAACTAACGTCCTTTAATATTTCATTTAATGCCTTCTTGGCAACCCTGTCTACAACTGAATTCCCCTGAATACCAACATGACTGGGTACCCAGAGAAAAACAATCTCTATATCAAATTCCCGAAGACAATTGTTTGTTTGTTGGGGTTTAACGTCCAAGCAGCAATTTTTCAGCTATATTTAGACAATGAACATGAAATGGATCATAAAATGAATATGAAATGAAAAAAAAAGGATGGGTCACAAGGATAATAGGGTCGACAAATTTTGATTGCCACTGGAAAAAGGGGGGATGGGTAATGTCGGGCAATTAAGCCTCCTGTGGCGGAGCGCAAAGGTTCCTACTCCTATCGAATACCACAGCAGGGTTCTTTAACGTGGCATCTTTCCCAACACGGTGCACCACTATGGTTTGCGGTCAGGTTTTCCGTATTATAGCCTGACAACCGCAGCATGTAACACGCCAGGGGTACCCCATTCCACCACCTGGGGCACATATCCCAGTTGCTCTGTGGGCAGAGCGCCTAGCCCCCGGCTAGGTTTCTGAGCACTATTTAGTCGCCTTATACGACAAGCTTAGCGCTGCTGCAGGCCTATTCTTTCAACACCCGAACCTGCACGGGGCGTAGTGACGAAGAGGCTGATTGATTGATTGATTGATTGAGCTTCAGCTGTGAATATGGAAGCGCTTGATGGCAACCGTTCAGTTACAGTTCTATCACCATGGACAGCAGCACATCGAACGCTATCGCCATCTTTATACACCGTCGAAAAATCTGGATAATTTGCTTTAATTTCAGAAAATTTTTGTTGTAAAAATAAAGGATTGGTATCGGACTTTTTATATTCACGCAGATCAAAAATGAAAGAAGGGTGTGGAAGCTCCCTTGAAGGTTCTGAAGGCACCAAGGCAAAGTCGCAACCCCTGGTGGTGAACAGCGTCTAAAATTTTAAGGTAAGATTTTTTGGCGGAACCATAAACAATACATCCATAATCAAGTTTAGACCTAACCAAAGATCTATATAAATTTAATAAAATTGAGATATCAGCACCCCATTCGGTACTGGACACCATTTTTAAAATATCTAGTGCCTTAAGACACCTAGATTTAAGTAATCTGATATGGGGAAGAAAAGAAAGTTTACTATCAAAAAGTAATCAAAGGAATTTTGTTTCTTCTACTATTTTGATTTTATTACCATAAAGAAAGAGACTTGGGTCCGGATGCAGCTTTCGCTTTCGACAAAAGTACATACCAACAGTTTTAGATGTAGAAAACTTATACCCATTCTCCAAAGCCCATTTCTCAATTCTTTTGTAACTGCCTTTCAATATTACTCAAATTGTGTCCCCTGTAGCAGATCAAAAAGTCGTCAACATACAAGGAACCGTCAATATTGTCCTTCAAAACTTGGGCTAAACTGTTAATTTTAATATTGAAGAGAGTGACAGAAAGAATACTTCCCTGAGGAACTCCCATTTCATGTTCCTTCTCCTCAGAAAAAGTCGAATTTACCCTCACATTACAATGACGATCTGACAAAAAATTAGATAAGAACAGAGGAAGTCTTCCTTTCAACCCCATATCAAATATCTTTTAAAATACCATATTTCCACGTCGTGTCATAGGCTTTTTCGAAATCGAAAAAGACCGACACAACATGTTTATTTTTAGCAAATGCATTTCTGATGAGCATTTCAAACCGGACTAAATAGCCCCGTGCAGGTCCGGGTGTTAAAAGAATAGGCCTGCAGCAGCGCTAAGCTTGTCGTAAAAGGCGACCGAATAGTGCTCAGAACCCTAGCCGGGGGCTAGGGCGCTCTGCCCACAGAGCAACTGGGTTGTGTGCCCCAGGTAGTGGAATGGAGTACCCCTGGCGTGTTACATGCTGGGGTTGTCAGGCTATAATACGGAAAACCTGACCGCAAACCATAGTGGTGCACCGTGTTGGGAAAGATGCCACGTTCCTCGCACGTTAAAGAACCCTACTGTGGTATTCACCCGGAGTAGGAACCATAGGGCTCCGCCACAGGAGGATAAATTGCTCGACCCTACCCACCTCTCCCTATTTCCAGTGGCAATCAAAATTTGTCGACCCCATTGTCCTTGTGTCCCATCCTTTTTTCATTTCATCATCATTTCATGTTCATCGTCTGAATATAGCTGAAATATTGCTGCTCGGACGTTAAACCCAAACAAACAAACAATCAAGAGTACTTCTGCCTCGCCTAAAACCACACTGAATATTAGTAAGTTGTGCTTCTCAAGGAACCACACAAGGCGATCATTGACCATTCGTTCCATTGTCTTGCAGACGCAGCTTGTCAATGCGATCGGGCGATAATTTGAAGGATCCGCAAGATCCTTTCCTGGTTTTGGAATAGGGACAACTGAAGCCGTTTTCCAGATGGACGGAACGTTACCAGAAGTTCATATTTCGTTCATTAACGCAAGAAGTGTATGTAGAGATGGATCAGGAAGATGTTTCAAAAGTTGATAGGGAATATTATAAAGCCCACTAGCTGTATCGTGGGCTTAAGCCAGAGACGATTTTAGTTCCTCTATAGAAAATTGAGAGTTGTAGGATTCAGCATTATTTGACTTGAAGTTTAATTTTGTCTTTTCTGCACATGATTTAATATTTTGAAAATCCGGTTTGTAGTTAGTTGAGGATGAATGTTTAGCGAACGTTTCGGCTAGCTTAATGGCGATATCTTTTGCGGTGGTTAGAGTGGTATTACCAACATTAAAGTGTTTCACTGAAGAATTCGAATTTTTTCCTTAACTTTTCTTATAAAATTCCATACTTTATTGAGGCGAGTGTGAGATTTAATACTAGAAACAAAATTTTCCCAAGAGGTTCGTCTGGCTTGTTTACATGTACGTCGAGCTTTTGCTCGAAATATTCGGAAGTTTGACAGATTTGCTGGTGTAGGATTTTTGTCAAACCGGCGATGGGCCTTGATGCGTTCTTCGATCGCTTTGTCGCACTCATCAGTAAACCATGGTTTACTACGCCTTTTTGGATTTGTCGAGGTTTTAGGTACTGTTTTATTAGAAATTGATGTCAGCCTTTCATTAAATAATAAAATGGGATCTTCAACATCCTTCATCATTTCTAATCGTAATTCTTCAAGACAATGAAGTCTAATCTGCCTTCTCAAGTCCAAAACGACGCTCCTCCGCTTTGGAGGACAAATGCTCCAAAATAATTGGAAAACGATCACTCCCGCACAACTCATCATGAACTCGCTATGCAAACTCCGCAAATACGAGAGGATCACAAATGCTTAAATCAACAGAAGAACACGATCCATTGCCCGAATGAAGGAACGTTGAAGATCCGTCACCAAACATGCACAAATCTTCTTGCTGAAGGAGCTCCTCAACTCCCTCACCCTTATCATTCGCATGATTACTTCCCCATAAAGGATTATAAGCACCAAAGCCACCCAAAATAACAAATGGTTCGGAAAACCTGATCGCAAACCATAGTGGTGCACCGTGTTGGGAAAGACGCCACGTTCCTCGCACGTTAAAGAACCATGCTGTAATATTCGATAGGAGTAGGAACCTTTGCGCTCCGCCACAGGAGGCTAAATTGCCCGACCTTACCCATCCCCCCTTTTTCCAGTGGCAATCAAAATTTGTCGACCCTATTATCCTTTTGTCCCATTCCTTTTTTCCATTTCATGTTCATCGTCTGAATATAGCTGAAATATTGCTGCTCGGACGTTAAACCCCAACAAACAAACAAACATTCACCCACAATTCATTTTAAATTCGCCGAGCTTTCCACTCATAATCTTGAACTTTGTGATCAGTTTCGATACGTTTACAACAGTCGGCTAAGATATGTCTTGATTAGTTTGCATGCATTTTGTCACTGGTTCCATTCAAAGCTAAACAGTTGCAACTCTGAGATTTCTTTAACGTCAAACAGCTGAACTGCCAGACGAGCTGGGGCCATGGGACATCAAAGCTCGTCCCATGTCTGAAACACTGGATGTAGCGCTCCCACTTGGACATGCGCTTCGAGATTTATATTCACTTCTATAATGACTCCTTTAAAGTGAAGGCTAAGTATGTAATGAAAGATGAAACTGTAAAAAAGTAATTTGTGTCTGCTTTCCTGTAGTAATTCCTGTTTTGAGAACAGAAATCTGAAATGAGTAACAAAACATTGTGATCATGAAGTTCAAGATCATGGAGTTGAAAATTGTGAAATGTTATGGATCACCTGAACAAGGCGATCACAATAATAGGCAGCGTGCAACTTTCATACTGACTGAAAACTATATTAGCCTATTCCGACATTGTTGTCTGGTGTACAAAGAGCATTAAGGAACTGTCTTTCCTTGAATTTACTTAATTTCGTGTTTATACTCAAATCCCGTGTTGTAAATATGAGAGGAATTTTGTATTTTATTCATCGACTTCGAGAATTTGACAAATAGATTGTTTTTCTCTGGGTTGTTTGTTTGTTGGGGTTTAACGTCCGAGCAGCAATATTTCAGCTATATCCAGACGATGAACATGAAATTGGTGATAAAATGAACATGAAATAATTATGAAATGAGAAAGGCATGGGACACAAGGACAATGGGGTGGACAAATTTTTATTGCCACTGAAAATAGGGAGAGGTGGGTAGGGTCGGGCAATTTAGCCTCCTGTGGCGGAGCGCAAAGGTTCCTACTCCTATCTAATACCACAGCAGGGTTCCTTAGCGTGCGACCCTGTGCAGGTCCGGGTGTCAAAAGAATAGGCCTGCAGCAGCGCTAAGCTTGTCGTAAAAGGCGACTAAATAGTGCTCAGAAACCTAGCCGGGGGTTAGGCGCTCTGCCCACAGAGCAACTGAGATGTGTGGCCCAGGTGGTGGAATGGGGTACCCCTGGCATGTTACATGCTGGGGTTGTCCGGCTATAAAACGGAAAACCTGACGGCAAACCATAGTGGTGCACCGTGTTGGGAAAGATGCCACGTTCCTCGCACGTTAAAGAACCCTGCTGTGGTATTCGATAAGAGTAGGAACCTTTGCGCTCCGCCACAGGAGGCTAAATTGCCCGACCTTACCCGTCCCCCCTTTTTCCAGTGGCAATCAAAATTTGTCGACCCTATTATCCTTGTGACCCATCCTTTCTTTTTGTCATTTCATGTTCATTATATTATCCATTTCGTCCCCGTGCAGGTCCGGGTGTAAAAGAATAGGCCTGCAGCAGCGCTAAGCTTGTCGTAAAAGGCGACTAAATAGTGCTCAGAAACCTAGCCGGGGGCTAGGCGCTCTGCCCACAGAGCAACTGGGATGTGTGCCCCAGGTGGTGGAATGGGGTACCCCTGGCGTGTTACATGCTGGGGTTGTCAGGCTATAATACGGAAAACCCGACCGCAAACCATAGTGGTGCACCGTGTTGGGAAAGATGCCACGTTCCTCGCACGTTAAAGAACCCTGCTGTGGTAGGAGTAGGAACCTTTGCGCTCCGCCACAGGAGGCTAAATTACCCGACCTTGCCCATCCCCCCTTTTTCCAGTGGCGGTCAAAGTTTGTCGACCGTGTTGTCCTTGTGTCCCATCCTTTTTTGCGTTTCGTGTTCATTTTGTCATCCATTTCATGTTCATTGTCTGAATATAGCTGAAATATTGCTGCTCGGACGTTAAACCCCAACAAACAAACATTATCCATTTCGTGTTCATTGTCTGAATATAGCTGAAATATTGCTGCTCGGACGTTAAACCCCAACAAACAAATAAACATAAACAGATTCCCAAACCATTTATTATTTTGGGTGGCTTTAGGTTACAGACCACCAATTGAACCAATGAGCATTTGGAACGTACGCAAAAATAGTCCTACGGAGAAATTACCTCATAGTGCTGTGAAAAAAGTTCTAATCTTATTTAAAAAATTTAAACAGTTTCTGAAAGGAAATACATTTCTGTACATTTTATAGGTGCATTTTGCTTCTTGTGATGTGAAGCCTAATCTCCATAATGATTTTTAAATATACCCCTATCTTGTGAAAACACTGGGATTTCCCATGCTAGTTATAGATCCTTCACTTCCGGTGACTAGTACTGCACTGCAAGTCTGCTAACCCCACATGCCATTCTGAGGATTGTGAGCTGACATATGTAGAATCATGCTGATATATAGTCCTCTGCAGGTTAAAGTTAAGGTAAAGTGCAGAGAAGCCATAAAATATTGTGAAATTAGCATAGAAGCCTATGGGAAGTGGAATTAGTGGTTTTTAGCCTTTAATGCTCATAATCCTTTATGGGGAAGAAATCATACGAATGATAAAGGTAAAAAAGTTGAGGAGCTCCTTCAGCAAGAAGATTTGTTCATATTTAATGACGGATCTTCAACGTTCCTTCTGAGCCCCGTGCAGGTCCGGGAGTTAAAAGAATAGGCCTGCAGCAGCGCCAAGCTTGTCGTAAAAGGCGACTAAATAGTGCTCAGAACCCTAGCCGGGGGCCCCGTGCAGGTCCGGGTGATAAAAGAATAGGCCTGCAGCAGCGCTAAGCTTGTCGTATAAGGCGACTAAATAGTGCTCAGAATCCTAGCCGGGGGCTAGGCGCTCTGCCCACAGAGCAACTGGGATGTGTGCCCCAGGTGGTGGAATGGGGTACCCCTGGCGTGTTACATGCTGGGGTTGTCAGGCTATAATACGGAAAACCCGACCGCAAACCATAGTGGTGCACCGTGTTGGGAAAGATGCCACGTTCCTCGCACGTTAAAGAACCCTGCTGTGGTATTCGATAGGAGTAGGAACCTTTGCGCTCCGCCACAGGAGGATAAATTGCCCGACGTTACCCATCCCCCCTTTTTCCAGTGGCAATCAAAATGTGTCGACCCTATTATCCTTGTGACCCATTCTTTTTTTTTTCATTTCATGTTCATTTTATCATCCATTTCATGTTCATTGTCTGAATATAGCTGAAATATTGCTGCTCGGACGTTAAACCCCAACAAACAAACAAACCTAGCCGGGGGCTAGGCGCTCTGCCCACAGAGCAACTGGAATGGGGTACCCCTGGCGTGTTACATGCTGGGGTTGTCAGGCTATAATACGGAAAACCTGACCGCAAACGATAGCGGTGCACCGTGTTGGGAAAGATGCCACGTTCCTCGCGCGTTAAAGAACCCTGCTGTGGTATTCGATAGGAGTAGGAACCTTTGCGCTCCGCCACAGGAGGCTAAATTGCCCGACCTTACCCATTCCCCCTTTTTCCAGTGGCAATCAAAATTTGTCGACCCTATTATCCTTGTGACCCATCCTTTCTTTTTTTTCATTTGATGTTCATTTTATCATCGATTTCATGTTCATTGTCTGAATATAGCTGAAATATTGCTGCTCGGACGTTAAACCCCAACAAACAAACATCAACGTTTTTTCATTCAGGCAATGGATCGTATTCTTCTATTGATTTAAGCATTTGTGATCCTCTCGTACTTTCAGGGTTTACATGGCGAGTTCATGATGACTTGTGCGGGAGTGATCATTTTCCAATTATTTTGGAGCATTTATCCTCCAAAACGGAGGAACGTCAACCTCGTTTTAGACTTGAGAAAGCAGATTGGGCTTCATTTGAAGCCTACTGTCTTGAAGAATTACGATTAGAAACGATGAAGGATGTTGAAGATCCCATTTTATTATTTAATGACAGACTGACATCAATTGCTAATAAAACAATACCTAAATCCTCGACAAATCCAAAAAGGCTTAGTAAACCATGGTTACTGAGGAGCGCGACAAAGCGATCGAAGAACGCAACAAGGCCCGTCGCCGGTATGACAAAAATCCTACACCAGCAAATCTGTCAAACGTCCGAATATTTCGAGTAAAAGCTCGACGTACATGTAAACAAGCCAGACGAACCTCTTTGAAAAAATTTGTTTCTAGTATTAAATCTCACACTCCCCTCAATAAAGTATGGAATGTTATTAGTAAAGTAAAAGGAAAAAAGTCGAATTCTTCAGTGAAACACCTTTAAGTTGGTATTACCACTCGAACCACCGAAAAAGATATCGCCAATAAGCTAGCCGAAACGTTCGCTAAACATTCATCCTCAACTAACTACAAACCGGATTTTCAAAAAATTAAATCATCTGCAGAAAAGACAAAATTAAACTTCAAGTCAAATAATGCTGAATCCTACAACTCTCAATTTTCTATAGAGGAACTAAAATCGTCACTGGCTAAAGCCCACGATACAGCTAGTGGGCTAGATAATATTCACTGTCAACTTTTGAAACATCTTCCTGATCCATCTCTACATACACTTCTTGCGTTAATGAACGAGATATGGACTTCTGGTAACGTTCCGTCTATCTGGAAAACGGCTTCAGTAGTCCCTATTCCAAAACCAGGAAAGGATCATACGGATCCTTCAAATTATCGCCCGATCGCATTGACAAGCTGCGTCTGCAAGACAATGGAACGAATGGTCAATGATCGCCTTGTGTGGTTCCTTTTTCCAGTGGCAATCATTTTGCTGAAACTGCTGAATGGATCTCCAAAACCGTTTGGTTTAATCAAATTCTGACATGGGATAAAATATTTAGCATGGTGAGATGTCTGGTCAAATTTTGGTGAAGACCTGTTGACCCATCTTTGAGTTCTTGTACTTTCTGGACATTTTTTGCTGTTTTTGATATAATTGATTTCAAAATCTTTTCAGACACTACTCTACAGAATTCAATGAAAGTTGGTATTTTTGTTTTTTTAGGATATTCTTAACAAAATGACGTTTGGATTTTTGATAAGTTATAGAACGTGGCTGCCGTTACTAAAAATAGAACATAGGGGTCAGCAGATTTTTGCATGTATCTCCATCTCAAAATTTGTCGATCCCATTGTCCTTATGTCCCATCCCTTTTTCATTTCATCATCATTTCATGTTCATCGTCTGAATATAGCTGAAATATTGCTGCTCGGACGTTAAACCCCAACAAACAAGCATGTATCTCCAAAACCATTAGGTTTAGCCTAATTCTGACATGGGTAAAAGTATTCAGCATGATGAGATCTATCTGTGGTGAAAATTCTTGATGTTATTACTTTCAAAAATCTTCTCCTCAGAAACTACTATACAGAATTCATTGAAAGTTGGTATTTTTGTTTTTTAGGGTATCCTTAACAAAATGACATTTTGGATTTTTGATCGGTTAAAACATGGCTGCTATTACTAAAAATAGAACATGGGGGTCGTACAGTAGTTTTTTTTGCATACATCTCCAAAACCGTTAGCTTTGGCCAATATATATATACATATAAAACCCGATCTAGGCGTTCATCAATCCGGGTCGGGCAATCGCAAAGAGCAGGTCCGGGTGTCAAAAGAATAGGCCTGCAGCAGCGCTAAGCTTGTCGTAAGAGGCGACTAAATAGTACTCAGAAACCTAGCCTGAGGCTAGGCGCTCTGCCCACAGAGCAACTGGGATGTGTGCCCCAGGTGGTGGAATGGGGTACCCCTGGCATGTTACATGCTGGGGTTGTCAGGCTATAATACGGATAACCTGATCGAAAACGATAGCGGTGCACCGTGTTGGGAAAGATGCCACGTTCCTCGCACGTTAAAGAACCCTGCTGTGGTATTCGATAGGAGTAGGAACATTTGTGCTCCGCCATAGGAGGCTAAATTGCCCGATCTTACCCATCCCTCCCTTTTGCTAGTGGCAATCAAAATTTGTCGACCCTACTGTCCTTGTGTCCCATCCCGTTTTTCATTTCATCATCATTTCATGTTTCATGTTCATCGTCTGAATATAGCTGAACTATTGCTGCTCGGACGTTAAACCCCAACAATCAATCAATCATTGTAAAGTATACAGGAAGTATACAAAATGAGGTATAACTAACAACAGTATCAGATGTTCAGCAGAGAAAGGAACATTATGTTGTACATTTTAATCAGCATACTAACAATGAATTCTTCTTAGTTAGACTCAAGTTTGTTTGGAAAAAAGGAAACAAAACCATTTTTTCCTTTTGCATCTAATGTTAAAAACATACAACTAGATAAGATATTTTTTACCGAAACAACCTTCAGTTCATCTGTTATTTCAACAGCTATGATGTTACTATTTTCATTTAAATTATTTGTTTTCAAGATTTTAAAAATAGCAATACATGTATGAACTGTTGTATCTGTCTCATTTTCATTATCTTGGTTTGATAACTGCAGAAATTTTACAACTCTACCTATTTTTCTCCCACTGTTGTCATGTAATAAAATTGTTGAATTGTCTCTTTTTATCATTCTTTCGTATTATAAACTATAAATCAACATTTGATGTAATGCAATTCTCTTAAAACATAAAAATTCTTCTAATTGTAAAACCTCTCCACAATATATTGAAAGTGCTTGAAATTCTTGATTTGTGACAGTTCTTTTTTTTATTGAGCCTAAAACATAAATTCCATCACAAATTTTATGACCTCTTCTCAAAGAATTTCGACTTCGGGAATTTGACATAGAGATTGTTTTTCTCTGGGTACCTAGTCATGTTGGTATTCAGGGAAATTCAGTTGTAGACAGGGTTGCCAAGAAGGCATTAAATGAAATAATAAAGGACGTTAGTTTGCCATACACCGATTTTAAACCTTTAATAAGGAAATATATTTTTAAGATGTGGCAGGACCGATGGGACGGTCTTGAACACAACAAACTCAATTCCATAAAACCCGATCTAGGCGTTCATCAATCCGGGTCGGGCAATCGCAAAGAGCAAGTGGTCATGCTAGATTTACACATGGCCATTTGCTTGTTGGTGATTCTCCACCTGAGTGTATCCCATGTGATTGCCCTTGTGGATTTTTGCCAACATCAGGCAAAATAATGTTGACTGCGCCAATATGTTTGATTTTTTCAAGACCGTTTCATCTAAAAACATTATCGATTTCTTGCGGGACATCGGTTTATTTAATAAAATCTAAATTGGATACCTTCCTTGATTTTTCAATATTTTAAATGTTTTATGGAAGTTATGTTTCTATATCTATTTTATGTCTTGGGTTCACCTTTTATGTACCTTTGTATATGTAGATAGCTGTTTGTTTTAATTTCATTATTTTATGAAGAGACTTTGATCTTGCTTTTAATATTTTCCTTGCATTAAATGTTCTTGCCGTGATATGGACCTGGTCGCCGAAACGGCAATAAACAACAACAATCAATCAATCAAAGAATTTGGAGAATTTATAATATTATAAAGCTCCTCCTCTTTAGATCCCTTTTTAATACATTTGCTTTTCAGTTCAGGTAACTTTTGCACAAAAGATATTCCAGTAGCTATTTGGTTGTCAATGCCTTGAGTACCTTGTATCATTTTCAGTACAAACCCATTTGAATCTTCAAAAGAAAAACAACTGTTTGTATATAAAGGGCCTAAATCTCTTACACTGTCTGCAAGATGCAATAGCTGGTGCACATTGAGTCATATAACATTCATCATACAGAATTTCGAAGTTTTCACAAATGTTGTACAATAATCTTTCTGCATAACATACTTTTTCATCAGTAAAACCAGTCGTCAATAAAATATGCGTAGCATTAACAAGGAGTAGCTAATGGCTGTATTGTTGATGATTTAATATTCCCTGCAGAACAATGGCCCCATAGAATAGTAAGAAAGATCTAAATTCAGATGCTTTCCAGTACTTCAGGTCTTTGTTAATAGATCTAGGGAGTCTTGATATATCAAGTGTTGGTCGCAAACTTTCATCAACAATACAGACTGAATCATTTCCTCTAAAACTATATTTAGAGAAGTCAGCTGAAAACCAAAGTCGAATGGTTTGCGGTCAGGTTTTCCGTATTATAAAATTTGTCGACCCTATTATCCTTGTGACCCATCCTTTTTTTTCATTTCATGTTCATTTTATCAGCCATTTCATGTTCATTGTCTGAATATAGCTGAAATATTGCTGCTCGGACGTTAAACCCCAACAAACAAACTAACACCTTTTATGTACCTTTTTATATGTAAATATAAATATAAATATAAAATATAAATATGTAAATATGTAAATAGCTGCTTGTTTTAATTTCATTTTTTTATGAAGAGACTTTTGATCTTGCTTTTAATATTTCCATTTCATTCAATGTTCTTGCCGTGATATGGCCCTAGTCGCCGAAACGGCATTAAAAGGTAACAATCAATCATTATACAAGCGGCCATCATTAATATCCTGCCCCGTGCAGGTCCGGGTGATAAAAGAATAGGCCTGCAGTAGCGCTAAGCTTGTCGTATAAGGCGACTAAATAGTGCTCAGAAACCTAGCCGGGGGCTAGGCGCTCTGCCCACAGAGCAACTGGGATGTGTGCCCCAGGTGGTGGAATGGGGTACCCCTGGCGTGTTACATGCTGGGGTTGTCAGGCTATAATACGGAAAACCTGACCGCAAACCATTGTGGTGCACCGTGTTGGGAAGATGCCACGTTCCTTGCACGTTAAAGAACCCTGCTGTGGTATTCGATAGGAGTAGGAACCTTTGCGCTCCGCCACAGGAGGCTAAATTGCCCGACGTTATCCATCCCCCCTTTTTCCAGTGGCAATCAAAATTTGTCGACCCTATTATCCTTGTGACCCATACTTTTTTTTCATTTCATGTTCATTTTATCATCCATTTCATATTCATTGTCTGAATATAGCTGAAATATTGCTGCTCGGACGTTAAACCCCAACAAACAAACAAACATTAATATCCTCATATGTGCCTATTGGGACATTGCGGTTGAATCTGTGTTGTAATAATCCATAGAAACCAACTTGAGAAAACAGGGCTTTTAGCTGACTGACAACTGGAATCTCCAAAAAATAATCATCTTTTTTTAAATCCTTCCTGCACACTTTATTCGGGCATTGTTTGACAGTGTCATCATCAATGGGCCGCAAGCATTAATGGCAGGAATAGTGATAAACCAATGGGTTTTTCAGATTTTTGAAAAACTGTTTATATGAATGTAAGCTAGTGCATACAATAAGGACCTGTATCATGTAATTTTACTAAGTTAGATATTTTCCAATGTAATATTTTATATTGTTTCTCTTTTCCAGCCCCGTGCAGGTCCGGGTGTTAAAAGAATAGGCCTGCAGCAGCGCTAAGCTTGTCGTAAAAGGCGACTAAGCAGTGCTCAGAACCCTAGCCGGGTCTAGGGCGCTCTGCCCACAGAGCAACTGGGATGTGTGCCCCAGATGGTGGAATGGGGTACCCCTGGCGTGTTACATGCTGGGGTTGTCAGGTTATAATACGGAAAACCTGACCGTAAACCATAGTGGTGCACCGTGTTGGGAAAGATGCCACGTTCCTCGCACGTTAAAGAACCCTACTGTGGTATTCTCCCGGAGTAGGAACCATAGGGCTCCGCCACAGGAGGCTATATTGCCCAACCCTACCCACCTCTCCCTTTTTCCAGTGGCGATCAAATATTGTTGACCCCATTGTCCTTGTGTCCCATCCATTTTTTCATATCATCATTTCATGTTCATTTTATCATCAATTGCATGTTCATCGTCTGATTATAGCTGAAATATCGCTGCTCGGACGTTAAACCCCAACAAACAAAATCTCTTTTTCAGACTATTCCAGCAAATGGTGTAAAAGAATGAGTTACCGCTGCCATTAGAAACAGAACTCGACAATGCAATTACAGAACAAGTGTCCCATTGCAGGAAAAAAACTAAGGAAGAGAATTACCATTGAACAATCTAACAGTGTGTGAATGTGTCACAGTCTTTGCCATACTAATTTCTGACTACAAGCCCAAACTGAACAATTTTAATGAACTTAAAACAGTAATTATTGGGCATTATTGCCCAATTCTGCAAGCCAACCAGCATTTTTACCAGCCAAGGCTGTCAGGCAGGTAGTCAATTTCGAAGACTGATGTGACCTGTGAACATGCAATGAGTGAATTTGCATGAAGATAGAATTTAGAAAAAAAATAAATCAAGCCAATTTTAGAATTGATATGAAGTTATTTGTTAAGTACATTTATTCCACATGACTCAGGTTATTTATTTTCTAGCTAATAGTCAAGTGATTCCTGGTCATGTTTGTACGCCTGGTCTTATTTACGCCCAGTCATGATGGCACCTGGTCAGGGAGACAAGCTGGATTTGCATATTACGCCTGTCTTTTTTTTCAGCTGGAATTATCTAATTTAAATATTACGTCTCAGTTTACGCCTGGTTTCCGCCTCATTTGACGCCAGTTTTTCACATTTGGTTATAGTGTAAGGGTTACGCCTGGATTCCTAATTTGACCCCTGGATTACGTGTCTTAGCCAGGCGGTTAATTTCATACAGGTAAGAATCACAAACTAAAAAACACTCTTATCTCACAAATTTTATATTTTATTCATCGACTTCGGGAATTTGATATAGAGATTGTTTTTTCTCTGGGTACCCAGTCATGTTGGTATTCATGGGAATTCAGTTGTAGACAGGGTTGCCAAGAAGGCATTAAATGAAATAAAGGACTTTAGTTTGCCATACACCGATTTTAAACCTTTAATTAGGAAATATATTTTAAAGATGATACAGGACAGCTGTCAGTCTGTATATTCCTAACCCACTTCGGTGTTTTAAATGCCAGAAGTATGGGCATGGAAAGGGCCAGTGTAGAGGGAAACTGTTTTGTTTCCGATGATCTGAAGAAGGACACGAGGGAATCGACTGCAAAAAAGATCCGAAATGCAGAAACTGTGAGGAAGCTCACATGTCATCATCTAAAGATTGCCCTCTTTATAAGAAAGAAAAAGATATTTTAAAGATAAAAACTGAAAACAAAATTTCATATAGTGAAGCTCGCCAGAAGTGGTCCCTTTCCAACAATTTTCTTGCATCTGGCAAAACATCTTAAAACGGCAATAAACAACAATCAATCATATTTTAAAGATGTGGCAGGACCGATGGGACGGTCTTGAACACAACAAACTCAATTCCATAAAACCCGATCTAGGCGTTCATCAATCCGGGTCGGGCAATCGCAAAGAGCAAGTGGTCATGACTAGATGCCGCATTAGACATTCTACGCCACGTTCCTCGCACGTTAAAGAACCCTGCTGTGGTATTCGATAGGAGTAGGAACCTTTGCGCTCCGCCACAGGAGGCTAAATTGCCCGACGTTACCCATCTCCCCCTTTTTTCCAGTGGCAATTAAAATTTGTCGACCCTATTATCCTTGTGACCCATCCTTTTTTTTTCATTTCATGTTCATTTTATCATCCATTTCATATTCATTGTCTGAATATAGCTGAAATATTGCTGCTCGGACGTTAAACCCCAACAAACAAACAAACATTAATATCCTCATATGTGCCTATTGGGACATTGCGGTTGAATCTGTGTTGTAATAATCCATAGAAACCAACTTGAGAAAACAGGGCTTTTAGCTGACTGACAACTGGAATCTCCAAAAAATAATCATCTTTTTTTAAATCCTTCCTGCACACTTTATTCGGGCATTGTTTGACAGTGTCATCATCAATGGGCCCCAAGCATTGATGGCAGGAATAGTGATAAACCAATGGGTTTTTCAGATTTTTGAAAAACTGTTTATATGAATGTAAGCTAGTGCATACAATATGGTTGTCAGGAAGCACCAAAGCAATGATTTGAAGTAACTGTTGTATTCCATCTCCAGTAATGTTATGATTACAGCAAAATGTTGCTAATAATAACATAAATGTCCCAATAGAAGTTTTGGCTCCAGGGTACATTGGTTCATTATCGGCATCATTATCTTGTTTAGCAGTCCAATCAGCCTCTTCCTCACTACTATCAGATGCATCAAAGTAAATATCTCGTTCATCATCTGTAATGCCCATGTCATAGGAATCAGATGATGAAACTCCAGAGGTCAAGGTTTGACAAAACCCAAACCAGGAGAATGCAAGCCAGCTCTTGACAAAGAGAGAGTTAAGGCAGTGAAAGGTAAGTCATAGAATCTATCTTGATACTGAAATCTGAAAATTCCCTGAAGGCTATTATGGAGAAATTTGATCAATATTTCCTACATTTTTAGCAGGTTGATTTATTACTAAGCCGCATAGTGAAAATAGAGTTATAGTGTGGTGAATGTAGATGGGTTGGTAAGGGCAGGCTTACAGGAAATTATTTTCTTAATACTTTTCTTTGAAACTAGTATTCACAGCCATCTGATATTTGGTATCCAGTATCTGCTGCCACATCAGGTATGAGTCTCATATAGTGGTTTCCCCCCTGTGGATCGCTATCCTTGTCGTGGTAGGGGGGCTTGCGTGTCTTAGTGATCCTAAGAGCTATGCCAGCTGGAGTTTTTTCTCCTGGTAGGGTTACCCATGCTGGAAAGGTCAAAGGTTAGAGGCCAGACTAAAGCGATCCGAACATCGACCGTGGGCCCGGTGTTTAAAATAAAAAGTGGGTTCACCTACTTGTTTGCCGTGAGTTGCAACCCGTGAGTTATTGGTGGGCGAGGAGGTCCTAGTGGATGAAGGTCGTATCTAGACTCCAGTCGTGACGTAACCCCCGTGTCATCGATGACTGGATGATCGAGGATACGGCTGTATATGCCACTCGGCTCTTAGGTCATCTAAACGGGAGATCGGATGGACCCGGTTCGATCAATCGGCTGGTCACGCCATGCCCTTCATTTGTCCACCTGCTTTACTGATGGCATTTTGTTAAATCCAATGTTTCTAAGATTTTCAAAAGCTTACAAATGGCAAATGAAGAAGGCGGTGGCTCATGGGTCAATCGAGTAGTACGCTGTCTATGCACCATTGATAGATACGCTCTGTTCGAGTATGTCGTCTCTGGAATCCCTGATGCTATCTGCTGGAAATCCGTAGAGTCCTAGCATCGCCCGTGTTGGCACTCGGTGGCGGGTGGGGAACAGAGACGATGAAACTTACTAAAACTTAACATGGCGACAAAAAACAACGGGGAGTCCAATGTTTCTTATTCAAAAAAACGAAAAAGTGATGTCTGCAATTCTTCTGACGAAAGTGATAAAAACTGGCCAAGATTTATTGTAATTTCTGCAAAAGATAAAGACAAAATTGTTAATGACCTTTCTCCTTTTTTAATACAGAAAACTATCAAGGGTGTAGCTGGTGATGTTAAAGATACAAAGAAAATAAGATCAGGAATTTTAATTGAATGCCTCAGACCTGGCCAATCATCAAATTTGTTAAAATTAACCAGGATTGGTGACCTTGATGTGGTTTCATCTGCACACAAGTCACTAAATCAGTCACAGGGTGTCCTTAAATACCGGGGTCGAGACCTCGACTGATGAAGAGATCTGTGAGGAACTGAAATCACAAGGCGTTAAGTCAGTGAAAAGATTTACTTCTCGACGTGCAGATGCAACCACACCAATGAGAACAATCCTGTTAACATTTAGTTCCACTTCAGTGCCATCTCATGTCTACATTGGTCCATACAGGACAGCTGTCAGTCTGTATATTCCTAACCCACTTCGGTGTTTTAAATGCCAGAAGTTTGGGCATGGAAAGGGCCAGTGTAGAGGAAAACTGTTTTGTTTCCGATGCTCTGAAGAAGGACACGAGGGAATCGACTGCAGAAAAGATCTGAAATGCAGAAACTGTGAGGAAGCTCACATGTCATCATCTAAAGATTGCCCTCTTTATAAGAAAGAAAAAGATATTTTAAAGATAAAAACTGAAAACAAAATTTCATATAGTGAAGCTCGCCAGAAGTGGTCCCTTTCCAACAATTTTCTTGCATCTGGCAAAACATCTTATGCTAGTGTTGCAAAGCGTGCTTGTCTGTCCTCGACTGTTGAGGTGCAGACGATCATGAGTTGGAAAGAGGATATCAATGGTCTTGCCAAACTGCCCACTGAGGTATCCACCAAAATAATGAAACCATCCAAAAAATGTTTAGAGGAAATTAAAAAGGCCAGAGCTAAGAAATCTCACCAATGTTCCCAGACTCAGTCATCCCAAAATTCCGGATCATCTTCAAAATCATCTCCATCATCACAACAGTCATCGTCTTCCAAATCTCAACAGAAGAATGTCCAACCCCCAAAAAAGTTGGGGAATTTCCGTGTAGAGGACTTGGAGAAATCCAAGCCTAGGCGACAGATTGTGTCGCCTGTGGTGTCGGACTCGGATTCCGAATCTGACATGGAAACAACAGATCATGGACTTTGTCCAGGTGAAAACTGGCTGGGTCCCGACCTTGATCAGATTGACCAAACAGATCCTGTTGCCATGAAAAAATACAAGGAGCAGCGCGCTCAGTCAATTCGAATTGACCTTAATGGTGGCACTCGTACTAGAAGGTCATCGAGTCGTGGTCGCGGATCCAAGTCAGAGAAAATATCCCCCATTCGTCACCCATAAAAATGGCCAAATTACTTCAATGGAATTGTCGAGGTTTAAAGGCTAATATTTTGGAATTAACTCTTCTTGTTCAGTCTATTTTACCAGTTGCATTATGTCTCCAGGAGACTCATTTAAAAGAAACGGATCAAATTTCCGTAAAAGGATATACAATGTATAGTACATTTGCTGAGGCAAATGAACGAGCTGCTGGTGGATCTACCATTTTTATTAGGGACAGAGTAATACATAGTTCAGTTCCTTTAACTATCGATCTACAAGCAGTGGCCGTTCGGTTATCCCTTGATAAAACCATAACCGTTTGTTCCATTTACATTCCCCCAAATTCAATTTTGTGCAGAAATAAATTAGTTGATGTGGTTAAGCAGTTGCCCAAACCATTTATTATTTTGGGTGACTTTAATGCTCATAATCCTTTATGGGGAAGTAATCATACGAATGATAAAGGTAAAAAAGTTGAGGAGCTCCTTCAGCAAGAAGATTTGTGCATATTTAATGACGGATCTTCAACGTTCCTTCATTCAGGCAATGGATCGTATTCTTCTATTGATTTAAGCATTTGTGATCCTCTCGTACTTTCAGAGTTTACATGGCGAGTTCATGATGACTTGTGCGGGAGTGATCATTTTCCAATTATTTTGGAGCATTTATCCTCCAAAACGGAGGAACGTCAACCTCGTTTTAAACTTGAGAAAGCAGATTGGGCTTCATTTGAAGCCCACTGTCTTGAAGAATTACGATTAGAAACGATGAAGGATGTTGAAGATCCCATTTTATTATTTAATGAAAGACTGACATCAATTGCTAATAAAACAATACCTAAAACCTCGACAAATCCAAAAAGGCCTAGTAAACCATTGTTTACTGATGAGTGCGACAAAGCGATCGAAGAACGCAACAAGGCCCATCGCCGGTTTGACAAAACTCCTACACCAGCAAATCTGTCAAACTTCCGAATATTTCGAGCAAAAGCTCGACGTACATGGAAACAAGCCAGACGAACCTCTTGGAAAAATTTTGTTTCTAGTATTAAATCTCATACTCCCCTCATTAAAGTATGGAATTTTATTAGAAAAGTAAAAGGACAAAATTCGAATTCTTCAGTGAAACACCTTAAAGTTGGTAATACCACTCTAACCACCGAAAAAGATATCGCCAATAAGCTAGCTGAAACATTCGCTAAACATTCATCCTCAACTAACTACAAACCGGATTTTCAAAAAATTAAATCATCTGCAGAAAAGACAAAATTAAACTTCAAGTCAAATAACGCTGAATCCTACAACTCTCAATTTTCTATAGAGGAACTAAAATCGTCACTGGCTAAAGTCCACGATACAGCTAGTGGGCTAGATAATATTCACTATCAACTTTTGAAACATCTTCCTGATCCATCTCTACATACACTTCTTGCGTTAATGAACGAGATATGGACTTCTGGTAACGTTCCGTCCATCTGGAAAACGGCTTCAGTTGTCCCTATTCCAAAACCAGGAAAGGATCATACGGATCCTTCAAATTATCGCCCGATCGCATTGACAAGCTGCGTCTGCAAGACTATGGAACGAATGGTCAATGATCGCCTTGTGTGGTTCCTTGAGAAGCACAACTTACTCACTAATATTCAGTGTGGTTTTAGGCAAGGCAGAAGTACTCTTGACCATTTAGTCCGGTTTGAAACGCTCATCAGAAATGCATTTGCTAAAAAAGAACATGTTGTGTCGGTCTTTTTCGATTTAGAAAAAGCCTATGACACGACGTGGAAATATGGTATTTTAAAAGATATATTTGATATGGGGTTGAAAGGAAGACTTCCTCTGTTCTTGTCTAATTTTTTGTCAGATCGTCATTTTAATGTGAGGGTAAATTCGACTTTTTCTGAGGAGAAGGAACAGGAAATGGGTGTTCCTCAGGGAAGTATTCTTTCTGTCACTCTCTTCAGTATTAAAATTAATAGTTTAGCCCAAGTTTTGAAGGACAATATTGACGGTTCCTTGTATGTAGACGACTTTTTGATCTGCTACAGGGGACAAAATATGAGTACTATTGAAAGGCAGTTACAACTTTGCCTCAAAAGAATTGAGCAATGGGCTTTGGAGAATGGGTTTAAGTTTTCTACATCTAAAACTGTTGGTATGCACTTTTGTCGAAAGCGAAAGCTGCATCCGGACCCAGATCTCTTTCTTTATGGTAATAAAATCAAAATAGTAGAAGAAACAAAATTCCTTGGATTACTTTTTGATAGTAAACTTTCTTTTCTTCCCCATATCAAATTACTTAAATCTAGGTGTCTTAAGGCACTAGATATTTTAAAAATGGTGTCCAGTACCGATTGGGGTGCTGATACCTCAATTTTATTAAATTTATATAGGTCTTTGGTTAGGTCTAAACTTGATTATGGATCTATTGTTTATGGTTCCGCCAAAAAATCTTACCTTAAAATTTTAGACGCTGTTCACCACCAGGGGTTGCGACTTTGCCTTGGTGCCTTCAGAACCTCTCCTATTGAGAGCCTTTATGCCGAGGCAAATGAACCATCCCTTGGAGACAGACGTTTGAAATTAGGTCTTCAATATGTAAGTAAACTTATGGCCTACCCAGATAGCCCTGCCTACGACTGTGTCATTAATCCTATTTATGTCGACATTTATCGAAAACATGAAAGCAAAACCCCTCCTTTTGGAATTCGAATAAAACCTCATTTGGAAGCAATTCATCTAGAGACCAATGCAGTGACACCTGTTGTTACTTCGAAATGCCCTCCATGGGAGCTTCCACATCCTTCTTTCATTTTTGATCTGCGTGAATATAAAAAGTCCGATACCAATCCTTTATTTTTTCAACAAAAATTTTCTGAAATTAAAGCAAATTATCCGGATTTTTCGACGGTGTATACAGATGGCTCAAAAGATGGCGATAGCGTTGCATGTGCTGCTGTCCATGGTGACAGAACTGTAACTGAACGGTTGCCATCGAGCGCTTCCATATTCACAGCTGAAGCTCGAGCCATATTGTTAGCACTTAAATTGATTACTCAATCTAATCTGTCACAGTTTATTATTTGTTCTGACTCTTTGAGCTGTCTTTCGGCAATTAAGAATCACAAACTGAAAAACACTCTTATTTTACAAATTTTGTATTTTATTCATCGACTTCGGGAATTTGAAAAAGAGATTGTTTTTCTCTGGGTACCCAGTCATGTTGGTATTTTTAGGGGAATTCAGTTGTAGACAGGGTTGCCAAAAAGGCATTAAATGAAATAATAAAGGACGTTAGTTTGCCATACACCGATTTTAAACCTTTAATAAGGAAATATATTTTAAAGATGTGGCAGGACCGATGGGACGGTCTTGAACACAACAAACTCAATTCCATAAAACCCGATCTAGGCGTTCATCAATCCGGGTCGGGCAATTGCAAAGAGCTAGTGGTCATGACTAGATGCCGCATTGGACATTCTAGATTTACACGGCCATTTGCTTGTTGGTGATCCTCCACCTGAGTGTATCCCATGTGATTGCCCTTTCTCTATCAAACATGTTCTTCTAGATTGTGTGGATTTTGCCAACACCAGGCAAAATTATTTTGACTGCGCCAATATATTTGATTTGTTCAAGACCGTTTCATCTAAAAACATTATCGATTTCTTGTGGGACATCGGTTTATTTAATAAAATCTAAATTGGATACGTTCCTTAGTTTTTCAATATTTTAAATGTTTTATCGAATTTATGTTTCTATAAGTATTTTATGTCTTAGGTTCACCTTTTATGTACCTTTTTATATGTAAATAGCTGCTTGTTTTAATTTCTTTTTTTTATGAAGAGACTTTGATCTTGCTTTTAATATTTCCATTTCATTCAATGTTCTTGCCGTGATATGGCCCTAGTCGCCGAAACGGCATTAAAAGGTAACAATCAATCAATCAGTCAATCAATCGTTTTAAACTTGAGAAAGCAGATTGGGCTTCATTTGAAGCCCACTGTCTTGAAGAATTACGATTAGAAACGATGAAGGATGTTGAAGATCCCATTTTATTATTTAATGAAAGACTGACATCAATTGCTAATAAAACAATACCTAAAACCTCGACAAATCCAAAAAGGCCTAGTAAACCATTGTTTACTGATGAGTGCGACAAAGCGATCGAAGAACGCAACAAGGCCCATCGCCGGTTTGACAAAACTCCTACACCAGCAAATCTGTCAAACTTCCGAATATTTCGAGCAAAAGCTCGACGTACATGGAAACAAGCCAGACGAACCTCTTGGAAAAATTTTGTTTCTAGTATTAAATCTCATACTCCCCTCATTAAAGTATGGAATTTTATTAGAAAAGTAAAAGGAAAAAATTCGAATTCTTCAGTGAAACACCTTAAAGTTTTAATTTCATTATTTTATGAAGATACTTTGATCTTGCTTTTAATGTTTTCCTTGCATTAAATGTTCTTGCCGTGATATGGCCCTTGTCGCCGAAACGGCAATAAACAACAACAATCAATCAATTTTTGAAACATCTTCCTGATCCATCTCTACATACACTTCTTGCGTTAATGAACGAGATATGGACTTCTGGTAACGTTCCGTCCATCTGGAAAACGGCTTCAGTAGTCCCTATTCCAAAACCAGGAAAAGATCATACGGATCCTTCAAATCCACCTGAGTTTATCCCATGTGATTGCCCTTTCTCTATCAAACATGTTCTTCTAGATTGTGTGGATTTTGCCAACATCAGGCAAAATTATTTTGACTGCGCCAATATGTTTGATTTGTTCAAGACCGTTTCATCTAAAAACATTATCGATTTCTTGCGGGACATCGGTTTATTTTATAGTGTTATTAAAGGGGTATTTTCATACGAAGCCTGTATTATGTCCGAGGCAGTGGTATTGAGTCGAGGTCAGCTGTATAGGCCCGAGGCAACGCCGAGGGTCTATACAGATGATCGAGACCCAATACGACTGTACGAGGACATAATACAGGCTTCGTATGAAAATACCCATTTCATGACACCTTTATTGACTGATTACTTAAAATGACTGCCATTAGTTCGTATTTATTCGTACAGAGGACATAATACAGGCTTTGTATGAAAATACCCATTTCATGACACCTATATTAACTGATAACTTAAAATGACTGCCATTAGTTCTTATTCATTCGTACAGGTTTTGATTCGTATAGCGCTTATTCCATATCCCGTCTTTTTATTTGTATGGCAAACCCTACCGGTGCACCTGCTCCATACTCCCAGTTTTTAGTGGTGTCCGATTCGTTCATTTAATTTTTCAGTTTCTTGTGTGTTTTTGGTTTCAGTTCTTCGTGTTTGATGTTTGTTGTTTGTCTGTTTTCCTGATGTCGTATGTGTCCTTGGATTTTGAGTTACGAATGACAGATACAGCTTCCGTTACCTTTGTCTTACTGTAATACTATCTAAATGAAAACAATTGTACAGTAAAGTTTTACTTTTGGCAAATAACATGAAAAATATCAATAACATTGTTGGTCAAATATAATTTCAAAATTCCTGGCTGCTATTATCATCATAAGCATGTTTCCTTTTACCACTATAAATGTTTAAGTTTATAATTCCACCACTGATTGTTGCCCCACAAAATAAGGAGAATGGATTAGATTCCTTCCTTTGAGCAAGCTGCATAGTATTTGACTGGGAGGAAGATATTGGTATTTCAGGTTTCCTACAAGAATAAATGTCATTTGATGAGAGTTCCCTTGGACATGTTGATATTGGCAAAAGTTTACTTGACGATCTAGATGGGTTTTCATCATTTTCCCTCATAACAATTATTGACTCATCAGAGACGGTTTCAGATTCGCAAGTGTTCTCATTTTCCTTTGCATCCTGAATATTATCATTTACCTTTGGCTTCGGTATGTTCGGAAGAAAAGTGCTTGACAAGATGTTAGAAACATTTTTCTGTTTTTTTATATTTGGGGCAGAATAGTCTGTTAATGTTTGAATACTCTTCCAGCCCCCGAGCTGGGCGACTTCAGTATTTGGAATGTCAGCATCTAAGAGGGTAGTTGCGAAGGTTTTACGTGTTGAATGGTTAGTTTTTCTGCCTTCTAGTTCTCCTAGATTAGCCATAGCTCTCATCATTTTACCGATGGTGTTCCTTCCTAGTGGTAAGTGAGTACCAAACTGACGATTTTGGGTTTTGTAATGGGTGCAAATAAAATCTTGCATTTGGGTTAGTCTTAACGTCATCAGGCATGTGATTAACATAGGTCTTGTACATTTCTACTGGACAATTCCCATTGTCGGGCTGTGAAAACATCTTTGGTGTCACTCTTCTGTAGTCACCACTTTTTGCACCACTTCTTGTTTTGGTACTGCGCTCTAGAAAATATAATGTATGAAAAATAAATTTCGGTAAATTGCCTTCATATTTGACACAATTCATATATGGCCATGGTACAGCTGTATTGGATCTCGATAAGTTGTATAGGCCCTCGGCATTGCCTCGGGCCTATACAACTTACCTCGATCAAATGAAACTGTTATTTATTTTTTTTTATAAAAAAGGTGTTTTTCTATTAAGTGTAGTTAATCCTTACCCTATTTTGGTGTGCTTTTCGGAAACTTTGGTTTATACAGTTCTATTTGTATATTTTGGCCCTTCATTATCTTTCGTGAACGCAATTGAGGAGACTATGAGTCGAAACATGTGTCATGTGTGACTTAATTAATTCACCTCGCTCGATCTTTGATGACTTGCATTACATTTGTATACCCTCAAGTTCATATTTGACATAATTACATAACAATGCATAAGGCCATGATACAGCTATATTGGATCTCGTTAAGTTATATAGGCCCTCGGCGTTGCCTCAGGCATATACAACTTACCTTGATCCAATGAAACTGTTTTTTTCTCTCTAAGCAATTATTTCTACTATAATTATTACCAGTGAATTCAACATATTCAGTTCCTTTGGAGTCCTTCTTTAGTTCTAAATCCCCATTGAGCAGATTAACATGATCCTGGCGACCACGGAAGTTAAAGAAAATACCATTGTTCATCCATACAGTGTTAAGCAAGGACTGTGGATTACCTGAAAAAAGATTATACATATAACTTGAATTTGTTTATCTAAAAAAATCCTTATCTAGTCATATTGGGCCTTGGTCAGTTGTACATGCATAGGCCCTCGGCATTGCCTCGTACCTATACTCCTGACCAACAATATGATTAAACAAGGAAATGTGTCACGACAGTGAAACCCTGCTCGCAGCTTGGTTCGAAACAGGTGAACCTGCGACGGACGAAGCAACAGACGGACGGATGGATGAACGAACAGACCAAAAAACTATATATACCCCAACAAAGTTAAAAAGTTTTAGTATAAAGAAACAGTTCCAGCTTGTTGGTTTTACATGTACCTCGGCAAAATATACATACATCGTAGCTAATCTCAGCGATTCTGCAGGTCATCGGAAAGACAAATCTGGTAAAAATTAGCTCGGTCCGGTAAAAAAATCTCAATTTTTTTCAATGAAATGTACAGGATTACCTGCCCTATGTCCGGTAAAAGTGAATATACCTTTGGAATCACTGTAATCTTTTTAGATGTCACATGCAAGATTATATTCTTTTTTCATTCAGCAACAGTGAAGAATCGTGACGGAACATATAAAATAAAAGACTTACTTCCACCAAGTATCTGTTTTTCATATAACATCAAGACTTCAGCTTCATCGATGGGATTTGCTTTATTTCTTTAACTGCCTTTCCCTGCTCCTTTGAGTTGCTTTCTTTTAGACTCAAGAACAGCTCTCGAATGACTGAAAATCTTGTCTGTCTTTATATCAATATCGACTTTACAGTTTCTTAGATGACGGTCTAAGCTGTTTTTAATGCTAGTGATGCTATCTGGCTCATATTCAGAACCATCCTTCTTTCGTACACTTGTAATTATAAATTTACAAATTAAATAAATATGATATAATTTAAAAGATTGACAGAATGTTCCAGCGACAATCAGTAAGAGGACGTAGACGTAGTTTATTCCAAAAAGCACTTGCAAAACAACATACAATCCTGGGATTCCATTCAAGGGATTGTGTCAAATCACCAGACCTGATAAATGTTTTCGGTACTAATGAACATAGGACATAAAAAAAAACACATTTCTCTATGAGCCTGTCACAAAGATGTCATACTGCAGACTGTATTACTAATGGATGCACGTAACATTTATAGTGTTAAAATCGAACCGGTTTTGAAAAATTTGGCCTCGACAAGAAGCACCTACGGCTTATATGGGGGTTCTTTTACATGCACATGGCATGACCTTTCCCTCTACATGGAAACTCGATTTAACGTCTCATACGAAGGACTCAAATGCATACTGTACATGCATACCTAGGTAAAATCTAGACAGGAGGGAGTCCAGTTCGATAGCTGGTATGTCTGTCACGTCCCGCAGCTCATCATTACTAAAACACCAATCAGTAAATATCCTCAAGTCAGATTTTGTTTTATAGTTTGTATTTTTGTTCATGTTATCCCTCAAGAACTGGTCAGTATCGTCATCTGTGACAGGCATGAAGCGTCCCCGTTGTTGTCCAGTTGGTACATCATTCTCTTTGTCATTTATGTCATCCTTTTCAGCTCCGGAATCACTAACATTATTGACAGGATTAGTAATGTCAACAGCCTCGAACTGTGCCTGTGCCTGTGGCAGTGGGACATCAATCTCGTATATGGTACACCCTTCTTCAGATTCCCCGGCGAGAGCCGATGCCAGTGCTAACATTTCATCATTTTCTGCCAATGTTTCATATCTCATGATATCATGTGCTAATACCTCCAGCATATCCTCGCCGCTCTTTGCTTTTCGATCTGACATTCTTTCTGGTGCGGCCATGTTCATTGTTTGTTTATCGTCTGCAAAACTATAGTCTGTTACAGAAAATTACACTTGACTATAGTTCATTTCGTATTTGTACGTTTCCGGAAATAGCCGAATTTGCCCGACTTTAATACAGGACATTGCCCTGTATTAAAATTTTTAATACAGGGCATTGCCCTGTATAAATGCGGGTGTAATAAATCCATGCAACTTCCTGTTATATTAAATGGGCAATTTGCACTGTATTTTAAGTAATCAGTTAATAAAATAAAATCTAAATTGGATACCTTCCTTGAGTTTTCAATATTTTAAATGTTTTATCGAAGTTATGTTTCTGTATGTATTTTATGTCTTAGGTTCACCTTTTATGTACCTTTTTATATGTAAATAGCTGTTCGTTTTAATTTCATTATTTTTTTTCAAGGCAGAAGTACTCTTGACCATCTTGCTTTTAATGTTTTCCTTGCATTAAATGTTCTTGCCGTGATATGGCCCTGGTCGCCGAAACGGCAATAAACAACAACAATCAATCAATCAATCAACAACTTACTCACTAATATTCAGTGTGGTTTTAGGCAAGGCAGAAATACTCTTGACCATTTAGTCCGGTTTGAAACGCTCATCAGAAATGCATTTGCTAAAAATGAACATGTTGTGTCGGTCTTTTTCGATTTAGAAAAAGCCTATGACACGACATGGAAATATGGTATTTTAAAAGATATATTTGATATGGGGTTGAAAGGAAGGCTTCCTCTGTTCTTGTCTAATTTTTTGTCAGATCGTCATTTTAATGTGAGGATAAATTCGACTTTTTCTGAGGAGAAGGAACAGGAAATGGGAGTTCCTCAGGGAAGTATTCTTTCTGTCACTCTCTTCAGTATTAAAATTAATAGTTTAGCCCAAGTTTTGAAGGACAATATTGACGGTTCCTTGTATGTAGATGACTTTTTGATCTGCTACAGGGGACAAAATATGAGTAATATTGAAAGACAGTTACAACTTTGCCTCAAAAGAATTGCGAAATGGGCTTTGGAGAATGGGTTTAAGTTTTCTACATCTAAAGCTGTTTGTATGCACTTTTGTCGAAAGCGAAAGCTGCATCCGGACCCAGATCTCTTTCTTTATGGTAATAAAATCAAAATAGTAGAAGAAACAAAATTCCTTGGATTACTTTTTGATAGTAAACTTTCTTTTCTTCCCCATATCAAATTACTTAAATTTATGTGTCTTAAGGGACTAGATATTTTAAAAATGGTGTCCAGTACCGATTGGGGTGCTGATACCTCAATTTTATTAAATTTATACAGATCTTTGGTTAGGTCTAAACTGGATTATGGATCTATTGTTTATGGTTCCGCCAAAAAATCTTACCTTAAAATTTTAGACGCTGTTCACCACCAGGGGTTGCGACTTTGCCTTGGTGCCTTCAGAACCTCTCCTATAGAGAGCCTTTATGCCGAGGCAAATGAACCATCCCTTGGAGACAGACGTTTGAAATTAGGTCTTCAATATGTAAGTAAACTTATGGCCTACCCAGATAGCCCTGCCTACGACTGTGTCATTAATCCTATTTATGTCGACATTTATCGAAAACATGAAAGCAAAACCCCTCCTTTTGGAATTCGAATAAAACCTCATTTGGAAGCAATTCATCTGGAGACCAATGCAGTGACACCTGTTGTTACTTCGAAATGCCCTCCATGGGAGCTTCCACATCCTTCTTTCATTTTTGATCTGCGTGAATATAAAAAGTCCGATACCAATCCTTTATTTTTACAACAAAAATTTTCTGAAATTAAAGCAAATTATCCGGATTTTTCGATGGTGTATACAGATGGCTCAAAAGATGGCGATAGCGTTGCATGTGCTGCTGTCAATGGTGACAGAACTGTAACTGAACGGTTGCCATCGAGCGCTTCCATATTCATAGCTGAAACTCGAGCCATATTGTTAGCACTTAAATTGATTACTCAATCTAATCTGTCACAGTTTATTATTTGTTCTGACTCTTTGAGCTGTCTTTTGGCAATTAAGAATCACAAACTGAAAAACACTCTTATTTTACAAATTTTATATTGTATTCATCGACTTCGGGTATTTGATAAAGAGATTGTTTTTCTCTGGGTACCCAGTCATGTTGGTATTCAGGGGAAATCGGATGTAGACAGGGTTGCCAAGAAGGCATTTACTGAAATACTAAAGGACGTTAGTTTGCCATACACCGATTGTAAACCTTTAATCAGGAAATATATTTTGAAGATGTGGCAGGACCGATGGGACGGTCTTGAACACAACAAATTCAATTCTATAAAATCTGATCTAGGCGTTCATCAATCCGGATCGGGCAATCGCAAAGAGCAAGTGGTCATGACTAGATGTCGCATTGGACATTATAGATTTACACATGGCCATTTGCTTGTTGGTGATCCTCGACCTGAGTGTATCCCATGTGATTGCCCTTTCTCTATCAAACATGTTCTAGATTGTGTGGATTTTGCCAACACCAGGCAAAATTATTTTGACTGCGACTATATGCTTGATTTCTTTAAGACTGTTTCATCTCGAAACATTATCGATTTCTTACGGGACATCGGTTTATTTAATAAAATCAAAATTTGATACCTTTCTTCATTTTTTAATATTTTATATGTTTTATGATAGTAATGTTTCTTAGTGTATTTTATGTCTTAGATTTAACTTTTGCGTACCTTTTTATACCTAAATAGCATTTTGTTTTAATTTTATGATTTTATGAAGAGACTTTGATCTTGATTTTAATATTTTCCTTACATTAAATGTTCTTGCCGTGATATGGCCCTGGTGGCCGAAACGGCATTAAACAACAACAATCAATCAATCAGTCAATATTTTGTTGATTCGTGAATCAAATTTCAAGTTCATAGGGGGTGTCGATTTCAGGTTGATTCAGAATTTCAATTTTATTAATCCAAGCAGTAAAACCAATTTAATATACAGGTGTGGACAATTTTTTCTCCTGAAATCTTGGGTTCCTCCTAGGAAACAATACAAACTAGACATTGTCCCTAACAGGATTGATACCCTTCTTACCTCAAAAAGCCTGTTGAGCCCTTTACACAGGGGGACCAATATTGGACACAATTTTATGGTGGATTAAGTATGCACTTGTTGACACACAATTTGCTGCTATTTCTTGTTACCCGACTCCAAATCGCAAAAAGATTTAAGGTGTATATATTTTTACCCAAACGCTAATTGTTGAAAATATGCACATCCCTATATGGTAATTGAACTCGCCATCAAGTTTCATAACAATCTTGCAAGTTGTTGAGGAGGAGTTGCGGAAAGTGTGTACATTCCCAATATGGTTATATTACCTCCTACCAAGTTTCAAAACAATGCTGCAAGCTGCTCAAGAAATAGTTACAGACTGAAACCTATATACCCCCAAACTTTGTTTGAGGGGTGTATAAAAACTAATGAGTGTGCACAGAAAAGAGCAGCACAACATGTGCTTATTCCAATAGAAACAATATATACTAAATATCAGTGAGATGGAATCCATCTCTGTGGGCACTGCTGTGGTTAATATCCTGTACATCAGCTGCTGGCAAGCACAACACGTTTAATTTATCATGCAAAACTCATTACAGCCAAGACACATTTCAGATATGCAAAAATCATTAATATAACTTGTTGTCAAAGTTTAAGATCAAAGGTCACCAATCATGGTATGATACATTGTCTTGAGCTGATCTACTCTTCAAACAATTGTCAATTTATGGTCTATTTTCACAAATACAAATATTCGACCCCTAATTGCAACCATACGAAAAAAACTAAGTCATTTTTTTTAGTTTTGCACTACATCAAATCTTACCTATTTAGTACATGACATTACTACCCTAAATCCAGTCCACTGGAATTGTAGTCACCAATTATTTCTAATGCTGGTAATGTTGATGGTATAATGTATTGTCATTCTTGATATGTCATGAGCTAGCTTTCAGTAACTGTGAGCATTCTTTAATTGGATATCTCATTTTGTCTGTATGTTGTATGTGAAGGTATTCCATGAAAGAGAATTGGATATTTCATGGTGTGTTTATCTGTTTTTCAGTTAAATTTTCACCTTATATTAAAGGGGGATGATTAAAGCCTTATAAAACTAGTTTAACCCCACTACATGTACCTGTCCAGTCAGGAGATGTTGGTCAATATTGAGTTTTGGAGTCATTATTTGACTTTTTAGTTATTTTGAAGAAGTGTGATCGTTCTGTTACCATGGATTTTATAACTTATGTTGTAGGGGCCTTTCAGGTGTGTTTACACTTATTGAAGACCTTTTGGTGATCTACTATATATTACTTTTATAAAGGATATATAATGCATCTATTGTGTTTCACCATATCTGTTCCTTTCTCTATTCACACCAAATATCAAAAACCCATGCAAAAAGACAAATAAGTTACAGCCCCGACATGAATCTGTCCTCCCAAAATCATTTACTTGACCTTGATGTCAAAGTTCATATTCCACAAACCATGATATATGACCCATAATTTTGAGCTAATCTACCCTCCTGAAAAATATCAAAAGCCTACACCAAGACAAAAAAATTACAGCCTGGAGACAATTTTTTTACAGACGGACAGACTGACCAATCTAGGGTGTCTACCACCTTTTGTGGCAGGAACCTAAGAAATAATTGACAAAACGCTATTTCATAAGAGTATTTATAGATAAATTGCATGACACAAACAGGTAATTTTAACAAAACATAGAATTTGGTATGCTTAAATTAATAATACAAACATATTGGATTTCTTAAATTATTAAATTTCTTACAGTCCCTGAACCAATTTGTGCAACGATTTGACAGATCAATGACCGCTGACTAATTGTTGAGGGAGCGATAACCGATGAACGATCCAATTGCAGTTTTGTCATGTAAAATGACAGATGATCTGTTAAAAAACAAAAGAAATGTAAAAAAAAAGTATCAATTGATGTTAAAATCTACAGCATTATGTTAATATGTGTAAAATTGAGAAATGAGACAACCAAATCTGTAAAATATATTGACCGCTCTGTGGTCATGTGATGCGATCACCAGTTTAATGGATCAATTTAACAGACTGACGACTAATCAGAAACTGATCGGTGATCGATGACCGATCACATTTTTTGTTGCACGGACTGGTTCGGGTACTGTATATACATTCAAACATATCATTGCCTTTATACAATAAATTTTGTCATAATGTAAACTGAATAAGTTCATATGCGCAGTAATTACTGTAAATATTGCTGTATAGATTCCTAACACATATGTAAAACATCTGTCGTTTATAAAAATAGACTTTTTGTATCCTTCCATTCAACATTTTATAAATTAGTATAGTACTAAAGGTTTCGATTTCCTAAAAGACAACCATTTATACAAACCAATCTATCACTTGTAAGCTAGTAGAGGTTTTAAGTGGGGGGAGGTTGGGGTATGTATATAATTTTGTGTTAAATTTGATTATGACATTATAGGAGATTACACCAATCTAACTAGTGATGCCGTATTCATTTATTTGCATCTCACTATTGGTTGGCAAATAAACAATAAAATAAAAATAAAATAATTGACAATTTTAGGATGATAATCCAAATTTTCAAAACTGTTTAAAATTAAGTTTTTGTTCTAAAACCAAGTTTTATTCAGGCCATAATAAAATCTTCATAGATTCTCATCCAAAATTTTTCAAAATTAGGGGTGAGTGGCAAATTTTGTCAATTGTCTTTCTGTCAATTTTAGTGGAAAATGCTTTTAATTTGAAAAAAAAATGACCTAAATTAGGCAAGAAGTGTTAGCTGGAGTGGTACTTGTACGGTCCCAAAAACATCTGGCCCCATTTACCACATCACTGGGTAAATGCACTGATTTATCACAAAAAAATTGTAATGGGTACAAACTTCCTTGCTTCTATGGTTTGTTCAACTTATGATAAAATAATTCATTGAAAAGAGTGAATAACCAAAATATCATCAAGAGTGCTGAAGAACTCCTAGATTTAGTGAGTGTGCTGAATTTGTTCCGTGCCCAAGTAAAATCTTTTAGAGTTCGTGACAATTACCCAAAAACACTTTCACGAACTTTAATGAAACTTTGGTGATCTGTTCATAACTATTGAAGTAAGCTCCCTTCCAATTTGTATAAATGTCAAATTTTACGTTTTCGTGTTTTGAAGTTTTACTCATAAAAAGGCAGAAATGGCCAAGGAAATATCGTTGGAAACGGACAATTTGTTATGATAGTGCCAAATTTATTGTGCATTTTTTATTTACTATTTTGGTTATTATCCTATCATACAGATTTTCTCCAAAATTTATTACTTTTTTCAACATTAATTCTGAATTTTTTTATTTATGTTTTGACCAAAAAAAGTCGGAGAGTGAAATTACCAAATTTGTTTCGCAATGTGAATTATTGAAGTTTTTCACACAGGGAACATTTGATAAATCACTGCAATCTATATAAAAACCAAAATTTAAGGATACATTTAAACTATTTATACACATAAATAACAAAGTTACATCAAACTAATGAAAATGATACCAAAGATAAACCAAAAAGATTGTATTAAATGCACACTTAATACCATATACATATATATTTTCAAATTATGCAATTTATTTGATATACCATTGACCTAGCATGTGTAGTTCATGTTTAAAGAGGTAGACCTAGGGTAAGGGACATAACTCATGAAGTCAGTGGTATGTTTGTATTGCATTCAATTTCACTAAAGTCTTTCAAGCTTTCATTTGAAACAGAATGAAATCAGACCAAGTTACTTAGATGATTACATGAGATTGATATAAAGAGCCTTAATACAAACGTTCCAATGATTCTAAAGAGTTGTGCCCTTTACCTTAGGTCTACCTCCTTAACTAACATAAAAATCTTAAAAACAAATTTGAACATGTTCAAAGTCAATAGCTGTGACTGCAGGGGAATATGTATGAAACAGTTATGGAGCTATGATTCAGTGATGCTGTAGCAACTGCATACCAAAAATGATTGGCCAAACACAAGTCATTCATATAAAACTGAACTAATCAGAAAACAACATTTAAATCTTTAAGCAGGGAATTTCAAAGTCAATAGACTGTGACTGCAAGCAAGAGCATATGCATGTAATGGATATGGAATTAAAAAGTAGTGATGCTAATACAACTGCATACAAAATATGATTTATCTAGCACAAATCTTTCATATCAAACTGACCTAATAAGAAAACATTTAAAAAAATACTACAGAAAAATTTTCGAAGTCAATAAACCTTGACTGCGGATGCATATGCACATGTTTTGACTGACCTAATCAGAGAACTTACCATTACAATCTGAAAAAGAAATTTCAAAGTGAATAGACTGTGACTACAGAGTAATTTGATTGCAGCCAAGGGGCATACACATGTGTTTCATATTTGACTGACCTAATCCGAAAACTAAATGTTAAAATCAGAACTTTCAAAGTAAATGAACCTTGACTGAAAGGGCATATGCATGTAATGGATATAAAATTTTGATGTACATGTAGTGATGCTAATGAAACTGCATACATGGATATGATTGACCTAGCCTTAGTAGTTCACTGCCTAGTCCAATATATAATTCATTGTAACATGCACCTGTAAATCAAAGTGACAATATTGGCCCGGTCAGAACTGGACCAATACATGTACATGCACAAGACAGATATTTGTTGCATAAGAGAACTTTTCCATTTGTAATGAGTTAATAGCTTCTCTTGTATTTCTAAGTTAACATCCAGTTGTTAGTCATAAATGTATGTACATGTACATGTATCTTAAATAAGAAATCATTTCAAGTCTTTGGATTACCATACTTGTACATGCACATGTACACTGAATATAAAGAGAATGGTATTTTTTTTTAATTTAGTCATTATATGTGTACACTTGTTTTACAGATAGTACACATGTACAGTATATCACATATGTTTTACTACTTTTCAACCACCACTTAAATACCATTCTGTGTAAGAATCAGGAAATGGGTGGCACATCATTTTTCTCAGTTTACTCTTTCTTGCCTCAAATACAATGTATATTAAATACATTTAAAAAACAACTGAAAAGCTATTTAAATTTATTCTGAAGCATCTGTGACGTAGATATTTTTTTAGTTATATAAGGAAAAAGTGCAGAAAAAAATTCCCATCGTGTGCCACACTTTTAAACATTTTGCCCAATTCTTAAACAGAGAAGTACTTAATTAACTACCGCTAAATTGTACTAACCACATCAATAAAGCATAACTATTTTTATCCCACAAATGTAATTATATTCTTTATTTGGAGTGTATTTATTTTCATGAATTTCACGTATTAGTAATTCAAACTTAAGTATGGTTCATCCTAAAAATCAGGCAGGGGGTGATTCATCGTACATGTATTTATAGAAAATGAATGAAACTGTTCAATTACATTTGTTAGGTCTTAAAAACAACTCTGCCTATGTTCATTTCCTTGAATCTGCTATAAATTGTGGAATATTTTTGCCTCTTTATATTGTAAAAATTCTGGCGGGAAAATATCCTGTACATTTCTGCAGTAAAATGTAATCAAATTTTAAGTGTAAATATATTCGGTGGGCAACTTCCCTTTTTACATTTTATTTTCGAATACAGTTTCTATGAGGCATTTCCAATAAAAAAATATTTTGGATTGATAAATGCATGAATCACTAATCATAAGCTTCTGCCTGGTTTTAAGGCTGAGCTGTACTTAAATACATTTGTACTAGTGAAAATATTTGAAAACAACTGATTTTGTAAAGAAGTACAATAACATGTAAAGTACATTTTGTACATATACATGTGTTACAGTATATGTACATATATACAAAAGCAGATTTACAAGCTACATGTATACATAAAAATACAAGTAAATACATGTATTTATCCACTTTGTATATAATGATAGTCTTCACATGTACATGTATTTACATAAAACTTTTTTGTATCTTTTGACTTCATCAAGTTAAATTTCCCCAAAAAATATTCCAGGTTGATTTACAAATGTTCCGGTAAATTTTGCTAGCCAAGATACATGTACTTGTATACATTTTGTATGTACATCATGTACTGGGGTACATCTTGCTGTAAAATTGTGCTTTCATTGATTTTAATATTCCCAGTGAAGTTTTCAAACTGACACCTTCATGTAAATAGACATATATATAAAAAAAAAGAACTATATAAAAAATGAAATTATACAAAGTACTTTGGTGATCAGAGAGTATTTTTTTACAAAGTACATGTATATACATGTAATTGCTGAAATAAAAAAAAATACTATCAAAAAAATAAAGCAAAATAGTGCAATCAGTGTCCCATCTACATATACCTATTAAAAGAAAATGGGAAAAATGTATTAAGTACATACAAATGATCAACAGTGCTGATCCTCTAATTCCAAGTGAATATAACCGTATAATACAACCAACTGATAAAATATTGATAATCTCATACATTGTACATGTATACCTGTTTTTAGCAAATAATTGGTTTAAATTTCATTTTTACTTCATCAAAACAAGTTGTTTTGCTTTGTGATACATGTACAAATGTACATGTATCACACAAACAGAGGTAGGGAAAATTCAAATTACTGTAAATTTGGTTGTTTTTGGTAGAAATTAGAGAAAGGGTGTATTACATTAAAACTAATGGGTAAAAAGATTTATCCAATCTTGATTGCTAACGATTGTGCTAAAAATACTGTCATTTAACTTCACCATTAGAAAAATCTGATAATCTGTTCATTACAATGTAAAAAACTATGCATCTTTAAATCTTTTCAAAGAGCCAGAAAAAAATGTATAGTAGAAAAATATGATCATATTATTGCATCAAAACTGCATTTTTTCTATGATTGTGTTCCTCTTTCATATTTTACAACTTGAACCCTTAATTACAAACACAAGGCTCCTCCTATTGACACTTAACTGACAACACAAGGCTCCTCCTATTGACACTTAATTGACAATGTAAGGCTCCTCCTACTGACACTTAACTGACAACACAAGGCTCCTCCTACTGACACTTAACTGACAACTTTCCCATGTACATTAATATGTATAGGTTCATCTGGAAGTTTATCCAGTCCTGGAATCCATTCTGTCACCATAGGATCTGCCTTTGTTCGAGCTTTTCCACTAAAATGTAAACCATTTTCCCTCCAGTTTATTGAGAATCCCTTCCTTCCAGGAAGATTAATATATAAACTCCACTCTTTCTTACTGTAAGCATACCAAATATGCCACATAGTCCACATAGAATCACGTTTACCGGCCCTATTTAATTGTTTGTACCACACAGAGGGTAAAATGCCTGGGACTAAAGGCTCAAATGATATATTCTGGTAGGCAACATCAAACCACTTCTGGAAACCTATCCAGTTGTCTCTACGAGGAGAAAATCCCCATGACCCTACAATTGGATACTTGTATACAAGGTGTTCACTGGACACAATGACATCCCCACCCCCTGCATGCTTCATGGTATATCCCATCAAGCAGTATCCATTAATTTCAGCTTTATGGTCATAACGAGCATGAATCATTTTTAAATATTTCCAAAATAATGGAGAAACAGATAAATCATCCTCTAATATAACAGCAATTTCTTTCGTATCTGGCTTTGGTTGCCATGTATGAATCCATTGACCATAAATTCCAACATGCTTCTCCTGTGGAAAGACATTTAAATGGCCTTTTGTAAAATTAAAACTTTTTGCACTTTTGTATGTTTCCTCATGGATTACTCCAGTTTTAGATCTGTCAATCCAGACCTCTACGCAGGCTTTATCACCCATGTAATCAGCAGCTTCTAACGACTCAAGCAAACGTACTGTTGATTTAGCTCGGTTGTATGTTATCACAATTGCACGTAAATCACAGTCGGTCTTCCGTAAAGGACTCTCAGAGGTTGGTTTTTTAACAGTTTTATTAACTTTATCGTTTAGGTCATAAAATTTTACAACAGACTGTGCAAACTGGAAATCTAGCTTCTGAAAGAAAGAGAAAGAAAAATTCCTGAGAAATGGATTATTTTCAACAAATACAGCCTCATAATTTGTAAATCCATTTAATACATGAATAGTATCAGTCAGCATTTAAGAAATCCAGGAAACTGATTTCCATTGGAGGAATCATGAATAATGGTAAGGTTATTAACACTTGCTTGCTAGTGAGTGGTGAGGTTACATTCTAAATTAAGATATTTTGCAAATTGTGGTAAACAAAAAACAAAAACAAAACTTTACTTCATTCTATTCAGTGGGATTGAATACATTTACAGTGTAGTCGTTGCCTTTGGTTAGATTTCTATCGCCAGATATTTTTTAAAATGCATGTAAGTAAAAAATCTTTTTTTTTCTGTATTTCAAATGATTCAATAAATTATCTTATTAGTAAATTTTAATTGAAAGTTATATCAGCAATTAAAAATATTTTTCATGTACATGTAATACATATAACAGAAAGAAAAGAAATACATGATTGTCTCCCTTTGTTCCTCACATTGTAAATCTAGTGATTTTCATATAAGCAGAATTTATTTGAATTATTGAAATATTCAACAGAATGATAAACACAGCTGCTATGTATCCCCCCATTTTCATGTTTAAAGTCCAAAACTTGAAAGAAGGAAAAACAATGGTATAAAAAAGGGGACTTCCTTCTCTACTGAAAAACATATAATGAAGATAATTGATTGTGAGCATCTTATTGCAGATATATCACATATTTCAGTATGAGAATATTTGATCAATCACACAGACCCTGTTTTGCACTTGTCCAATACACTGAGCCAAATCGTTAATTTGATAGCTCAAAGGGGTAACAGTTCACAGGTAAGCATGCCAATTCACTAGGACACATTATTAAGTATCAGTCCCTGTAAGAATCAGGTAGTCAGAGAAACACTGTATGAAAAAAAAACATCATTTTGATAGTCTCATTTGACTATTGCTTATCATGTTCCACGTTCCCTTTGGCAAAAAGAAAACTTTGTTAAGTGTCAGTTCCTGTAAGAATCAGGCAGTATGAAAAAAAACCATCGTTTTGATAGTGTAACTTGAATGTTTGCACCATCAGAATTAAGGAAAACAGACAAGATCTTTCATACCATGCTGGACCATTGAGTTACAATTTCACTGAAATGCACTGAAAATGAACATTTCAAGGGCAGATAACTCGGTCAAAAACCTTATTTTTTTTAAGATTCTATTGAAAGATTCTGTGTAAAGCCAGTGATGTAGATATCAAATAATGGTCTTTTCAAACCTAGAGAAAATATCCTTAAGTGATATTACATCGTCATATCGGTAGGGTTTTGACATACATGTTTCAAATTTTTCCCATTTTGTCTGAATCTTACAAACATTCACTTGTACACCTAAGACTACATGTATGAGCAAACCAATCATCACTCTATCCTATATACTGTCAACTTACCGGTGCTCCTTCCAGAAGGTGTAAATTCATCACATTCCAATCAAAATCTAAAAATTGAAGCCCAACAAACAGTATAGCAGCCGTAAAAAACACTTTGAAAAGACCTGGCCTCAGTCTGTTCTGTGCCATCATATCCTACTATATTAAACACAGCTGATTAAACAGGCACCTACATGTAACTAACCAATGGAATAGACTATAGACACTTGATTGGAACGTCTTTCTTCTGACTGCCTCATAACCTTTTGAAAGAAAATGAAAGAGTTAGTCAGTGTATGACATTTAAGGAGGTAGACCTAGGGTATGGGACACAACTCTTACAAATTATTGGAACATCTGTATTCATCATTTTACATCAAACCCATGTAAGCATCAAACTAACTTGGGCTGTTTTCATTCTGTTTCAAATGAAAGTTTGATAGGCTTTGGTAATATTGAATATGATACAAGCATATCACTGATTTAAAGAGATACATGTATATCCCTTACCCTAGGTCTACCTCCTTAATACATTTTAATATAATTTTAGGTTATGCATATGATGGATGGAGCTCATTCTTTGTTTACAGTGCACCACCATGTTGCTATGTAAGGAGTCTCATTTGGTGAGGAGAATGTTTGAGACTTTCTTCCAGGAAAGCTGAATATGTTTCTACATAGCCAATAATTTCCAAATTATTACTAAATAAATAAATAAATATCAAATTGTATCTGTCAACATATTAAAAGAAAAAAAAACAGTGCCTCCTGCACTTGCACGATCATCTACTTCCATGTCTACAAATTTCATCACTTCTGTCCAAATATTTTTTCGCCATTCATACATGTAGCTCTGGTTGTACATTCTACATGTATAAGGTGTCTGACACTATGTCCATATTAATCATATACATGTATATTGTATACAGTATGATCTATCAATAACTTAAGATACAAAGTGATAGAACAGAATATGAGAATACTATAAATGAGGTTTTTGTTTGGGGTAATTTGAACTACAAATATCCACAAAAGTAACCTCGTGACACAAAAATTTCTTTGTTGAAACTCACATCAAAGTGAATTATTTTACCTAGAAAAATCATTAATATACATTCCCAGTGGCTATTTAATTTTTTATAGTGATGAACCGCCACCTTCCATTAGTCATGATTAGGGTTAATTATTTCAAATATATTACAACACAAACATACTGGAAATAATTATAATAGGTTAAGCATTATAAAACCTAATTTAACCAACCATTTCTACTGGAAATGTCTGTTACCAAGTCAGGACCACTGTGATCAGGTTTCCAACTTTTAAATTTTTACCTGATATTGCCATTTGTTATACAGATATTCTAGCTCGAGGTTTGTTTCTTAAATGCCAACATCCTTTGATTTGCTGACAATTTTCATAAAGACTTTGTAGGCATTCAAGGAATAGGGGCGAATTTAGGCAAACACATGTGGATTATAATCAAAACAAACACTTTAAAAATTGTCATTTACATGTACAACTGTACATGTACATGAAAGTAATGTATATTATAAGTTACAGATAAACTGCTTATATCAGAATAAGGGGGATGTCCAGAGCCCTATTTTATTTAGTTTTGTGTTGATTTATTTTGTTTCTTGACTACTTTTTAATCCACATAGTAAATTATTTTTTATTACAATATACATTTGCTTTTTGTTTGCTTTATTCTTTTGTGTTTGTTTTTATTTCATTTTTTTTTTAATTTTTCATTTATTCCAATTTATTTTATTTTTATTCACACAGAAGCCAAAGACTACCTGTATCAATTTACAATTTAATGTACCCTAACTTTCCTCTGGAGACTGCAACTGAATGACAAGACGGTTTGTCTAACTCATTCGTGCCCCAATGGTTAACTTGTAATAGTGTACAACTACAAGTACCCCTTGGGCCTCTCTTATGTATGATTTGGAGTACAACAAAACAGCAATTTATCCTCACAAAACTACGAAAATATGCATAATCCTCGTCTCACCCATGCACTCACTACCATCAACAATAGTACTAGTGAAATCATATAAATTGTCAGAAATATTATAAATATATAATATCAAAAGATTAACGCTGTATATCATATGTTGCATTATTCATTTATTGTTGGAACAGGCCATCACCATGAATTGTTAATTAATTTGTACTAATAAAGTATAGTCAATGAATGGTGCTTGAATTATTTTCTTAATTTTTTTTGGTTCATTGGTATTACTTTCTTTGTTGTGAAGAGCATATTATATATTGCTCAGCCTCAGGTACACGCATGTCAATGATGAAATGTTATTTTAAGGCTCCTATTTTCAGTTCAACAAATCGATTTTATTCTGACATTTCTGTTAATTATGACGGCTGTAATGTGAATTATCTTATTCCCTTTCGCATATCTGTTTCTGTACCATTGGTATTTATTCAAGGAAGAAGGAAAGAATAGTTATAAGCCCAAAATGTTTGTAGAAGAGGTGACTTACAGACCGGTTACATACATGTACAGGTGTTATTGTAGCAGGTTGGCGGATATTTCGTACCTTTTACTGTTTCGTCCATTTCAATGCAAAAGTGCAATATTAATTTCTTAAATATTCCGATGATTTTTTTCTGTGAAAAATGAACTGGCAAACAACAACAGCAAAACAAATTAAAATTCTTTTTGAAAAAACTTTCATTTTCGATTAGTGTGGGACGAAGTAAAAAGCTTTCACTTTCTAATAGATAGTAAGGACGAAGTAAAAAGATACGATTTGGTCGTACAGCGAACTGTTACCAGAGTAAGAATGAGCTTTGGTAACCAGACGGCACGCTTCATTGACAACGGTGAAAACCAGTGCTGTGCGCGTTGCTTCCTGTTGATTTCAGCACCCTGATTGCAGCCCATGGAAACAGCAGTTCGGAATTATCGGACTTTTATATGACTTTTGAACTAAAATCAGACTTCCGAACGGTATTTTGTGAAAAACCATTCTGTCACAGGGGGGGGGGGGTCGTCTGAATTTGAGTTTCGTGTACTCACATATGGACATATATTCCACCAAAAAGTAAGTGACACATTAAGGTGAATACAAGTGAACCTGAAAATCGTAGTTTGAGATAATTCCAAACCTTCTACAAAAAACACCAAACTATTTAAAATTTTCTCTATTGTGTTTTTTCATCAGCAGCTTGCTTATGAACTTCGGCATATTTGTCGCTAAATTAATGTTTTATTTGAGTATATTTTTTATTTCGAACATGACAGTTTGTTTTTATTTCAATTGTTTGCTATATTTTCTTGCTTTTATATTTTTATATATCAAAAAATTGATTAGCAAAACGAACGAACATTAATGATATGCATTCATTATTGTTTACAGTGCCGCCATGATGAAAATACAAATATTTTATTTAGCTCGAACACAGTTACAATAATGAAGAATTATGATAAATAACTTGAGTGTTTATCATATACTATGTATTTGTTAATTATAATTTGTCTAAATCATGTGCTGTAGTCTAAGTAAATGTGTGCAGTACAAATTACAGGAGATATGGTACACAAGAAACTTTCTTAAGCTGTTGGAGTGCTACGGGATAGGCGGAATATAAGATAAATAGTAGGGAATTGTGGGACAACTGAACTGGACTCAACGAGTTATTCCTGGGTTCTTGAACTGGTCGGACGTGTGTTCCAACAACTCCTATCAGATAACTCCAGTGTGTGCCATTTATATATTACAGGTAATTGTGCATACTTGTAGTACGCCCACACGCATACACGCCCCTATCTTCGACATTGGTGTCAGGTGTAAATTCACGGTGACATTACTGTCATTCTTTGTTTTCATTACCTGTCAAATTTACGCGGGAAAATGTGTAAAAAATTATTTTGATTCTCGTGTTTGGAATCGATTTTGTATTTTGTTCATTTCATCAGATTTGTTTTGGTGGCGTGATATTTATTTGCCACTTTATACGTGCAGGTTACATTTTCGTTGTAACCCCCCTCCAATCGCAAATAAAAAACACAATCAAATAGTATGCATACACACTATGACAATGTATAAATATCCTCAATTATATTGTCAATAAAGCTTAATACCGGTTGACTGTCAGCAAGTCTGCTGCCATTATTGTAGTGTGTCAGGAATTAGTTCTGATACGGATTGTGTTTATTTTTGTTGTAGGACTACACAATTTCGCACCAATTAAAATAGCCCACCCCATTATGTTAGTGCATACACATATGTTATAAATTTGGGTGAAAGTCTGCAAATTTTTTGTACATTCAGTATCAATATAGTTTTTATGTTGATAATTATTTATTAACGAACTATTTTTGAAAAGGTTTTCACCCTTGGTATTCTTTGGTAGGACAATAAGTTAGGCCTACATATAGCAATTCAGTGCCGGTTCTACTGGCCTGTTGTTATTAAATCTGCATTCACACAGACATAACATAATGAAAACAAACATTTGCTTTTCTTTTTGGTCCATTACAACAGGACAATTGTAACCAACTGCCGGTTTCCCTGGCTACATTGTTATTAGTCTTGAATAATATTTTGAAAGTCGTTAATTACAAATTGTGTAGTCCGCGGCTTAACATAGTACATGTATGTAATATTTTTGTGTGAATATTATTGACCATAGTGCAGGTTTTCCTTGCTTGGTTAGTATATTAAACTTTTAACTTATTATTAATTATTTAATAACAATTAAAATTTAATAATGATTAAAATTTATGAATTAGTTCTTAATCATTATGGATAGTCATAGTGATTACAGTATTGATTAGTTTATAATCTATACTGAAGAACACATTTAAACTTTGCAATTTTGTGTTCATACAAATCCATATTTACTCTAGTCAGTGTTTTGGTTATGTACAGGTTTCCCTTGTCTAGTTGAAACATTAATAAACATTAAAATAATTACGTGACCGTACCGAATCTGGTTATTGTGTAGGTTTCCCTTACCAAAACCAGAATAAATACTAATTTAGCTGTGTGCAGGTTTCCCTTGCCGGCTAAAAATAACAAACAATTAAATAACTATCGATATTCTTGTTATTGCGCAGGTTTTCCTTGCCTAACTAGAATATAATTTAAAACAACATTAATATGAAATATATTAATTTAATAAATAAACCATAACAACGTTTAAAAATATATATTGATAAATAATATTAGTGTATATAAACATTAATACTTTAATATAACATCATGTCGGGTACATCGGTAAACGTCAACACGGCAACAAAAGAGGAATTGATGCAACTCCGTGACATCGGGGAAAAGAGAGCGACTACCATATTAAAAGAAAGGAAAACTAAAGGACGCTTCACATTGGAAGATTTAAAGTTACTTTCGGGAATTCCTTCTACAATATGGGATCCCTTAGTTGCAGCAGGTAGAATAACCTTTGACATACCTGTAGAAGAGACGACAGATATGGAACATCTCAAACAGTTGGTTGAAAAATACAAAACAGAAGCGGTAATAGCAAAACAAGGGGAGGTAGCTACTACATTAGAGCTTAACAAATTAAAAATATCATATCAAGTCAAACGCATGTCAATGATGAAATTCAAACGTTAAGAAAGCAAAATGAACTGCTTGACAAGAGGTTACGAGAAAATGAAGATAGGCTGGAACAATATACAAAATAACTGGAAAGCCAGGAAGAAATAAGTCAACAAAATTTAAAAACTGAGTTACAGGCGCAAAGACAGTTACATGAACAAAAGTTGGACGAGTCAAAACAGCACATCTTGGAGTTAAAGGACGACCGTAAAGAATTAATGGAGAAATTCATTTAAGAGGAGCTGTTATGCCACACGCTATTGTCTCCGCCAACTCAAAGGTACCAGTGGTCATAAAGAACCTCTCAGACAACTGCATTTCCCTCCCAAGGAATACTGAAATAGGGGTTGGAATTGAAGTGGAGGAAGTGCTTGGTGTTGAGCCAGATATCACCCTGAAAGTACGCCAAGTTGCACAAGTTCCTGTCCCGCCATATTTAAGTGACTTATTAGACAGGTTCAAAAAATATCTTACCTAAGAGCAAATCGAGCAGGTATGGCAGCTGTTAACGACATATCAGAACAAAGGATGATATGGACATAGGACATTTCACTAAGATTGAACATCGAATAGACACGGGAGCTGCTTTACCAACCAAAGAAAGCATTAGAAGAACACCGTTTGAGAAGGAGGAAGAGGACCATCTACAAGATCTGCTGAACAAGAAAATCATTCAGCTCTCCTCATCCGAATGGGCCACAGCCCCTGTCATCTGCAGAAAGAAGGATGGAAAGATACGGTACTGTATAGAATACCGGAAGTTGAATGCCTTTACAAGTGAGGATGCTTTTCCACTCCCAAGGATTGAATCATGCATAGAACAACTGCGTGGTGTTAAATTTATGTCCTGCCTAGATATTTCCTCTGGATATTATCAATTCCAGATCCATGAGGATGACAGGCATAAAACAGCCTTCATAACAAATTATGGGCTGTTTGAGCATGTATGACTAAGTTTTGGACTGTGCAATAGTCCAGCCTTCTTTCAACGTGTAATGCAATTGATTCTGTCTGGGTTGACTTGGTCTCAATGTTTGGCATACCTGGATGATGTAATCGTCTTGGGGAAAAGCTTTGAGGGTCATCTGAAAAATCTTGCCATGGTGATAGCAAGATTCCGTGATAACAACCTGAAACTTAAGCCAAAGAAGTGCTCTCTGTTTCAAAAAGAGGTTGTATATCTTGGAAAGCTGATTTTGGAACATGGCATTTCGATTAATCCAGAGAACATTGACACCGTCAGAAAATGGCCACCACCTGCCACAAAAAAGGATGTTCAATCTTTCCTTGGATATGCGAACTATCATCGGGATCATATTCCCAACCTGGCAGAATTGTCACAGCCACTACACGCTTTAACAAAGAAAACAGCTAAGTTTGAATGGACTAACCAACAACAAGCTGCCTTTGAAACCATCAAAGATGCAATAGTTAGCGCTGTCACCTTGGCTTTTCCTTACCCCTGATGAACTGTTCATCTTGGACACTGATGCATCAGACACTGCAGTTGCTGCCGAACTACTACAGGTACACGATGGAAAGGAGTGTGTTATAGCCTATGCCAGCAAGGTATTAACACCTGCCCAAAAACGCTACTGTACCACCAGGAAGGAGCTGTTGGCTTTAGTTACGTTTACCAGACAATTTCGGACTTATCTAATGGGTAGGCAGTTTGTAGTCAGGACAGACCATCATAGCTTGGTGTGGCTCTTGCGCTTTAAGAACATAAAAGGACAGTTAGCTAGATGGTTAGAGGAGCTTGCCCAGTATGATATGGTCATCCAACACAGATCTGGACGTAAGCACATAAACGCTGACAGCCTGAGTCGCATCCCAGATACCATAGATCCCTGTGACTCTATTATGCAGGAGCTGAACTGACGTCGTTACCTTGCGGTGGATGTAACTACTCCTCCAGAGCCCACCATCAGTGGCGGAAATTTGAAGATGATGTAGACAATGTTGTCCCATTAGCTGTCCAAGGAAAAACATGGAAGTTCAGCCACCAATTGGATGGTTGGCTTTAGTAGTGCAGACATTGGCAAGAAACAGCAAGCTGACCCAGACCTGGGAAAAGTAATGATCTGGTTACAGGAGAATGTTCCACCCTCACAACTTGAGCTTCAGTTGTCCAGTGCAGCTATTAAGCACTGGTGGAGCTGTAAACAACAGCTGGAAATTGTCGATTGATGTCTAGTGTATCATTGGATCGAACCTGTCGGATCCCGTTTCCTGTTTTTTGTTCCACAGGAATTGGAGAAGGAGGTCCTTAAGAACTGTCATGACAATAAATCCGCGGACCATTTAGGTAGGTACAAAACTTTGGGCAGATTGCAGCAACGGTTCATTTGGCACGGAATGCGACAGGGTGTCATTTTGTATGTCAGATCCTGTGAAGCGTGTAGTGTTAACAAGGCTGCTTCCAGGAACGCGAAGGGTGGTTTAGGCCAGTACCATGCCGGCATATCCATGGAACGAGTCCATATGGATATTTTAGGACCACTTGTGGAAAGTAAGAGTGGCAAAAAATACATCTTGTCCATGATAGATCAATATACTAAGTGGATTGAGATCTTCCCCTTGCCCAATCAAAATGCAGTGTCAGTTGCAAAGACGGCCGTTAATAACTTTTTCTCAAGATTTGGATGTCCTCTTCAGATCCATACTGACCAGGGTCGGAATTTCGACGGACAATTATTTCATGAGCTCTGTAGCCTACTGGAGATAACAAAAACAAGGACAACACCATACAGACCTTGTTCCAATGGCCAGGTGGAAAGGTATAATGCCGTTATCATGAGCACAGTCCGGTGCTACCTCGAAGGCAAACAGCGAAAATGGGACGACAATTTACCATTGCTGGCGGGAGCCGTCCGTTCCTCATTTAACAAGAATACAGGGGTCTCTGCTAATATGATGATGTTGGGCCGTGAGGTAATGCAGCCAGCTGACCTTGTCCTTGGAACAGCCATGGTGAATGTAGATCGCAAATTGCACGCGAAAACCTGAATGTTGCTCAAATGAGACAGAAGAGGGACTACGACCTAACCCTCTCTCAAAAAACCTACAACATTGGGGATGTGGTGTACAGACTAAATGCAGCCACCAAGATTGGCCACAGCAAAAAGTTGAAGCCACATTGGCAGGGACCTCTGGTAGTATGCAAAGTGTTTTATACAAGGTCAAGAACCGAAAGCGGGAAATTACTATACATCATGACCAACTCAAGCCTTGTGAAGACAGGAATTTGCCGCAGTGGGTAAAATACGTCCGTCACAAGCTTTCCAATGCAGTCCGTGAGGAGGCTGATGAGACTTTTGACTGTGAAGAAGAGGTGGACTTGTCAGGCTTGTTTGCTGAAGATGGGAGTGATCCGGAGGAGGTACATCTCACTCAGGTTGGCCCAAATTCTGTTGAGGTGGATGCTGCATTTCCACAACTAGATGAGGAGGATCTTGGTGATACAGAGGACATAGATAGACAGCGCAAAGTCATTACTGATTTGTCAGAATTGCAAGACTTTGACGATTTGGACGCTACCATAGGTTACTCAGTCGCGAATGATTTTGAACCTGTGCCTCGCTCTGATGGTAGGAAGGTTAGAACCAGGAGACCCCCTGCCCATCTGGCCGACTATGTATGTTCCTCTGATATCTAATCTATAAATAAACAGATATAAACAGACTATACATAGGATCGTCTAATTAAATGTAAATAGATTAATATGTTTTATTAATATTTGTCTAAAACAATATATACAACACGATTTTATCTGTCTTTCCAGAGGAAGTATGTCGAAGCGGCCATCCTCATTAGAAGAAGAATTGGATTATGTGGAACACTACAAGTGTACTTGGGAAGATAAGGACGATGAAGAGTCCGAACCATCGGATACAAGAATTGTTATAAGGAAGAGGAGAATGATAAGGACCAGTACATGTGGGGCTTGCCATCAAGAATTTCGACACATAGGTAGACATGTGATAGCAGCACATTTGCCTTGGTTTTGGGCTTGTAGGACGAGTTGTTGGGAGTGCAAAAACAGTTTGGAAACAGGAATTTACTAGAACAGCACATCAAGGACAAACACCATGGAGACGATTCCAAGAAATTTGATCCCAACACACAGAAGGAAGAGTGGGTGCAATTGGTGAATGGTTGTCTATGGGAAATCGCAAGACTTCTCTCAACTGATTTTCCATATGGGCTAGTGGAACGTTTGAATGCCATAGCAAATCCTGGTGACTTTCGTGATAAAGTTTTCAGTGATCAGGAGAAGGAACTTGCTAGAGACTTTATCGTGTACCATGGTCACCCTGATTTTGGACATTCCGTGCTGTCGACTAATGCTACTTTTGCCCTACAGTCCACGCTACACTGGAACCTGATCCTAACATTGATATTAGAGTTGCCACACGATAATCAACAAAGGATTATCAATTTCACAGAGAGAAGGGATCACAATGGAAACTTAGTTCAGTGTCCTGTATCCGAAGAGTCAGCACTTATCCCTATCTGTGACGCCCACTTCCACTATGACAAGCTCATGGCTAGAGCCGGTTTCCCTGGCCTTCATGAGCTCTGTCATTCTGGATCAACTGAACAGTATGGAACTGAACTAACCCTCGCTGTGGCCAATTACTGTTTTCCAGAGCGTTACCCGTCTTCGGCCAAACGCTCCATGGTCAGAGAAAATAAATCAGTGGTCTTCTCCTATGGAATCCATCCACGCATAGTTCATGCTGGGAGTTCCACAACGCTTGATAATTATTTTGCCAAGCTCAAAACTTTGGTCAAGTCAACAAGAACCGTCACAGTTGAGGAATGTGGAATGGATACGACAGATAAGCCGAACACCCATGAGCTAGAAAGACAACACCGCTACTTCGAAAAACAACTTAGTCTAGCTGTTCAACGCAACCTAGCTGTGGTAGTGCACTGTAGAGGGGACACCAACTTACACCAGACAGTTCTCCAGTCACTGGTGAGAATATGTTCTCCAGACATTCATGTACACTGGCATTGCTTCTGTGGCAATCAAGCAATCTTCGATGCTGCGAAAAAGTATTTTAATAACATTGTTTTTGGAGTAACGCCATTCATCCTTTCCCATCGATACCCGGGGGTAAAGGAGATAATTGCTAAAAATGGAGTGGGCAATCTGGTATTGGAGTCTGACGCCCCCTTCATAAAGAATTCCAGCCCTTCCGATGTCAACCTTGTGGCACAAGCCATAGCTGGGATTCTACAGATATCTTTCAAGGAGGTGGTCACCATAACTAGCAGCAATACGAGGAGGATATATGGGGAAGGGTAGATACCATTGTGTACATCGTGTATATATTGTACATATCCGCACATTAATTTTAAATGTATGTGTAAATAGAGGACAAGGAAAAGTTGGGTGTTCCGCATTTCAACTTTTAATTGTAAATATCTATTTGAATTACCAGACATCTGCTGACAGGACTTAAAGGATATGAAGGGGAGGAGTGTTGGAGTGCTCCGGGATAGGCGGAATATAAGATAAATAGTAGGTAATTGTGGGACAACTGAACTGGGCTCAACGAGTTATTCCTGGGATCTTGAACTGGTCGGACGTGTGTTCCAACAACTCCTATCAGATAACTCCAGTGTGTGCCATTTATATATATTACAGGTAATTGTGCATGCTTCCAGAACCCCCACACGCATACACGCCCCTATCTTCGACAAAGCCTTACATGTGTACTGTATACATGTTCCATAGTCCATACAAACATTTTTATAAAGACTTGAAGAGTTGTCGTTGAGTCAATGACTTGATTTTCATTTAAATGAAAAAGTCTATGATACAAACTTGTTGAACATGATGAGGGTAACACAAACAAAACCTAACAAGAATCTGTTATTTGTGTATACAGTACCCCATATTTCATTTTTGAGAACAAAAATAAATTCATGTACAAGGTCAAGGAAACTCCAGTGAAACAAGTATTGCTGAACAGTTGACCAAGATCAATCAAAAGCAATATTAAATGTTCCATGGTATTGTACATGTAAGTCATATGAGAACATTTCATACATAACTTGAAGTAAACTACATGAATTATATGATTTGGAAATTAATCTAAACATTAACATATACATTTGTATGACCTTGTATATGACACAATTTTCAATTTTTTAAGAAGTTTGTCTTGCTATTTTTTTTTTACTTTTTGAATAGATCCATAAATACAAGCTGTTAACTTACATTGTATATCAGTAACTAAGGATAAGGAACTAGTTTTATCAGTCATCAGAATTCTTTTGCACAGTATGTTGTCATGAACATGTACAATTATACCATAGTCATCACAGTATGATAAAAGTCTATCCATGTTGATTTTCAGTATCTCTTTCCATATTTAAAGGAAATATGTTTTGATATTTTCCAGAAAATTTTGGATGCAGCCATCATGTTCACCTACCAATGATACAAGTTACCAGACAAGTCATACATAACAGGAAGCTCTGTTCAAATGAAGTATGATAATAGATTGTGTAGGTATTTGAGGTTCAGTATACAATATTTTTATGCCTTTTTTTGAAAAAAAAATTAATATTGATTTGGGGTGTTCCAAAGGTAGGACCCACCTCTTTTGTTGGGAAATGTTGGAAGTAATGTGGTAAATTTTTGCAAAAATGAGGAAATTATTAGCTTGGACCCCCACTTTCAAAGTCTTTTGATTGTTCACTAGAAACTCTCATTAGTCAATTTATTTTAGAAATGTATTTGTATTATTTCTACATGTGTAATATAGATAGATCCCATATGTGTTTATCGCTTAAAATGTAGCACTACAGTTCCCATGACACTTAAATGAAGGTTGTAACATAAACATAATATTTTAGCATAATTGGATGTTTTGTTTGAAGAAAAAAACATCCAATGAGCCATATAATGTATGGTTTACTTAAATAGAGGTCTACTTCAATACAGGATTCATGAATCACAATAACTTTGAATATGAGTATTATGTATATTTATTACTGATTTTTATACTTCCAGGTCATCCATGGCATATATATATATGACTGACAAGAATTCATACATGTATAATTTAGATGATCTTCAATGCTGTTCAAATCTCTGCTTGCACTGTAATGAAAGCTGATATGAAGCTGAAGTTGGAAAATAAATATTTTCAAAATCATATTTGTTATGCAAATGTACAAGGTTTAAATGTGTTGTGCTTCAAAAGTAAATGTCACTTTCATACATGTATACAATAACAGCCATGTATACTCCTTGACAGTACCATCCTGGAATACAACCTAGAATCCCTTGCACTGCAAGCTGTCACTCTTTCAACTGAGCTAAAAAATTACTTCATTGTTTTCTGTAGATCGGGTTGATTATGGTCTTTTTTAAGTATTTTTACTTTATTTGTTTTGGGCCTTTTTATAGATTGCTTAATGGAATGTAGTTTGCCCATTATTGATATCCATGTGGTGATTTCACTTGTAGAAGATTAATGGTTACTTGCTTTGTTTTTTGAATGACTATCTCATTGGCAAACATAAATGGTACATGTATTTAAGTTTTCTACTTATGACTAGTGAGTGCTGAATCTTTCACTACTTCTCGAACAAGTAATTTTGTGTAACAACTATTTGGCTAAGCAACTGTTGATTCTGTGAGGTTGCACTATGAAACCGCCTCAAAATGTCATAATAGTAGAGAAGTATAAAGCAGGATCATTTCATACAGTAAAACATTCTTGTCCTGAAATGCAAGAAATAATTGCCATATGCATTGAAACCACAACCAATCAATGAAAAAACAACAAGTTCCATGGGTAAATAGAATAAAATATAAACATTCACAGACATTAAACATTTTGAAAAAGAAGAGATTTATTGTTGAATTTTGAGCTAATCATAATCATGCCATGTACTTCCTATAATTTACATTGAATTGATCTGAATTCATGGTTTCCTTGTATAAACTCTACAAGACTGGTAAATTGTGATTTTTTTTTGTTCACAAGTTAAGAGAGATGTTGAGGTGAGGATAATCATACCATAAGCTCATGATGCACCTGTTTAATAGGACATCTTATCGAATGATAATTATTAGTCAACTGTGCTGGTAATACCTGTTCATTGATCAGAAGGGGTTGGCACACCTCCTTTTTACCAGAAAATTAGTCATTTTCATGTGTAAAATTGACAAAACATGGAAAATAATGTGTTAGCATCACCATCACTTTGGCTTGCACCCCTCCTTTTCAAAGTGTCTGGAGTCGTCCCTGTTCACTAATCTGTAAATAGCTTTCATCATATTTTGCTTTTACAGTCTAGCATGAAACAAGTTGCCTGTTTTGAAACTATTTTAATATTCTCCATAAAAGCAATAAAAAAATATATATAAAAAAAATACAATGCTTAAGTAGCAAACCATACCATACTCCAGCAATGCTAAAGGTTGTCTGGCAAGCTATTTTCTGACTTGGTGCCATCCTAGGGTATAAAGGAACGGAATTCCAAACCTCGTACGTTGTAGGAGTAACAGGGACGGATCCAGGATTTTAGATAGGGGCGCACAGTAAAAATTCTGCCGAGCAGGGCGAGGTGACACAAATTTTGAGGTTAAATTTTTGAAACATTATAGAGTGGGTGCAATGTAGATATCTTTTGTGGTAAAATTAGCGAGAAATTTTAAGTTTCAATTTGAAACCGCCTAAATCTACCTATGACAACCCATGCTTTGCAAATTTTAGGGGGCGCACTCCCCCACCAGAATACGCCTCCGAGTAACCATGTTGATTTTTATGAATGGGGTCGGGGCTAGGATCACATTTGAAATAGAAAGGCAGGACAATGATATATGATTTTATATAAATACAAAGATGCAATAGGCGAAAAAAAAAGGTTCTGGTTTGAATATTACATAAAAAGACCCAGGACACAAAATTTGACTATATAGCCCCCTTTTTTCCCCTTACGATTCAAATGGATATAGAAATGTATCATTATTTACCTGGGAGGGGGAACTGGTCATTTCGAAATCATATAAAGTTTTCTTGACCCCCCCCCATGATATTTTCTTATCCCCTTTAAAAACTTTTTTTTTTAAATGTGATACCCCCTCTATTAAACATGCGTATGGTGTTTTCATATACATGTAACAACTCTTACATTATGCCAGAGCTTTCCGAAACTACGCAGAGTTTTTGTATCGCGCTAGAATTCTAACAAATAAACTTCTGGAACAGGGTTGTGTTGCTACAAGATTGAAGTCATCCCTACAGAAGTTTTATGTTATGGTCGTCATCATGAAATCGTGGATAGCTATGGTGTATCCATCTGCGCCATGAAAACTGAATTGTTCAACGTGTCATGGTTTTCCTTTCCTCTTTCGTCTACCCCGGACTTAACTTTTTATGGGCAACTCGGCGGGTGTATTTAGACAAGCAGAGGACGCCTACCCTACTGGCGCACCTGGTCCATGCTCCAAGTTTATAGTGGAGTCATAGTTGCTCATTTGCTTTTGTTAATTTGTATATTTGATTTTAACAAAATTTCATGTTCTTTGTACGTCTGTTTTCCGTGTCTGGCCTTTGTCCCTGGATAACATTCTTCTTATTACCGTTATAACCGAAGTTCCCTTCACTACTCTTTGAAGCAAAAGCAGTTGAGATGTTAAAGAATTCTTACAATAAAAAATTCAAGTCTTCAATTCCAAAACTTGATGCTTTGGAAAAGTCTTATCAAAATCAAGCAGAATCAGACACAGCTCTTGAGATTCAAGATATTGGTAAGGAAATTGAATCGTCAGCAGATAAGTCGGACCAATTTGATTTAATAACTGTAAATGTTTTAGGTCCTGATGGTTATGTTGATGTGTGAACTTGATTTTACCAGAGATCATGCATGTGACAATGAAATAAAATGTTTAATGGTGGTAAAATATGTTTTAATTTGACTGGTGTAATGCTCTGCTTAACTAAAAATTTGGATCCCCTTGAAATCCATGTGCAAAAAAATGACCGCCCCCCTCTTTGAAGTTATAAAAAAACTGAACCCCCTTTTCCACTTACAGAAAAAAATGACCCCCTGGATATATGTACTTGCTTTGTTTAAATTTTCAAATAAATGTCTACGGTTTGAATATTATTTGTAAGAGTAATCAAGGGAACCAAGGTAATAGCGGTAATCAAAAGAATGTAATCCAGGGACAAAGACCAGACACGGAAAACAGACATACACAACAAAGAACATTAAGTAACTAAAATCATACATACAAAGTAACAAAAGTAAATGAGCAACTCGGACTCCGCTAAAAACTGGGAGCATGGACCAGGTGCACCGGTAGGGTAAGCGTCCTCTGCTTTTCTAGAAACACCCGCCGAGTTGCTCATAAAAAGTCAAGTCCGGGGTAGACAAACGAGTAAAGGAAAACTATGACCCGTTGAATAAATCAGTTTTCATGTAAATTATTATATAAAGGATGCCGAATCTACAGGTTTAACCTAAAACAAAAGCTGTTATGCACGTGGCTAATTACAATATTCGTTTATATTTCGGCTAAGTTTACAGCCAATGAAATGAACATCTCGTTAGCGAGAACACAGCGTTACTTTATATATTTATCGGGCATTTTTAAAGAACCCAAAGCTTTTCCGAGAGGAAATAATCGCCATTTTCTTGCGGCATATTTCTCTGTTTCCTTCCCCTTTTCCTATGATATCCCCTGCTGATTGTAGAGACAAACACGCATTGATTTGGGACCATCTAAAAGTAAGCTGAAAATGACACTGGTTTACAAATGAATTAAAATACACCACAAAGTCAAGTCGATATTTTTTTTTGTCCACGAACGTGTATAAGCTGTAAGTGTAACACAGTTTTGAATAAAGTCAAAATTTCGTCTGACATTGCCATCGTAAACATATTTTATTTGGATATTGATACTTCAGGTTTGGTTCAGAATAAGTATGTCGTCCTAGGAGGCTAATTTTTATTTTGCTTGGTCGCCTCCGTGGGTAAGAACATCTGACAACTCCGCTTTTAGTTTGGCCAGTGTTATGCCTAGGGCTAGGCCTTGGTTTTGTATATTTTACCCTTGAAATTATAAAATGAGTCCTAGACTACCTCACTTGTACTACTGCACATACAACTGCGAAAAGCTCGCCTATATCTCACTAGTAAGATCAATGATGGAATACGGAGCTATCATGTGGTACCTATTTACCATTCCGCACATAAGCAAATTAGAGCAAGTGCAGACAAGCAGCCAGACTCATCACAAGTGACTATTATTCTAGAGATGAAGGGAGTTTCACAAACATGCTTGCCAGACTCCCAACTAGAAGATCTTGAAGGTAATGTCGACGCACAAGCCAAAGACATAATTGTACAAGGTGGTTGAGGGACTGGTTCTTGCCATCAAAGCAGTGGATTATTTGAAACCGGTCTCGTAAGATCTACAGTGATGATTCTTCTATATGTTTTAGTGCTGCTTAGGGGCCTCATAATCCATTAGCAGTCCCAAAAATTGGGTGTAACAATCGAAATTCCCAAAGCTGGGGACACAAATTTAAAAGTTGCTTTTTCTGCAAAAAAACCCAATGCTGACTCTTATATTATCTAGTCTGTTATCACTGAAGCATTTTAAAACAGGACTTCAAAACAGCAAATTGTAAGCTTTTATTAACAACAATTAAACTAACATGGACAAGGTCTGGTGACCGCAATTAGATAATTTTGAGTAGATACAAATAGATAAGATTAGATAAGAACAGTAATATATAAGTTTGATTTTAATTTAGTTGATCACAAAAGTTATCATTTGTTTAATCTTTCAAAGTGTTGCGGGGTATTTTGTTGCATTAAGAAAAATGTCGTCCTGTATATTTGTTATTCTGAAAATAAAATAAAATTACAATAGTGAGCTTAACATTTCTCGTATTGAACTATTAAATAATTCCGAACATTTTTTGTATTTATAATTGACTAATCTGAAAATACAGGGCACTGTTGCAAAACAGTCCACTCTGTTCCACGCATGCCCATACAATGTAATGACTACAGGCAGTTAGTAAAAAGGTGATATTTTTCATGCAAGAGTGCATTCAAATTAAGGTGCATTTGACTTTTAAATTTGGTCCGTCAGTTAATATGAACTGATGATGTAATGAATGATTAATGAATGAAATGTCTTGGATAAAATGTATATCAAATTTTATCAAAATCAATAGTTTTAATTTAATAAAACCAAAAATACGGAAAGCTAAATGGACCTTCCCGTAACAAAAGTCTTACCAATATTTTTCTTTGATAGCTCGAAAAAGCACACCTGACTTCATGTGAACATGATGTTACAGGGCGTAATGATCTCGTATAAGCAGATCTCCCATCTTCTTTAGGTTATGATAAACTTTATTTTGAAAAAAGATAAAATGATATGTACTTAATAAATGAGTTAGCTGGTTTTGTGACATAACAGGGATGTAATGCAGTTCCTGGAGCTTGACTACAGTGGATTCCACCCAATTGCATATCTGTTCTGTTAATTGCATAAAAACTCAAAGAACAAAAACATTTCCCATCTTATTCATGTGAAAAAAATCCTCATATTTGCATAGCACAAGGTCTAAAATGAGAAAAATTCTTCTTAACTGCATATGTATATTTCAAAATTTACTAAAATTTATCTAAATGGGTAAAACAACCAAACATTGTCAGTGAAATACTCAGTTTTCTTTAGAATTTTTTTACAACAATATTTTCTCTTTTTTTTCACAAGACACTAAAGCAGGAATCTAATTAGCTATGAGTAAAGAATATACCCAACTTAAACATTGAAAATAGCAGGTGCATTCCCTTGAAATGACAATTTCTGTTAATGGCATATTACTGTTGATTGCATTTTTTTTTTCAACGATCAAATTCGGCTAATTGACCTCATGTTAAGTCGGTCTGTCTTTTTCCTTAAATACACTTAAATATACTCAAATACACTCAAATCAATATGGAAATGCCTGGAAATGCTGTTTAAACGGCAGTTAAATAGATGTTCAGGGCAAAGTAATCATAAACATCAGACATTTTTCTTTCAAATAAAATATCAGTTATGCTGGACATTGAAATCCAGTACAGAAATTCGTGTCATATCCTTCATTGTATCTATGTTTTACAACTTTGCAAGATCAAAGCATAAGCCATAAATATTAGGATATTTATGATTAATTTGCCCTGAACATCTATTTAACTGCCGTTTCAATAGTATTTCAAGACATTTACATGTTAATTTGAGTGTATTTGAGTAAAAAGACAGACCCATGTTAAGTTATTCAGTGGTGGACTGTGGGAGGTAAAATCGTCGAAGCACCTCCCTTTTTCCGAGGAGCCCTGTCTGGTGCCCTTCCTTTTCAAAGTGTCCGGATCCGCCCCTGTAATCATATTACATATTGTAGATTTCTGCAATTAAATTGAGGATGTTCACAAGACCCCTGGACTCCCCTGTTGTATTTTTCATGGGTTTCCAATTAATTTTTGAGGTCCGGGTGTAGGGTGGGCTTGGGTCCTCGTGAACTCTGCTGATAAATATTTATCAGTGTTCATGGTGTTTGCATAGATCATTGAGATAAATTTCACTGTGATGGGTGAATTTCACACCCAGGTCATTCATTCTCTGTACGCATTAATAACTAGAATATGTATATGATGTCCTAGATGGGTGGGTGGAACACTTTTTATATTTCGCTAAGAAAAAATCTGACTGACGTGTTGTTTCACTGACTAATATGGTTTGAAACTCGAGCTTTAGTGTACTATACAAGGACAAAACAAGGACAGATTCTGTATGCAAAACTTTACATGAACAGCAGCTCCCTTAACAAGCATCTGTTCCTACAAAATCTTGTAGACTTGACACTGTTCATGTGGTCACTAGCTTAAATAAACTTTATTACTTTATCAATGTAAACTTGGTATTGTATTGGTCAGATATTCTAACATTGGATGAAAATATTCTTGCATTTAAATTTGTTCAAAAATACATTGTTCTAAGCAAACACTTGTTGAAGTGCTATTCAATATACTTCAGTCATTCTTTCCAACACGATTGTACTTTTTTTCATTTAATTTCTTTCCATTTTCAATATCTATATTTTATGACATAATAGTACATATACATGATGTTTCTTATTTTCTAAGCATGTTTATATGTATATTTTTTTAGTATTGATAAGAAGATGGATTAATTAAGTACAATGCTTGTCTCTGAATCCTATTTTGTACATATGTTTGATATTTGTAAATAAAAATATGTTCAAGCTAAAACCTAAGCTGTGGGATTTCATTCCTAGCTTAGATTATAAAAATGTTTGTTTCAAATAAAACCCCTGCTATAATTGATGCCTGTTTGAATTTTTATTCCTGCATGTCAGTCAAATCTGAAAACAATAAAGTTCATGACAGGATTATTTCTTTATTTTCTATTTGTAGAATGAGTATATGGAGGAAGATAAGAACCAACTGGTTCCCCTCCTCAATTGTACTTGCTCTTTTGTTGTGCTGGTACCTCTTACACCTTGTACATAATACACCTGGAGTGCAGCCACAAGAAGATCATGACCCTTTTAAGGACATGGTAAGATTACATAAGTTACAAGATGCATGATTGCTACACTACTGTAGTCATCTCTCGAAAGACCACTCTATTTCTGACATGACAGTGGTCTTACAAAAGGGGTAGTCTTTTAAAAGGAATTGAACCATAAATTAGAATGGCTGAAAGCTCTTATGCACAATGTACACACATTCTAAAGCATGTATAAGTCTTTAACAGTGGAATTCTCTGTACTTTTTGGCTAATTTGATTTGAAACACTTACTGGAAAAAATTTTCCAAATTTCTGGTGTGGTTGGGGACCAAAAAGAAATCCTCCAGTTGGAGTTTCAGGAGGGGATGTGCTCCTGACAGGATAATCTGGAGGCCTTACAGCTTTGCCAAATAGCATAAAGAAATATTTAATTGCTATATTTTATGGATTTAGCAAGTTTTTTTAACCCTACCATTTAGTATGGATTAAAACAAAAATTTAAAGCCAATTTGCAGGATTTTTCTTCGCTCTCTTCATGCTAATCATGAACCAGTCTCCTTGACCCTTTTTTAAAGGCTCTTACCCAGTTAATACTTCCACTTAGTTCGAGTGTTTTTGAACTGAATTTGAAAGATCTAGAACTTTTTTGAATTTTCTGCTGGAATCTTATATTAAATTTTAGCTAGTTGAAATTCATGTTATTGTTGAGAATTAAAATTTTTTTCAGCCTCAAGACTTTCCTGCGATATTTGGAAGATCCCCAAATTTACGAATCATTGTTTTGACATATAATCGACCTGCATCACTAAAACGACTTTTAAAATCAATAGCATTAGCAGATTATAAAGGGGACAGAATCTCCTTGGATATTTGGGTGGACAGATCTCCCAGTGGCGAAATTCATAATGAGACATATCAGATGGCAAGGGAATTTGTGTTCAAAGCTGGAGACAAAAATGTTTATGCACATGGTGAGCATTTTGGTGTATTAAAACAGTGGATTAGAACTTGGAAATTTTTGGCAAACCCACGGGAAATCGCTGTGTTTCTAGAAGATGACCTGACAGTGTCGCCTCAGTTCTATAGGTGGTTGAAGGTAGCCCATGAAACATATGAAGATGATGATATCATTGGAGGCTTCTCTCTCCAAGGGGCCCAAGCCATTCACTCTGGGCCTCAAACTCTTGAGAATATAAATGTGTCTTCTGAATACTTAACTTATTTGTACCCTATGGCTGGAACTTGGGGTTTTTCACCAAAATTTCGGCAATGGCACAAGTTTATATTATGGTACAACAAAATGACAGATGATGTATCATTTTCTCCCAACATTCCTGACAACATTGCCTCAGTTTGGTATTCTAAGGCAAGGAAGAAGGGCACACCAGACAACATGTGGTCTATCTGGTATAGTTTTTACAATCTGAAGTACAAACAGTATGTTGTCTATCCAAATATACAACCAAAATTCAAAGGTTTTACAGTCAACTGGAAAGAGAATGGTATGAATGCCCATGGACATGCACTTCAGCCTGCTACTGGTACCCTTGTCACAGAATGGTCTTCTAGATTTGAGACGCTTCCAAAGCTCCCTCCTTTTGTTTCTACAAATGGCTCAGTCACTGTTGATCTTAAAAGGAAGATTCCACCTAGAGGCCCAATTTCACTTGATTTTCCCACTGAATTTAAGGAATTTTGATTTTAATTTTTTTGAGAACTTAAAAAAAATTATGTACGGTTTGCCATGTTTTAATTACATTCTTCATGGTCACGATAGCCTTTTTGGGTAGCAACTTAATCATGTTAATTATATGTGTATATTCACATTCATTTAAATTTTGACAGAAGGGGGTTTTAATGTCATTGACTACCCTGTTGGGTCTTGCACTGACATCCCAATTTGGTGGGCTTTAAATTGATATTATATTTACTAGTATTTAGTTAATTGTTTTAATTATACTTTTGATATAGATTTGTATGAGTTCTTAAAACATGATAGACCAGCGAACATATAAATGAGATTACTTTTGCAATTAAGATTTTCTGCATAATTTGTTTGTTTATGTAAACATTTTTACACATATATCACTGTGTAACATTCAGACAATCATTATTTCACCCAGTCCCACCCTCCAATTAGTTCAGTGAAAAATAAAGGTTATAGGTTCAATGGATAACTCAGTATTGACAGGATTTATTGCCCATTAATCAATACAAAATCTGTGCTCTAAAGTTAAGGCAACTCTTGCTGAAGGACAAATAATTGTCAATAATGTCACTGGTATTGAAAATGGATGGTTTATTTTGTATAGTCCTACATGTATAGGGCTAAGAATGTGTCAAGTAATTTTTACCTTCCTTGTTAACAGTGAAAGCAGTTCTAGTTTTTGAACTCCCTTTGTCTGTCCCTCACACTTAGGGCACATAGAGGTAACTGTATATTGTACATACTCTGTGAAATCTTTTTTGATCAATTGATAAGTTGCATATCATCGTTCAAAATTTGTGGCAAATGATAATAAAACTACATTCCAAATTTTAGCTTTTTCTTTAAAAGATCCACTTTTGGTTCCATTTGATTAAACAGAGGCTATCATGGCCATCTATGCTTAAACAAGATGGATGCCAGAGGCTATCATGGTCATCTAAGCTTTAACAAGATGGATGCCAGAGGCTATCATGGTCATCTAAGCTTTAACAAGATGGATGCCAGAGGCTATCATGGCCATCTAAGCTTTAACAAGATAGGTGCCAGAGGCTATCATGGCCATCTAAGCTTTTAATTGGCCACAAGTTGAACTTTTTATGAAACTACAGGTGCCAATGTTTTGAAACTTGATTTAGGCTCTTCAGAGCCTCTAGTTTTTCTTGGTATGCTATAATGTCTGAATCAATAACTTCAGTAAAGTTGTATGGGTTCAAATTAAATTTTTAATGGGAGGAAATGCATATTTGACTATGATTTAACTAATGTGTAAAAAGTAAAAAGTTTAAAAGAAATTTTTGCATTTAAAATTTCTATTGATTGTTTTGGTTTAATAATTAATTGTGATCGGTGGGTACACAAGTGGGTGGTTTTTTTTTTGTGTGTTCTATTTATAGATGTGCTGTTATTTATCTTGTTATTGAACATACTTACACTACTGTCAACACAAATTTCAATTTCTCCACTCTCCACAGTGGAAATATTTTGAATGGAGTCACAGTGCCTCCACTCTCCACAGTGGAGATATTTTGAGTGGAGTCACAGTGTCACCACTCTCCACAGTGGAGTCACCATTTCAGAAATCGTCTGTAATTAACTTCTCCTGCCATTATACTAAAGTATATTTAATGGTTCTAGCAGTCTAATAACATCTAAGTAATTGACAGAAATAAATTTTAAATATTGAAAATTATTGAATTGGAGCAATTTTATCCCAGTTTTTACTTTGGTTTTACTTTTTTACCTCCACAGTGGAGGATATGAGTGACTCTACTGTGAAGAGTGGAGAAATTAAAATTTTGGTTGACAGTAGTGTAGTTAAAAATATGTGATTATGATATAAGAAATCCATATGTTTATGTTGTCTGTATTCAGTCTATTGAAGTTTTGCTTCTTGTTAAATGTTAAAGGTGCCATAGCTTTAAATGTGTATTATTTTTATTTGGATGGAAATTTGTAGTCATGTATATTAAGGCTTATTATTGCATCTTGATGAAGTCTGTGGGAAGTGTCTACCAGTAATCAACTGTAAGGTATATTTAAGCATGAATGCATTTTAAATCTTTTTATGTACAATTCTTTGTAAGAATCTGGCAATGGGTGGCACATTATAATTCTAAATTTGGTCTTTTTTGCCTCAGATATATTCAAAACATCTAGAAAACAATTGAAAAGCAATTTAAGTTTATCCTGAAGCATCTGTGTTGTGGATATTTTTTTACTGCTTAAATAAAGTGCAGACAGATTTTCCTGCAATTTTTCCATAGTGCATTTCAAACAAGTCAATGGTTATTTCTGGAGGTAATCAGGTATAAATACTTCGTTAATAACTTAATGCACCAAGGTCTCTATTTTTCCTTTATGTGCCATACCTTATACACATTTTGCTGGATTCTTAGATGGAGTAGTACCAGTACTTAAAAACACTTATATAATATTTTAATTCCTAATGGAATATGTGCTGTACTAACAGAGACATTCATGATGGTTTTTGTGATGATAGGAATCACTAATGAACTTGAAATAGAATCTGGAGTTATGTCACTTTATTTGGTTCTGTAAATCAGTTATTTGTATGATGTATTTTGGCATATAATGCTATGACGTTAAGAGCATTAAAGTAATTACTTTGTACCATTTACTACATGTATTTTATGGTTTTAAACATGTAGTTTCATATGTAGATTAATTGATGCAAGTTTATATAATATTCTGAAAATGTCCAGAGAGACAGATGGAATGGATGCAATAAGCCTGTACATACCATACTGTATGAAGTCCAAGTAAATGTTTGCAATAGAACTGTAATATATGTCAGCTTTGTTCAATTTTTAATATGGGGCAGGTGTAAGATATATTTAAAAAAAGCCTTCTTGTTTCTTTTTCTAGACATCTTCATGGTTTTTTGTCACTGTTTGGTGTTTCTTGACATTTTTTTTGCTTAATTATAGTGCTAAAGATAAAGCCAGGAAGGCCTACTCTTATGGAATGTCTGAAACCCCCCAAAAAATTGTCTGAATATAAATAATTATTGTTGACCATATAATTAAGGCTTTTTAGTGAAGAAGATATGAAAATAACAACTTCTGTATGGGTAGCTCCATGAGACGTGACGTCATGTGAGATGGAAATCAGGATTTCCGTACTTCCATACTATCACTTTATTTCACATTAAATGACATTGTTAGGACATTTTTGATAGGACTCAGTGACATACAATGTACTTTTGCGTTTCTCATATATCTTAGTTTTTTTGTTGTTGTTTTTTGCCTGTTGAGTAAACTACTGTGAAAGTACTTTAATTCGTGAATACCAATTTTTGTGGATTACAGAAGAAACACAATTTTGTGGGTTCTTGAATTCATGGTTATTAAGTTTTCAGTGTACACTCAAGTGGAAATCTCTTTTTCGTTGGTAACCAAATTTTGTGGTTTGGCCTACCTACGAAACCCACAAACAGTGATACTTTCACAGTATCACTGGTATTGTATTATGATTTATTTTTTATGATGTTTATAAAACATTCCATTCATTTACATGTACTAGTAATTTTATTGTATTAAAATGTGTTGTTTGCAAAGAGAAAAACTATGTTTTAGCTTTAATACTTATTAAAACCCCTCAATATGAGAAACTTAATTAATGTGCCATATACATGTAACTGTAAATGAAGGTAATATTGCATGCATTCATTAAAGGCAATTTTACCATTTTTTTTACTTTAAGGTATTGCATCCAGTCAAAATACTTCTTACTTCTGTTATGGGGCTTGAACAGTAATTCTATGTCAGTAACAAATACATTGAACAATGAAGTATTATATATTGTAGTTACATCACATAAAGAACTGTTATACACAATGATACATACACATGAATATGTATGGTGTATATCAAATCTGTCCCAGAAAACTTAGTCAAATCAGATAAGATATTGCAAAATAAGTGAAATAGGTGCTTTCTTCGACAATAAAACTTATTTTTCCAGTTTCAGTACATTTCTTTGCAGGAAACTTTGTGACGTCATTTTAACACATAATTGTTGAAACTGTTCATATATCATTTTTGACTGTGTTCAGTCATCTTTTTATCACAAAAATATGCCAGCAAGTCTTTTCAGTGGATAAGCTAAAATTTTCAGTAAATAGCAGGGCCAGAAACTGGTATAAATTAATATACCCCTTCATCTACACCCAACCTTGAGTGGCACAGAAAACTGCCAGTATTCTAAAGTATGTTATGTTTGTTTTAATACATTTCTAACCTGTGTAATCAAAACATCTGTCTAAAATGAGCAAAACCATCAGTCTTGGTTTAGACAGTTTCACTGTATACAGAAGCCATACATACATTTTTTATATACAAGTTATTAAAAGTTTTATATATTTGTTTATTGTATAAATATATCATATAGTTCTTTGTCTTTTTATAAATTATATATAAATTTGTGGTATGGGGTATAATTAGTGTTTTATTGTCAACTATTTGTTTAATCCCACCATCAGTCATTGGTTATAATTGTAGCAGGGCTTTCAGAAGTTCAGAAAGTAGTCTGTCATAATTAACAAAGTAATCAGTTCCCTCTCCTTATACTTCAATGCAAAATTGTATAAAGTATTTGTTAAACATGTAAAAGTGCTTCTTAAGCTGAGCATTATGTAGTAAAGTTTGCTGTTGTCTTATAAATAAGTAATTCTGTCCAGTAAATTTTCAAGAGCTAAAACATGGGTAACCATCTTTAAAATTACTTGAAATTTGTTAACGGAACTTTAGCATGTATTTTTAATACTTTGTGACTAAATTTGTTCAGATTGCACTTTATCACCCTATTTATTGGAATGCTTTAACACATTATGATACTGTAAATATATATGGTGGGCAATGAATGCCCTATGGACATACCTTTGTTAGGATTTTTTCTTTAGAAAACAGAATGGTTGTATTTTTTACTGTTTGGTTGTGATTTTATTACATGTATATACATTTGTTTATGTAATTAAATTATACAGTAGAAAGTTTTTAGAGAACTATTTTCATCATTTAAGAAATGACATATTTTTTTTGGTGGTCGTGGTTGTGGTGCACACTCTGCATAGCAGGTAATCTTAAGTGAGCACCACAGGTATTGAGGTTATTTCAAAAAGACTGAAAAAAAGACTAACATTCCTTATAATTTTATTTTAGTATTAAATCTAAGTATATCATCAAAAAGGTTGATGACGTTACAGTCACAATACAAAATTTGGTCCATGACATGATGGACAAAATTTTTATACAACCAATCAGAAGGCTTGTTACTTCTGAAATTAAGGATGTAGACCTAGGGTAAGGGACACAACTCTTAAAAATCATTGGAACGTTTGTATTCAGCACTTTACATCAAATTTATGTAAGCTTCTAATAAACTTGGATTCATTTTATTCTGCTTCAAACGGAATTAAACCAATCCAAGTTACTTTGATGTTCACTTGAGATCAATGTCATATACTGAATGCAATTGTTCCAATGATTTGTAAGAGCTGTGCCCTTACCTTTGGCCTACCTCCTTAACAAAAAGCCATGTAGGGTGAAATTTGGGATTTTAATCTCTGATCAAAACATTTCTGGTTTGTGTTGATGATAAGGATTAGTTGTTGAACTTTGTACCTTTACATTTGTAACTGTTTTTTATTACTTTTATTCAACATTCCTTTATTTTTCAATAGCAAAATAAGGCCATTTAAAGTTAACTTTTTGGTTCTCAGGTCCGTCTTATCTCTCTCAAAGCTGCCTTTTAAGAGTTGTGTCCCTTGTTATTGCCAAATTCTCTATTAAAAAACACAGTAGTGCATCCTCATCAATTTTGGCTATGAACGCACAATAGAATCGTTTGTTTATCATGCATTATGTGATTGTGTAGTATGTGTTTAGTTACCATGCTTGCGAGAAACCTAAACGTCACAAGACGTGTGTACGTTGTTTATTCTGATAACAGCTGTTGACACACATGAAAAGTTGCACTATAATACGTTCTCATATCTTTAAATATATGTTTTGTGCTTTCAAAAATATGAAATAATACGTTTTCAAAAATCATTTGAAAACCATTCTCTTTTCATATGTGAAATCCTATTGAAAGCCTATTTATACCATATGATTTTTATTTGATTGTTTTTCATGAGTTACTTTGCTAGTCAAAATTTTTCTTATGACTTTCAGGTGTTTTCAAAAAACGAAAAACATTTGTTGCAATTTTTTTTGTGTACAATGGTATAAAGATTGACAGATTAGTCACAACATAAAATATTTAGAAATAAAATAAGTGAAGTAGAAAGAAATAACAAAAGTTGTAAATAAGGAATATATTGTGTATACATATTAGAGAGCATTCACTTTTTTGTTGATTACCGAATTTATTGTGTTTAATTCATAAGTTATCTAAATTATTTGGTATTACAATTAATAAGATATTTTCTATTTACATACTCTCCTTTCATTGCCAAAGTGTAGAGAGTGAAGGCACTCATCAGTTTTTTTTGTTTTTTTGGGTTTTTTTTTTTTTTTTTGGAGGGGGGGGGCCCAATAAAAATGGAAGAAGAAATGCCTCACTCCCTCATTGCTTTATATATATATATATATATATATATAAAACAATATGGCTTGAGATACAAGAATTTAACTTTGAATTGCCTAACTTTTTTGATACTCATTTTGACATGCTGATATTGCTATGTTTTGTCAGTTTTATATGCACTATTTATATTTTTATATCTGTTTAATTACTTGTCTTTTGATAAGAAATTAATTGGTTGTGATTTTTTTATGGTCTTTGGGGATATCACTAGTGACTAGTAGGGAGCCATAGCTCACAGATTTCTTGTTCTGCATTAATTTTTATTTCTGCTTCGCATTCCATGATAAAAAGAGGTCATTTCCATAAAATTGACTACTGGTAAACTCTTGAGTAACTCTTATTTTTAAGTATTATGAGAGAATCTGGCCAGGTCCTATTTCTATCAAACCCAGTATCATGAAATCCTACAATTTGTTCTGAAATCCTTTTATCCTGTTATTGTATGGCTCTTTATTTTTAATTTTCATTTGTAAACTGATGAGTCCACACTGGGTTACCTTTTTCTTTGTCTTTATTGATTAAATGATTAATCTGTGATTAAATGATTAATCTGTGATTAAAACAAACATATCATTTTCTATACATAGTGAATACATGCCAAATCATATCTCATGAATATGTTCATACTTTTCCTTAAATTATGAATTCAAGTCCTTTTTGTATATTTTTATAGTTTTTTTTTCTAATAAATTTTCCTTTTAAGTGTCACACAGTCAAAGTGAATTTATACTTGAACATTTCAGCTATTTTTGTAACAAATCCTTTAGATGTAACCCAGAATTTAGTGTTTTGTATTATGATTTTTCTATGTTTTTCTATAGCGGTAAAAGAATGACATATCAATGTTCTGTATAGGTTGTTTTTTAAAGTTACTGCTTTAGTATATATTTTAATAAATGACTGTCTCGAATATTCTGATTTATTTTATGTACCCCTTTAACTGTAAGCCGCCACTGAAAGCGACATGCAACTGAAACATGTGCAAAACAAAAGGTTGCACACAGTGTCATGACGAAACACTCTATTTACTTTGACATTTATCAAGATTATAAACAAGAAGTTGTACCAGGTACTACAGACTACAAATAATGACTACTCTTACACCAAAATATAAACCCCAAAAGAAAAGTCCCGATTTGTTCGAAGTTACAAGATGATTCCTTTTTGGATTATTGTGCATGAAAGGCGGAAAAGACAGCTTTTTTTTTTTTTTATTAAAACCACTTCAGATAGGTGTGGAAATATTTAATTGATTGATTGATCGAAGTATAACATTTTTGGCAGCTGTATTATGCATTTTCAACAGTTGAAACTTTTATATTGTAAATTTTTAACTAAAATGAAACCAGAAAAATATTGAAAACTATGGCCGAAAAGTACTGTGGTCGATATGTTCTTTGGCCAAGATGACTAGAAAGCAAAAAAAGCTCTGAGCAATGTCCTCCCTGTGTAACGGAAGGAAGGACGGAAAGACCCCCCTATCACTATATATTAAGGTTACAGACCACCAATGCAACCAATGAGCATTTGGAACTTTCGCAGAAATTATCCCCTCTTCCTCATAGTGCTGTGAAAAAAGTTAAAAAAATAGCCCTTGTATATGTCTGTTTACTAAAAATAAAATTGGGGGTGTAAATCCTTACCATATTCCAACATTACCCCTTTCAGCGTGTACAAAATATAGAATCTATCACTTTGGTCATTTGATGTAGGCATTTAAAATAAACAAAAACAACACATTTCAAACTTTTGTTAGCTAGTGTCTGCTGTAAGTAGTAAACCGACGAATTTTGTTGGCAGAGCCCAGCCTTCGGGATATAACTCGGCCAGAGTATGCCCTTTAAAAAAAACATGGCCGTCGTTACTAAAAATATAACATAGGGGTCAGACAGCAGTTCTTATACGCCCGTCTAAGACGGGACGTATTATGGTATACCGTTGTCCGTCCATTGTCAACACATCGGACAATAACTTGGAAACACTTTCACCAATTTTTATGAAACTTTGTTGGTTCATATCTACCGACGTAAGCCCCTTTCATTTTTTTTTCGTTTCCGTGTTATATTTTTTTATATTTAAAAAAGGGGATTTTCAAGTTTTCGAACAATAACCCAAAAACACTTTCACGAACTTTTATGAAACTTTGGTGATCTGTTCATTACTATTGAAGTAAGCTCCCTTCCAATTTGTATAAATATTTACTTTTACTTTTTCGTGTTTTGAAGTTTTACTTATAAAAAGGCAGAAACGGCCAAGGAAATATCGTTGGAAATGGACAATTTTTTATGATAGTGACAAATTTTTTGTGCATTTTTTATTTACTTTTTTGGTGGGCTTGGGGTGGGGGAGGGTATTTGACAGAGCTCGCGGTATTTCTAGTTGATCATGTAACTTCATAAAAGGATAAGGACAAGTTAAAAGAGCAACAGGCGTTTCATGCACTTAAAGCGCAGCTCTTTATTTGCATATATCTCCAAAATCGTTAGGTTTAACCAAATGCTGACATGCGGTAAAAGTGTTCACTATGATGAGATCTATCTTTGATGTAGTTTTGGTGAAGATCAGTTGACCCATGTTGGGAGTTACTGCTCTTTTTGACGTTTTTTGCTGTTTTGTGATGTTATTACTTTCAAAAATCTTCTGCTCAAATTTACTATACATAATTCAAAGTTGGTATTATTGTTTTTTTAGGGTATCCTGCACAAAATGACGGTTTGGATTTTTGATGAATGAAAGAACATGACCACTGTTACTAAAATAGAACAAAGGGGTGGAAATACAGTTTTTTGCAAATAACTCAAAAACCGTCGAATTTAGCCAAATTCTAATGGGGAATAATATTGTTCACCATCAGTATACGGACCTTTGACAAAATTTTCAAAATGATTTATTGCTTGTTGTAGGATTTATGGCCACTGAAACAGATTTTTGTTGTTGTTTTAATGTGTACAACTCGCTGAAACAAATCGCAACAAAATTTTATTAAGTTGGCATAATTTTTTAGGGTTCCTCCACAAACTGATCATTTAAAATCCTTCATCAGTCAAAATAAATATAACCGTCATAACTAAAAATAGAACATAAGGGTTTTTTTTTTTTTTTTTTGCTTTTTTCCCTCAACCTCATGGTCTCCTGGTATGAATGGTGATGATGAAAATTTTGGATAGCCGTTGTTTAACTTCATTTTGTGTTCTTTTTTTCAGCAAATCTATACTGCCCCCTCAGACCTGGTCGAATAACAGGTCATAGGAGACTCCTGCCCAAATTTTTTCCAGAGGTTCTGAAAACACTTTGAAGGCTTTTCCAGCATTTTACAGTGGTGCGAGTGCCTAGTATGTGCTCTTTTTCAGTAATTTTTTGTCAAACATGGTAACAAAGCATGATGCCTTCACTTAGTTAATAGGGTATGGTTTGTCAGGTGAGCGTTTCAGGCTCTTCGAGAGCCTTTTGTTTGTCTTCCACTTTCAAATAAAAGTTTTCCTTTTTCACCACTTTTACTTTAATTCAATCTTACTTAGGTTTTTATCAGTTGAAGCAATTACTTTTCAAATATAAGTTATTTGTAAACAAAAAAAATGTTCCGCGTAAAAAAATAATATAAAAACACAAACTTTCATGGTACTGATAAGATGATAGAGGTCAATTATTTAATGGAATCGTTGTTACATTGTATTTCAATTTAAATAAATCAGCATATTTATTTCGAAAGAAAAATAGTTTATTTGGTTAATTTAATTCTTGCCATTAATAATATGGAATTAAGAGTAATCAAAGGAACCAAGATTCTAGCGGAAATCAGAAGATTGTAGTCCATGCATGCAGGGACAATTAAGGACCAGACAGGGAAAACAGACACACATAACAAAGAACATAATATAACTAAAAAACATATAAAAAGTTAAAAAAAGTAAATGAGCAACTTGGTCTCCACTAAAATTGAAGCATGGAACAAGTGTATCGGTGGGGTAAGCGTCCTCTTAACAACCGCCGAGTTGCTCATAAAAAGTAAAGTCCAGGGTAGACGAAAGAGGAATGGAAAACTATGACACGTTGAACTAAGAAGTTTTCATGGTGCAGATGGATAGTTCGTAATGATCCACGAGTTCATGATGACGACCAAAACATTTCTCTAGTGATTACTTCAATCGTGCAGCAACATAACCCTGTTCCAGAAACCTTATTGTAAGAGGTCTAGCGCGATACAAAAAGTCTGCGTAATAACGGCAATCTCTGGCTTAACTTGTGAGTTGTGATATGAAAACACAATACGCAGGTGCTGAAAGGATATTGCCACAGATAAAAGGAAATTTGACAATACGCGATTTTTTTTGTTTTGTTTTGTTTTGTTTTTGTTTTTGTATTGTTCGGTCAATAGTTTTCATTTACCATCGATCTCTAAGTGTAGGCAAGGAGTTAAATATAGTTTACTATAAAGATCCTTGGTCAAGATGTGAAGTTGACTTCACAGTGTTTGGGGTAGGCTTATCTCAAATACTTTGGGGTAGATGCGATGAATAAAATCCCCGAAACTAGGATTGTTTAATGATAAAATACGTCATAAGATATATATCGTAATTTGAGATTAAAATATCTGGATAATCGATGAACTTGTTAATTTAGAAAATCCTGCGTTTAAAGGGGCTAACTGTTTGCATTTGAAATACATGTAACGGGGTATGCTAATGGGACTTCATTTCATAATGGTACTGAGTTGATTTAAATTAAACTACACGTACAGACTCGCTACAAAATATAAATACAGTGTAGTCAGGTAGTTGCAAAACGACTGAACTACCATTCTCAATACATGACATTGAAACCTGTCGAACTTGAGTGCAGATGGTCGATCCGACTCTCTTCCTTTAAATAGTTCTAAAGTCGGTGGTAATACAGACTTACAAGAAACCTTATGCTTGTCGCAAAATGTATGTCGTAATTCACTTAACTGTCGTTTAAAGCACAAGCTAGAAAAGTGTGTGCAAAATGGAGTCTCATCGCGAAAATAAAGCTGGCGCCTGATTGTTTATTTTCTTTCTAGACGTCCAGCGCTACAACTGGCGAAATCAATATATAAATAAGGATTTAAGTTATATATTAAGCATTAGAAACTCCAAACAATATAACATAGATACAAATGAAACGACTGACGCCTGTAGACTCGTAAATGTAAGTAGAATAGACTGTGACATGATCATAATTTTTATTCAGACAAGTCAAGCACATGTTACAAACCAAAAAACATTACATTACAAGACACCAAACACACACACACACACACACACACACACACACACACACACATACATACACATGTATATGTAAACATAAAAGCGTTCAAACTAGTTGGTAACAGCCGCCATGTTTGTCGACAAATAAAAAAATCCCCACACCGCTTCTATGCAGAATACCCCATGATATATTCATACCAAGTTTGGTTATAATTGGTCGGGTAATGTCAAAATTTTCACACAAATATCCCGAATTAAACCATGATATACATCAGATAATTCTCAATTGACTTGATAACTTTGCTCGGTAAATACAAAAAAGACAGCGAATATCTGAATAAATCATAAGTAAACTGATATTCAATAAAATATCCCAAACCTGAAAGAACTAATCCGTACAACCAGACACGCAACAAGACTTAATAGATCGACATTATTAGGGACGAGAAAGGTCTAAGATTTATGATAACCACGACCTGGGTGAGATAGTCAGTATAACTTGGAGGGGATTAATTGGTGTTCAACTCCCAAGCAGCATGATGAAATGAAAAAAAAATGATTGCACAGGACATTGGATAGGGGCCCGTGTAGAATCGGACAATTTAACCCCCTGTGGCGGAGCGCAAAGGTTCTTACTCTATCGAATACCACAGCAGGGTTCTTTAACGTGCGAGGAACGTGGCATCTTTCCCAACACGTGGCACCACTATGGTTTGCGGTCCTGTTTTCCAAACAATAATGGCCTGACGACCTCAGCATGTAGCATGCGAGCTGGAAGTACCCAATTCCACCAACTGGGGCACACAACCCAGATGCGCTGGGGACAGAGCGCCCTGTAGCCCCGGCTAGAGTTCTGAACGCTATTTCATCGCCTGTTACGACAAACCTAGCGCTGCTGCGGGCCTATTCCTTTGACAATCGGACCCGCACGGGCATTTGAAGGGGGAAAGTAGTTGATAATATTAAAAGGCTCATTAATTGCTTATTCCCAATGCATCTTTATCCACCGCTTTGAAAAACCTATTGCTTTAAATAATGATTGTATATACTAGATATGGGAACAAATCTATAATTTCTTTTTTTTCAGTGAGAGTTATGAATCTGAGTAGGAAATGGTTTAGATTCCCCTATTCTAAACTGCAGAGATAATATTTAGTTTTTTTTTATTGTTTATAGTTGTGTGTTGTTAACTGTGAATCTCTGTTGATCAGTTTGAGGTAGGTAGATTCCCGTCAACTGTAACCCTAGCTTCCAATGTATGCATGTAAAATTTAAACAATGTAAAGATGACTTCTACAAAATGTTTTAAGTCAGGGGTGGATTCAGGCGGGGGCTTGGCTGGCGTGCGCCCCCTAAAATTTGCAAAGCATGGGTTGTCAGGGGTAGATTTAGGCAGTCTAAAGTTGAAACTTCAATTTCTTGCTAATTCTACCACAAAAGATATCTACATTGCACACACTCTAGAAGAATATTTAAAAAAAATAACCTAAAAAAGTTTTCAGTGTGCGCCCTCTATCCTGGATTCGTCCCTGTAAGTTACAGAGATCCTTGTCTTCCTCTAACTCATATAAACTTTATATCTATGTGAATTGAAACTGCTAGATATTCAAAATCTCGTATTGATAGATCTGAGCTTTACTGTTTAAATTGTACAACTAATAAAGTTGAGGATGAGCGTCATTTCTTAATCGAATGCATGCTCCTTCTTTAATAATTTGCGGGATGAACTTTTTCAGTACATTTCTACCACTAGTCACAGTGCAACAATGAAAACTTAGATGAATATTCAAACTTGTCTTTTATATAGAAAATCGGTAAATTTATTAGTAGCTCTTTTGACCTAGGAAACCGTTATTGTTTAATATCAATGCTTTTGTTATGGCTCTGATACTGACTGAGACATGGTAATATAATGATACATGAATACTACTGTGTAATGTGTTATTGTTTACTTATATACAGCAATCGTTGCACTTGGTTATACTGAAACACTGACCGCAAACAATAGGGGTGCTTAGTGTTGTGAAAAATGTTCCTTGCACATTAATTAATCGACAGGAGAAGAAGCATCCGCTTCGCTACAGGAGGCTAATTGTTTGCCCGACCCTACTCACTTCTCGAAATGCCCAGTGGCAAACGAAACGTACTCGTTGACCCCATTTTCCTTGTGTCCCATCCTATTTTTTTCATTTCATCATTTCATTTTCATTTTTTTTTGTTCATTTCGCATCGCCCGGATAAAGCTGAAACACAAATCAGATTAAAATCTAATGTACGGAACCGGTTCGCACGTCTTCCGACATTCACTTCAACTTTTATTTTCAAAAATACTGATTACCGGTTGGTAGGCGTGAAATAGGGACCAGAATAAGATAATGCCACATAATCGGCAAGTTTGATCAAATTTTATAGCTGATAAGCTGTGTGAAGAAGAAATGTATGTTTCATTGTTATCATTTACTCTTTTACTTTAACGATTTGATTCATGCCACATCGTTGGTTTCAATTCTGTTAAATGCATTTGCCGTTGATTCTCTGCCGTCGGTGAGCATATCACTCAGGAAAACTGCAAATTTTAAGTTATTAGCAACGCTAAAAGCTGATTATACATCTGAAATTTCAAATTGAATTTTAACTTGGCCTTGTGGTAAGAACTGATTTAACTGAGAAAATTCAGAATATTGGACCCTCTCGCTAGGGCTTACCCCACTATGAATTGTTGTCGTTAGTTTTTCTTTCTAGTTCCATAACATAAAAGCACGCATTTTATGTTTATCTTTCATGTTGTCATTGGATATTTTCATTTTTATGTTTATAGTCAAAATGTGAGGTTTTTATCATTGGACGCTATTTTAACTTGGGCTTGTGGTAAGAACTGATTTAACTCAGAAAATTCAGAATATTGGACCCTCTTACTAGGGCTTACCCCACTATGAATTGTTTTCGTTAAAGTTTCTTTCTAGTTCCATAACATAAAACCACACATTTTATGTTTATCTTTCATGTTTTCATTGGATATTTTCATTTTTTGTTTATAGTCAAAATGTGAGGTTTTATCATTGGACGCTATTTTGCGGGAGTAAAGTGCGACGAATTGACCAGCGGGATATTTTTGTCTAGATATAATGTAATATCAAATAAAAATATTTAAGAATGATTGAAGTACAAAGCAGAAATTCCATTAAAAACATCAAAATTTGCTTTTAAATCAGCACATGCAAGATTCCATAAACAGCAGAATCGATAAGTCCCGAGAAGCACATTTCCGAATAGTGATCAGCAAATATTTAGGATTTTTAATGGCGCAATGAAATTTATTCACACATCATTTTGTCAAAGATAAAATATATTTGAAAATCATGTAGTGAGTATGAAAGTAGTATAATAAAATCAAAAAATGAAGGTTTTCATAATTTTTTGTGATCATTGCCTTTGGAATGAAAAAAAAACTTTTAACATTTAAATGATAAAAATTCATTCCTCTAATGAATCCGAAAATGCAGTCAACCCTAAAATAACAAGATGTCCGCTTCTAGGCCAGATCACTTTGTGTTTCAATTCGGAAATATTATCTTCTAAACAAGGTTTGTTGGGATAAATTTGACTTCTTTTTCTTGTAAGCAATGAAATTTATTCACACATCATTTTGTCAAAGATAAAATATATTTGAAAATCATGTAGTGAGTATGAAAGTAGTATAATAAAATCAAAAAAATGAATGTTTTCATAATTTTTTGTGATCATTGCCTTTGGATTAAAAAAAACACTTTTAACCTTTAAATGATAAAAATTCGTTCCACCATATGAATCTGAAAATGCAGTCAACCCTGACATAACAAGATGTCCGCTTCTAGGCCAGATCACTTTGTGGTTTAATTTGGGAATATTATCTTCTAATCAGGGTTTGTTGGGATAAATTTGACTTCTTTTTCTTGTAATTATATAGTTTTGTTGAAAAAATTTTCTTAAAATGTCTGAATGTAAAGTTGATTTTTACACCTTGAAATTAAGGTCCAATGATAAAACCTCGCATTTTGACTATAAACAAAAAATGAAAATATCCGATGAAAACATGAAAGATAAACATAAAATGCGTGGTTTTATGATATAGAACTAAGTTTCTTTCCAACCCCATCTTTTTTAATTTGGATTATGATATGTCAGGTTTTGGTCAGAAGGAGGTTAGAGTTTCAGCAACACTGTGTATTACTCCTCTGCAAACACTTATGTTCCATTTCAAATGCCGTCAATGTGTAGTTTTTGCCAGCAAGTAATTCTCACCAACATGCAACAGGGAACGAGATCTGGTACTTACTTAATCGACAATGACGACTTGAATTATGTAAAAAAATTATGTGAATATTGAAATAAAACCTTTAGTTTCCCATTCTATCTTCATGTTCTTACCACTATTTTCTTTCTACCAAAACAAACAAAAAAGAAGTATTGTAAACAAGTTGCCTACCCCAGATTATTACCAAAATTAAAATAATATAAAATAAAATTAATTATATTCACATTAACTTATCACAACTTCTTTGCTTTTAAAGATAATTGAATGAAATCTTAAGCATAGCTTGTCCAAGATAGGAAAGGCATTCATTAACTTCTTGAAATAGGCTGACAGATATGTATAAAATCTTTAATGTGGATTTGTTTACATCATACAGTACTGCTTGCAGTCTGATAAATACCTGGCACACTTCATGAATGTAAGGAAAAAAGCCACAGTTTTTACATACTGTGAAAGTACTTTAATTCGTGGATACCAATTTTCATGGATAAGGGAAGAAACACAAGTTCATGGATGCTTGAATTTGTGGTTTTGAAGTTTTCAGTATACACATCAATGGAAATCTCTTTTTTGCTGGGAGCCAAATTTCGTGGTTTGGCCTACCCATGAAAACCACAAAAATTGGTACCCCACAAACACTTGTGCATTCACACTACATGTGTTTGGAGTTTTTATTGAAAATACCATCTTTAACTGGTAAAAAGTTTTATTTATCATTGATTTGACACAATGAAATCAAATTATCTTATATTATATTTGCATATTGGTGTCTGAAAAGTTGAAAAATGAAAATTAAATAAAAAAAAACACAATTATAGGATGAAATATGAAAACAAAACAGTTTTGTTTTCAATTGACTTGGAAGTCATATACTTTCTTAATTTTACTTATTACATATATTTAAAATGAGGAGGCCACAACGACCAGAATAAAGATGACAATACCCAGGGCCCGGTCTGCATTGTGAAATTTGTTTGTTTTACATATATATATGCAACTAATGAATTGTCATTACACACTGGAATGAAAATAGTTATGAGAAAATGAGGCTACAATTTAAATGTAACATCATACCTACTAAGTTGGAGGGTTTTTGTGATAATTCTGATTTCAAGCACTTGCATTAAACTTATTAAATATTTTTCCTGTGACTTTTTTTCCTAGTAAATATTTTTCCTGAGGCTTTTTGTTCTTTTCTAACCAAAATTGTGACTTCTTTCTGTTTACCCACTGCATACTTGGCAACCAATGCAAGGTATTTATTGCTTATTGGTTCTTAATTAACAGGAGCCTCATCCCCTAGCATCACCTGTAGCCAATATACAATCATGGGACAAAAAGTCACAATTTTGGAAAGACAAAAAATCACAAATCATCATTTGAGCACCTATAGGACAGAAAAGACTGGACAAAAAGTCACAAAATTAAAAAACAAGTCATAACATGGGATAGATGATACCTACAGAAGCCAAGATACAGAGAGATAGTTCAAGTTTTTAAGAAAAAAAATTAAAAGAAAGGGAAACAGGTCTGTCTCTACACTGTTATGATGATTTATTGTAAGAAGTCTTAATTCTATTATTAGAAAATGTTAACTTTAATCAAAACTGATAATCAGCCATTCTACCCAGTATGTGTATTGGACAATTGTTCTTTTTTATCTTCGCTTGTAAAATTTTCCACATGTTTTCATCAAAGCCATACAACATAGGAGTGACACATTCACTGGTTAGACAGAGACATACAAATAACAGTGTTTCATTTTTATTTCTAAATGTAAAAAAATATCATTGCATTGAAAAAAAAAATTCGAACAAATATAAGCAGAATAATTTTTTACAGGATTTTCCCCATGAAAATGTATTAATTTCATTATTTATCTAGTTTTCAATCTTTTTATTTGCAGTCATAAAAAAAAAAAAAATGATATTTGTAATGAAAAAGTTGTTAGTGAAAAAAAAACAAACTTATAGATCCATTTTTAGCAATTTTTAAGCGGTTATAAAAGTCAAGGAAATTCTTAACAGAAATATTTATATTAAACTAGAAGATCTGTTTATTTTTAAGTTTATAGTGAATAGCCCATGGCTTCTGATGTAATTGCGTAATTCCTATGTTGTATTATACAGTGTATGAACATAACGTAATAATTTTAACAGTTTCACTTCCTAATAATCCTGTATGTTAACCACTAATTGGGTTTTTAAGTGAATTACACAATGTATGGTTAAATTACATACTTAAGAAGACTACAAGTACACATTTATTTGTGAAATTAACTATTTTGAGGAAGTTTATACTTCATGAACTTTGAAATAGTTTATGAACATGCTAAAACAGCTGTCCTAACCATCACTTGGTAAAAATATAATTATAAAAAATAGTAAATTATGTTGTGTTCTGCAATGCCTTTATTGAAAAAATATTATATATAGGTACAGCAAAACAGATGCCCCTATCTACTCAAGTATAAATTATAAAAGATGAATTAAGGTTCAAATGAGACAAAACATACAGAGGCCAGAAACTCCTAACTTGAACAGGCACAAAAAATGTGGTGGGGTTAAAGTACTTTGGCATGATCACAACCCTCCCCCTTCAACATCTGGCCACTAGAAAAATATTACACAATTGAACACACCTAAAAGTCAGTTATAAAGATTCCTTTGTTACAATGGTAATAAAGAAACTGAATATAAATTACCCAATTGTACAAACTTAGGACCACTAGCAATTAACTGGAATGCCTGCTCTGACCAGTTTAAACCTACAAAAAGTTATGTTCCCATTTTATGTAAAATCAATCCCGATGCTTCCCATGCAGGTTGAGAATCATGTACATCATAAGTCATTCAATAAAGACACAACCCATGTCATGCCAAAAACTGTTTTTTAAATGTATTGTTTTAATTTCTATGTAAAGACCCTATGAGCCAGTCAATGTTAATACCAAAAAATGCTATCCTTAACAATCACATCTATCCCACATGAATAAGCGTATTTGACGGTTTAGTTAGTCTACAAGATATGTATCTTTTAAAAGTATAAATATTGAAGTCGTTGTTTTTCAGAACCAAACACCTTCCAAATATCTAATGGTGTTATTTAATTTTTCTACCAAATGTTGTTAGGAGGGGTCTAGCTATAAATTGTGAGACATAAAGAAGTTCACAATAAGTGGTGCACAATTGGTTCCTATGGGAATTCCAATAACTTGTCCATAAATAATTTTCCCAAAACGTATGAAAATATTGTCTAACACTAATTCAAGTGCTGTAAGCATGTCAAAAGAAGTCCATTTAACATAATTTTTATATTTTTTGTTACTAAAAATTATCTAAAAGAATTCGAACAGATATATTCACAACCCGAGGGAGTTTTTAACATTCCAAAAATAGTTACATGTATTTCCATTTATTTAATATTTGCAAGCTTTGTTACAAAAAATTATAGTAAAAATTTTTATGGTATTGAGCACACTAGTAAGTAAAATAGAAAGTCTAGTTGTAGAGCAATGTCTTGAAGTAGAAATTAATCTATCTTAATAAGGTGATTTGTGTAGTTTGGGAGCCAGTACATACATTTGTAGTAGGTACTTCCATGCTACTAGGCTCAGCTTGTAAAGAAGTAGTGATGAGTTTGTATTTTTTTCCCCAATTTCTCTTTTTGAAAAATTTAGTCAGTTGGAATGTTGGTGAATTCGTAATTTCATTTTGAAGAATTTCAATGAAAGTTATGACGAATAACAATAATATTATTTGCAGCTTTACCTGCAGGAACAAAAACAAGATCCTGATTGAGTTCTTTCAATTTGTGTTTTATTCAGGAAATATGGTTTTGATGTTTGTTTATTAGGAGTAAAGTATTCCTCAAAATGTTTTAATTCGATGTCAACTATTTTCATAACTGTTTTGAAGAAAGAATCTAATGCTTTCTTGTCTACTTTCTTACATTTTATCTATTTTATCCAGTACAAATGGAGTGAGTCCTAGATGATGTCACTACATTTATTCCAATTGATAGTGGCTGGAGGATGATACTTTAATAGGTCCTTTTTGAAGAAATGTTTTCAACTCTCAGTCTTTAATGATATTCAGATTACCTGTAATAACATGGGAATTTTGACCATAAAAATCTGTTTTCCAAATCCTTTAGAACATTAAGTGTAAGTGCTTGTAAGAATCAGACAAAATGGGAAAAAAATCAGAAACATGCATGTCAAAACCCCACCTATCTGATGATAAAATATCACTCAAGGATGCTTTCAATATTTAGAAAAATGAGGTTTTTGACAGAGTTTTCTGCCCTTGAAATGTTCATTTTCAGTACATTTCAATGAAATTGGAAATCAATGGCCCAACATGATATGGAAAATCTTGTCTGTTTTCCTTGCTTCTGATGGTGCAAACCGTCAAGTTACACTATCAAAATGATGTTTTTTTTTCATGCCATGTTTCACCTACTGCCTGATTCTTACAGGGACAGACACTTAATAAAGTTTTCTTTTTGCCAAAGGGAAAGTGGAACATGATAAGCAGCTCACCCACACCCACTTTGTACTTGCCCAGGGTGACGGGAAAGTTGAACCCTAGAACAAGGAATTATTTTGTTTTTTGATGCAAATGCAATTCAAATTTTATGGGGGTTACAAATGTAGGATCAAATTTAAATATAAACGGCAGGATCGAGACTTTCAACAAACAACAAGACAGGACAGTCCATGAAAAAAAAATAAAAAGGAAGGATCTATATTTTCTCAGAATGAAAAGGCAGGATTGAAAATTCGATCCTACATGTAGCACCCCCCCTTAAAATTCAAACAGTTGCTCCCTTATACATTTGTACTAGTAGTACTGAAACAAAATAGCCCCATGCAGGTTCGGATGTTAGAAGAATAGGTCTACAGCAGCGTTAAGCTTGTCGTAGAAGGCGACTAAATAGTGCTCAGAACCCTAGCCAGGGGCTAGGGCGCTCTGCCCACAGAGCAACTGGGATGTGTGCCCCAGGTGGTGGAATGGGGTACCCCTGGCGTGTTACATGTTGGGGTTGTCAGGCTATAATACGGAAAACCTGACCGCAAACCATAGTGGTGCACCATGTTGGGAAAGATGCCACGTTCCTCGCACATTAAAGAACCCTACTGTGGTACTCTTTCGGAGTAGGAACCGTAGGGCTCCGCCACAGGAGGCTAAATTGCCTGACCCTACCCACCTCTCCCTATTTTCAGTGGCAATCAAAATTTTTTGACTTTGTGTCCTTGTGTCCCATCCCTTTTTCATTTCATCATCATTTCATGTTCATTTTATCATCACTTTCATGTTCATCGTCTGAATATAGCTGAAATATAAACCCCAACAAACAAACAAAAACAAAATAATGGGAGAGTTCATGAAGTTGCTTAACTTAGGTCATTGTAGAGTAATCATGTAACTATGTTGTGTAATGAATTACAATGTAGTTATGTGTTAAAAGTACAAAAGCTTTGAGTCTAAATCATTCATTACTTGTACTATTATGTGTAAACAAATTACATGTAAATGGGAAAATTCCTGTACATGGGATGCATAACATGTACACGTATGTTTTACATGTATAGAAGTTGTCGTAGTGTAATGTAATGTATGAATAGATTTGATTGAAGATAAAAAAAAAAACCGTCATTGTAATATTTAACAAGTTTACTTAACAACATGTGTTGAGACTATAACCTGAGGGAAGCTCAATATTTGTTTTGAACATGTCCTTATGATGGTTAGTTTTGCTTAAGAAAATTGTGGCTTCTTTAGAGTACAAGGTAGGATTTTTTGGGTCTATTTTTGTATTCCCTGCTTCATGGCAGGTACTAGTATTTAGTTGTCGTGGGGAGCCAGCATGCTCACAAGTTTTTTGCATGCATCTCCTCACCTTTGAATTTGGGGGTACAGAGTGTCTTTAAGGATTAATTTGTCTTTTTTTAATTGTGGGGATATTTTTATGTGAAAGTACAATGTAGAATGGACTTCAGTAATAAGTTTTGTTATTTTGTTTTACACGTGTTAGTCCATGCTTTACATTTGTATATGATCCACATAATAATGATGGAAGTTGAATAGAAAACTTACATGATTGGACATGTACATTGTTGATGAAAAGTAGGCAATCAAATTAATTGACATATTCAAACTAATGTTTAACGTTCACTTTTGATGAAAACAATTATTCTCTATTATTTGTTTGTTTTATCATCTTCCTGAACAGCTTGATAATTTTCGACACCACATCATGGGACGATGTGATATGCAAATTTTGCTATTATGTTTGGTTGTTTTGTGATTGTGGTGCATAGCTGATAAAATCGGATTGGTCAAAAGTGAAATTGTGACGTTTATTATGTTGTTCTTCCATGGTGACTTCATTGGGAATGTCAAGTAGCCAAATATTTTAGAGAAATCACAAAGAGTAATGTTAAAAAACTTTTACAACTCATGAAATTTGAATATTACAAAATATAAACTTGCATTATTTAATTTCAGCATCATGATATACTGGCCAAGGTTTGTTTGACATGATGTTGAAATTAGATAATTGGAGTTGATATTTTGCCATATTCAAGTTTCACTCAGTATTAACCTATAATTATTCTCTAATATTGACATATTTGACATTGAATGGAACAGAAAACCAGTAATTCATAGATTTATCTGAAAATTAAATGTTATTATTGTATGTACATGAATACTTTGACTCGTAAAATTGTACGTACATGAATATTTTGATTTATGAAATTGTACATACATGATTTTTTTTTTATGTGAAAAATGTATTGCAGTACATATGGGCACACTGATGAGCATCAGTTTGTACATTTATTTTACAGTTTTCTCTGTAACTACTTATTAAAGCCATTTGATGTTTTTCGCCAGAATATAGCTGAAATATTGCTGCTTGGGTGTTAAAACCCAACAAACAAACATTTGATGTTTTGACAGAAACTTTATAAGGCATGTCATATCAAGGTTTTGGTTTCACACAGAAGGGACATTAACTTTCTGTCTGATGTTTATATATTGACCATATAGTTACTGAGGTAGGGAGTGGGGGTATTCTTAGTGGACTTTGCAATTTTCTTTTTCAGATTTCCTTTTCTTTTTATACCCCACCACATGAAATGCTTTTTTGTATGGGGAATTTACATGTATTGTGAAAGAACTTTAATTTGTGAATACCAGTTTTCGTGGTTTAGGGAAGAAACACAAGTTCATGGATTCTTATATTCATGGTTTGGAGGTTTTAAGTATACTCATCAATGGAGATCTTCTCATCGGGAACCAATTTTCATGGTTTGGCCTACCCTCTAAAACCACGAAAATTGGTACCCCACAAACAATAGTACTTTCAAAGGATATTCTTTTGTATGGGGTAAGACATGCAGTTTTTTTTTTATCTGTGTGTCTGTCTGTCACATGTATGTTGCATGTACATATGTACACAAGAAGCATTACCATTACAGTGGTCAAAATAAAGAGGAGCTCAGGTAGCAGAAAGTTCAGGAATTCTCAGACTGCCATATTTTAGTCCTCTAACTCTTAACTATCTAATATAAATTAAGATTTAGAGAAAGCTACATGTACATGTAGAAGTTGTGACTCTACAAAAATCTACAGATTAGATACATGTAAATTAATTTTACTTTTTATAATACTTTTTCAGGTTACCATGACAACATGAAGAGAAAACATTTGGTATCTGGAGTTGTATTTATTTTCCTGTCATGGAATGCTCTTATGTATTACTTCCTGGTGTCCAAGAACCCTGTCAAGGTATGTTAAATATTTTTTTTCTGAAAAAAAAATGCACCCTGTGTCACCATTCAGCTATAATAACTTAGTGAATAGTATCCTTCAGTGAGAAGTATGAAAGAAAATCGGGAAAGTCATTGATAGGGAACAGTATCCTTCAATGAGAAGTATGAAAGAAAATCGGGAAAGTCATTGATATGTAGTGGTAACTATGTGAACAAAAATACTGAAAAGTTTAGCTGCTCTTGTTTCATAAAACTACCTCAAATTGAGCTATTAAAATCCTTTCTCAACTCAAAATCGGAGGAATCAAATTACTTGAAATTGAATATTTTAGGAAAAGCTCACATACTTGAGGAAATTATTTGTAGTTGTTTTTATACAATGCTGAATGATGCTGCAAATGTTGATGGCTTTTATTAGTTATTTTTGTGTTTCTGTGAATTGGTTTTAGTTATTCCTAGGTAGAAGTATATGTAAACCCAACAACTTCTTGAAATATTCATACATTTATAACCAGTCATTTAGGTGTTTTGTAGTTAAGAATTGGAAAATGGTAAAAGTGTTTCCATTTCATCTTTAGTTCACATTTTATTGTTAAGAACCATGTTTTAATACTGATTATAAATTAATTAGGTAAAAAATGAATATGTTAATTGGTAAAGGATTAAGGATTGTTTAAAGTGTAAACAGACACTTAGTTTTAACAAGAACGCCAAAAATATATTAGAGAATGTTATGTAATAATAATTTGGATAAAACAGGGTGAAAAAAAGCTCGTTCTTGAGGGAGTTGCAAGGACAGTCTTGGTTAGGACAGATATGCTTTAGACCACTTTTGGACTGTTGATAATTTAGTTTTATGTTCGGCCCCGTGCAGGTCCGGGTGTTAAAAGAATAGGCCTGCAGCGCTAGCTTGTCGTAAAAGGCGACTAAATAGTGCTCAGAACCTTAGCTGGGGGCTAGGGCGCTTTGCCCACAGAGAAACTGGGATGTGTGCCCCAGGTGATTGAATGGGGTACCCCTGGCGTGTTACATGCTGGGGTTGTCAGGCTATAATACGAAAAACCTGACCGCAAACCATAGTGCTGCACCGTGTTGGGAAAGATGCCATGTTCCTCGCATGTTAAAGAACCCTACTGTGGTATTGTCCCGGAGTAGGAACCATAGGGCTCCGCCACAGGAGGCTAAATTGCCCGACCTTACCCACCTCTCCCTATTTCCGGTGGCAATCAAAATTTGTCGACCCCATTGTCCTTGTGTCCCATTCCTCTTTCATTTCATCATCATTTCATGTTCATTTTATCATCAATTTCATGTTCATCGTCTGAATATAGCTGAAATATTGCTGCTCGGACGTTAAACTCCAACAAACAAACAAACAAACAAGTTTTATGTTCGGACACAATGAAGTTTAAATTATATATATTGAACACATATTTTTGGATGAAGGTTTACTATATTAATTGAATCTTATTGAATAACTATATGCGACATTTATGGATACGAATAAATAATATACTGAGAACTTTGCCTTTATGTGCCAATCCTTTAATGAACAAAAATAGTGATCTCGCTACCTTTGAGTTAGATTCCCCACACAGCTCATTCCGATAGCCAGACATGAGGTACCACACCAATTGTCTTAGTCATACAAATATGAACTAACAAAACCTTAATCCTTACCATTGCATTTTCCATATGTTACATTACCATACATATTTAATTACAGAATATACAGATATATGTAAATAGAATGTACATGTATATTAAATTTATTATGCCTATAGATTTTTCATTACTAGGTAAATACCATAAAATATTGTTACTGATGTGCAGAGGCGTAACACTGCAATTTGTATTTTATAGGGCAAGTCAGAGGGCTTGCTAAAAGTGTGTGTGCATGCTTTACATTGACTTTTTGTAAGCTGGCCAGGGTTGGAATTCACCCCACTTTTGTTGCATTTTTTTCCTTCTCATTGTGCATTATTTGGGCAATTATATACCTTAAATGTTCCTTAAAAATTTAAACATGTAGAAAAATGTGTGCAACCAGGCACCCTCTTTTTTCAAATTCTCTAAATCTGGACCCTGCTTAGACAGTTGATCTCTTTATCCTCTTTATATACAGTTTTGGGAGTTAAAAACATGACTTGATGATCAGTGTTTATCTCAGTCAGACTGTCTGTCTGTATGCCTGATTAGAAGCCACTCCAAAACTATTCAGTTGATTTGAATGTAACTATACAAAGATGTCTTTAAGGTACAAGCTTTTAAAGGAAGATAATCTGGTAATGCAAAAACTTTGTTACTTTTCAGGGATATATGTGTAGTTTGCCTTTAATTACCTCAGAGATATGACTGTTTCTCATGGTGAAAGTTTCCCAATTTGTCCAAAAATGGTCCAAAAATAATCCATTTAACCTATTTGAAGGTTTTGTATAGTCAATCCAAATTACCAATTTAAAAAAAAATGACACATACACCCCCCTTCTTTTCCAAAAAAAAAGTATGGCTGTCTGTTCTCTGTATTTCTACTTTAATCATACTTTTATTTACATTTTTGCAGACAACTGTCAATTCATTTGTCAGTGACAAGTTAAAATGGCTACAGAATGATATAGAGAAACAGCTTAGAGACAATGAACAGCTTCTGGAGGAACTAAGGAAGATTAAGAATGAAAAAGGTCTGTACATGTATGAAATATTTTATGATTAACAATTTTTCTCAAGCCTTTGTCTGTTTGACATTGTCACGTTACGATACAAGTTGAGTGAAATAAAAACTTACTGAATATTCTGAAAAGTCCTTACAAATATCTGTCTCCTATTTTCCTTGGTACTTGAGTGTAAGTGTTTGCAAGAATCAGGCAAAATGGGAAAAATCAGAAACATGCTTGCATGTCAAAACCCCATGGATCTGACAATGTAATATCATTCCAGGATACTTTCTTTATTTGAAAAGACCATTATTTGATCTCAGCATCACTGGCTTTGCTCATAAATTTTTCAATAGAATGTAAGAAAAATGAGATTTTTGACAGAGTTGTCTGCTCATGAAATGTTCATTTTGATTGCTTTTCAGTGAAATTGAAACTCATTTATCAAGCATGATATGGAAAATCTTGTCTGTTTTTCTTGATTCTGATGGTACAAATGATGGATTTTTTATTTCCATGTTTCACCGACTGCCTGATACTTACAGGGACTGACAATTAATAGTTCCATGTTTTATTATAGATATATTACAAAATAAGCATTTCCCTCAGGTCCTTTCTCAATTGTGAATGTCTTCTTGAAATAAAATAAGTTTTATGAATCTTAGCTTTGATTATCAATGACACATAAGCTTGCTTTTTACCTGTGTCACCAACTGTGAAAGCAGGTCTGGAGGCCATTTTACTCCATCCTTCTGTCATGCTCAAGTTTGGGGTACCTAAAGTTATTTCTTTATTTTTAGCATGTTAAATGGAGCCATTCCTTGTCAATTTTTGTTGTGGTTGGTACCTACTTTGTTTAATCTATAACAGGGATAAAAATTAGCATTCGCCCAGTAGCACATGGCTACTAGATTTTGGGACGGGCTACAAAACTTTTGGGTAAAATTTAGTGAAACATAAAGAATATATTAAACCTTATATGGTCTGGGCTACCAGCTTGTATTTCCTAATTATTACCCCTGTATAAAGAACCTGAACTATTCTAAGTTTAAAAACTGCTTATATGGTCTGGGCTACCAGCTTGTATTTCCTAATTATTACCCCTGTACAAAGAGTATTGAACCAGAACTATTCTAAGTTTGAACACTGCTTATATGGTCTGGGCTACCAGCTTGTATGTCCTAATTATTACCCCTGTATAAAGAACCGGAACTATTCTAAGTTTGAACACTGCTTATATGGTCTGGGCTACCGGCTTGTATTTCCTAATTATTACCCCTGTATAAAGAGTATTGAACCAGAACTATTCTAAGTTTTAACACTGCTTATATGGTCTGGGCTACCAGCTTGTATGACCTAATTATTATCCCTGTATAAAGAACCGGAATTATTCTAAGTTTGAACACTGCTTATATGGTCTGGGCTACCAGCTTGTATGTCCTAATTATTACCCCTGTATAAAGAACCAGAACTATTCTAAGTTTGCACACTGCTTATATGGTCTGGGCTACCAGCTTGTATGTCCTAATTATTACCCCTGTATAAAGAGTATTGAACCAGAACTATTCTAAGTTTGAACACTGCTTATATGGTCTGGGCTACCAGCTTGTATGTCCTAATTATTACCCCTGTATAAAGAATCGGAACTATTCTAAGTTTGAACACTGCTTATATGGTCTGGGCTACCAGCTTGTATTTCCTAATTATTACCCCTGTATAAAGAACCGGAACTATTCTAAGTTTGAACACTGCTTATATGGTGTGGGCTACCAGCTTGTATTTCCTAATTATTACCCCTGTATAAAGAGTATTAAACCAGAACTATTCTAAGTTTGAACACTGCTTATATGGTCTGGGCTACCAGCTTGTATTTCTAATTATTACCCCTGTATAAAGAGTATTGAACCAGATCTATTATAAGTTTGCACACTGCTTATATGGTCTGGGCTACCAGCTTGTATGTCCTAATTATTACCCCTGTATAAAGAGTATTGAACCGGAACATCTAAGTTTGCACACTGCTTATATGGTCTGGGGTACCAGCTTGTATTTCCTAATTATTACCCCTGTATAAAGAACCGGAACTATTCTAAGTTTGAACACTGCTTATATGGTCTGGGTTACCAGCTTGTATTTCCTAATTATTACCCCTGTATAAAGAGTATTAAACCAGAACTATTCTAAGTTTGCACACTGCTTATATGGTCTGGGCTACCAGCTTGTATGTCCTAATTATTACCCCTGTATAAAGAACCAGAACTATTCTAAGTTTGAACACTGCTTATATGGTCTGGGCTACCAGCTTGTATTTCCTAATTATTACCCCTGTATAACTCAAAGAGTATTGAACCGGGACTATTCTAAGTTTGCATACTGCTCATATGAATATACATATGTGCACCTCATATTAAAGGGAAATTTGACAAATGCTTTCATACCTATTTTGCAAGTCAAACTATTTTTGTCACTTTATGTTGTCATGGGTACATACATTTACATATTGTTATCTGTAAAATAATAACATATATAGCAGGGTTTTATAGTTCCCCTTTTTTTTTGTAATTTTTCAACAGTTAAAAATGATAAAAACAAAAAGCCATTGAAGACACATGGTGTTGTACAGACAGATCCATCGACCCATACTCTACCTGTCTTAATGTTTGCCTGTGATAGAACCACAGTCAGTAGGAGTCTTGATTCAATACTCAAGTAAGTATAAGTACAGTCAGTTGGAGTCAGAACTCAATACTCAAACAAGTACTGGTAGAGTCAGTAGGAGTCGGGACTCGATATTCAAGTGAGTATTAGTACAATTAGTAGGAGTCTTGACTCAATACTCAAGTTAGTATTAGTAGTCAGTTGGAATCAGAACTCAGTACTCAAACAAGTATTGGAACTGTCAGCCAAAGTCTAGACTCAGTACTTAAGTAAGTATTGGAACAGTCAGTAGGAGTCTGAATTCAGTACTCAAACAAGTATTGGTACAGCAGTAGGAATCCTGACTCTATACTCAAGTAAATATTGGTACAGTCAGTAAGAGTCTGGACTCAATACTCTAGTAAGTTTTGGTACAGTCAATAGGAATCTGGACTCAATACTCAAGTAAGTATTGATGCAGTCAGTAAGAGCCTGGACTCAATACTTAAGGAAGTTCTGGTTAAGTCACTATCAGCAGAATAAGCTTGTACTCTTATATTCAATCAAAAAGAACAATTATGCAGAGTTATTGCCCTTTGAACTAATTTAGAGCAGAAATTTATATACATTTAGATTTTCATCAAATTACAATCAAAGAAATATATATTATATTTATTCTTTTATTAATCAAAATTTTTTTCAGAATACGTCCTTCTGGAGACAGATTTCCTATCATAGTAAGCCAGGATTGTGGACATAAACCTACAGCTGATGTCATTAATCAGTACGTCAAGAAAGGACTAGTTACTCATATCAAGGTGTGTCATCTAATGTTCTGTAAAAGTTTTACCCCCATCTGTAATAGTTATATCCCCAAGAGGTGTTGATCTTTACAGACTGTCCTTAGTTTCTGTGAATTTCCACTGCAAATGTTAAACAGGTTGTGTGTCTCTACATAGTACATATGCTTAAAAACTCAAAATTCAGGATTTTACAAATTACACTTTGGCTGGTTTTTTTTTTTTGACAGGTGTAGGTGAAATTTTCAGAAAGGTATACAAAAAATATTGACGTTTCTAATTTTGGCAAATGCTATTTGGTGCACTAAACCAAGAGTAATTTTTTTGGGGGGGGGAATTTATTTTAGCATTTTTAGACAGATTGCTAAAATAAACAAAAATTAGGACCCTGTTTAAATAACTCTCTTTATGGTTTTTTATATACTACATCCAAAATGACCATTATTATAGAGTAGCATGAACAGCTCTTTGTCCACCCTCGTGATTTAAATTATCTGCATGTATGCCAGTCTGACACAGGATTATGGTATGATTAAAGAACCCTACAACTAAATCTTTTTGAAGGCCAACCCGTTGTTTTGGACCATAAATTATTAGTCTGGTTTTTTTATGGTAAATATTGCATTTACAATACAGGCAGGAGTTATGGTACTTTTTTCGATTTGAAGATTTGGAATATCAGGGTTTTTGCTGTTCATGGAGAATAAATTGCACAAAACATTGGTTTTATTGCACAACTTAGTGGTGGTGTTACCTGTTAAGTCGTGCAATATACTATTGTTTCTTCAAATTTCGACTGCAAATGTGCACTTTCTTTGATAACAAAATCATTTTTTGTTGTATGTAGAAATTGATATCTAAAGTGAAGCAAAATGTGTATATTGGACTGGTTCAAGAGTAATTTTAAAAAAGGATTACACATTTTTTATCCAAAGTTTCCATTGTACAATGATTTAGTTTGATTCGTTAGTAGGTTCCCTTTGAGTGGACCAGGATATTATGTATAATCTGGTTAGAATCTCTCTGGTATCATTGACGCCAATTGGTGTAAAATTGAAATTCCAAACAAAATGAATTTATGCCACAAGAATGGTTATTTTGTATAACCTGTTCAATAATTAGAAGCATTCCTTCAATAAATACCCATGCTATAAAATATATAATAGGATAACATGCAGACATCTGTGACGGTTTGGAATTTTTATCTTTGCATTGCTATTTTATGTTTTGTTTGAAGCAGTTAAATAAGATAAAATTGATGTACAAGATATATTAATGCTTACTTTTATTCATATTGAAATTTTAAAGTAACATATGTATGCATTGATAATTTAAATTGCCGAACATTAAAGAAAACAGCCTGTTTCCTTGTTAAAATTTATGACTTCACTATCTTTATCATCAATTTAAGTAATACTCCGGCTAAGAATCATGCAAAATCTGATACATGGTTGGAAAGCGTACATTTTTTTATTTTCGATATTTTTTTTAAAATGCTTAAGTAAACAGAAAATAACATGCAGATTTTCATATAACCTGTGTTCATAGAAGATATATAGAATGTACTGTAGAATTCAAAATTAAGGAAGATAACTGTAATCACCTCTGCATAATGATAGGGAGAGAATTTCAAACTTTTCTCCAAATTGTGCAGTCTTTCCTCACTAAAATGGAAAAAAAATTCCCCAAGCCCTGTTTCCCACTCTCTCACTTAACCATCCTATAATTGTACAAAATTACCAACTTATTAAACATTAGAAAACAGTATTTCTATAAAAATTTGACATTTTTGTCTATATCACACATCAATATATATACATAAAATGTACAAAATTATATACACAGGCAAATATTTTTCACGTGAAATTCATGTTAATCGAGCTTCATGTGAAATTCACATGAAATTAACATGATTTTCATGTGAAATTCACTAAACACAAATTTCATGTGAACATTTCGTGTGAATTTCACGTGAAGGCTCCATTTACCCAAATTTCATTTGGACTCTGTCACTTAGTTTATTTGCTCAATTCAGGTGGTGTCGTCTGAATATAGCTGAAATATTGCTGCTCGGACGTTAAACCCCAACAAACAAACATCAATTCAGGTGAAAATCATGTGAAAATCATGTGAAATAATTTTGCCTGTGTACTTAAGTATCAGTCTTTGTACCAATCATGCAGATTCTATACAATGTGATAAACCCTTGAAAAAGGCTACAAATTTTTATTTTTGTTATTAAGTTGCTTTATAGGTCTGCATGATGAAATGTATAATTATTCATTTCAACCTGTCTGCTCTTAGGAGATAATTCATATTGAAAATCTAGTGGTAACTACAGTAGTAAAATGTCATTTATAGAGTTATCTCCCTTAATTTTGAAGTTTACAGTACATTCTATATAATTAATATCTTCTATGAACAAGGGTTATATGAAAATCACCGAAGGCTAACCTGTAGAATTCAAAATTAAGAAAAGATTGCACAATAAGAAGAAAATTTTGAAATTCTCTCCCTATCATTATGCAGAGGTGTTTACAGTTATCTCCCTTACCATTGTTTTTACAATATTTTTCTGCAAACAATGCTTTACAGGTGGTGAATTTCTCTATATACCAATTGTTAAATTGACACAAAATTCAGATTTAATGAATTGTCCTCATAAATTATGATTAGAAGTATGGTTTGTCTTAAGGTAGCATAAACAGGTCTACATTATGTAATAGTTGGTAGAAGTTGAGAGCTTACAATTATATTTGAATTTCACTGTAATGAAACTATACAATGTGGTCTTAATTTTTTGGTCAAATTTTATTTCTGTGTTTATTGTTTTACAATTTTATTATTTTTTTTTCGAAGAGGAAACCCACTCATTTATTAAAGTAGTATTTTGTGGATGTTTTTATCACTTAAGTGTTTATGTATTTTCAGCATCCAAATCTTACCGATATAACTCTACCAAACCCTAAGAAGAAGTTCAAAGGTTACTACAAAATAGCTCGCCATTATAAATGGGCCCTCGACCAAATATTCCATAAATACAATCATACAGCTGTGATAATTGTTGAAGGTAAACAGTGATGGTTACATCCATTATGTGTCACATCATTACATAATTATGTGTACTTTTGGAGTAGATTACAGTTGCAACTTTTCAAGCTGCATGTATTTTTTTAAATAACGAAAATTAATTCAAACTCTGATACAATATTAAGAAAAAATCATGGCAGAATTTCTATATCATGTTTATATAATGAAAAGAATTACAAACCTGGTGTTAAGTCTACTCCTAAAGTACATGTTACCTAATTGAATGGCTGTCTCACATGAAAAGAAGGTGCCAGGATTTTTTTATTTTAGGTTAAATTGATTGAAATGCAAACTTCGAGATAGACCAAAGATTAAAAATAGAAGATGTTTAATTTTGTTTTCTGTAAGACAGTCATTCAATTTTCATTCTCACCCATAATATTTTTCACTTGGTTGCCAGAAGTTGGTCAATATCTTTTCCCGTTATTTTACAGCAACCAGACCTTAGTGATATTTATCTCCCCTGGCCACAGAAGAAGTTCAAAGGTTACTACAAAATTTCCCGCCATTATAAATGGGCAATCAACCAAATTTTCCATAGGTTCAATTATACAGCAGTTATATTAGTAGAAGGTAATCAGAAATAAAGTGATGAATATTTTGGATGGGGGTTTCTTTATTTTTTATCTTTTCATTTAATTTGGAGTTATATCCCTTTTATAAGTGTTGTCTTTTTTCAAGCAGGATAGATGGTTAACAGGATATTTTATTTATGACGGCAAAAAAATTTGTGGTCATATCATGGTATCATGTTGTTGTTGGCATCTGTAGACAGTTCATGTCTGGACAATAATTTGAATATAAGTGTATGTAGATCATTATGAAATTTTCCCACATTGTGTCATGTCACAGTAAGAAAGCTGAGATTAATTTTAGAGGATGTAACTTATATGTATGAGCTTCAGGAAGTAACATTACTGAATGGGATTTATATGAAGGTAACTTTAATGAAAATTTCAAGTAAGTGAAGATACTCAGGAGTGTTTGCCACAAGATGATGTCCTTTCTGTGGAAGTGTGAATAGAGATGCACTTAGTTTGTTGATTTTCTGTAACTTTCACTTATTTTTTGATTTTTGAAAGCTTTTGGAAATAACCATTGCCAACTTTTAATAACAACATTTTAACAAGCTTTTTTTCATATTTGTCTGTCGTTACATTGTAACTTATTTGTTGACTTTATCATATCATGTAGTGTGATATAATACTTATGTTATAATAAATAACTCCCAATAAGTCAATCATGAAGTTGAACCATTCTCTGTTTTGATTTATTTAATGTGACCCTAGATGATCTATCATCTAATATGGGCAATTTACACAAAGCATGTATTCTTTATCCCTGATTGGTAAATGCATTTCTGTTGTGTATTTCAGATGATCTGGATTTTTCACCAGACTTCTTTGAGTATTTTAGTGCGACATATCCCATCCTGAAGGCAGATCCTACACTCTGGTGTGTATCTGCATGGAATGACAATGGAAAACAGAACATGGTATCTGATGAACCAGGTAAGGAAAATGTCACCTTGACAATGATAAATAGAACATGGTCTCTAATGAACCAGGTAAGGAAAATGTCATTTTGAAAATAGAAAACAGAACATTGTTTGATGAACCAGGTTAGGAAAATGTCTCCTTGATAACAGTAAACAGAAGGAAAGGGTATACTATTCTTCACTTGTCCGTGTTTCTGTAGCAACTTTTTCTGGCACAATTTTCTCATCAACTGCTCGTCACAGCAGCTTGAAATTTAAACACATTATTCCTGTAGGTATGCCAGATGGTGGGATTAATTTTCGAAAAAATTCATAAGCAACTTCCTGTTCACCAGGGACTTTTTTATTTTCCTTGTTTCGTGATTGAAAGAGGAGTTATCACTAGTAAGCCATCGCTTACATATTTCTTGTTTTAACATCATAGCAAAAGTGTTAATATTTTGTAGTATTCAAATTCACAAGTTTTTAAAATTCTTTTTCCCTACTATTCCTCTGGAATATTTGGTGCTTGATATTCAGCATCTGCCATGGTGGAAATTTTATCATCATCTATGTATGATGTCACCAGTGGTTAGGGGGAAACATTGTAAGAGATGTCAAAACGTCACTTTTGACCAAAATGATTGCTCGATTGTGCAATCAAACAAAAACCAATCACAGACATGATATTTTAAAGCTTTTTAGCGGAATCTGCTATTTCTAATCCGAATTTTACCATTACGATTCTTTTTTTACTGAATATTTACTTCTGATTTTGCCAATTTCTGCTTTGTTTGTAGACATCGTAAAATCATGTCTGCAAGCAAAAGAGCAAATTTTTCATATCACTAGTTCATATCACGTCAACCTATGATATGACATCATAAAATATCTACCCATCCTAAGATGTAGATAAAATGACAAAATCATAGTGAAATGTGTTCATCTTTCTTATTTGGAGAAGAAATATCTTCTACAACTCAATGCATTCCTTCTTGAAAAAACACTTGTGCATTAATTCAGTATTTGAATTGTTCTGTTTACTTCCATTATTAACTTGAGATGCTGTTATCTTAGGTTATTTAGATTTAGCTGCTTTACAATTTTTTTCTTTTCTTTGACAGAATTGCTGTACCGCTCAGATTTTTTCCCTGGACTTGGCTGGATGATGGAAAAACATGTCTGGTTAGAGCTTGGACCAAAGTGGCCTGATTCGTAAGTACAAATTAAAATTCTAATTCACAAAAACATTTGTTTTGTTAAGCGCTAATACAGATGTGTTTATCTTTACAGATCGTCTGTATTTTCTCTGAACTTTGACTCTCTGCATATTAGGAATGTCTCTATAGTATTGATTTTAAGAAATCACAGGGTTTTAAAGATCATTTTCATAAAATACATCCAGAAATGTGGCTCTTTAAAGTAGCTCAATCAGGTCTGAGGATAGTTTACTATTACTATATAAATGTGCTTGCATTTTTGTTAATTTGATTATATTTGATATTCTTGCAGAAAAGAAAGTTTATTTTTGAAATTCCTGTAGATGATTATAAATTTTTGGACTTAAGCTTCTTTTCGGAGGTACAATTTTTCCAGGTTTTTGACCAAAATATACACTTTTACCAAAATAGTGATAATTGGTTGATGCCAAAAGAATTACATTAAAGAAGTGTGTAATGTACGAAGAAAATCGATGAAGTTCATGGGTATATGGCCTTTGTGCATTTCATGTTATGATTTTAAGTTTTACATGAAAGTGTAATATATGTTTTTTTCTTCTTATTCAGATTTTGGGATGATTGGATGAGGCATCCAGACCAAAGAAAGAACAGAGTCTGTATAAGGCCTGAAATTTGTAGGACTAGTACATTTGGGAAAAAGGGGGTTAGCAAGTAAGTATAATATAGAAGGGACTTGTACATTGAGAAAAAAAAAGGTTTTCAAGTAGGTGTAATATCAGTTACACCAATTGGTAAAAATGGGTTAGTTAATTTGAATTTGAAATCACATGAAAAGGTTGTTTGGGTTAAAGGGTTTAGAAGGAAAGTATGAAAGGAAAGGACTAGACAAATTTATGAAACTACATTTTACACTGATTTATGATATAATAATCTGAATTTTTTTATTGGTAAATCAAAGATTCATAGAAACTCATAGAAATAATGGTAAAATGTTTGAGAAAATATAGTGTATAATGAAAAGTGATTGAAATAAATCATACCTGTTACACTGTCAGAGAATTTTTTTTTCTGTCATGTTACAAAATCAATATATCAATGAACTAATAATGCTTAAAATGATGTAAAAACAGCTTGTTTAAATTATTTAAAAGAATTTTTACATAAGTAATTGTATGTTAAAATTACAAATATTTATTGTAACAAGCCTCTGTAAAGGGGAGATAACTGGCAGGAAACGTAATGGGAATTTTAATTTTTTTTCAATATTATTAGAAAAAAAAGTTTGTTGACCACTTTTTTTTTTTAAATATGAAAGAATTTTAGTTAAGTGTACTTTATATAAATTTAGAAGAAATTCTTCTTACCAGTTTTTTATATTTTGCAAAATAGTGAAAATCTGCACAGAATCGGAATAAAAGATGTCTTTATTAAGGCTTAAATTAATATGGAAATTAAGTTAGTGACCTATGTTTTTACATTAAAATTTTTAAGTATGTTTATTGAATGTCATTTTCCAGAAAAACTAGGAAAATTTATCGACTAGAAATATTAGGTATGATCTACCATAATATCCAAGAAGAAGGGCTTCAATGCATAACAATATTTCCTAAATGTGCTTTATTTTTCAGGGGATTATTTTTTGACAAACATTTAAAGTTTATAAAGTTGAATGAGAAACATGTAAAATTTACAAAGAAGGATTTATCTTATTTAATAAAGGTAAGTTAAAATATTATTTATGGCTGTCAATTTTTGTGGTGTGTTGAATTTTCATGATGTCTTCAATTCATCTAAATAGCTGATTGTCATCTAATCATGTAATATCAAATGTTAACATTCTTCAAAGATAAACCTTGAGATCATGTGATCTTCGATTAGCCAATGAGAATCTAATAAAAGAGGGAAATTGGAGTGCAGAAGTATTGCTCCAAGAGTAATCAAGGGAATCATAATTCTAGCAGAAATCAGTTATTTAGGGACAAAGATCAGACATGGAAAACAGACATACACAAGAAAGAACATAAAATAACTAAAATAATACAAAGTAACTGAGCAACTGTGACTCCACTGAAAACTGGGAGCATGGACCAGGTGAACCGGTAGAGTAAGCAACCTCTGCTTTTCCAAAAAGCAATATTAAATTGAATTATTGACGGATAAAACGGACCAGTAAAAGTGTTTTAGAGCAAGTACTTAAAATGCTACACTTGATTTATTAAAAACAAAAAAATACTTAAGTAAGCTGTTATCTTTATATTAAAGCAATCAAAATTCAGTAAATTGAAACTGTGGTAAATAAACATCTTTTTTTTTCTCAGGAGAATTATGACAAACCATTCCATGATAAGGTGTATAACACACCAGCAGCATCAGTTGCTGAAGTTATGGCAGGGAAGAAGAAACAATTACCAGCTCTTCGTGTTCAGTATTCTACCAAGGAGGAGTTTAAGTCTGCTGCTAAAAAATTAGGGATCATGGATGATTTCAAGGTATTTGTTCAGAGTAGAAATATAGGAACTGATTGTTACCCTATCAGAGGTGTTCATCAGTCACATACCTGTTTACCCCTTTGATTTAAACGTAGTTTCTATGAAATTTGACCACAAGTTACACTCTAGAATTTGTGAATCTCTCCATAATATCCATGTTAAAATCCACACAGTTTAACATTTGATGACTCATTTTCATGAGGTTTACCTTAAGTATAACTATAATTTTAGATACTTTATGTTCTTTGTTGTGTGTGTCTGTTTTCCATGTCTGGTCTTTGTCCCTGGATTACATTCTTTTGATTATCGCTATAACCCTGGTTCCCTTGATTATTCCTTCATAAAATATGACTCAAACTATGCTTTATCTTAAAGAAGCATGAACAGGTCTGTAGTCAAAATATAACATATGGTAATTTTTTCATTGTATATATCTAGCATTATAATCAAATTGATGAAATGTCTGTCTTTGTTGTTTATCATGTATTTTGAGTTATTGAGTTTCCAAACATAATAAATATCTGGTTCAGCATGTCAGACTAGTACAAAACAGGGTCTGTTCCATTGGTCAATCATTCCCAATGTGTGAAATATCTGCCATAGGAATCTTAATCATTATCAATCAATCAATCAAAATATTCCCTTGCAAAGTTATTGAAAAAAGGAAACCATCTCTTTTGAACTCTGTAAACCAATTTATTTTCAGGGATACCTATTTTTTTGTTTAAGGAAGACAACAGCATTCTGTGGCTATTTAATTTTGCTAGTAGAAGTATAATTTCTGACACTTACTTGATATCAAAGAGACTTGAGATTTGAGGCTTTCCTTGTTTGTAAAATTTAAAAAACTACATTGTTCTTGGAACTCATGTAAAATATTTTATTTACAGTCATGAATTTTTTTTCCATACCTGAGGGCACTTTTTGAAGTGGATAAAAAGACGCAGGACAAACAGGTTTTAGCATATCTTCATCACAAATATCTTAATGTCTTCAAATTTACATATTTCTGGTGGTAATCATACAGTCCTTGAACCGATCCGCGGAACGATTTGACGGATTGATGACCGTTGACTGATTGATCGCTGACGGATCGAAGACTGGTGACCGATCTGATCGCAGTTTATTTTATGTAAAATGACGTAATATATGTTTGAAGTAAATGAAATGTAAAATAAAAGTATAAATTGATGTTTAAATCTATTACATTATGTGTAAAATTGACAAAGAAAACAATAAAAACCATAAAATACAGTAACCGCTATGTGGTCACATGATGCGATCACTGGTTTAATGGATCGGTTTGACAGATCGACGACTGACGGGAAATTGATCGTTGACCGATGACCAATCACAATTTTTGTTGCACGGATCAGTTCAGGTACTGTATGTTTTTCTTCTTTTTTCAGGCAGGTGTTCCACGAGTTGCTTACCAGGGTGTAGTTAGCTTTATGCATTCTGGACAAAGAATATATTTAGTGCCACCTTCAGGTTGGAAAGGATACGACACATCCTGGTCGTGATAAAGGCTCTCTGTAGGTTTATATCTATTTACATTGAAGTGTGGAGTTAACTTAAGGAGATAGACATGTGTCGTGTGGTGGTGGCATCCGTTTTGCTAGAGAAAGATGAATGTCACATGACAATGATTAGGAGTTATTAGCTATTCCTTATGAACACAACTATTTCTATAGAAAACACCATTACTGTAGGTCTGTTTTGGAATATGACATCTCGCTCAGATCTCGAGGTTTCTTAAAATTTTCAGGTGGTAAAAAATATGATATTAGGTTTAATTGATAAGTAATTAATTTAGTGATGTTTTGTTTAAAGGTATAGTAAAAAAATAGACAGATTTTATGGTGAATAAATCATCAATAAATATTATATGAAAGCAGCTTGAACATTTGAACACCTATTCAAATATTGTTTATATCATTAATTAGTTATACCATATAGCAGGAAATTTTCACAGAGGGCAATTTGCAAGTTGCTCTATGAATAGGGGTATTGAATTTCCACTGTCTTTATTTTTTGTGTCTTCTGTTTAAATAGAATGGAAATTATATGTAAAATATCTGGACTTGTGTTTGTCAAGCTTTTATTTTTGCCACTTTCAAAACCTTGAGAATATAGCCAAAATTAGAACCTCGTGAAAATTTCCTTCTGTAAGTTAATAGCTTTTGTGATTTTGTCCTTGTATTCATTTGCAATCCTTGAAGACAGTCATCCTGGCTCCCTACGCTTCCAGTCATGATAATGTTAGTAGGACTATATCATTATTTCAATTTTTATATTTAAGGCTAAAAAAAATGTTAGGTTCTCAGGCACCGCCACATCCCCAAAAACACTCCTGCATCTGCAATTTTTATTACAGTAAAATCCATAAATTTTATATTTGTTCTGGAAATTTTCGTATCCAGTCCAGAATCGACTTTTAATTAGTTTTGGAATCATCTGCGTGCTTGACAGAAATGTAAAAAGTATGATGCGAATGAGGCTGTTTTTTAACATTGATCATTAAAAACGAAAGTTTGTCTTGTGGCATAGAGTTGGCTTTTATTTCTTGCTACATCTTATATTCCAGTGAAGTTTTAATGCCATTGAGTATTTTATTTAACTTTAAAAAAAAAAAAAAAAAAAAAAAAAACCTCCCTCCCGTATCAATTTTTTTCAAAGGTGACCTTAGAACCTAGGCATTTTTTTATGTATGACCTACGTAAATGATTTGAAAAGAAAATTAAGTAATAACCACCTTTATTAGAACTATAGAGAGAAAATATTTTCTCTGTATAATAAGTAGAATTATTAAGTTAAACATTCCATTTACTTTAGATCTTTTCATCATTTAGCTTTAAATAATATTTAGCTTTTCTTGGTTATAATTATTATATCTCATTTCATCATGCCCTACTTGACATGTTATAGAAAAATAATGTGATCCTCACATCAACTTGTCTGTTTATCAAATTTCAAGCTTGAAACTTAAAAAAATAATACGAGTTTGGTGTTGGATACCAAGGTTTTGAAAAGGGAGATCCAAAATATTCTTGACTCATTGTTGCACAATTTTGCCCACAATTACAAAATTTTCCCAGAAAAGGGGGGTGTTGGAGTTGTATTGCAAAAATACCCCCTTGGATTCACTACTGAATTTTGTGGACTATAAAATTCAGGCCAAATTTCAGTTATGGTATATATTGTATTAACATTTAAGGACCCCTTTAACTCATAGCGTTTTGAATGCAGGGGTATATGTTATCACTATTTTTGACTTTCTCTACTTCCATCATAATAAAACAGGCCATGATAGTTGATCCTGTCTCTTGATCATTGAAATCAAAAAGGTATACCCTGTATACTTACATTGTATGTTTGTGTTTGGAATGGATCATTGTTGATTGAAGTGGAGTTTTACATTTAATTTCCCAAAATGCACCAGTTTTTGCAAGTAATTGTTTTTTTTTATTATTATATGTATCCTTTTCAGTTCTTTTTTCACCTATGATGTTTTTCAATACACTTTTTCATAAAAGACTCAGTTTGTTTATAATTTCAGTTTGTTTGAACATCTGTGGTATATAAAAGGTACTAAAGAATTTTTTTTATGGATGCAGGCAGCATTTATGTTTCTATGTGGCTTCAGATGACCTAGACAATCAGAAGTTTGTCAACTCTTTGTACACACATTATTAAGATACATAATGTTTTTTAACTTTAAAAAATTTGCTTAAGTAGTAGTCGTTGTAAGAATTATGCAAAATCTTTAATACATGTATGTGATACATTCTCAAAAAGGCTACACATTTTCATTTTTGATATTAAGTTTATGGGTCTACACAATGAAATGTATAACTTCTCACCCCAACTATCTGTTCTTAGGAGATAATTCACATTGAAAAATCTATAGTTTCTTCTGTATTTCAGTGTCATTTACAGAGTCATCTCCCTTAACACTTATTCATTTTTGTTTACTATAACATTTTAAAAAAATTTCAAAAATAAAAATATGTAGGCTTTCCAACCATGTATCCCGCTTTGCATGATTTTAGCTGGAGTGCTACTTAAAAAATTGATTTTTTTTTCTGTAACAGGGTAAGTTTCCTGTTCTCTTAATAATTATTGTCCTTCTATAAATGTGATCATTATTTTTGTAAAATTCTATGAGGGAATGAGCTATTTGTATTCAAATGTCAACTTCATTAATAATGCAGCTGTATGTTGTTATTTTGGTTACAACAAGTGGGAAAACGCCAGACTTTCTAGATCATCAGCTTAGCACTTCTGTCAAAAGTTCAGGCAATCACTTATGAATTACATACATTTCTGACAAAACAATTTTGAGCCATTTGTGTCAGTCAGAACACCTCAGCCTTTCTTTCACAAAAGAAAAACCTCGGAGGCACTAGGTGGATGGATCTGTCTGGCATTTGACCAATCTGATTCTGATTTTTAGTTAAACTGTTTGAATTTTTTACCATTACTTTTTTTTCTTAGCTCCTCACTTTGCGCCAAAATTCTTGGAAGAGTTGTTCTTCTTTATGTCTAGTGATATCCAACTAAAATTTTTGGCGCCACTAGTGTTTAGGCCACCTTATGGTTGTGGCAAGTCACCCTGCTTAGGTCCTATGTTTGTTTTTTAATAAAATTTGCAAGTCTACAACTGAACGCACAAACTGTTAAACAATTTTACGAACCAAATTAAATAGTGAAGATTCAGCATTTTTACACCCTATAATGTTCATTTAACTTGAACTATTAACCCAAAAACCTCACCCTGGGTAAGCATGCAATGTTAGCCTTGGTAGTTAGTGTTAGCAGTTAAGCTTGTACCCCGGGATTTAAGTAAATTTCTGACAAGTACATCAAAAGTATTCAAGCCTATTTACATTCAACTTCATCATTATCAGGGTAAGGACTATTTCATGTATGCTGGATTATATTTTGTTACCTGTACAAAAGATTAGCGTGTTGAATGTGTATGTCATTGTCTGAGAAAAAAAAAGGTGTAGTTTGAAGATCATAAAGTATGATACATGTGCATTTAGAGAGGATATCATAATATATTTTCTTTTGTTAATGTGTGTTGAATATATTTGTGATGTATTAATATATATTTTGATTTAAGGAGGTTGACCTAGGGTAAGGGACATGACTATTAGTAATATGTTTGTATATCATATTCATATTCAATTTCAATTTGACCAAAGCCTTTCAAGCTTTCCTCTGAAACAAAATGAAATAAGTCTGAGTTACTTTGATGCTTACATGAAATTGATGAAATATGGTGTATAAAAACGTTCCAATGATTTGTAAGAGTTATGTCCCTTACCCTAGGTCTACCTCCTTAATCCAGTACATATCCACATAAGAACCATGTCTAAATTTGTAAATAATGTTAAGTATCTTACTTGTTTATTAACAAATTTTGCTGTTAACAACCAAAAAATAAATGAATAAATAAATAAAAACAAACAAACAAAAATAGATGTTATTTTTATTAATTCACTGTATGACCCATTTAAAATTCTACAAGACATCAAAATAGCAAAAATGGTCATAAACAGACATGATTTTCTTCAGCTTTAAAGCAGAATTCTGCTTTTTCAGATCCATTATTTACCATTTTAGTGGTTTTTTTTTTACCATATGTTTGCTTCCAATTTTGGTAATTTCGGATGTTTTGGGTTTTTGGCTCTGTAAATGCATTGTACCACAAAATTATATCCATTGAGAAAGAAGTCGTGTATTTAGTAAGATATCACTTCTATTTGTAAACATTAAACTGCTAAAATAAAAAACAAAATGCATATTTAAGTTTATAATTTCAGCCTTTTGCCTTTCAATTTGTTCCTAAAAATATCTGGAAATATGATGTCTTAAAAAGGGAGGTAATAACTTTAAGATATGTTTCCATTTTTTTGCCTGGTTTTTATGTGAAATAGTGGTTATGTGTAGATATATGAATGATCCTGTTTGTGATTTGAAGTGTGATTTTTTAAATAGTCAATTAAATTTTAATAGTAATTTGCAATATCCTCTTTGTGATCTTTATTAAATGATTCATGATAATAGTTTAATCACCACCTAATGACCTGATTGGATGGGTATGATTATCATAGACCAATGTCATTTGTAGTTTTGCTGTGGGTTTGTCATTAATGGTGTCAATTTGAAGAAATATCATTATGTCATATCATCAAGGTATAACACATTCATTTCTGTATGTTTTTTTTTGAGATTTTATTACTGTCATAAATATATCAATCAAGTTTAAGTGCAAATATGAACCTACTGGTAGTTTGTTTCCTGTTTTTCATTTGTTTTAAAATATCTTTTCCTAAAGATTGAAGAGGTAGTTGACTTAGAAATGTTCTTCAAAGACAAATATGTGTCTGCATCGTCTGAAATATCTTTATAAGATTTTGAATAAATAATCAGAGTCATGAATGTGTCTACATTGATGACATTTTTTTATTTGATTGTCAGAAAGGATAGATTAAATAAAAAATATATATATATATCATCTTTGTAAAGTAAGTCCTGGCTTTTTGTACTACTAGGGCATTGTCATGTTCACTTTTTGCCTCAATATGGTAGCTATCAGTCAATTAATTAATTTGAGATAAATACTGTAATCTGATTGGTTAAAATAATTTTGTTATATCTTAATGTATAAAAAAATATTGACACGCTTCTATTCAGTTAAATTCAGAGCTACTTTTTTCATGTTTAAAAATTTGTTTTAAAATTAATTTATAAGAATTGGCTTCGCGCATGGACAATTGATGTTATTTTTCAATAGAAAAAAAAATTATCATAGCCAATTCCTAATTATTTTTTTATTCTAGAATTAACTGTTCAAGATTCTGGGTTTCAACCTCTGAGGTCTTATCAGTCTACACCCTGTGGGACATTTATTTGATGGAATTCTTGCTGTACACCAACTTGCTTTCACTGTATTTATTCCATATGGATTTTTGTATAATTCTCTTGGCTTTAATATATGTAATGTATGCTCTATGTCTGTAAACTTAAATTGTTCTTATATTAACTTGTTTTTTCATCGAACTGTCATGACTGTAGAAAAACTGAAAAAGGTTTGATTTCTTATTACAATATTCAAATTATGGCTAAAGCTATTTATAAAAAAGATAAAACTAGTAACAAGATTATAAATTTATTTCAATCATTTTATTTAGAAGGGATTTAAGGAGTAGGGGGTTTTAGGAGGGTTGTTTTTTTTTTCATTTGATGTTGTGTAAAACGGTAATATACATTGTATCTGAATGCACAGATTGTAGCTTTAGAAAATGAAAGGATTTCTTCTCAGATACACTCTCTCTCCAACGCTAATAAGCTTGTATCATTGCCGAGCTGTATAATATCTCGATTTGTAGTTGTATTTTTTCTCCAAAGAAATTAGTGATGTAAGTTTGTAAATATTGTTTTCTGAATCCAGAAATAAATTATTTAACACTTGATTGAGGCAGTCAAAACCATTCCAATCAATTGCAGACTTGATATATAATCATCATTTTATATAATGAGACATGTTTCTTACTGCGAAAATGATATATGCATAAATGAACCTTTGACAGATAGTGTTTTGGTGTTGATATTGATGCTATTCAATTTAAATTCTTATTAGACAAAAAAAATTGAAAAATATTTGAGGCGGTTGATCTATGGTAAGGGACATAACTCTTGAAATCAGTGATATGTTGGTATCGTATTCAATTTCACCAAAGCCTTTCAAGCTTTCATCTGAAACAGAATGAAATCAGTCGAAGTTACTTTGATGCTTTCAAGAGATTAATGTAAAATGCTGAATACATACGTTCCAATGAATTGAATGAATTGTGTCCCTTACCCTAGGTCTACCTCCTTAAACGTGTTTGAATTTACCAAACTAAATCGTTGATTTTGTACAAAGAACATTAAATTTTGAAAATAGTTTTGTTTGGCATTGTGTGATTTGCCTTACCTGACACTTGTTTTTTTTAATTGTCAGAATATTTCAGTGTAAGAAATCCATTTTTTAATGAAGATATGTATTCCAGTATTGTTTAAATTGTATTAACTTGTTTAATTGTACAAGAGGCTTCTTGTAACATTTTGATATTAGAATGAAAAGAAATGTCAGTCAATTTTCCACAATTACCACATTTGTACAATATGTCAGATTTTAAGTGAGGATTTTTCCATAAAGAAATGTTATCCTGTCAAACATGGTCTAACTTCATGCACACAAAATTTCTACTGGCTCCACCATTTTTAAATATTTTTCCAGTCCCATATTCACTGCCTGATTCTTACACATAGTCTGTATAGCGGCCTTTATGTTGCAATTCGGTCGTCTTATTCACAAAAAGTAATTGAATTGAAATTACGAAGCGCTTGTCATTACGTCATAATGTATATCCTTCAGTGATATCACGTAAAATGTGCTTTTTTTTCCAATTGGATCTTTTTGTAAAAAAGACGACTTTATATCATATTAAAACACCGAAATACATGCACTTGTAAACTGTACGTTATCTTGATGGTAAACTGGTGTACATATTTGTTAGAGGTTAATATATATTTTAATAATAAAACTAATGTCATAATCAGATTTGGTTGTCCCTTGCCTATCTACCAAGCTGTATTTATATAGACTTTTTTATGTTATATTTGTAGATTTCTTAATTTGCGCGTTCATATTGAAACGCCCCAACTATTCCGGGAGTTGACTATAATTGTCCCTGGTGTAGGAAATAGTAATAAAGATTGGATGGAAGTTCAATTATTTATATAATATTCTGCATACATAGGTTACAACAACATGATAAAATGATACAGTGGATTCTAATCACGGAAATCTTGGACACATTTACTTGGTGCAAACTGCACTTGATGCAGCTTGGTGCAGCATCACAAACATTTATCAAAAGTGACAAGTTAATGAATAGAAACTCAATATCCCTTAACTTTATAAGAATTTAAGTGATAATTTGTAATTCACTCGATGCATCACTCTTTCAGTTGGTGTAGCCAAAGGTTAACTTGGAGTAATTTCCTCGAAATGAAACACCCCAACAGACGTCGTAGCAATCTGCAGGTAATAAATAATAGATTTTTAGCCTTTCATGAAGTACAGTCCAATACATTTTGCCACACTAGTCAAGTATTCTAAATATTTATTGAATAACCTATATCCTTTATATATAAACTTCTACTCTGTGGACACAATGAAGCATTTTATTTTCATATATTGAATATTAGCATACTTTGTTTATGATTTTATCAACCATGACAATCAGTTGTTTTGTAAACTTATCATAATGTATTATTGTTGGACCATTGATGCCATCTCAGTAATTGACAGTCTGTCTTACCATCAGGTGATGTCAAGGTGGTAGACCTAGGGTAAGGGACAGAACTCATGAAATCAGTGATATGGTTGTATCATATTCAATTTCACCAAAGCCTCTCAAGCTTATATTTGAAGCAGAATAAAATCAATCCAAGTTAATTGATTGATTAATTGGTTGGGGTTTAACGCCCGAGCAGCAATATTTCAGCTATATTCAGACGGTGAACATGAAATGATGATGAAATAAAAAAGTGATGGGACACAAGGGCAAAAGGGTCGAAAAATTTTGATTGCCACTAGAAAAAGGGAGGGATGGTTAGAGTCGGGCAATTTAGACTCCTGTGGCGGAGCGCAAAGATTCCTACTCCTATCGAATACCACAGTAGTGTTCTTTAACGTACGAGGAACGTGGCATCTTTCCCAACACGGTGCACCACTATGGTTTGCGGTCACGTTTTCCGTATTATAGTCTGACAACCTTAGCATGTAACACGCCAGGGGTACCCCCCATTCCACCACCCAGTTGCTCTGTGGGCAGAGCGCCTAGCCCCCGGCTAGCTTTCTGAGCACTATTTTACGACAAGCTTAGCGCTGCTGCAGGCCTATTCTTTTGACACCCGTACCTGCACGGGGCTATCCAAGTTAATTAGATGCTTACTTAAGATGGATGTAAAATGCTGCATATAAACGTTCTAATGATTTTTTAGAGTTGTGACCCTTACCGTAGGTCTACCTCCTTAAAACTAAGTTGTTAGACTTTAATCCAACAACAAAATTAAAGCCATTATGACCTAGTGTTTTATCACGTGGTCCTGTTAGCAAGCCTTTGTTTTTTATATATAAACAAAACATTGTAATTTTAGTCTAGACCTTTTATAATGGAAGCAGAGTAATCACTATAAATGATCCTGTCACCGTTTGCTTTTATCCTCGACAACGTACTACCCATAAAATCACTGTGCACTGTTTCTACTTTTTTAGTGTCAACATTAAGACATATTACTCCAACATTTTCAGAACAATAAAGAAAATTGCCATCTTTGAATGCTAAACTATAAATTGTTTCAGTCGCTTTAATGGTCATTATCATGATTATGGCCTCTTCCTTGTTCACATCAGATTGCTATACCTCCTGAGTGGCCACGTGTTATAGCTAAGTAGTTCTCATCTATCAAAGTTATATCTTTTATTTCACCGTAAAGATTGTTGGATGATTTCACAGTATCTCTGGTGATATAAAGCGTAGATAGGATTCCTCAAAACATCCCCTTTGTAGCACAAAAACACAATGATACCATTGGGAATGGCACAACAACCACGATAATTACCAGAGAGTAGTTTAAACTCCTACTGTTGATGTAAATGTATAGAATTTGATGTTTCCACCGCTACCTGAGCCTGATAAGTATTTACTTGAGCTTGATTCCGTTTTGCCTAAAAGGGAAATGTATTAGAAATGCATAATATAGGACTAATTTGGTACTTACTAACAGATCGGTCTACAATTTTAATATTGAAAATAAATGTGCTTAAGTGTCAATTTTTGTAAGAATCAGGCAGTGGGTGAAACATAGTATGAAAAAATCACCATTTTGAAAGTTCAATTTCGCTAATTGTACCATCAGAATTAAGGAAAAAAGACAATATTTTCCATATTGTGTTGCTAAATTCTGTTATAATTTCATTGCAATGCACTGAAAATGAACATTTCAAGGGAAGATACAACGTAACTCTGTCGAAAACCCCATTTTTCTAAGATTCTATTGAAAAACTTCTGAGCAAATCCAAAGATGCAGAGGTCAAATAATGGTCTTTTCCAATAGAGAAGGCATCTTTTAACGAAGTTATATTGCCAGATTGGTGGAATTTTGAAATGAATGTTTCAGATTTTTCCCATTTTGCATGATTCTTACAAATATTTTCACTTAATTCTTCAAATTTGTCAATTTGCCAAGAAACACCCCCGTAAAAAACAAACCTTTCTATTTTAAACGCTATAACATTAAATTTGTAGTGAAACAGTCATGGAGTCCAGAGACTTGGCCAGACATGATGAGAAATAAAAGCTTTTATGATTACTGTATTATGTATATTATGATCATCAATAGGTGCATTCTATACAATTTTTATCTCCTAAGAGCACGTATTATATTATATGAAAAACCACATGTTAACTTCTGTTTACCATGACATTTCAAACAAAAAATCAAATATAAAAATATGTAGGCTTTTTACCCATGAATCACATTTTGCATGATTCTTAGCTGGAGTGCTACTTAATTTGTCACTACATGTATTACAACGTTTCTTAATTGGGCATCTTATAATTAGAAGGGAGTGGATAGACCAGTAGAGCTACAGTTAAAGCAGTAAAGAACAAGTTTAATGAATAAAATTATTTACAATAAACTCATTTCAGATATAAAAATATTAAAGGATTGGAGAGCAGTAATGTATGTAGAAACACCGACCGAATCTGGTTTAATCACTCATCTAGAACACTGGTATGATGGAACTCTTCTCCGACAGATTGAAACACTTGAAAATAAAACACTAACGTTGCCAATGTTATCAGTGCCTTTCCTAAATAATGGTGTTTACCGATGCATCAGTTATGTAGACAATGATAAATCAACAGTATCGCAGAACAAGTCTCTCGTCTATGAGTACAGAGGCTATTTGTTTTTGAAGCCTTGATAGCATACCGGAGTAAATTTGGTCTGATCATGCTATTAAAATGTCATCCTTGTATAATTGTAAAGAAGTACAGACCTAGTTAATAAATATGATTTGTTCAAGCAGGGAAAATCTCGAAGTTTAGTCCTCATTTCTATTATTCCTTTGATATTTCAATTATGATTTGACATGCCATCCTATGAAAAGAGAAAACCATTTCAAAGAGTAGATATATATCACATTTTCGGATATTGACACACAGTGTCAGACATCAAAATCATTATAATAGGCTTATAATTGACAAGAGACGAATATAACTGGTGAATTTAATGTTCAAGTATACTGTTGTTTTATTAGTAAAATAGTTATTTTATTTTTTCTGTTTTTTTAACCTGAGGCCAAACTAAAATTTCGGTAGACCAGAATTTTTACCTAACAACAGAAATGTATTCCAAGGAAAAGTTGATTCAAACGTCAGCATCAAAGTTTTGGTCCAAAGTTATTCAAACATCCAAACACTGCGGGTATCAGAGTCAAATAATGGATCGTTAATCAAAGCTGAAATGCATGGCTTCAATATAAACAAGGCTCTGTTTGAATTGTGTGAAGAATTTTGCACATTCACCAAATGTTACGAGATTTTGCTTTACATACCTGTAACATTTCAAGGTGTACATTTCATGAATCTATGGGTTCAAAATAGCGCTGGTGAAAGCATGTTTCGGTTTTACGTTGCAACTGAAGGTAAATATTTACAAATACCATACAAGACACTCATAATATGAAATAGCTAATTTCTCATAATAAAAATAGTGTAATAATCGGTAATAATACATGTAATACAAAAATAACTGTACACATTTTTTAAATATGTAATGTAAGACTTTCTGGCTGAAGAATTCATTTGCATGAAATAATTTAACATGTCTGAAAATTACATTCCAGAAAGAGAAAATGTATCAACTTACAAGAAGTACGCAGTGATAAGTGTTTAATTGGTTAATTGGTTTCGGTGTGACGGTAACTGTAATCATAACAATTGTCTACTGTTTCCGACGAATTGAACAACAGATACTGTCCTTTGGGCCAATCGGACGGAGTGTAAACATTCATGAGTACGAACAAATTGGAGTTCTGGATTATCAAGTCATGAAAATGTCCCTCCGCCTATTGTTGAAGGACGGACAAAAACAAGGAATGAGGTTGGCATTGGAAATGGACAAATAAATGAATATAGCGATACATGTATTGATAATTTTATCGAAACCCAAATCGGAACTTCGACATCTATTGACATCAAACAATCCATGCGACATCTTTGCATCAGCGGAGACTTCAGATCGCTTAATAGTTCAGTAGAAAATAGGACGACACAGAACCGACCTTCAGTAAATGACAGATTAGACGAAGATGTACATGTACAACAGACAATATCAAAAACTTTGAAGATATCGTAGATTTGTACCAATCTGATCTAGCAGGAAATTAACTATTGGAAAAAAGGAAAATAACTGATAGACAACTGAATATAACAAAGTATTGTGCATACCAGACAAGCGTCATTTTTTATTTAAAGTCAGTCATTTATTAATTTAAAAATGAAAACAAAATGGATAAATATGACTTGTTTAGGGCATTTTTACTACAGTTTCAGCTTATAGAAAGAACAGACAAATTGATTTAGTGTCTTCTATAAATTTGATAGCAACAAAACTGAACACTGTCAAACCCAGTCTGTTCTACAGCAACGTAAAGCAAAATTTAAATAATAATAAGTTTTCAATATCATAAAATTGACTTATTGGTGTAGTCTTTTAACACAAATCTTCCCAATGTAAAACTCTTGCTGATCAATTGTGATGACCCACGGGCATAATACTATCATGGCAGTTTATACGATATAACCATAAATACTTTTGTCTTAATAAAGCATATTTGTGATCAATGAACAATTCAGATGTTGAGAAAGTCAAATGGGAATAAGCACAACAAAGTATACATTTAGTTTAATTATCACAGTAACACTTTGACAATGCATGATCAGGTCATTAACTCATTTCAGCACGAGGTGTATCGATGAATCTATTCTGAATAATGTAATAAGTTTTACTCATAGTTTGATTATCCTTTCACCAATTAAATATGGTTAGGATAACAATTTACAGTCACTGTTTGTATAAACACATTTTCGGATTATATATTGTGGATAATTGTAGAAATTGTGTTTAATAGATCATTTTAACACCGGGTACTTTGTTTATTTCCACAGCAAGTTTGAACAACAGTGTAGCAGTAACATGACCTTTCACGTTGTAACATACCAAAATCCTCTGTGTTGGGATATTCAAACTGCAATTTCAGATATTATAGTGCACCGTTTTGTCTTTGGGTGGGAAATACAGTGTAGTTTGCATCGAACAGCGTGTTCTACTAATGTTAAATCATGAATTCCACAAACGTATTTTATAATTGTTGCCCCAGGTACATGTAGTTACATAACAGCAGGAAATAAGCACAATGTTTAAATCATTATGGATAGGATATATATATTTATATTTATATGAAAAGCAGAGGACGCTTACCCTACTGCTGCACCTGGTCCATGCTCCCATTTTTTAGTGGAGTCCGAGTTGCTCATTTACTTTTGTTACTTTGTATGTATGATTTTAGTTACTTTATGTTCTTTGATGTGTGTGTCTGTTTTCCATGTCTGGTCTTTGTCCCTTGGTTACATTCTTTTGATTACCGCTATAACCTTGGTTCCCTTGAGTACTCTTTATTCAGATTAAGTTTTGATTAATTGAAAGAATTGAATTAGATATGTAAAGCAACACTAAAGACGTTTTTGTCAAAAACGTCAGAAAAATATTTAAGCAGTCAAAAGACTTGAAAATTTCAAAATGGCTTTCAAAATCAAAATATATTACATGTATTTTACCAATACCCAAAGGGTAATAACTTGTTTGAGGTCGTCCGTATTTATCGTCATTAACAAATTTCAAAGCTCTAAAGACACAGTGAAGTCAGCCACATATCTTGACCTACAATTTGATATCAGTGATAATGGGAAAACTATTGACCTAAATAGTTGACAAACGTGATGACTTTTCATTCCGCATTGTCCACTTTGCTTTCATCCCTTCAGCACCTGAGTATAGTTTTCTCATATCACGTAGCTTGCCATAGCTACGCAAACTTTTTCGTAGCGCTCGAGACTTCGTACAATTAGTTTTCTGGAGCAAGGTTATGTTGCTACAAGTCATTACTAAAGAAGTTTTATGATCGTCTTCATGACCTTGTGGATTGTTACGGTGTATCCAGCTGCACCATGAAAACTGATTTGTTCAACATGTCATAGTTTTCCTTTCGTCTTTTGTCTACCCTGGACTTTTTATGAGCAACTCAGCGGGTGTCTTGTTTTTGTCCCTGAATTCCATTCTTTTGATTTCCACTAGAATCATGGTTTCCTTGATTACTCTCTCGATCTACAAGTATTACAATACTTGGTATAATTGTCTCTAAAATGGTATTTTGCCTAGAACTGATATTCGGATTTTTTTATCTGTCTATAAAACATGGCTGCCGTTACTTAAAATAGAACATAGGGGTCAGACAGCAGTTTTTTTCTTTGCATCTAACTCCTTAACCTTTAAGTTTTGCCAATTTATGACACAATAAATGCATGTGATCTCTCTGTGGTCAAATTTTCTGGTAAATCTGTTGTGCCATGTTATAGGTAGTACTCCACTAAAAACTGGGAGCATGGACTAGGTGCACCGGTAGGGCAAACGTCCTCTGCTTTTTAGAAACACCCACCGAGTTGCTCACAATAAGTCAAGTCCCGTGGTACTGATTAAGCTAGAAGACGATCTTTTTAACAAAGTCGGGGTCAAAGGTCAATATTTAGAACACATTGAAATGTTCAGTGGTAATTGAAAAAACAACATATAGATCATTTAGGTTCTATTATTCTAAATATATTTTTAAACAGATTTACAAAAGTAATATAAAACATGACATTATTTGGAAACATCATTTTCTTGAAAATCACTAATTTTCTGCAAAATATGGGATTAAACTTTTACGAACCATATAGTTTTCTTCTTTTAATTTTCACACAATTATAAAATAAAAGGAGCAAAGTAATGTACAATTTATATTTTGGGTACAGTTTAAAGCGCTTTTAAATAAAAATGATTTCTTAAAATTGATTTATCCCCTGAATTTTCCCAAAAGTAGCATTGTAATCATTCTTATAACTCAAACTATGGTAAAATATGTTGTATAAGACATATTTATCCACACAGAAGGTAACTTCTATTTTTATTTTGGTAGGCTGAAGCACTTTAAAAGACGTTCACATGAAAAATGTCGTGATATACACAATACATAAGGCAAATTATTGTAAATCTACTTTAATTGTCTTATAGCACCTTTTCTTTTCGTGCAAATCTGTTCAGCCATGTCGGAGTTATTGTTGTTCTGCTTTTTACAATGCAATTACATTCAATTTTTTTTCTCATCAGAAACTATTGGACAGAATTCAAAGAAAGTTGGTATGATAGTTCTTTATGTATGAGCGTTAGGAAGTTTAATCCAAGACAAAACATGGCCGAATTTGCGAAAAAAATAGAATGAGGCTTAGGAGACCAGGCGAGAAATTCAGGCTCTTAAAAGCCTTTAATTTTCATCATATTAAATTACCTGGTTCTGGTAAGTCATTAGTGCAGAAAAATGAGCCGTAGTCAAATTTGTGAATGTTAAACCGACAATTTTAGATAGTATTCCTTGGTGATTTCTGAGATGTTCAAGTTAGGTTTGGTAACGGTCATACTGCACAAAGAAGGATGATTAGTTTTAGTACAAAGTTCATTTCAAACATGTGAGGAACTATTTTTAAAGCTCTAAAAGTACCGATTTCGCTTTATTGTTCCCATGAATATTTGTCATAAAATTTATGCTCTTAATGTTTTTTCCTAAAACAAAACAATATTGAAGACTAAAGATTACTTCCTTCATACTATGTCCTGATGATAACAAGGAAACAATGGAACGAGACATTTATAACAGGTGTTAAATGTTTACTTCCCTAACAACTACAAAATATATTGTCACATATATTACTGATGTAATAACATAGACCAATTTGGGAACCATTTTTAATTCATGTTATAGTTACAAAATCAGAAAAGTTAAACACATCAGTTTAAATAAAATTCAAACTCTGTTTCTAGAAAAGTAGAGGACGCTTACCCTACCGGCGATCCTGGTTCAAGCCCCACGTTTTTTGAGGAGTCCGAGTAGCTCATTTACTTATGTTGTTTAGTATGTATTATTTCATATTCTTTGTTTAGTGTGTCTGTTTTTCATGGCTGGTCTTTGTCTGAATTACATTCACATCCTTATGATTTCCGTTAGAATCTTGGTTCCCTTGATTACTCTTTCAGATATTTAACAATAACCCTAGTTCTTGTCCGTGTACTATTAAAATACAATTTAAGTATCACTCCAGGTCAGAATCGTGCAAAATGTGATTCATGGTTGGAAAGCCTACATATTTTTATTTTTTATATCTTGTTTAAAATGCTTAAGTAAACATATAATAACGTATGGATTTTCATAGAAACTGTGTTCATTGGAGATAAAAAATTATATAGAATGTACCGTAGAATTCAAAATTAAGGGAGATAGCTCTATAAATAACACTAAAATACAAACTGTTGAATTTTCAATGTAGATTATCTCCTAAGAGCAGACAGATTGGAATGAATAGTTAAATATTTCATCATATAGACCTATAAAGCAACTTAATAATAATAAAAATGTATGTTTCTTTTGGTTTATCATATATCACGAAATTTGCATGATTCTTAAAAAGACTGCTACTTAAATCTTCATCAGGTTTTATGCTGTGTTCATTTTCTTAAATGTAAACTGGATGAGCAATTTGTTAACTTTTTTATTCTTCAAAAAAGTGTTCTCACATATAAAACGATGTTTCATTAATATGTTGCACGAATTATCTTAACTAAACTTTTACTTAAAGTAACTAAAATAATACATACAAAGTAACAAAGGTAAATGAGCAATTCCGACTCAAATAAAAACCGGGTGCATGGACCAGGCGCACCTGTAGGATAAGCGTCCTCAGATTTTCTAGAAACACCCGCCGAGTTGCTCATAAAAAGTCAAGTCAAAGGTAGACGAAAGAGGAAAGGAAAACTATGACACGTTGAACAAATCAGTTTTCATGGTGCAAATGGATACACTGCAACGATCCTCGAGTTCATGATGACGAACATAAAACATTTTAAGTGATGATTTCAATCTTGTAACAACATAACCCTGTTCGAGAAGCCTAATTGTCTGTGTGATAATGGCAAGCTCTGGCATAATGTTATTATTTGTGATATGAAAATTCTGAATGAAAAGTAATCACGTTTTTCGTAAAGTCTGGCTAATAGTTTTCCTTTACCATCGATCTCTAAGTGTAGGTCAAGATATGAGACTGACTTCACAGTGTCTGTGGTATCCATTATCTCAAGTTCTATGGAGTAGATGCGATGTATCAAACCCCTCAAACTAGGATTGTTTAATGATAATTCGTCATCTATATAGCGGAAACTGGGATTAAAGGATCTAGCTTAACAATGTCCTATCTTCTGGATCAGATCAGCTATAAAGTCAGCTTTATAATAAATTTGAATTTCCGTATAGACATAAAATCATGAGGACGATACAGATAAACATAAACAAACAGATTTTCGAGAAAAAAAGACGTATTAGCGGCTGAAGCAAATCAAACATCTCTGTGCTCAAACTGTTGATAGAAAAAAAAACATGTTGGTCGATACGCTTATGGTGTGGTCCGATAAATTTCATAGAGATGTTTTCTTTTCGGAAGAACTTTATGCATATATAACGATGTTCGCTCTTTTGTTTAGAAAAATAAGGATTACAAAGGGCTGTAAATGCCTTAAAGATCTTTCATCCTATAACAAAATGAGTGGAGAAAATATAGGGGCAGTCTACTCATTTTTTGAGGTAGACTGAAAAAGTATTTGAAACTTTGGCGGAAACGGATTTCTCTTGATTTGCCATAGATTTTTTTCTTTGGAGGTTTTTTCTATTTTCACAAAAAGCCGAGGAAAATACAAGGATTTTATAAAATTTTCTTTACTAACTTGTAAAGGTAAATTTGATGAAATTATCAAAAGAAAAGTGGGCATCACTGCGCATGAAAATAGAAATAGAGTCTACAACTTTAGTTTGTTGAGTATGGAATTTCTAACACCTCAAGAAACTCGATATCGTTGAAGATTCTATATTTCTACTACTTCAGAGAAATTAAAAAAAATATAGAAGATATAAAACTAAAATTAAAAGTATAAATAAAATAAATTTACACATACAATGATGGTGACCTAACCAAGATAACTGAATTCAGAAATATTCACATATGTTTTCAACTAACAATTTTTTTTTCATTTTACCATCTATGACTTAAGATTCTAAAAAAAATAAAAGCTAAGTTGGTATCTTCAAATTATTGTCTGTTGTCTGTTGTATACACTGCACTTTGGTCTTATCTGTCACAAATATGTGCCATTGTCAACAGAGCTGTCATTACTATGAAGAGAATTGATGTCTCCACCGAGGGCAAGAGGATGTCGTATGGATTGTAAGGTGTCTATAGATGTCGACGTTCTAATTCTGTTTTCGTGTAAGTTATCAATATCATTATATTCATTCATTGATGAATTCCCGACTTCATTCCTTGTTGTTGTCATTTGTTCAGAGATAGGCGAAGGAACATTTATGACACTATAACCCAGAACACCTATTTATTCGTAGTTATGAGTGTTTTCTCCTGGTTCATTTGGCCCAAGGGACAGTATTTGTTGTTCCATTTGTCGGAAACATTTGAAAATTGTTAGAATTATAGCCAGTGCCACTCCGAAACCAATTAAAACAACACTTATCAATGCGTACTTGTTGCCAATGTGTACATTTTGTCTCTCGGAAAAATAATTTAAGCATCTTTAATTATTCAAAGACAAATGTATTCATAAGCCAGAAAGTCTAGAGCATAACGGATACGAAATTGGAAACAGTTATCATTATCTAATTACACATTTTCCATCTAGTAAATGCATGATGAGGGTCTTGTATGTTAGTTTGTAAATATTTACCTTCAGTTTCAACGTAAATTCGAAACATACTCTCCCCAGCGCTATTCTTTACCCATAGATCTATTAAATGTTATCCAGGAGATGTGATTGGTATATCAAGCGAAATATCATAACTTTTGATGAAGGTACAATTCTTCTGACATAACTCAAATAATGTCTCACTAATGATAAGTCCATGTATTTCAGCTTTGTTTAATGACCCATTATTTGACTCTGTTACGCGCACTGTTTTGATGTTTGTATAAATTTGTACCAAAACTTTGATGCTGACGTTTGAGTTGACTTTTCCTTGTAATACATTTCTGTTGTAAGGTAAAAATTCTGGTTTACCTGAAATTTAAGTTTGGTCTGCGTTTAAAATACAGATAGGATAAAATAGCAAATTTACTTATCAACAATTTACATTGGCATTTCATTTACTAAGTATAAACGTCTCTTAATTATACGACTAGTGTAACGAACTTGACTTCCTATACTGTATGCCTACATCCGAGAAGGGTATATATCTACCCTTTGCAATGGTTGTCTTTAACTGAAAGTGGTAATGTCAAATGTTTGGTGAAATATTGAAGGAACAATTGAAATAAGCACTTAATCTCGTGTTTTTCCCTGCTTTCATTATTCAAATTTGTAAGCTAGGTCTGTACACCATTTTGTTTAAAAAAATCAAATTAAAAAAATTAAATATACAAAAACATATCTAGTATTTATAAATGACATATGTAAACAAAATTTGATAATTGAATTCATAAACATATTTTAAGAATTTCGAAAGCTCCAAATAATAAACTGTATCAAATTCTGACATAAAACTGTAAAAAAACACATATTTCCTGAATCTTGGATCTTATAATAAAAAAAACTTAAGAGGGCATCCACGAAAAAAAACAGACAGTGGGTGGCACATAAAAATTCTGTTTAAATTTGTTTTTATCCATTTTATTTCCCAAATCTATCCTTTCTCAAAGCTGAATATTGGTTTTGATTAACGGCAACGATGCAAGATAAATTACATAGAGAGCATTGAAGCTCTTTGAAAAAGGAAGATAACTCTTTCATTTGTGCAAAATTTGGTTGCTTCAAGTCTGTTTCAACGTCGATCCGAAGTGGTTATTATAACAAGAACGTTGAACACAAAAAGGCATATAGCATCGAGAACAATGATAATCTTTAAACAACACATCGGATTTCTAAAAACAGATAACAATAATGTTTCATTATGATCTTTTTATTACCCTAATTTAACAGTTTTGGAGGTATTATATTTACCGGGTAGCTACTGACCGCTAACCGCGTTAAATTGACAAGTTCTTAAGGAAAACGCTCTACATACCACGATTACAAACATTTGTTTACGTAACCACTTCATTGTGTCATATAATGTAAGTGTAAGTTTTTGTAAAAGTCACGCAAAATTGAAAACATCAGAAATATGCATTTACAAAATTTACTGAGCTGACAACAAAATTTCTCACAAGGATGTATTTTCAATTAAAAGACCACTATTTGTTCTCTGCATTATTCGATTTGTACAGAAATTTGTCAATATTGTGTTAGAAAAATAAGGTTTTTGACTGAGTTTACTGACCTTTTCAGTGCATTTCAATGAATTTATAACTCAGTTGACCTAAATGACATGGAAAATCTTGTCATCTTTGTTTAATTCTATTGATCCAAAATGGATTTTTTTTTTACACAAAATATCACTAACGGCCTGATTCTTACAGAGAGTGGTACTTAAACATCGGCAAAAGAAAAAAAAACCTTTATATTTATAGACAAGTGACTTATTCTGTGACACTGCTGATTTTTTGTTGTCTACATAACTTATACATTGGTAAACACCATTATTGAGGTAAGGTATTGACAACATTGGTAACGTTAGTGTTTTATTTCCAAGAGCTTCAATCTGTCGGAGAAGGTCTCCATCATACCAGTGTTCTAGACGTTTGACTAAACTGGATTCCGTCGGTGTTTCTACACACATCACTGCGTGCCTATCTATCACTATTTTAATATCTGAAATAAGTTTATTGTTACTCATTGAACCAGTTTTTTTAACTGCAATAACTGTAGCTTAAAAAGACTATCCAATCCGTCCTAATTATAATATTATTGTATACAATTATAAATAATTGGTTTATGCAACCATATTATCACTGGTAGGATAAAATGAACTGAAGATAAATGTTGTTGCCTTTGTCATTACAACGCACGTGAAAAACGTTTAAAAACAGAAATGTATAGAATTTCCGAAAAAGTAAAAGTTAATTTTATTTAATTTGGTGAATACACATCAATACGCATACATGTGCAAGTCAACAATTAAAAAAAACACTATAGAGCTATTTAACCGAAGGTAATATTAAAGATCGTTTGGGAGGAAATCCCAATATTCTAGAGAAATAGGATAGATACAAGGAAACGTAGACATATGTGGGGGACGAATCAATGGCAGTGTCAATTCTCAACCTATAGATTGCAAGTTCCGCGTCTTGACCACTCGGCCACCACTCCATGAGTAATTTTTTCCCTAAACCATTTACGTATCGCAAAATTTCAACCACTCGCTTATTCAATAAAACTTTGATGATAAAAAAGCAATGATGCAAGTAAATAAATAGAATCTTTTTTATACAAATAAAACAAGTAACCCTTATGAAAGCGGGAGATTTGGTGCACACAAAAAAATTGTTAAACCGACAACAGTTTCATCGTCTTAAGGGATCATTGCATTTGTTTGTATGTTGCCTTGATATTACCATTTGTTAAATAAATATGTCTTTCTTTGATTTTTACGTTTTACAATTGCCTGGAAATGTTGCCTATTAGCTCGATACTTTTATCACTATCCTTTATATATATTTATAATATCGTCAGACCAATGGTTAAGATTTTATGTATGATGATTTGGTAAAGATTGAAACTTTTTTTTTTTAATTCTGAGATCATTTTCACAAAAAAATCGTAAGAGTAAAATTAGTCGTAAGTTATGACGTCATAGCAAATAAAAGTATTGAGACGTCATAACTTACGACTAATTTTACTCTTATGAATTTTTGTGAAAAGGGCCACTGGTTATTTTGGTTATTCTCATGCCAAAAGGTCATACATTGTGCATTGAAAAAATAATAATAGTAACTGCATACATTCCATCAAAATGGGTTAGTCAGTTCTTTCGTTATGGAGTCTATTGTATGTCAATGGTGATAAAATTGACCGTAAATGTAAACAATTATTATAATTGAAAATAATACAAGGAAGGTGAAACATTAAACGCTCCCGAAGAAACATGAATTCAAACACCTTTCATAATTTTTGTCAGCCCTGTTACTTTTAACTTCCAAATTGGTAAAAGAATGTACGCTTTTATTATGCTTATGCATTCTCCTATTTTCATGGGGTGAAATATGTATGGGAAGAAATGTCCAGATTTGGTAAATAATTGTGAGTTGTAATTGTCCGAAATATCTTTGGGTCGAGTTGTCCGGAATAAATTACGTCATTTTCCTAAAATTCTGGTGCAATGTTTTGACTATTCCTTTCATATCACAACTCATACGTTATGCCAGAGCTTGCCGAAACTACGCGCTAGAACTCTAACAAATAGGTTTCTGGAACAGGGTTATGATGCTACAAGATTGAAGTCATCACTACAGAAGTTTTATGGTCGTCAGCATCAGCTCGTGGATCCTTATGGTGTATCCATCTGCACCATGAAAACTGATTTATTCAACGGGTCACAGTTTTCCTCGTTAGTCTACCCCAGACTTGACTGTTTCTAGAAAAGCAGAGGACGCTTACCCTATCGGTGCACCTGGTCCATGCTCCCATGTTTTAGTGGAGTCCGAGTTGCTTTTGTTACTTTGTATGTATGATTTTAGTTACTTTATGTTCTTTGTTGTGTATGTCTGTTTTCCATGTCTGGTCTTTGTCCCTGGATTGCATTCTTTTGATTACCGCTATAACTTTGGTTCCCTTGATTACTCTTTCGATTTGTATTTAATCATCAAAGCTAGTTCATGTTTTCTAGACTGGTGTAGTCCCCAATCTCATTTGCCAAGTATACGAAAATGAATTTGCCATTATACTGATTGCAAGCTCCCGATTTTACATGCATAAACCGAATATTGATGCTTTTTCTGCCCGTAAGTATACAGGCCCCAGTTAATAATATAGCCATTTACGATCCCTTCGGGAGCCAATATGTTGACTGCTTCTATATTATAATTACAATTCATCAATTTAAAGTCTGACTTCGTGGCTTCTACAATCGGATTAAAACAACAAACACTTACTATATAACTTGAGGACTTGTAGGATGATGTAAGTAAAATAGCGTCGTTTGGTAGTAAATATATAGCACCCTTCTTGTTCATCTTTTACGTTGTTGATGACAAAACATTTTTCTGTCTCAAAACAATCATTGGATCTAACTCTTCGCCACTTCTTCCAACTAGAATACATTGTCGATTTGAAATTGTAAATAGTTGACTTGTATTTTCGACTGAGAGGAAACACAGCACTTGATCCATATCTAGCATAAACGACAGCAGGTGTATTTTGTTTGGATTCATCAACTGAAATAAATGTAATAAATTAGAATCAAGATTCGACTAGAAATCCAAAGATCAATACAAAACTAAGGAAAACAGTCGCATAAATAACATGAATGCCAAAATTACATGTATGCAAAAAAACAAAAGAATATGAGCAATACGGACAAAAAAACTGGAACTGGACCAGGTGCACATATAGGGGAGGCGTCCTCTGCTTTTCTAGAAACAGCTGCCCAAAATGTGTTCATCGTAATTCATGAACCAATAAGCCATACTATCATTTTTAAAAACGATTCATTGTTTGAAGATTGTTTATCTGTAACCTGAATAGAAAAACAAAACGAAACAAAACAAAACAAAAACAAAACTGAATAAAAAAGCAAAACAAAACGTAACAAGACACCAAATAATTGAAAGGTCAATCGTCATAATATTATTCCTAAAGAACACGCTTTTGCTATATGAGAAGGCAAATGGCTTTTCAGCTTTGCCACTCCATCACTTTGCCTTCAGAAACTGGTAGATGTCCATGTTTTCGATAAGCAATTCATATAGTAAGCAACAATTAAATTTGCATTTCAAATCAATTTGATTTCTTAAGTAGCTGTCTTTGTAAGAATCATGCAAAATCTGAAAAATGTGATACACCCTAAAAAAGACTACATATTTTTATTTTTGTAATTAAGTTGTTTTATGGATCTATACTATGAAATGTGTAATTATTCCTTCAAATCTGCCTGCTCTTAGAAGATAATCAACATTGAAAATCCAGTAGATTCTATTGTATTTGAGCGTCATTTACAGAGTTATCTCCCTGAATTTTGAAATCTACAGTGCATTCTATACAATTTCATCTCCTAAGAGCACGGATTATATGAAACCACTACATGTTAATTTCTGTTTACTATGACATTTCAAACAAAATATCTAAAATAAAAATATGTAGGCTTTTTACCCATGAATCACATTTTGCATGATCCTTAGCTGGAGTGCTACTTAAATATTGTCTGCAACTCAGTAACATTTTGTTCATTGAACCTACATGATAAAACGATTAAAGAATAAAGTGAGCAAAACGTATTTCTTAGTATGCACCACAAATTTGTAAGTGAACTAAGTGGACACCACGAGTTTAAAAGTATGCGTCTCATATTTAAGGTTTTTTTCCATAGACCACAAATAGAAAAAAAAATACAAATTCCTTAATTAAATCACTACACTTACTAGATAATCTAAAGGCTGACAATGGGAATATTTTAAACCTGTCACAAGAGCACACGTATAAACCGTCATCTTCTTCTATTATATTTACTATTGGGAACATGGACCACGTGCACCGGTAGGTTAAGACATCTGTTAGTGTTCTGCATTACGATTAATAAAAATAAATACGAAATAAATCTGTGCAAAACAATCAGAATCAAACTAATGCCTAAAAAGATATTTATTGACAAACATTTCACAATTACAATGTAAATATATATGACAATCATGAGAGGTAATTAATTTTATGTATCGATATTGATGTTCCGTTTCTAATGTTGACAACATTTTTTTAGAGTCTGTTCTGATGCTACCATCAACAACATTGTCGTTTTGTATTAAATTTTTTGTCCACTTAATTTTGTTTTTAATTTTACAGGTACATGTATCAGTACATGATCTTTGAAAATTTTATTTCCTGGTGTATTTAAATAAACACTTTTTTTTGGACATATTAATGCAGCTTTCTTGAAATGGATGAAGCATTTCTCAAAAATTTTATCAAAACAGAAACATAAACCGTCACGGTAATGTAAACTGTCATCGATATACATCATCTGAAAGATAATCAAGGTAACCAAGATTCTAGTAGTAATCAAAAGACATGAAAAACAGACACACACAACAAAAGAACATAAAGTAACTAAAATAATACATACAAAGTAACAAAAGCAAATGAACAACTCTGACTCCACTAAAAAAACTGGGAGCATGGACCAGGTGCACCGGTAGGGTAAGCGTCCTTTTCTTTTCTAGAAACACCCACCGAGTTGCTTACAAAAAGTCAAGTCCGGGGTAGACGAAAGAGGAAAGGAAAATAATGACACGTTGAACAAATCAGTTTTCATGGCGCTGATGGTCACACCGTAATTACTTCCGATCTACTGAAATAATATGTAAAAATCGAAAACACCAAATAAGTGACTACCACACATCTTCCTATGTATCTTCACGACAGTCTAAATGTATTTTTTACTCAGCGAATCAAGCAGTTCCTTCATTGACCTTTCAGCTAGTACATGTAATACATTTGGTTTAAGGAGGTTTTTTGTACAAATCTATTTTTTAAAGCTACGTTTTAAATCTTTTATTTGTATTTTAAGTAGCTGCGTCGGTAAGGATTATTGAAACTAGAATTATATGTTCAATGCTGGAAAAAAATGTCACCCATTTAAATGAAAGAGTAATCAAGGGAACCAAGTTTCTATCGGAAATCTAGTATCACCCTTTTTAAATTAGTTATATTTATATTTACCTTTATGGTTTTATGGTATTTTGGTTTATGTTTAGGAGTGTATCATAAAAAAAACCAAGTATACAAATAGGCGGTTAATTCAGCCTATGCGTCCTGTGGATCGTAACTGTAATACATCATATCATACTTGTTGTACAACTTAGTTCTGTTACTGACCTCACAAGGCTTTGGTTTTACACCCAGTAATCAAGGTCATAATATATGCAACTGTTATTGCATTTTATTTCCCCCATAGTAATTAACAAGACCCAAATATTTTACTATTTTCTTTCATTAACCATTTTAAAGTTGTGTTAAATTCACAATAAATCATTTAATTTGGTTAATTTGAAGTTCTACAATGATCAACACATGTAATGGAACCTCACTGATATAGAGTAATGTTTTATGCTAAGTTTTTGATTTAGTTAATTATTTCAATATAGTGTTTGTTACCTGTCACCTTACATTGTAATTTTAAGTGGATGCTGCAAAAGAAACAACAAAACACGAAAAACAAAAAACACAACACAACAAAATACAACAAAACAAACAAAAAAAGAACAAAAAAAAAAAAACTTTAGCATTTAAAATTTGATCGTATATGTTACATTGCAAAGCGATAAAATTCCAGAACCTCTTTCGAAATCAATTTTGGTTAAACATAAAATGTTCGATATGGGACGTTGCATAAGCGACGTCCTTTACATACAGTGGAAGTTGAAAAAACTATTATGTCGGAAAGTACTTTCATTCGAAAATTACTTTCATTATTCGGAAAAACAATTATTAAAATGAATACCCAGAAAGGGTGTTTTAGGGTGTATCACTTTACCCTGTTGGTCACAAAAGCACCGTTATTTAAGTAAATAATGTTGTAAATTAAATGAGTTTTGAATGTATCATTTTTAATAATGTTAAGCCCTTCCCACCTTGTTTATTAAAAATGTATTTTCAGATAGTGTATATGCAAAGTTCTTTTTTATGACTGAAATGTCATCCTGCTGTTTTTCCAACAAAACATAAGAAACTATGATGCTGACTTCCCTTCAGCAAAAGACACATTATTTTGAGATTTACTGAATTTAATTTGATTAAAGATCTCGTTCTCATTGTAGCCAAAAACTTTCTGATGTAAATGCAAACTGAACGAAGCAATTATTGACTGAAAACAAGAATTAACCAATATAACAAAAATGTCTCATTTTCCGCTATTTGGGCTAATGTTTTTGTCAAATGAAATGTCTTCTTCAGTATTGAATACGCAAATGTTTCATCGTTGAAGTATTATATGTCCCCGATTAAAAAAAAATATACCATGGATAAATATATCTTCTGTAGTTGTCTGTTTTCATTACACAGGCAAAATTATTTCACATGATTTTCACACGAATTTCACATGATTTTCACCTGAATTGAGCAAATAGACTAAGTGACAGAGTTCATGTGAAATTCGGGTGAATGGAGCCTTCACGTGAAATTCACACGAAATGTTCACGTGAAATTTGTGTTTAGTGAATTTCACATGAAAATCATGTTAATTTCATGTGAATTTCACATGAATTTCATGTGAAGCTCGATTAACATGAATTTCACGTGAAAAATATTTGCCTGTGAAGTGCTTCTGTTAAAAGAAAGAATAAACAAAATCGATTAGGTTTCTAATATTAAATTTGATCTACAAAATTAATATGGACACAGTTTTATCAAGTGTACAGCAACCAAAAACCTTATTCAATATTAAATTTTCATTATCATAAAATTGATGTTGTTGTCTTCTTAAACACATTTTTTATATTTCTTAATTAACACTTCGATGATTATATTATTATATCATATATATCTAGACTAAAATATAACTTTTTGCATATGCATTATACGTGTTGGTTTAAACATTATATCGTCTACCCTATACCGCATACACTATATCACACCACTAGACCTTTACCGCACACCCTATATCACACCACTAGACCTTTATCGCATACCCTATATCACACCACTAGACCTTTATCGCATACCCTATATCACACCATTAGACCTATATAGCATATTTTATATCGTAACCCTTCACATACCATACTTAAAGTATGGTTAAATTATACAATATAATAAACATGACATGTTCAAATTTGTATCATAATGCTATATCAACACTCGACCTAAGTCACCCCGCTGGCTGATGAACCTTGGGGTGATATAGGAGTCTCGGGTTGATAGAGCGATATCAAAATCGCAGTTATTATAATGTCATTGTAGAGTTTCGATAATCGATAAGTCTTACTTATCAAAGTTCGTATTTTTTAAGATTCAGCAAAAGTTAATATTCCTTAATGAAATGTTTTCATGGATAACTTTAATATTTCATTGCTAAATAAATTTTTATATGTACTTAACACACACACACACACACACACACACACACACACACACAAAAGTCAAAAGGAAAAAAACTGTATTATAACTTCTATATAACATTAACAACAAAAAAGAGCCATTTCTTTAAATTTTGGTGATTGGAGAAATTTTATGCCATGATCCAGCTAAATTTGCATTTCCGAACAAAAATCTGTACATTTATATCAACATTTGATTTGAACACTTCAGTTTTTAGCAAAATATGGCTGTAGTAACATGTTTTGTGAAGGAAAGAAACATATATTAAGAATATTCTATAAAGAAGCATTAAGCAAAACATATTTGCATTCTGAACATCCTATATTTTGACTCTGCATTATTCCTGTTCTTCCAAAATGACCAAATATATTTATCTGTTTGTGACGTATTTAAATGTCTATTATAAACATTATATTATCAGTACTATGACCAAATACCAGGAATAGTGACTGAATTAAATTATGATATTAAAACTGTATACGTAAATTCTAAGTGATATTCCTCGCAACTTCCGCTATGTCCTGGTCAGGTTTGGGAACGGTATAAGGGAACATTTGATCAGAAAGTTATTTATAAAAAAGGATAATGAATACCACTACAAGGTTCAGGTTAAACATATAAGGAACTGTTTGTGAAACACTTGAAGTACTAATCTCGCTGTATTGTTCAAATGTATGGTTTCATTCATGTATTTCCTGAAAGGACAATATAGTAAACTAAAGTATTCATTTCCTTTAGAACTCTGACATGAATTACAATTACAACTATTAAAAGTTTTCACATACATTACCGATGAAGTAACATAACAAAATTAGGATTTATTTCTATCGTATGCCATAATTACAAAATCGAAAAAAAAAACAAAACAAAAAAACAACGTTTCACACATTAGTCCAAATAAAAGTCTTTCCAATAATAAACAATAACACCAGTTCTTGTCCGTGTTCCCTGGCTAATAGTTAAATATTGTTACATATAAGAAGATACCAAAAACATTAAAAAAAACAAAAACAAACAAACAAAAAAACAAACAAACAAACAAACAAATAAGCAGATATACAAAATAAAACCTATGGCAGATCACAAGGGGCGGTAGGCTTATGGTGTGGTCCAAAGAACTTTGAAAAGCTGTTTTTTTTTCGAAAGTATTTTTTCCAAATATGTATTAAGGATTAAGGATGCTAACAGGAGTCACATAGTCTTGACTTGATGAGTTATGTCAATCGAATTATCCTCGATTTTGTCGACTTCTGATTCAGAAACACCTTCGTTTGGGATCTCATGAAGGTTTAGTTCTTCAGTTTTACAAACAATAGCTTGAATGTCCACCAAGTTGGTGTCTTTAACGGAAGCGTAACAGAATATGTTTGAATCAGATTTTTTTTCCGATACTATATTTCACTTGTTTAATCATTACTACTTTTTAAACAACAACTGTCACCACGTAATGATAAATAATCATGATAAAGATCGTTTGGGATTTGCAGTCCCGATAATTCAATTTGTGTTTCAATAACATTGTCAATATTATTATCGTGTTTCAAAAAGGTATTGACTTTTTGCATAACATTCCTGCGTACCACACGAGGTCGTCTTTCTGGGAGTGGAGGCATATTTTTGGATACTCTATAGTCTAATGTTCCAATTTCGTCGTATGCGTAGTTATACCCACCTTCGTTACCGGTTTCTATAGTGATTCCATCATTTCGTTTTCGTCGGAAACAAAACAACATAGTTGCAACAAGAACAACAATAATGAATCCGACATTAAATACGATACTGATTAAAAGATACTTGTCAAAACCTGAATTCAGTTGTTTATCTGAAACTGGAAATTAAATTTATTTAAACTAGAAAGAACTATAAGAAATGATCACTTCCTTAAAATCCTCTATTCCCCAAAAACCTAACATACACCTTTTAACCTCTAAATTTATTTGGATCAATGCAAATATGTAATTATGGTTCTTTGAAAGTTTCATCAAGTTCCATTCGGAAGTGCAAAAGGAGTGACGAATGGGTACCCTCTACTGAACCATGTAAATGGAAAGACGACCGGAAGGAAGGAAGGACGGATACCCCTATCACTATAAACCCCAACGCATAGTATGAAGTATTTATATAACTTAAAGTTCAACAGGTTTGATTAATATTGAAGACAAAATCGATAAAAATAAACACTCCACTAAATATTATACATTATTCAGGATCTTTACATATACAAAAACGGTTTATCAGTTCCATGGACTTTTTGCTGAAATGGGAATGAACATTATTTAAACATAATTCGAAGATCATTTATTTCAACATCAAAGTATTCACTTATGGATGCACAAAATTCCGATAGTTTTGATTCCCTGATCTTTGCTTCCTAGAGGAAACGAAAAGTATTTATTTGCTGGGCAATTGAAAAAAAAACCCCGTCGGGTTGCATGAATAAGATACATGCTCTTTAAACTCTTTTCACACACACACACACACACACACACACACACACACACACACACACACACACACAATAACATATTGTCAAATTGTTTCTAACTCGGATATAGAAAATGTTCTTTCATGGCCAAAAAAATTAATGTCAAAGAGTAATCAAGGAAACCAAGGTTATAGCGGTAATCAAAAGAATGCAATTCAGGGACAAAGACCAGACATGGAAAATAAACATACACAACAAAGAACATACAGTAACTAAAATCATACATACAAAGTTACAAAAAACAAATGAGCAACTCGGACTCCACTAAAAACTGGGAGCATGGACCAGGTGCACCGGTAGGGCAAGCGTCCTCTGCTTTTCTAGAAACACCCGCCGCCGAGTTGCTCATAAAAATCAAGTCCGGGGTAGACAAACGAGGAGAGGAAAACTAGGACCCCTGAAAAAATTAGTTTTCATGGTGCAGATGGATACACCATAACGAGTTCATGATGACGACCATAAAACTTCTGTAGTGATGACTTCAATCTTGTAGCCACATATCCCTGTTCCAGATGCCTATTTTTTAGAGTTCTAGCGCGATACGAAAATTCTGCGTAGTTTCGGCAAGCTCTGGCTTAACGTATGAGTTGTGAAATGAACACTCCATACGCAGGTGCTGAAGGGATGTTGCCAGGTGATGACAGGAAAGTTGACAATTTTGAATGAAAAGTCATTACGTTTGTCGTAAAGTTTGGTCAATAATTTTCCTTTACCATCTAGTGTAGGTCAAGATATGAGGCTGACTTCAAAGTGTCTGTAGTATCCTTTATGTCAAGTTCTTTTGGGTACATGCGATGTATCAAATCCCCGAAATTAGGATTGTTTAAAGATAATACGTTATCTATATAGCGGAAACTGAGATTAAAGGATCTAGCCAAACAATATTCTTTCTTTCGGACCAGATCAGCTATAAAGTCAGCCTTATAAGAGTAAAGGAGTATGTCAGCAAGTAAAGGAGCACAATTTGTTCCCATTGAAATGCCGACCGTTTGTTGAAAAGCACGTCCACCACACTGGACAAATATGTTGTCGATTAAAAATTCCAGTCTTTTGTAAACATCTTCCTCTGTATATGTGGAAGATGATTTTGAATTACTTCTTATAAAGTATGGGGAATCTCTACCAAGAACTATATATTTGTATCTATGTGTATCATCTTTTTTGAAAAAAAAAACAACGATGTATAATGTTTTTAAATCGGAATTTTAACTGAGTATGGGGAATAGAAGTATACAGTGTTGAAAAATCATAGGTTTTAATGCTATTATATTCAGAGAATAGACTTGAAGTGATTGTCTCCAAAAGATCTTTCGAATTGTTCAGGATCCACATTGCATTAATACCACTTCAGGAGTAACAAGTGTTGTTGTAGGACTGCAAACCTTCTTTGACAGTTGTGAGTATAGAAGTTAAACGTTTTGAAAGGAGGTTTGGTGGAACATTTTGCAGATCCAGCTATGAAACGTTGTTTATATGGATTCTTGTGGAGTTTAGGAAACCAGTACATAGACGGTAAATCACAATCATCGTCCCTGGTAGAGAGACCAAAAGAGAATAGCACATATTTATGGTTTTCAACAATCTCTTCTTTGGAGAGTGTGGTAGCAGTATAAAGTTTTATCACTGCTATCTATTATTTTCTACGTCTACCTCTGATAATAAACATTGGACGTAAAACGTTTTGCAGACAAAAAAAATGTTGTTTTGGGCGTTGTCTGCTGATACGACAACATATTTGTCATGTATAGTAGACAATGTTTTTGCTACATCGGGGTCTTTGAAAACCGATGTAGCCTTGGCACTCATCGACCTACTTAAAACTTTCATTCGTTTCAAAATTAAAGACCTCACGGCCTTTAACTACTCTGACAGAAAATCAATGTCTTCTTGTTGTCGTTTTATTCATGTTTTTGCATAGTCCTCGACGGCATCCATAAGAACTTTAAAGTTATAATTCCAATTTGTGAAGCGTGATTCACGGTACTTGGGACCTAAACTTGCAAGTAATGTTACATTGTAAATATCATGTTCTTAAAACTCAAGACCCACTACCGTAAAATTAGCAAAATTGTAATCAAAACCATAAAACAATATAAAGATTGATATTTTTGGAGTTTTTTTGTATGTTCATTTTGTATTTTGTACATCTGATTGTTTTTTATTTTGGTTTTGTTTGGTTGGTTTTTTGGTGGTATTTCACTATAACTACTAAAAAATATTGTTCTTTTAAATCACAAATGGCTATCAATAATTTTTTAAAATTACCTTTCACATCAACGAAAAATGTAAACATACTTTCACCAATGCCATTTCTCACCCATAAATTCATGGTTTGTTCTGTAGATTCGGTAACAGTCAGAAGAAATGAAATTTCATAAAAGTATGCACTCTCATAGAAATCGTCTGGCGAAAATTTGCTGATATTAAGATCATACATTTTAGCTTTGTACAAAGATCCGTTCTTTATTTCCTCTGTCCATACTGCATTGATTTCAGTACTGCTATGTACCTTAACTTGAATTTTAGTATTTGAATCGATGGTCCCTCTAAAACTATTCTTGTTATAAGGCGGAAAAACTGGAAGCACTAAAAGTACAAAAAGACTTTGTTCTAAATGTATTTACTTACTATCGATTAATTTTACCAGAAAAAAAGGTAAAAGGATCAGTACATATCGACAAGATACACCTCCAACGTGCCTTTAAATATATTTTTGTGGTATTTGCAATTTTATTGTGGTTCAAAAATCAATTTATTAAATAACCGTGAAATTTACAAACTATGTTACCCCAGTGATTAAACACAATTTACGAAACATTGTGTTCACCAATTGTTTAAAAATATTAATTGAATATACAAAACTAAACATACCAACAAATAACCAATCTAACTGTAAGTGTAACGACAATAAGTCTGGTTTTAATGACTGAAAACTAGTTCAACAGCTGTATATCTGGTTTTTAATATCATATAAAAATTCTAAAAACAGTAATTATGATAATTAAATTTGAGTTTGTTCCAACAAGTGTAAATGGGGGCTATATGTAGCTACCTGTATGTTTTATAAAAAGTCCCATTCAAACAAGTATATTGAGATAGTTACCTTCTACCTGGTCGAAATATCTAAAGACATTCTTTCCAGCAATGTTTTTTACCCAGATATTGATAGTTTGACCCCTCATAAACGCCATGGGCAGTTTGAATATCAATTCATAACCCAAGATTGATATGTTTTCTTTATGGTTTGTTTTTAACCAAGCGCGGCTAATTTTGAAGTCATTCACGTCAACTGCATGTAATCGATCGTTCTGTAAATGCTCAATCCAAACGGTATTGACGTCCGTTTTGCTGTACAACAACAATCTGACCGAACTATCTAACTCTCTTCTACGTACGTTTTGATTTTCTGAAGCAAAAACCGGTTTACCTGTAATATAAAAGAGCAGTTTGAGCAAGTCCCCTTAAAGAAGTGAATGCTCAATTTTCGCTTTAATTGCAAAAAAACATATTTTACCTTCCTTTACTCCCCTTATCTTTGCATTATATTTGAAATACAATAACAAATCTACATCATCAAATATCTTTATATCAAGACCATGTATTTTTCTTGACACCAATTGCTCCATTCGGAACCACGATCGAATTTAACGGTTCGACAAGAATATACGTTTGTACAGAATTTTAGTTGATAAGTCTAAATCGTTAAGCTCGTTTATTTGTGTTATTTTTCACGAATTGAAAGCATTATGTTCTTAAATATCCTAATTGTAAATCTTTGCAAGTATTGGCAAACTTTATGATCACGAATTATAATTTTATTAGAGTCAAATAATATACACTTTTATCATATATTTATATTAAACTATAACGTTTTTGTTTATGCACTATAAGTGATTGTTTAAACCCTATATTGTCTCCCTTTTATCGCATACCCTATATCACACCTCTAGACCTATATCGCACACCTTATATCGCACCCCTTCACAGACTAGACTTGAAGTATGGTTAAAATTTATGATATAATGAGCATTAAAATCTGTATTACGTGCTGTATTAACTCTTGACCTATAGAATCCCGCGGGCCGGTTGCCCTTGGGGTAATACAGGAGTCTCGGGTTGATACAGCATGTGATACAGATTTTGACATGTTACATTCAGTATAGATCGTGACCATTAGGATTCTAAAAGTATAATATCAAATATTGTTTTTTTTGTTTGCCTAAAACAAAGGATAAAGCGGGTGTCATCGTAAAAGGTATTGGCATGTAATCAGTGTCAAAATATTAATTAAATGTTAATTGTTATCATATTTGAATGAGCCACTCGTTTAAGTTGTGCGGTCATTGAGAGTAAAAGCAATAAATTATAAACACCTGTGTACTCATAGACAAGTGATTTGTTCTGTAATACGGCTGATTTATTGGTGTCCTTATAACGTATACACAGGTAAGCACCATTGTTGTTGTACGGTACTGGATCCAAAGATATAGAGAGTGTCTCATTACCATGGGATTCAATATGTCGGATAATCTTGTCGGAATAAGTATGTAGTAATTCTATATGGAAATTTGGTCGTTTAGGATCATCACGACATATCACGGAATACGAGTCTATTGAAAGATGAATATCTGTAACAGATTTAATTTTTTTTATATTTAAAATGATATTTGTCTATCAAGCTTACTGTCGATTTGCTTTCAAAAGACATATTTCAAGTATGAAAGTTATTAAATACCGATTTACATAAAATTCAGACATTGCTAGTAGTAAAGTGGTTCATGGTAAAGAAAAACCTACCAAACAAACTATGTTTTTTTCGGTCTACGTATATTTTCACATAGCGATAATTATTACTGTATTCAGATCTGCACTTTTGAGAAAATCATACATAAAACTTTTACTAAAATCAACCAAATTAAACAAAATCAAGAAATACAACTCTTGCAAAAAGCCAATTTTATGTACAATCTATATAATTATTATCTCAAAAGTGCAACAACCAAATGATAAACTAAAACAGGTTATGTGATCACAAACTGTTTTAGAACAAAAAATAAAACTGAATTTGGTGGGTTTTTTTTACATGCATGAATCACTTCCTCTCTGATTTTTATAAAGACTGATACTTAAAAAGATGTTTCATTTCAGTTAAATAAAATGATTCCAAAATTATATTAAGTACACATCGATGTGCAAATTGTCAATGCAGTGTTTTTCTATTGTTCTATTTTATTTCATATGTCTGTATAGAATATAAACATTTTAGATCGGTAACTATTTAATTGATTTGATAACAGGTAAAACAAAAAAAATATACCTTGTATTTCTAAAGAGCTCATTAATAAAAGAAATCGAATCATCATATCGACATGTTACACGTTTACTGAATATTGAGCAGTAACTGGCTTATTTACCGTATATTAACAAAAAAGCGCCATAACGTGAAGGTGTAAACTATAAGCACTTTTAATAATTATATATAAACATTTTATAGACAACTGTAAATGGAACATACCCGTATATTCATAGAAGATCGATTTATTCTGTGATATGGCTGATTTATTGTTGTCTGTGTAACTTATACACCGATATACACCGTTGTTTTCGTATGGCACGAGTGATAATTGCATGGTCAGTTTTTCACTCCCTAAGGCTTCTATGTATCGTGTTAAATTTCCTTCATCAGAGTGTTCTAAACGCATAATTACACGTGATGATTGGGGTTGCTCTATACATGTAATTGTTCCCTGATTTATTGAGAGTTGTAATTCTGAAATCAGTTTTATATTATTTACTGAAACTATGGACGTAAAGACGTCAGACCGCGAAATGGATTAACCGGAATACCGGAAAAACACACTGCCGAAATATTTACATTTACAAAATCCAGGAAAGCAAGCAATTGTACAAATTTGTATTTTCATATATAACTTTTATAACGTTTATTTTGTAACAAATCATTAACGAAAATACTGAATAAGATAATTGCATGCCAATCTGTCTGACGTAATGTGTTTTTCTTTTGGTAACCATTTGGACTCTCACTCCTATTTAAATAATACAGAAAATCGTAAAATGCGCGTATCATTATATCATTAATCTAATATTCTAACCATAAATCTGTAAAATCTTTTTTGCATTTATCTTTAAAGGTATTCTGGCATTATCAATAAAAATATAACATCCTTCTTGGTCAACATAGTCATTGCTTATGCTGATACAATTCCTCATCCGTTTACATTCCGTAGGTACCATATCATTTGTTATTGACACCCATCTATAATTTTCAGCAGTTTTAACAAAGAACCCTAAAGGAAATGACGTATCATGAAAGTGAATCAACGCCTTTGCTCCACGTCTTGCGTAAGCTATATCTATTTCTGACATTGTTTGTAGAACTCCTGCAACTGTAAAGGGAGAAAAAGATTTAAACATTTATTGTAAAAGTGAAGCAAATAATGTACAAATTAAATGCAGTTCTTTTATCCGGAAGTAGATATATACTTGAGGATATGTATGGGTAAGTTAGAGACACTAAATGTTCAGCATAGGTATGTTTCTTCTTATATCTTACTTTAAGTTTTACAATATTAACAGTGGATGTGCATGACTTGTGAAAAACTTCCACAATAAAATAAAAAATACTATATATAATCTTTTAGAAAACCGCTCATGAATTAGTCTTCTACATTTGTTTTGTTAAAATAAGAGAAACATATTTGTTGATTTTTATTTGTTTGGATGGAGTCAAATATATGAAAAAATTATCAACTACTTGGACTTCAGGAATGTTGTAAATTTTGGAACAGATTATACTCAATAACCTGGTTTGCGACAGTTTATACTTTTTACATACAGTTTGAGGTCAAGGTAACAAAAGGCAACCCATTTCACTTAAAGTAGACGGTCAAATGCCATGGTGTGTATTTTGAAAATTGTATTGAAAAGGTAATATAAATAATTTCCTACCTATAACAGATGAAAAGTGTGATTATTATCGTAAGAATTAGTGAAGAAACAATTTCTTTATAGTGCGAATTTTGATTTTCTTCCCTTTTAGTAGGCTTTGTAAATACTTACTTACTCGACAACCTAATCACTGACATGTTTAGTGGATGTTCACAATAATATAGATACAATCCATTATCTTGAATTGTTGTATTCGATATCTGAATAACTGTTTTTCTTTTCGTTTTAGATTCCACACTAAGTATGAAAATATCAAATCTTTTTTCAAGTAAGTATCTATTCTTTAAGATAGTTCTGTTTTCATACATTTCCCCCATCAGTCTTGGCTTATTTTCAGTTGTTAACCAATGGAAAAAAATTGCGGATTTGTAACACGTTATGTCATAATCCAAATTCACATTGCTTCCAATATATCCAGTTTTGGTTTTGTCCTCGCATAGTCCATACACACCTGAAAGATGAAATGTAAGTAGCAGAAGAGTAATCAAGGGAACCAAGGTTATAGCGGTAATCAAAAGAATGTAATCCAGGGACAGAGACCAGACATGGAAAACAGACATACACAACAACGAAAATAAAGTAACTAAAATCATACATAAAGTAACAAAAGCAATTGAGCAACTTGGACTTCACTAAAAGCTGGGAGCATGGACCACGTGCACCGGTAGGGTAAGCGTCGTCTGGTTTTCAGAAGTGATTAAATGAAATGGAAGCAAAATATTTTACACTTTCATAAGATAAGTTTCGCAAGTCAGCATGATTGCAGACATAATAACGCCTTTATGTGATATTTTTAACAAGAAATAATCGACAATTGTAAGGATCTTTATGAATAAAATTACCGTATTTGATTTTTTTTAAATATTGATATAAACAATACACATAAAATAATAGCAATGATTTTTTTTATAACTCCTCATATTAATAATATTCTCATATAAATAATGCAAATGTTGGTATATATGCTGTAGATATGTTTGAAGGAAGGAGCATCAGTAACTATAATTACCAAGTGCTTGAACTTTAATTGCTACCATAATGAGTACGTGAAGCAACATTCCCATTGCCTGTTATGGAAAATATCGTTATATAATAATTATAAAATCTACATATACACATATAAAATATATACAAAGGGTACAAAAACTTAAAAAAACACTGTTTCAACTATCGAATATGCAAAACAAAGTTATGAACGTTTTGGACGCTTTGATTTTAATAACAACGTCGCCTGTTTCTACGTCCAGGGTTCGTAACCAACTAGTATTTATAATGATATGACCTTCGCTGGCTAGATGATTCATCCTCGTAGGTTTAATCCTGGTGTTAAGTTACGAAAACGGTATATGGCACTACAGGTTATTTCATTTTGGTGATGTTTTATGTAGTTTTGTATCCTCGACAGGCTTGTGTACATTATTTGAGCTTTCCCCTCCATTTTGTTGAATCAATATTATGTTTGATACTGTAATATCTTAAATTATCGACATGGAGATTAATTTTAACAACAAATTAAGTCATCGAATAAGTTAAAAATATTGTGCTAACAGCCTCCCATGAAAATCAAGCAATTCAAATAGTAAAAGTACAAATAATAAAAAAAATGTTTTTTTGCAAAGGATTAAAAACTGACCTATGAATAATTGATCTTCACCTTCTTCACTGTAATATTGAATTCATGACATGTATTTATAAAATACGTGTATTGTAAACGAAATATTTCCTTGAATGAAAATAAACAAAACAAATCCCATGACATATTCTAATAAAACACAGACCGGAAATTTCTAAAATATTATTCATTACATTATTAAGCTGTGCTAAATTAGTCAAAGTATACAAATAGGCTCTATGTCCTTTTCCTCTACATTTGTTTTCAATATGCATGATAAAAAGATAGAAAAACAAAACCATTGTAACGTAATCTATTAAATCCATGTAAACATATAACAAATCAAAAGCCCTGACTAGACGTTGACAATACATCTATACATCCGTCAACATGAAAACAGAGATATAGTCATACAAGACTACTAGAGTTTTTATAGAAACTGTCAATCCAAAACAAAATCATAGTATCAGAAGGATTCCCTCAATGTGATTTTGTTTCTATGGGGACCACTATGAGATTTCCTTGCTAATACCTTTGAAGTTTTAATTAAAGTTTTTAAATGTTTTTGGTCGTGTTACTGTCTTGCGTTATTAAAGAATTAAAGATGAATACAATTGAAATTCAAACACCACCCCCCGTTGAGGTTAAAAGATACTGCTTGTAAAAGTTATCTACCTATATTGACGCCATCAAATTTTACATGATGCAATTGCTGAATAATAGGTATGCAATCCTTTGACATAATTGAATGTTGTTTTTTTTCATGTAGAGTATGATTGTATTTATCTAAATACAATAACATATAATGTATATATAAAACCAGAAAGCATGAAAAGTCTTTAACATTTAAACACAAACATCAGTTAGACATTTTTAATAGACATTTTATTTCAATGTCATTATTGAACGGATGTGATCACGGAAACCAAGGTGTTATCGTACTTTTTTCCTCGATATTCCAACATTTATTCTAGTGTTAGGGAAACGCATGATTAGGCCGGCAATGGCGGGCAACTAAAACTTTATTTGAAGCCAAGTGACAAAAAGACACCAACTGAAAACAAGTTATTTAGTACTAAAGGGAACACATAGAAACACACAGCATGACCAAAGGGGGTAAATCCAATCGCTCTGAAAGTGTGCTCATTTTTTGTGCAAGACACGTTCAAAGCGTTATCCTGTTAGGTCAAGCCCATTGAAAAGGGAAAGACATGATATTTTTGAAGTGTCGACAATGGCCATTATAACTTTGTTCTTCGAAATTTTGTGTTACCATCGAGCTTTCTCCCGAATATCGGTTTATGATTGATTGATTGATTGATTGTTGGGTTTTAACGTCCGAGCAGCAATATTTCAGCTATATTCAGACGATGAAAATGAAATGGATGAGAATATGAAATGATGATGATGAAATGAAAAAAGGGACGGGACGCAAGTATAATAGGGTCGGGAAATATTGATTGCCACAAGAGAAAAGAGAGGGATGGGTAGGGTTGGGCAATTTAGCCTCCTGTGACGGAGCGCAAAGGTTCTTACTCCTATCGAATACCACAGTAGGGTTCTTTAACGTGCGAGGAACGTGGCATCTTTCCCAACAGGGTGCACCACTATGGTTGGCTGTCAGATTTTCCGAATTATAGCCTGCCAACCCCAACATGTAACACGCCAGTGGGTACCCCATTCCACCACCTGGTGCACACATCCCAGTTGCTCTATGGGAAGAGCGCCTAGCCCCCAGCTAGGTTTCTTAGCACTATTTAGTCGCCTTTTACGACAAGCTTAGCGCTGCTGCAGGCCTATTCTTTTGACACCCAGACCTGCACGGGGCCAAATATCGGTTTAATGACGACTATTTCTAGTGTGTATGAATTTATAGACAGAAACATAATGTCGCCGGTCCTGCAGTGAAACGTTATAGGACGGGACGTTAAAAAAATGGGAAATCATCGAGATATTAATGTGTTTAGTTGAAAGCTCCTTTTCAGTTCCGAGTGAATGTCAATATCAAAGGCAGACTTGTCATGTTCTACCGTTGTTATTCTAAGTTAATTTTAGTTAGATTAAATGATAAAGTTAATATATCACATGGAATAAAATCTTAATCTAAACGGGTAATAAACGAATTTTGTAACAAAATGACAAAATAGGTCTTAGTCAAAAAAAAAAAAAAAAAAGAAAAAAAAAAGCGGAAAGTACATACAACAAATGGCGATATCAAGTAAAACACCAGATAGATGGAAACAACCGCAATGGTTCAGACGTAGGCTTGGTATTGGCATCTACGACAAAAAATGTAGTTTAAACCTGGTTTTAAAGCGCACTTAACCTCCCTCGTCATTACTGTATAACTATGTGTTTAGTCACATCAATTTGTACAGTTTCTATGACCCCTATGTTCTATTTTTATTAACGGCGGCCATGTTTGTCGATGAATCAAAAATCCCACATCAGTTCTATGCAAGATACCCAAAGGAATATTCATACCAAGTTTGGTTTCAATTGGTCAAGTAGTGTCAGAGGAGAAGATTTTTAAAAGAAATAACATTAAAAATAGCAAAAAATCATTGAAAAAGGGCAATACCTCCAACATGGCTTAACAGATCATACTAGTTGATATATTCATATTCTCTTATATGTCAAACCTGATGCAATTTTACTGAAACTGAAAAAGTGCAAGTTGGAGTAAAGTTTCACGGATAAGTTCAGTGGTTGTAAAAAAGAATAAATCTGCTAACTCATTTTATGTTACATAAAGCGTAAACCTATATATGTTTAAACTATGTTTGAGCAATTTAAAGCTTTTGAATTTTGGAGAGAAAAAAACTGGCAGTTACACATGTATCACGAATAATGTTTTTTACTGGTTGTTTTTATTGATTGCCCATATCACCATATTTGTAGATTCGTATATTGGTTTTCAGACGTCTTGATGTTTTCATCAAATTTCCCATCAATGCTTGAGATTTTACATGACCCATAAACATGCCCGGACGGTCTATCCAATGGAATTACAGAGTACGTATTTACATTCTCGTCAGTCATAAAAGGAATCCCATCACTAGATGAACTGTCATCGCTGTTTTCATATTCTATGTTTTCGTTTTTCAATGCATCAATGCTTATATCAGCAATTAAAGGATCAGAGAAGATTTCACGAATCCTGATCGTTTTTGTAGGAAAAGTAACTTTGGTAATAAAAGGTTGATTTTTGTCGTCATTTGATTTACTGTTAGAGTGTTCTTTGATCGCAGGAATTGAATCTGCATTGATGTTTGGCATATTTTCAAGTACACTACCTTTTGCTTGCAATACATGGGAGGTAATGCCTCGAGTTGAATCACATGAAACACTGTCATTGTCAGACAGATACTTCCTTACACTTTCATTGTTCATCGGAATCAATGCACATGCGCGTTCGCAATTTATTGGAGATTGATTGTGGGTGCTTTCATCTTCATCTTCGTCCAATTGGTGGCTGCCAATATTTATGTCGAAGTCTATACAAGTTGATATATTTTCTTCGGATTGTCCCGTTGGGTTTGTAGTTAAAAAATGGTTCGATACCTCATCTACTTCAGAATATTGATTTGTCGCGTTATCTCTAACATTTACAGCCTGAATTGCTCGAGGTCGTCGTTCCACGATAGGTGGAGGTTCATCAATAACTCTATAATCCAATGTTCCGATTTCCTCGTATGCATATGCGTTTTCCCTTCTTTCACTTGTGTCTATTGACGTTTTTTGTTGTTTTCGTAAACGACAACAAACGATTGCTATAGTTGACAATATCAATACCAGCACTACTAGGAGCCCATTCAAGACTAAACTTATATGGAAATATTCAATTACAATCTGTTCTCTCTCTAAAATAAAAACAAAATCAGGTTAACTATTGTCTTCATTCGATTTGACATCCGTATATTTCTTTTTGTATAACGAAAAGAAACGTGAAATTGTTTTTATTGTATTTGCAGTACATGTCGATGGAAATTCGACATTATATGTATCTTAATTTTTTTGCTCATACCATTGCAGCGTTATAGAAAAGAACTAAGTCTTTTAATCATAATGTAACAAGGTTTGAATTCTACTATAATTTTCTTGTATCAGCTGATTGTATTGACTATCATGTTTATCTAGTAACATCTCAGACATATATGTATAAAACCCTTTACTTTTAAAACGTATTTATGGATGTATTTATTGTACCTTGAACTTCAATATAAAATCTGAAATGGTTTTCTCCAACATTATTTTGCACTTTCAAATCCATCGATTTTTCAACTAGAGATGTGAGCGGAAGTTGAAATAATATCATATAGCACTGTTGTAAATCCATTAATGCGTTACATGAGCGGAATGGAACGTATTGATATGTAAATCATACATGTTAGCTGTGTATATAGATTCGTTCTTTATCGACTCTATCTCTGCATTAATTATATCAGTTTGACTTAGTATTATTACTTTGATGGTGATATTTGTGCCGATTTCTCCTCTAAATACATTTTTGTTTTCTGGTGCAAAGACAGGAATGTCTGGAATAACAAAAAACTGTTATTATTAAGTTGCAACATGTAAGTTAAGAACAACTTTTTACCTTGTGGTCTTTGTTGTGTGAGTCTGTTTTCCATGTCTGGTCTTTATCCCTGGATTACATCCTTTTGCTTACCGCTATAACCTTGGTTCCCTTGATTACTCTTTATCAAAACATCGAAAAAGTTGCTAATTTAACCTATACTACTTTTTTTTATCAATTTTTCGACGACAGATGCAATAGTATCTGCTACATAACCATCTAGCAATTAACTCTCATCAATAGAGAACATATTGGTATAAGAAAAGACAGTTCATCTTTTTAAATGTATGCTTTGTTTACCTGTCAAATGAATTCCTGATGCCTTGACGTAAAACATCAAAACATTTTCTCCAATATAATTTCGCACCCAAAGATTTAGTGTCTGTTCCCTGGGAGAAATAACGGGTAGATCAAAATGTATCACATAACCTTGAATTTGCTTCGTTCCTTCATGAAACGTTTTTAGTGAGACTGAAAAGAGGTTTATACCAGCTTCAATAATAAATAACGGTCCATTTTTTGTGTCTTCAATCCATGCTGTTTGAATCTTTGGGTTGCTGTAAACATTTACTTGTATGTGAATTTTTCCACCTATTGCTCCTGAATACACATTTCTATTCCTTGGATCAAAAATAGGAATGCCTGTAAAGCATGAGAAATTAGTAAGCAAATAATATACATGGGTCTCCTCTTAACACTACAGGGCAGGCTGCAAATGGTCCCAATACAAAAATATACGCAGGTAAAGCAAAATAGTTGGCCATGTATACTTTAGTTACATAAAAGTAAATTGAGCGTAAACTGAACAAGACATACAGTGGCCAATTAAAAGCAAATCAAAACTAAACCAAACCATACATACATGTTTATTGGGAAATATTTTAGAAAAAGTCTTTATGAGATAAAGTAATATTAAAATCTTCATAATTTGCCGCATGTAACCGATATTAACAACATGTCAGTGATAGATTTTATTGTCCTTCGAAGATACAGCGAACAAGATTCAGCGCAGACAGTATATAAACGATTGAAGTTATTGTCACCCTATTATCGGTAAGCAGATTTGATAACTGTTAAATAAAGTAAAATTACTCAAATGCGGACTTGACAAAGACAAAAAGCACAATAGGATGTGAAAAAGGTACCAAAAACTAAAATAGGTTTTGCGTCGCATGAAAGATGCACATAGATCATACGGTAACATTACTTTACCTGTGAATCTGTAAACAAGTGTTCTTTGTGTTGACACAGCTGACCTATTTCTATCGAGATAACTTGTACACTGGAAAACCTCTGTACTGAAGAAAGTATTTTGTTTTAACGGTACATATGCGGTATGGTTTCCAGGGACTTGTGCTTCTTTGACAAGTCGCCCATTCTGAAATCGTTTTAGTACAATGACAAAATCTGTCCCTTGGTATTCATCAGAGCATGATACTGAGTTGTTAACTATAGATAGAGAAACATCTGAAAAGCAAACATACTTAATTCATCATTTTAAGTAATCATTTTGAATATTCAATATCACATTGTTGTTTTTGATCACAGAATTCCCTTACCATGCAAAGCCGACGAAAAGCGTTTTTCACGTCTTTGTTAAAAAAATGTTACTATAAAATTCAAAACTAAAAGAAAGAAACTGTCTATTATTACACAGGTAATTTGATTTGTAAAGTATCATAGAGTATACTAAAATAATGGTACTGGATTTTTCAATACAATCTTAGAAATATAGGCCTTAGTACTTATGTAAAATACCAATAGTGAGTGAGTGGGCGTATGATTACTGGTTAAACATTAACTTAATTTAAACACACTTTTGTTACAAATTAATTATCAACAATGTACACTTAAGTGCAACTCTTTCTCAAAAGCAGGCCAAAGCTTATGAAGAGTGATTCATGCATTTCTTATATCCAAATATTTATTGATTGCAAATCTTTCAGTAGGCCTCATGAAAACGGTATTCAAAATTAAGTGCGAATAAAAGTTGCCCACTTGAGATATTAACACTTAAGATTTGGCTATATTCAAGGTCTACTTAAAAAAAGTACCGGGAAATCAAAACTTTTATCCTAAAATCACTCAAAACTATTTCGGAATATACAGAATGTCCAATAAAATTAACTTAGGAAGAGTTTTTAAGGGTGTATAAAATGTATATGAGCAGTATCATTGATAATCATGAGATGTGATGAATCACCCCTGCCTGATTTTGAGACATAATCATACTTTAAAGTAAAACTGTTTACCATATAATTTTATGATCGGGATTTTGGTTGTCTGTAATGATGGAAAGTAGAAATTGTCAACTGAAATATAACACCCTTCGTGCTTCTCTGTAACGTTATAGATAACCACACAATAATCGTTTTCTTTACATTCTGAGGTTGTAGAGTAGTCCGCCATTTCTACCCAGTTGTAAGAGGCATTCGGTGGTTTTAAAAAGTAACCAAGCTTGTTGTTAGAATTAGACGAATAAAGAACAACTTTTGATCCTCGTCTAGCATAAACTGTATCATACAGCTCTGTTTGTTTTTGAATGAAACTTCTCTCTGTAAAAAAAATATCTAATAAAAGTATATCATAAGTATGAAAGTTGCGTATACATAAAAACTAAAATTGTTTTTTTCAATGTTTGTTTGTTTGTTGGGGTTTAACGTCCGAGCAGCAATATTTCAGCTATATTCAGACGATGAACATGAAATTGGTGATAAAATGAACATGAAACGATGATGAAATGAAAAAGGGATGGGACACAAGGACAATAAGGTCGACAAATTTTGATTGCCACTGGAAATGGGGAGAGGTGAGTAGGGTCGGGCAATTTAGCCTCCTGTGGCGGAGCCCTATGGTTCCTACTCCGGGAGAATACCACAGTAGGGTTCTTTAACGTGCGAGGAACGTGGCATTTTTCCCAACACGGTGCACCACTATGGTTTGCGGTCAGGTTTTCCGTATTATAGCCTGACAACCTCAGCATGTAACACGCCAGGGGTACCCCATTCCACCACCTGGGGCACACATCCCAGTTGCTCTGTGGGCAGAGCGCCCTAGCCCCCGGCTAGGGTTCTGAGCACTATTTAGTCGCCTTTTACGACAAGCTTAGCGCTGCTGCAGGCCTATTCTTTTAACACCCGGACCTGCACGGGGCGTTTTTTTAATGATGATCACGACTATTCATCAAAATCTTACTGAACAAATGTCAAATGCAGTAATTATGTTTTGAAATGACTTAACACTCTGTGGTACCGTATAATTATGATCGAGTTTCATGTAGCTTATTTTGTTTGATTATTGCATGCAAGTATAACGCTTACACAATTTATGATCATTTCCAGTTATAAACTTACGTGATAGCTTTATAACTGACAGTTTAAGTAATTCAGCACAAACATAAAGATAAAATCCGTAATCGTCATTCGATATGTTGAGTACTCGTAAAAAAACTGTCCTCTTCTTGTTTGCATTAAGGATGTGTATCTTATATTTATTGTCAACAAAGTAGGCTATATTATCCTGGCGAATTCGCGCTATCCATGTGGTTCGATTATTGCCTGCATTATAATGAAAGACATAACCATAATAATTACAGGCCAAATTTAAGTTTAATGTCACGTCGTTTCCTACATTTGATGTAATAGTTGTGTCTTCACATTTCCCGTCGACAGCTGAAATGTAATTTTTTTTTATTACATACAGTTTTCAGTGATTTTTCAAACAAATAAAACTACTGTAAAATCTGTCCACCAAACCCCTTAAAGGAGGTCGACCTAGGGTAAGGGACACAACTCTTAAACATCATTGGAACGTTTGTATTCAGCATTTAACATCAATTTCATGTAAGCATCTAAGCAATTTAGGTTGATTTTATTATTCTGCTTCAAATGGAAGCTTGATAGGCTTTGGTGAAATTGAATATGATACAAACATATCACTGATTTCAAGAGTTATGCCCCTTACCCTAGGTCTACCTCCTTAAGAGGTTTACTCTTTTAAGTCAGGAGTTCGGTCTTCAAATACAAAACGGTTATCCGTATTCTAATGAAATTCATCTAAAGGAAATATGAAGCGTGATCTTTCATTCATTAAATCAGGGTCCTAGTTAACCCTCATTGACCGCTTCACAAAATAATATCAAACAAAGTTCGCTCAAAACATGGAGATTCGGGAGTTAATTAGGGTTTAGCTATCTTGTTTTATAGGGAATTTGCGTACAAAATTCATTTGATTGACATGAATACTCTACAAAAGCGTTATCTTCATTGTCAAATGTAGGTCAGCCAACATTGTTGTTTTGCAAATTATCTTGACCGCATATGTCAAACGCGTATAATTCGTGAGTCGGCTGCGACAGGTAGATTCAGACTTTTAGGCGTGAAAAGTGCCAACGAAAAGCCCTGTTATATAATTATTACACTAGAATAATGAATATTCCCCTTAACAATATTTGCTTATTAGCATATACTCGTCTACATATAACTTACGGTTACATTTTGTGTAGTGATATTTTGTCGTTTGAATTATGATAAGCAATATGTTTCTCTTAAAACTTTATCCAAAATACCTACCGAAGGTGCAAAAGGTCGTCAGGAAAAATGCAATCAATAACATTTTCATTACTCTGAAACATGACATTGATTTTTTATTAATCCATAAGTTATGAATATTGACAATAAAAGATAATTCAATAAATATTGAAATCGCAAAGTGCATGAAAACAGGAAACAGAGAAGGCTACATTCAGAGAACAGAATAAAGTATAATAACATATAAAAACTGAGGAATAAAAATAATAACATCAGGTGTCTATTTTGACAAAAAAAGAGACCGTAAAATTGTACGAGGAAAAGGTACATCATAATGCTGAACTGGATTTAATAATCGAGATCCACGCAAGAGTAGACGTTCGTACCTCATCTTACTATACACTGTAGACATTCCTTTTGAAAATCGACGACAAATCATACTGCGTATGCATTTTTGGGTAAATTGGTAGATTGTGTGGGTGAAGTGGATAGAAAACAGGAGGGGGTCCGAAATATATTTACAACTTGCATTTTAAATGGGGTGTTCGGACGTGCTTTCTCCTGAATAACTGACGTTTTGCTAGAATAAACACAGATTTGCAAAAGAATTAACGAGCAACCCTGACTCCATTGAAATATAGAAATACGTGCCAGGTTCTAAGGCGATGTGAACATCAAACAGCAAACAGCAAAACTGCGCAATGGAGGAGCAAAATTAACATTTTAGAAAGAGTAATCAAGGGAACCAAGTTCTAGCGAAAATCAAAAGAAAGAAATCCAGGGACAACAAAGAACATTATATAAGTAACTAAAATAATATATACAAAGTACCGAAAGCAAATGAGCAACTCAGATTCCGCTAAAAAAACTTGGAGTATGGACGGGGTGCACTGGTAGGGTAAGCGTCCTCTGCTTTTCTAGAAACATCCGCCGAGTTGCTCATAAAGAGTCAAGTACGGGGGAGACGTAAGAGGAAAGAATTGAAGAGACAATGAAGGGAAATGTTTTGTAAGCACTGAAATATCATATCAATAATGTATTGCATTGATTCTTCGTCTCTCCTTTTGTTAGATTCGCCATCTTCTTTGAAGCAAGCAAGTTTGAAATGAATTCTAATTGTATCTTGATCTGTCTCTTTTCCAATTATCGCTTGGTTTCAAGTCTTAAAATTTGCTAATACACTTGTATCTACTCATCGCCTGAAAATTTCATTAACCTTTCCCCGGCTTTACAGGACAGTGGACGTCTCCAGCGTATTAAGTGAATTTTAATGTAAGAATATGTTCGAAGCTTGTTAAATGATAAGTATTTCATTAAGAAAATGGAGATGATACCTTTGAGTCTATAGATTGTAAAGAATTGCAAAATAAAACTATATACTCTAAAAGCGGACATAGAACATTGTTTGACCTTTTAACATAGTATAAAAATGTTACACAAGTTTTAATGATACATGGAAAAAAAGTGGTTTAATCAAGCACTAATGTCTGGAGTACAAACAATCATGTGTTGGCCACTCAAAAGATGATAGAGTATCTTCACCGCATGACATTACTAAAATAAAAGTCAACAAACCTAGGAGTGCGTAAATGCAAATTCACTGCTAAGATGGCGGAATAATAAAAACAGTATTTACTATTAAATGTTTCCTAGTATTATATACAATTTTATTTTCATAAAATCGATTATATGATATAAATATATCTTGACATTTGGCGATCATCACTAGGAAACATAACTTTGTTTATTTCAAAATAAAATGTCAGAAAACGTCAAATATACTTGCTACTGTTTTAGTCATCAGATCTTTTAAGTTAGTCCTTATTTACCAATTATCAATGCTCAGGCATCTTGATATCTTTAAACCCTGTCTATTTTTTTTATTTCAAATAATGGTTGTGTAAACACAATTACTAACATGTAGTAGAGTTTTGTAAACTAAAGTCGAAATTCTCTTAATCTGAAAAAAAATCAAAATTTACCGTCATTTTCTTACATTTTAGCATTTGATATGATGTTTTAATGTTAAAATACCACAACTAACATACAGTCCTTTCAAGTTTGGCCCTAATGATTGAAGAAAACAATTATGTGCGTTCCTTCCTAGATTAGTGCACGGTGAGGATGGAATGGAAAAGTCAAAATTCTGTTGACCTGTACATGCAAGGGAAATAGTCGGTTTCCAAAATACCTTGTGCCAAATTATCAGGAAATAATTCATACCAGGAAAAAACAGCGTTTCCGGTGTTGTATTACAAAAAATAAAAAATACTACAGATCAAATATTACTGTTTTAATATTTTAGGACGTATTTTTTTTTATTTCCCCTTCTTTGTAGATATTAAATAGATATTTTTCAACATATTAAATGTTTTGTTTGAAATAAGATTGCTTGAAGCATGTTCAGTTATATTTCATCATGAACTGTGTTACTGATATCTTTCTAGCTGAAGTAATTTAAATCGTATTTCTGTTATTAAGTTGCTTTACCCTACCCATCCCTCCTTTTTTCTTGTGGTAATCAAAAGTTGTCGTCCCTATTATCCTTGTGTCACATCCGATTTTCCATTTCATCATCATTTCATGTTCATTTTATCACCCATTTCATGTTCATCGCCTGAATATAGCTAAAATATTGCTGCTCGGGCAATAAACACCAACGATCAATCAATCAATCAATCGAGCTTTATGAGTCTATATAATGAAATGTATAATTATTCATTCCAATTTGTCTGGTCTAAGGAGATAATTCACATCGATAATCCAAAAAGTTTCTATTGTATATCAGTGTCACATTGACAGTATTATTTCACTTAATTTTAAATTATGCAATGTACATACATAATTGACTTTTTCTCCTAACAAGGGTTACTTTAAAAAGCCAAATGTTATTTTCTGTTTACGTTAAAATTTAAACAAAATATGAAAGTCAAAATATGTAGACTTTCCTACCGTGTATCACATTTTGCATAATTATTAGCTGGAGTAGTACATGTATTTAACTCATACACATGCAAGTCCAGTGTGAAGTCACACGGGGTTAGATTTATTAGCAAGCCATACAAATGTCGCTTAAGGAGGTAGGATTAGGGTAATAGACATAAATATTGAAATCACTTATATGTTTGTATCATATTCAATTTCAATTTCGTTCAAATGATTTGCAAGAGTTGTGTGACAAGGATGGTTAATACATTAAAATTTTAAGTTTGAATTTTTAAGATTTCTGCATCACTACTATTAACTATCATAATCCTTCAAACATTTGACGTGTTCACATCATAAAATCGTTAATTGTTATTATAAGGTTATAACCTCCATGAAACGAAAATTGTTCACAATGTCGAAAATTTCCGTCTGTTGCTTTAACCCTGATATAACGTGAACATTTTAATATTTTAATCATTTTTTTTCTAAATATTTTAATCATGAGAGGCCACTTACCATATTGGTGCACCTGGTAAATAAACAGTTTTATATAGAATTCTGGTTGCAAATTTTTCCTTTTATTTCTAGGTGTTTTATATCATTTTATCTGTGTTTTTAATAAAAACAGAAAGCATATGGTGAAATGCAACAAATATACAAGCGTATAAATTCAAAGTAGTACTTACTTTCAGATATCACCAAAAGCCTCATTAGTGTAAACAGATCTTAAAGTATGATCTGAAAGGCCATACAGCAAAGAAATAAACTCCATGGTGCCAGCCAGAACTATGACAATATATGCTTTCGTATTCTTGTTTTTGTCTCAGGATTACAAACATTATGTTTTACTATATTCTTCCAATCATCATTTCTCTGTTGTTACCTTATTAGACCTTAAGTAGCATTCAAGATAATTGCTAATTTCATATGAATACCTTAAAATTAAGAAGCACTCCAGATAACAATCATGCAATATGTAATTCATGGTTGAAAAGCCTACATATTTTGATTTTTTATATTTTGTTTAAAATATTATAGTAAACAGAAACATATGGTTTTTCATAAAACCCTTGTTCTCAGAAGACAAAAAACTTATATAGAATATTATGTAGATTTCAAAATTCAGGGAGACTGTAATTGACACTCAAACTGTTGGATTTTCAAGATGGATTATCTCCTCAGATATTTCGTCATATGAACCTATAAAGCAACTTTGTAACAAAAATCAAAATGTGTAGCCTTTTCGGGGGGTTATCACATATAACAGAATTTGCATGATTCTTACAAAGACTAGTACTCTATACACAGATACAAACAAGTACAAAGTACAAAATACAATTTATTTCATCACACGATTGTCTGTAAAATACTCTTTATGTGATGGTTTATCCGTATGCCGGAGGAGCAGTCCATGCGGTCCAACCATGTCCATGTCCGGCGTTCCAAGCAGTCCAAGCCTTGGCTACGGCTTCCTTGATGTTCTTTCTCTCTGAAAGTACAACATGAATCATTATATGTGTCCTTTTGAGTTTTGTAAATATCAACATTTTCTTTCTAATCTGCTATTCAGGAAGCAAACAATTGTTAACATCCAAGTCAATCTCCTTTACGAAGTATTTAAGGAGGTAGACCTAGGTTAAGGGACACAACCCTTCAAAATAATTGGAATGTTTGTATTCAGCATTTTACATCAATCTTATGTAAGCATCTGATTAACGTGGATTGATTGTATTCTGCTTCAAACGGAAGCTTGATAGGGTTTTGTGAAATTGCATATGATACAAACATATATTCCTTAACCTAGGTCTACCACCTTAATGTGGCTCAGAACTTATGGATAATAGTTGAAGAAAGGGTAGGTAAATCATAAACAAAGACACTGAAAATTGTGTCAAAAGTAATCCGATTATTTATAACAAAACTAATGATATTAATTCATTTTTTAGTTGGGATAGCAAACGGCTAGAATGCGTTCATAAATATACTTCTTTCTATTTGTTAAATTCATTTAACTGATCTTATACAGAAACGGAGATTTAATCAACAATAGATGTGCATATACCAAGTAGGCATAAACTGTCAATTGCATGAATATTGACATTAAACTTACCAATCTTTCCGATTTTCCATTTGCCATAACCGTCAAAAACGATGTGGACGTAACCTGTGAAAATAAAATGTCAGAAAATGTCAAATATACTTGTTATTGTTTTAATCATCATATCTTTTAAGTTAGTCCTTATTTACCAATTATCAATGCTCAGGCATCTTTATGTCTTTAAACCCTGTCTGTTTTTTTCTCGATTTAAATACCTGGATAGGTCCTATTGATTATTTGTTTAATCCATATATTTTAATGAGTCGTAAACGTTGTTGTATGCAATTAACTTATTGGTTATGTAAAAATGTTCTTTATTCTTTCTAATGAATAATTTTGGACTAGAGTCCATAAGCATTTTGTTAAGGTTCGTTTGAATTATATTTACAAAGTCATGGTTTCATAACCAATATCTGAACAATGTACGTGTGTATACAGCATACACTGCTCCGTATTTGGACAAACTGCATATCTTTTCCAAATATTAAAAAAAAAAACTTTAACGAGAATATTGGGATATATAAGCAACAAATGATCTAACCGTTCCTTCCTGGAACACCTGGTTTGCCTGGGTATCCTGGTGGACCTCTCTTTCCTGTAGCTCCTGAAATGTAATCAATTTTTTTGGTTATTATCGTCGCTTAATATTAACTTTAACGAGTATGATAAATTGTAAGCTTTTAAATTGGTAAATATGTATTGTAAAAAAAAACACTTTACAATTTCAAACTCCTACCGTATTTAATAAATAAGATCTATATCAGCGTGAAAGTTTTGCAGAAATAGACAAAAGGACCAGCCTTTGTGACTACAATGCACAAGTCGATGACAAATATTAGCTATATTTATTTTCTCAATGGGAACTTCCGAAAACGTTCTATTCGTTTTATTTTTTTTGGTAAGGAGAAAAACATCATTTGAAAAAACTCACAAAAGAAAATCCCTTCTCCCCATCAAGTAACCACAATTATGGTCAAGGTTTACTTGTGAACAAGATCGTCAAACGGTCGTCAAGTAGGAAAGTTGATGTCGCTACAACCTGAATTCGAATCACAATTAAGTGCATTCTTATATAACGTTTCTAAAATCGTAAGTAGCTGTGTTAGTTTTATCATTTACTCACCTGTTCTTCCTGTCTTGCCGGTTGCACCTGGAGGACCTAAGGTAGATATTTAAAGGTATTTTAATAAGTAAAATGTTCATGATGCCAAAGTAGGTTGAATAGTTTGGGCGACCAACAGGTCCATTTTTTTCAATTCATCCCGTATCATGAAGTATCATAAAATATCATGACCTATTGCAGAATGTTTGAAAAATCATAGTTTTCAAATAAATTACAATTTATGTATAAGGTAAAACTGGTAACAGATTTTAAAACATCTTTTAATTTGAAAGTGAGGCGGTCCATAAAATAGGGATAAATGGAGCAGCAAATATACTACGACATTTAACAAATAAAACTGTTAATAATTTTTCTAAAAGAAATATTCCATTGTGTAGTGTATTGCTGTTTTGGAGTACTGTTTCTTCATCTTGTTTAAATCATGGTGTTTTGTTGTTTTTCCCCCACACAATTTGGAAAGGTAGAATTATTAAATACACCGATAATAAATCACAGTAATAGACATATTTTATAAAACGAACGGTAACTCTAAATAAAATAATCAAATACTTGGTAAGATAAAACAAATAAATTGACCTCTGTCTGTATTTAAATACAGTAACTAAAATAATACATACAAAATAACAAAAGCAAATGACCAACTCGAACTCCACTACAAACTGGGAGAAAATTTTACCTTTGAATACGTTTTATATGTATTTTATTTGTATGGAAAAGAGTAATCAAGGGAACCAAGGTTATAGCGATAATCAAAAGAACGTAATCCAGGGACAAAGACCAGACATGGTAAACAGACACAACAAAGAACATAAAGTAACTAAAATCATACATACAAAATAACAGAAGCAAATGAGCAACTCGGACTCCACTAGTAACTGGGAGCAAAATCATATTACCTTTTAAATGTGGCTATTGTTCACTTAATTATTATTCTTGTGTACGCTTAACTGAGCCTCCTCAGAACTTATACTATTCTTTTTTATAGTGAAATAAAGTTTAATTTTGCTGTTATACAGATTGTTTTCGGTGTCATAACTCGCCGTGTTGTTGACATGATTAATCTCCTCTACTCTGTTATTTGTGAAAATTATGATTTATTTATCTACCTTATTGAATACTAATTATTGTATCGTAATGAAAATGAAACAACAAACTTACCAGCTGGTCCTGAAAAATATTAGATATCGTTGATAATTTTAATAATATGCATGTTTTATGAGAGTTTCCATGGGAGACCTAGGCAATTTATTTTAGAAGGAAATTGATAAGTTGCGCTGTTCATAATTTAGTTCATTTGTTCAGGAACTATTTTGAACATATACTTTTGGAGTCATCCATAATTGATGAAATAATATTCAAGTTCTTTCTGACATTGTCATGTGTTTAATATTACACTGAATCGCAAAACAAATGAAATAAAATTTGCCATGTGCTTTCCATATAGTATAGGGTTTGTCTAGATTTCCAATTGACAAATTGAAATTCAATGAAATTAATAATTGAGTAAAACTGTATGAAATAAAGATTGTGTGTCAATTGCCATACTGATAGATAATTTATATTTTACATTGGTACATGCTTGCAATTAAAAGTAATTATTAGTCCCTCTTCAAATATAAATATATTGTATGGATAACTGGATAGTGGAAAAGGTTTGAAGATAATCATTCACGAGTTCCATATTATGGTTGTGTTATGGATGTGAAAATAGAAACACACATTAATATACATATATGTTTATATCTATATGAGAAATTATTAACAAAAAAATGTAAATGAAAATTGAAATGATTCCTGAAAACAGCATATGCATAATAAGGTTAAATTGATTCAATGCCTACGTAATGTACTGTAAAACCCCTAGAGTTTATTAACTATTCCTTTGAGTATAATCGAGCATGGAATATCACCATCATAAATCCGAAGTATTTAATGAAACAGATGGTTTAACGCATGATTAATAGGTGCTCAATTACCAGAAAGGTGAAAAATCTACTTAATTGACTGATAAGATGATTATGCGAAAATATCACAAAGGAAAGTACTTAAACTTTTGCATTTCAATTTAGTATAGTGACTATATATATATATAACATTTTAAATATGTGATGACCAACGTGACGTCGCACATGTTAGCGTAATTAAACTCCAACTAGAGTAAGTTTGCTTGTTTCAATATTGGTGTAAAACTAAAAAAATCTGTCACTTAAAAAGTTGTATAATAATGTATATAATTGAGAAATCGTATTAGTAAAAGGCTCATTTTCCTTACATCTAATGAAGAATTTCTACAGTATCATATATTTTATTATTATTATTAATATCTTTATTATTGTGTATAGACTTCGTGCAAAATGATGCATACATCAGTCTTTTCATGATATACATTTAAGTGTCAATGTCTGTAATAATCAGGCGGCGGGTGAAACATGGTATGAAAAATCCTACCATTTTGAAAAATCCTAAACATATCCAATGACCCAGAGAGTAAATTGTGTTCTCTTTTTCATATAGAAAAATTATCCTTAAATAAAATAACATTTTGAGATCGGCGGGGTTTTAACATGCATGTTTCGGTTATTTTGGTTTTTGTTTTTTAATTTTGCCTGATTCTTACAAAAACTTACACTTAAGGATCAAAAGCTACTTTTCTTAGTATAGAATTGTTACAAGCTTAAGTAAGTAGACCTAGGGTAAGGGACATAACTCTTGAAATAAGTGGTATGTTTGTATCATAATCAAGTATATCATATACCAAAACCTTTCAAGCTTTTCTTTGAAACAGAATGAAATCAATCCAAGTTACTATGGTACTTACATGAAATTGATGTAAAATGGTGAATACAAACATTCCAGTGATTTGTGAGAGTTGTGTCCCTTAACCTAGGTCTACCAACTCATATGAAAGATAGAACAACTTACCTCTTGGGCCTTTAGAACCGGGTTTACCTGGTTTGCCAGCTGTTTGAAAATAAAGTTAGAATTAAAACAGCGTGTTTCTTATTAAATATACCTCGAAGATATTTTGTGGGAAATTTGACCTGTACTTGTTAATCTTTTATAAACATTCAAGACGTTTTTGTAGACATTCATCATACTGTTTTATACCAATATATATTTAAGTGATAAGGTCAAGTGTTTTTTTTTTCACACATACATTTTTTCTTTTACAAAATTGTGAACCTCGAGTTGGCCATAAATTTATTATTAGAATTAATACCATGAGAATATACTGATAAAATGAATTATAAAATAGATAACATTTGACTCAAAAGTAAACATGGAATAGGGCAGTGTATACTTGTGTTTTACTAAAAATAATACATACGTTTGCCATATCCACCATAACCATGTCCATGCCATGCAGTCCATGTTGGTGGTGGGGTTGCCCTCCAAGCAGTCCATGGTTTAGGGGTTGCCTTCCATGCAGTCCATGGTTTAGGAGTGGCCTTCCATGCAGTCCATGGTTTAGGGGTTGCCTTCCATGCGGTCCATGGTTTTGGTGTAGCCTTCCATGCAGTCCAAGCAGGTGGAGGGGCTTTCCATGCAGTCCATGGTTTTGGCGTAGCCTTCCATGCAGTCCAGGCAGGTGGAGGGGCTTTCCATGCAGTCCATGGTTTTGGCGTAGCCTTCCATGCAGTCCAGGCAGGTGGAGGGGCTTTCCATGCAGTCCATGGTTTAGGAGTTGCCTTCCATACGGTCCATGGTTTTGGTGTTGCCTTCCATGCAGTCCATGGTTTTGGAGTTGCCTTCCATGCGGTCCATGGTTTAGGGGTTGCCTTCCATGCGGTCCATGGTTTTGGTGTAGCCTTCCATGCAGTCCAGGCAGGTGGAGGGGCTTTCCATGCAGTCCATGGTTTTGGTGTTGCCTTCCATGCAGTCCAGGTCGGTGGTGGGGCTTTCCATGCGGTCCATGGTTTTGGGGTAGCCTTCCATGCAGTCCAGACAGGTGGAGGGGCCTTCCATGCGGTCCATGGTTTTGGTGTTGCCTTCCATGCAGTCCAGGTCGGTGGTGGGGCTTTCCATGCGGTCCATGGTTTTGGGGTAGCCTTCCATGCAGTCCAGGCAGGTGGAGGGGCCTTCCATGCGGTCCATGGTTTTGGTGTAGCCTTCCATGCGGTCCATGCAGGAGGATGTGCTTTCCATGCAGTCCATGCAGGTGGATGAACTTTCCATGCAGTCCAAGGCTTAGGAGCTGGGAAAAAATATGTTTAACCAATCTTATCATGGTTTTTATGCTGACGATTTCCCTGATTCAGTATGCAATAAACAATTCATTTATTTTTAATTATGATACTTTTCCAGAAATTGAGGAGTTTAGAATTTTTCTGTAAGAATCCATTAATGAATCAATGAATAATATATGGATTTCAAATTAGACCTGACGCGGTGTATGTCGTATAAAACGGATCAACGGAAAATTATGTGCAGAAAACATACATGTATTCCATGGTTTGTTGGGGTTTAACGTCCGAGCAGCAATATTTCAGCTATATTCAGACGATGAACATGAAATTGATGATACAATGAACATGAAATAATGATGAAATGAAAAAGGGATGGGACACAAGGACAATGGGGTCGACCAATTTTGATTGCCATTGGAAATAGGGAGAGGTGGGTAGGGTCGGGCAATTTAGCCTCCTGTGGCAGAGCCCTATGGTTCCTACTCCGGGACAATACCACAGTAGGGTTCTTTAACGTGCGAGGAACGTGGCATCTTTCCCAACACGGTGCACCCTATGGTTTGCGGTCATGTTTTCCGTATTATAGCCTGACAACCCCAGCAACATAACACGCCAGGGGTACCCCATTTCACCACCTTGGGCACACATCCCAGTTGCTCTGTTGGCAAAGCGCCTTAACCCCCGGCTAGGTACATGTATTCCACATTTAACTTTCACTTTTAAAAATTGTCTACATATAAGTTCTTTAAAACGCCTCTATTCTACTTTGACCGAAATATATTAGGGCAGGTATACCATTTACAAATAAAATCTTTCGTTAAAACGTTTTCCATGAAGTCCGTTAATGTGTAATTGAAGTATGTTATTTGTAACATGTTCAATGTATTTTTTTATTTCATGTATAGCAGCAAAATAAATAGTGTAAGTTTCATATTTGTAGGTTAAGAACTGCTTGTGAACTTAAACCGTATGAAGTTCTGTGAAGGTACTTGTATTCGTTGGTTCCAATTTTCGTAGTTTAGTGAAAAAACATCAAGTCTTGAATTCGTGGATTTGAAATCTCCGTCATGCGAATGCATGTGTATTTTCCTTTTTCGTTCGGAACAGAATTTCGTGGTTTAGCGAACTGATGAAAACCATGAAAATTAGTATCCCAAAAACAATGATACTTTCACAGTAGTTTGTTCGGTTCAAACATGTACGTGTGACTTTATCATTTAAGTATCAGTCTTTATAAAAATCAGACAGGAGGTGATTTATGTATTTTAAAAATCCAACGAATTCAGTCTTATTTCTTGTTGAGAAACAGTAACTGATCACATAACCAGTCTTAGTTTTTCATTAGGTTGCTGCGCTTTTGAGATAAAAATCATATAGATTGGACATGAAAATTGCACTTTGGAAGAAATATCGTTCTATGATTTTCTATGATTTTCCTAAAAGTGCTGATTTGAATGCAGAAAAAGATTGTTGTTATATGAAAGTGTAGCATATGTAGTCTAAAAAGCATCGTTTATTTGGTGGGTTTTTCTTCATTATGAATCACTTTACAATTGGCAGTGTCTGAATTTTAAGTGGATTGGTACTTAATAAACAAGCTTTGTGTTTGGTCTTAGTCTAACTATTACAATGCAAGATCGAGTCTGCAATTAACGTTGAAAAAGAGTCAATGCAGGTGCTAACACAGCATTAAACATTTGTTATCTCTCAATCTATCCGCCACTGACAGGCCTTAGAAAATTTCTGACATTACTTATATCAAACTTCATTTGACATTGACGTTTCATAATGTCGCGTGAAATCATTTGCTTTTGGCGTTTTGCAAATGTTTTGCTTTATTTTAGATGTTTGTCTACGACAAGTAAAGAAGGCCAAAGGCCTTCTGAAATATTTTCATGACATATTATTTTTTTAATTAACATACATTTGTTTTACATTATTACATTACTATGACAAGGCCTAAGACTACAAATCCGTTCACAATATCATTAAGAAAAATGGTAACTTCATCGATTTATCCTGACAGACAGATCCTAAATCGAAAATGATGTTTGCATTGAATGGTGATCGTAGTTGAACAAGAAAAACTGGCAACATACATCTTTCATTATTACAATTGGCTTTCCAAAATGTATACTTATACTTAGTATGATAGTATATACGTTATGTGTGGGTCATGGAAATGACTGTGCAAATAAAAAGAAACGAAAAAAAAAAAAAACAAAAAAAACAAAAAAAACAAAAAAACAAAAAATAATAATAAAAAGAAACAAATATGTTTAATATATTAATGTATGCGTTCAAGAAAAAGTTGAGATATTATTCGGGTAAAATAACGGAGGTAAACCTAAGGTAAGGGACAAAACTCTTTCAAATCATAAAATCGTTTGTATTCAGCATTTTACATCAATCTCATGTAAACATCAATGTAACTTGGACCAATTTTATTCTGTTTTAAAGGAAAGCTTAATAGTCTTTGGTGAAATTGAATATGATACAAACATATCACTGATTTCAAGAGTTATGTCCCTTACCCTAGGTCTTGACATACCCTTCCCATTATATGTTTAATAGATAAATGACAAAAGTGTCTTCATTTCGGGTATATGAAATTGATGTCTTGCACACATTCGTTGCACAAATGACCTTATTCATTTCAAACTTTGAAAGTAAGGAAGATTACCGAAAATCACCGAAAAAGCAAATTGTCAAAAAGGAAAGTCATGAAGGAAGTCTGTTGAACAAATGGCAATATAAAGGTATAAATTAGACAGATGGAAACCAATATAATGGTTCATACTTGCGACAGGTATTTCTGATGGAATATGGAAACGTTGGGTCGAGATAGGTTTCGGCGAAGTTTTCAAATATAATGAAGAATAAATAAGTGTATGTTCTATACGAAATACGGAAAGAAGGAGAAAAGGGTAAACAGCGTATATGGGCAGTTTATAATGTGAAATACAGAACAGCGTTTCTATGTCGAGACCAAAATTATCACATTGAACCAAATATAACGAGAAGTGATATTCTGTCAAGACCTTTAAAACTGAATCTGTTCTGTTTATCTGTGACGTCCCTGTCGATTTAAAGTAACGATACCATATCACTTGAAATTGTCTGTAATGTGAGCTATAGATAGCTTTAAAACGTTAGTAAAAAAAATCAACCAGAGTTTGTATATATTGACTCACCTATCCAAGCCGTCCATGAAGGAGCTGAAAAACAAGGTATTTTACTTTGTTTCAGATTTTGTTGGATACTTAAGAAGTTGTCTTTGTAAGAATCATGCAAAATCTGAAAATGTGATACAGCCAAAACAAATGCTGCATATTTTTATTTTTGTAATTAAGTTGTTTATGGGTCTATACTATGAAATCTGTAATTATTCATTCAATTCTGCCTGTTCTTAGGAGATAATCAACATTAAAAATCCAATGGATTCTATTGTATTTGAGTGTCATTTACAGAGTTTTCTCCCTTAATTTTGAAATCTACAGTGCATTCTATATATTTTTTATCTTCTAAGAACACGGGTTATATGAAAAACTGAATGTTAATTTCTGTTTACTAAAACAACTCAAACAAAATATCAAACATTAAAATATATAGGCATTTACCCATAAATCACATTTTGTATGATTCTTAGCTGGAGTGCATTTTAATTTTAATGTATTCATTTGAAATTAGCAATTTGTATGATCCTGTATTGGCGTTCCTTATCTATATTACGACGTTTTTGTTATTAGACATTTGTGCACATTTCTTTAAAAGATAAAAATCATATGCATTTGCCTTTTAACAAAATACTTGAATGAAGACAAGAATTGTCATTTTGTTGTAAAAAGTCTAAGTATGTAAATGACGATGAATTAGATTTTCAGTGAATTTTTCAAAATTGGAATTTTTATCTAAAATGAAACATTCTGTCAAAACTTATAGCCAATTTATCGGGAAGGAACGAACATATCTTAATTTTAACAGTTTGGCGACATTTTTATAATCTTATATTTTGAAAGAGTAATCAAGACATACACAATAAAGAACATAAAGTAACTAAAATCATACATACAAAGTAACAAAAGCAAATGAGCAACTCGGACTGAAAGTTACGAAATTAAAACTTTGTTTTCGGTTTCTTTTGATGATAGCGTTATTGCCTAAGCAAAGTGAATTATTTCTTTAATGACTACGTGTTCATGTCAAGCAGATGCTATGAGATATATTACATATCACAAAAGAGGTAAAAAAAACAGCTTAAATCATGGAAAAAAGTTCAACTTCAACAAAATGGCGCGTTTCTGCAGATTAACTTTCATAAATTGAATACAATAGCTTACGGTGGTAAACTGCTGATGCACTTCCAAGAAGGACTGCAAACAGCGTCAATATGTTCATATTCCTCGCCATCCTGCCAAATCACTCAGTCAGACTCCAATGCCAGTTTTATACCTTTTTTCCAACTCATTAAACTCCTAATGTTTAGTCTTTTCAAGCAGAATACGGCCAAATTGGGCAATAAGTCAGAAGGAAGATAATTTATACGGATAAGGCAACAGTTGTATGTTATATGTTAAGTCCAAGAACCTTTCCATTTAATCATATTAGTGATACACATCTAAATTTGTAATACATCTTTCATCATAGGAGTGAAGGAGAAAAATTAAGAGGCTTCAGTGATTTGATAAGTCAAAGAAAAAAAATACCTCAGTTATAGATGACATATATATTTTTTTCCATTAATAGGTTAATAATCTACAATTCTTAGTCAGCATAAATCAACCATAGGCATTATATAGTATTAATAATGCGGTTATCATAATTTCTACAATAATAAAACGCTGTAAAAATTTCAAATTCAAGTCATTTTTTATCTCCAAACACATTCTGTTGAATTATTAATTTTCGCGTTGTACTAATTTTTGCGTTAATATAAAAGCTCTTAAAACAATTACCGCATTTTTAATAATTTTTTTACATTTTATGGTTTCGTTAACGTTTTAATTAATGTACGAAATTCAAACCAATGTAGGTGTAGATCGCATAAGCGATTCGAATTCGGTCTACACCTATGTTAAACTATTATGCAATTTTATATATATAAACACTTGTATCTATGAATACTTTTTTAGCTGTGGATAATAATAAGAATATATTAATATAATTTTAATACTATTTCTTATCATAATAGAAACAGGTAAATAGGAAATTGAAAAGTGACAGTAATTTATGCAATCTTTGCGACAGACGACGCAAAATAGGTAAATCTGTCTGTGAACATTATTTGCGGTATGTATACTTGTTTTGGCGCATACTATTGTAAAATAAATTTACTTTATCATAATAAGTATCCTACATAACGAACGTTTGGCTGGTTTACCAACGGAACTCTTCCGCCCTTCTTGTAGCTGTTTTGGTTCATTTGTTTTTTCGCATAACATTTACTTTGACATGACCGTCCTTCGTCGTTTTTCAAGATAACAATACTAAATTTGAACCATTGATATACCTCATTACACACTATTTTGCTAGATGAACCTTTTGTGCTATCTTTAATACTTAATTTAATGTTTTGAGGAAAGTACCTGAATAAGTATCATATTCAATTTCACCAAAGCCTATCAAGCTTTCCTTTGAAACAGAATAAAATCAGTCCAAGTTACTTTGATGCTTTTAGAACAATTGAAATAAAAAGGAAAACAAGACATACCGAGGCAGAAATTTCTGACATGGGGCATGCGCAAAAACTGCGATTTGATTCATGATATATTATACAAAAAAAATACGTTCTTGTCTTTTGTAACATACAGTTAGGACATTAACAGAACAAAACTACATGTAATATCATGTTCCCTATGTTACAATCAGATAACTCGAATTAGAAGCATGTACATGTACATTTGCCTCTTGTTATTTTTAATTAGTCTCTCTCATGGGATACTGTGATTAAAATGCAATGCGAGCATTGTTCAAGTTATAAAAGTAGATAAAGTATAATTACAAATTTACTTGAATAAAAATTTCATTAACAACTACAAAAAAAAACGGTTTGTATAATATGATAATATGTTAGGTGTAAAAAAAATACTTCAAAATTTTACGAGAATTTTTAACACTCACATGTGAAGGCAAATTACATTGTTGTTATAAGGCATAAATGCATTTCAAACAAAAGCGATTATTCTAATTTACTGACTTCTAACAGCATACATTTTACTTTCAAAGAGTTACATAAAAATAGAAACACTTTGATGATTATCATAAACATTAACCATTCTAAGTAGGATTACAAGTATATTACATGTTAAATAAGTAATAAGTCTTTTATCCAGAAGTATGTGTTTGCACAAGGTAATAAAACCTAGGCTTTTTTTTCCCTTTTTGTATAAACTGCATTTTATTTTTATCGATAAACGGTTCTTTCTGTCTTTGATCTTCTTTGTATTACTAACCAATAAATGTCTAACTGATCCTTAAAGAACTTAATTTAGAAATGTTCGCTTATAACAATAGCATGTCAGTAATACACCATTTTAAGTTGACGTAAAGTACATACCTAGAAAGATACTGGTGCACATGTTTCCAGTTGTCAGTGGAGTCCGAGTTGCTCATTTACTTTTGTTGTTTTGTACGTATTATATTTGCTATTTTTGTTCTTTGTTGTGTGTGACTGTTTTCTCTGTCTTGTCTTTATTCCTTGATTACTCTAACAGAAACATAATAAAACCTACGCCATTTTGCTACACCTGGTCCTTGCTCCCAGTTTTTAGTGGAGTCCGAGTTGCTCTTTTACTTTTGTTACTTTGTATGTATGATTTTAGTTACTTAATGTTCTTTGTTGTGTATGTCTGTTTTCCATGTCTGGTCTTTGTCCCTGGATTACATTCTTTTGATTACCGCTATAACCTTGGTTCCCTTGATTACTCTCTCTTAAACTGCATTCCGAAATAAAATGAACATATTTTCTCCTGTTTTTTATTTAGTTAAAGGTTTTTATAAGTAGCAGTCTTCATAAAAAATAGACTGTAAGTGATTCATGCATTTCCAAAAACCATCGAACTCACTTTAATTTTTTTGAGCAAAAAACAATTACTGATCACATAACCAGTCTTAGTTTGGTAGTTGTGCTTTTGAGAACAAAATATATAGATCGTAAAGATATAAGTTTGATTTAGCTTGATTTTGGTTGCTTTCAGCGGGAGATGAATGTATGATGTACTAAAAAATACAGATCTGAATACAGAAATGATTTTCGTACATAATGTAATGTAAAAATATAGCATATGTAGACAACTTTAAAAAAGCATCATTTGTTCGGTGAGGTTATCTACACCGTGAATCACTTTATCATTTACAGTGTCTGAACTTCATATGACCTGGTACTATTGGTAATTGTTTTAATAGAATGATATTGTATTTTTTTCTTAGGATTTCTGGTTTTTTAATATTATTTTGTCTACTAAGAAATTACTTCAGACAGATAACTGATTATTGTTAAGCACCTAATTTTAGAATATATCCATATATGAAAACTTAGGATAAGAGCAGTACTTTTTTTGTGAGCCATCACATACGCACATGTAAAAAGTGCAAAGCATTGGGACATGATATCAGCCCGATATCCTTTAAGCTATGGTATGTGATTTCTTTATCATGTACTAAGTCTTCGCTGTCGTCTGTCATGTGTTATTGTCTTACTGAATATAATGCGGCAATCGATTAATGACATGACCGACTAAGCAATTACAGAATACGAGTGATATATGAGATTTAATGCGGGAAAATGATATAATCCACAATCATTCTATAACAACTCCATAAGTAAGATAATTCTTGAAGACATTAAAAAATTATGCATATGAATATATATGTTAAAGTTAAATTATATCAATGGGTTTAGTAAAAGCTTATTTTTTATATTTACGTGATTTGGTAATGGTGGGGAAAGGGGGCTTTTGTCGTAGTTTCTCTTTTTTCTTTTTGTTCATTCTTTTTTTTGTATTACATGTTGGGCTTTCTTTCGGCTGTAATATTTGTTTTGTTCTGTTCTATACTTTATTTCAATTATTTCATTTCAAGAATAAAAGATCTATGTTTTTCTATTTGAAATATGGTAATTAACTCTACTGCTTGTATGATTCATTTGTCCAAATCAAATCAGCTTGAACATTTTTGTGTTATTTCCAACAAATAGAATTCTAACAAATAGCCTTCTGGAGCAGGGTTATGTTGCTACTAGATTGAAGTCATCACTACACAAGCTTTATGGTCGTCATCATGAACTCGTGGATCATTAGAAACTATCCATCTGCGCCATGAAAACTGATTTGTTTTACGTATCATAGTTTTCCTTTCCTCTTTCGTCTACCCCGGACTTAACTTTTTATGAACAACTCGGCGGGTGTTTTTAGAAAAGCAGAGGACGCTGACCCTACCGTTGCACCTGGTCTATGCTCCCAGTTTTTAGTTGAGTCCGAGTTGCTCATTTCCTTTTATTACTTTGTATGTATGATTTTAGTTACTTTATGTTCTTTGTTGGGTATGTCTGTTTTTCATGTCTGGTCTTTGTCCCTGGATAACATTCTTTTAATTACCGCTATAACCTTGGTTCCCTTGATTACTCTTCCAAATATGTTACCGGTTTGTACCCACTACATGCATGGTTCTCAAATGTTAATCAAAGACCTAAATTAGAGGACATTAACCCAAATATACATTTTTAACTGCAATTTGATCGAACTGTAATTATGTAAATGAATACGATTTTGTTCGAATGAATAATCAAAATCATAATACCTTTCATCACGGAAGTCATTGACCTAACCTGTTCTGTGTATACCAACATATTTTAACAAGGTGCTTCCTTTGCCTGATTTTATTGCCGGGATTTCGTAGGAGTACATAATGCAATTATTTTCGTGTTTTTGTTGTATTTTTCTTATCTTCAATTTTCATTCGTAATTGTATTTCATTGTGATCGCTACATTGTGTATGTAGATCATCTATGTTTTCCGTTTTCAAGTTTAGATCATAGACTTTGATTTTGATGTCTTTCTACATCGTCATTGTCGTTTATGTTTAAGTATCTTTGCTGATATTGATAACTACCACTTATAATTTAATACCGGTCTTATGATTGGTTTAATTTTGGTCATGACGTCATCATATCAGGTTGTATTGATATTTAATGTTACGCAAAAATGTTGGGTGAGTTCGAGTTCTAATTGTAAATTTTGTTGTTTCAAAAATGTAGAGAAAGTGAGTTTTACATTATAAGTCGTTGATTAGTTCTTATAGTAAATCATATATATTGTAAGTTCTTTCTGAAGCTTGTGTTAGAAGTGCCAGAAATGCTCTCATTTAACCAACTCGGATAGTAAAATTTGATAATTCATTCATTTATTATTACGTCTTATTGTGTTGACGGCACATATTTCAGCATTACATGTTTATCAACATAGTCGGTATAACTATGCTATTATTACATTTCGTATTTTTATAGTTTCCAGTTAAACAATTTATTTCTAACACACACATATTTTGTGATACTGCACTCTTGGCGTTTTGATTCCAAGTGATATTGCAAGGCTGTCGTCAGCTGTTTCTATTCACTGTAAAATTGTTTTCTGTAAGAAAGTCATCATAATTAGAATTGGTTTAATATCTAACTGAAGGTATTTGCCTAAATAAATTCAATAATTAAGACATCCAAAAACAAATATATATATAAAAAAAACTGTTTATACTTACTTGACTCGAACACAGTATACGAAAATATGTGTTTTAAGAATCAAGATGAAGAGTAACCTACTAACTGAGTGGGAAATTCTAATGAAAATACAGAGAAATGTAATAAAACAATTATGGCAATTCAGTGCATGCAATTTCATGTTTTATGGAAGACTGAAAAAATATCAACCTCGGCCTTGGAGTTGGTCTTTATCTCTTTTAAATGTTCCATAAGACGTGATGTCGCATACACTGTGCTGCCATAACCATACGTCATCCTCTGTTTGTCGATATGATTTCAAACATATATGGAATATTTTAAAATAGACTTGTGTCAAAAGCGCTTCCCACGTCCTCTACACTAATGGCGTTTTCATATTAAGGAGGTAGACCTAGGGCAGGGGACACAACTCTTAAAAATCATATGAACGTTTGTATTCAGCATTTTACATCAATCTTATTTAAGCATCTAATTAACTTGGATTCATTTTATTCGGCATTAAACGAAAGCTTGAGAGGCGTTAATGAAATTTAATATGATGCAATCATATAACTGATTTCATGAGTTATGTCCCTTACACTGGGTCTACCTCCTTAAATAATCAAACATTTGATAAGGTTTCACATTACCTCTATACCAATGAACTTTATATAAAATGAATATCAGACATAATAGTCCTGTCATGTGTCTGAACCTTTTCTTGAACGCTTATAATTAAACAAAGCGAAGGGAGCTGTTTCCATTTGTGTTTACATTTTCAAGCTGTCCCTGTTAAAAAAAGATTTCGTCATCGATAATGAATGTAATATAGGTCATCAAATTTCCTTCTAATGGGGGAGAGGGTTGCTGACCCATGGTCTAGTTTATACAGTATTTTGTCATTTTCACGCCACAGCCTTTACCATTTCTTTATTCCTGAGTTAGCACTGCATTATGCTCGTCAAACAGAGAACTGTGTTTCAAATACACAAATAATGAATGCTATAAAGGTCTACAAATTATTATTGGAGAGGGATTATGCATGCCCATGGTATGTGTGTAAGAAATTTATATACCACAGTTCATACGTTATACAAAAGAACACCGAAGTTACACTGTTTTTGTTTTAGATATACTGCTTACGAATAAACTAAAAATAGTACGTATTTGTTTTTCTATGAAACAGCATTTACCTTTTCACACTTATCAACAAATTTATATATATATGATTAATGTTAATGTATTCCTTTCAGTAGAGTGAATGATTTGTGCACCAAGGAATATAACATTTATAAACGCCTTCGTTCGTGCAAATGTGAAAAATCATTGCATTAAGCCTATAATGATTAAGATAAGGCAGTCGTAAGGTTGAACTCATCATTCTGATAATGAACCTTTAAACGCAAATAGATGAGGCATTAAGAGCTAAAATACAAATGAAATTTACGCATTAAAATAAAAATAAACTTGATTCCTTAGCGTGTGCAAAAATAGTTGTTTCTGAAGAGTCTTTCTGTAAAATGAAAAAAAAAAAAGAATTGCATGAAATTCAGAAATTATGTTCCTTCTGTAGTTTTTGGCTAAATTGCCGAACCTACACATCCCTCCCTTTTATCTTGTGGCAATCAAAAATTATCGACCCTATTATCCTTGTGTCCATTCCCTTTTTCATTTCATCATCATCATTTCATGTTCGTTTTATCATCCCTTTCATGTTCATCGCCTGAGTATAGCTAAAATATTGCTGCTCGGGCGTTAAACCCAAAACAATCAATCAATCAATCTTTTTTATCACTATGTTTTGAATTAATTTTGAAAATTTTATTAGAACAGAGTTGGCATTTTTGACATAATGTCCATATAGCTTACACTTCAAGCGATAACGACTGATTAAGGAGTGAGACCTAGGGTAAGAGACGCCATTCTCACAAATCTCTGGAACGTTTGTATTCAGCATTTTACATCAATCTCATCAAAGTAACTTGGAGTGATTTTATTATATTTCAAATGAAAGCTTGATAGCTCTGTTGAAATTCAAAATGATACAAACATATCGTGATTTAAAGAGTTATGTCACTTACGCTAGGCATACCTCTTTAAATCTACAAAGATAAAGTTCAAATTGAATTGGAATTGTCGGAACCTGTTCACTAGATGTTTTAAAAGCTAAAATGGCAATGCATTCGAAAAATTAATCAATAAAACAATCAATAATGATAAGGCAAATTATTTTGACTAGTGACATACATGTATCAAGCCCAGTTCGACGCAGCGGTAGTCGTTCGTTTCCTCTCTTATTACATGTAACAGTTGCAGAAAGACTTTTCCAAATTCTCGGACATTATTCAAATAAAATATCGTTTGAAAATCAGACAACGTCGGCCAAAATAATTCACTTATTCTCGACTTTTCAAGATTCCTTAAATTACTGAGAGGGCTGGCTGCAGCGTATAAAGTGATTTTTGAACGTCAGACTCTGTTTTGGAGCTTGGTGTTAAGCAAACATTCTAAAAAAAACCATTTTTTTTTGGTAAATCAAAACTACGGAAAAATTTGAATAATTAGCCTATATTGATTTACGTCTTTTTTTTTTACAAGTTATCTCATCAACAACTTACTTTTGTTAACATTTTGTTCATGTTAACAGATGGCGATATTTAAGCGTTCATTATTTCTACGGATTTAATATAAAATAGCGGCTATTAAATGATGGCAATCTTATTTCTTATATCTAAAATACAATATTGCAACTTGGATATATATCGGCGTCTGAAATTGCCTTTTGAATTCCGTACAAAACTTCACCAAAGCGATTGAAAGTTTACCTGTCTAATTTCATTTCTGTCGTCTTCTAAAAATGTACAGTGTACTTTCGAACAGCACAACTGTGTGTATAAAAGAGTTTTAAAAATGGAGTTCTAAATACTACTTTGGCGATAAATCCTACGTATTTACATAGACAAAAGCTCCTTTTGTGCCTTCTTTGGCAGTTCCGGATTCTACTGGTATTTTTTGTATAAATACAATGTCTTGACCATTTAAAACAAATCTCAATCACCCCCGGAAGACGCATAATTTGTTATTGCTGATATTAAACGAAACTATTACATCAAATACAGAATTGCTGATTTAAAATTTCTTGAAATATAGTCAACTGAATCAGTCTGTGACCTTAAAAAACTATTCGAGTTGATTTTAATTATGCTTATATTAGTTACCAAATAACAAACGCAACTATTGGTTTGGCGAAAATTGTCATGACTTTAATTAATTCAACAGAATCAACTTGTCAACAGACAAATCGTATGTTGACGCAGGAATGAAATAATATATTGATGTTCAATGACGGACAACTATCATATAGCTTGTGAAGTCACGACCTAGCTACCAGTAGAACGATTGATAAACTCCGCCAACACACACGGTTTTTCTAGACACATTGTATGCTAAGTCATGACGTTTTGTGGTTACTGATAATACTGTTCTATCTGAAAAAGAAACCACACAGCAGAAAAAAAATCTAAATGGGGGATTTTAGTGGGAGAGATTCCCGTGACAGTGGTGGGAAAATTGTATGCCTTTGCACGGTGCACGGACGCAATCGCTTATACCGTTCAAAATTATTCTTTTGAAAGTGTAATCAAAGGAACCAAGATTTTAGCGGAAATCAAAAGAATATAATCCAGGGACAAAGACTAGATATGGCAATCAGACAGACACAAAAAAGAACATAAAGTAACAGAAATAATACATACAAAGTAACAAAAGTAAATGAGCATGTCGCTTAGGTATTGAAAAATTTCAATTAAATGATAAGAAATAAGAGATAACAAATTGTATTAATGCAATAGACGAATTGAATGGTTGATTCATTAAAGTTAGATAATTCCAATATAATATATGGCGTAACAATGTGAACGGTGGAAAATCTACTTGAAATTTTAAAAGTGTCCGTATAACAAAATTATCCTCCCACAGTGGTTTAAGTTTTGTTAAGCGACTGAATCAAAAACATTTATTTTTTTATATTCTTTTCCATATGTTTTGACAAAATTTAAGAATAAAAAGTGAAAATAGGACATATTTGATTTACATATACCATTATATGTTAGGTGAGGTTCATCATGAACTCGTGGATCGTTATGATGTATCCATCAGCACCATGAAAACTGATGTATTTAACGGGTCATAGTTTTCCTTTCCTCGTTTGTCTACCCCGGACTTGACTTTTTATGAGCAACTCGGCGGGTGTTTCTAGAAAATCAGAGGACGCTTACCCTACCGGTGCACCTGGTCCATGTTCCCAGTTTTTAGTGGAGTCCGAGTTGCCCATTTATTTTTGCTACTTTGTATGTATGATTTTAGTTACCTTATGTTCTTTGTTGTGTATGTCTGTTTTCCGTGTCTGGTCTTTGTCCCTGGATTACATTAATTTGATTACCGCTATAACCTTGGTTCCCTTGATTACTCTTAAATATAAAAAAAAGTCATGAAATGGTACCCATGTATCATTATTCCAATAGAACACTGCTTATTTCACCGATGTTGATTCCGATAATATTGAGTTTTCAAATGTTATTACAAAACAACATTCATTTGTTGTTGAAATGTTGGGAGAGAGATGTTTTAACTCTAATTCAAACATACAAATGTATCTAAAACATTGATTCTTCGAATAGTATGATAATGCAAGCTCATAAAATGTAATATCTGTTCAGGACAATATTCGCCAAAATGAAAATTAATGCATACCTTGAACCATATTACATACTGCATGAGAAATACTAATATCAAAGTAGGAATCTGATGTAGAATTTGATTTGAAAAAATCATTATAATAACATCTTATTATTCATCATTGTTTATGACAGAAGACTAACCTATTGTACCATTTGTAATACTTTAAAGGATTTAATTTTCGCGGTTGTTTATTTTCGCGGATTCTGTCAAGTGAACATATTCCTGGGTATCAATTTGCGCGGTTTCAAAAAAAATGATTAGCGTTGTGAAGTGTTAAAAATCAATTTCGCGTGAACTATTTTTCGCAGTTTTCTGTCTACCCCGATAATAGCGAAAATAAGTACATCGCAAAAATTAGTTTACAGTACTTGTTTATCTTGAAGATAATATTTTCCTCTGAATTACATTCTTTTGATTACCGCTATAACCTTGGTTCCGTTGATTACTCTTAAGTAGACAGGGTTGTTGTGTCCTATATATCAATTCAGTTTATAGACATGTACTTTAAAGCCCTACTTGAAATTGAAATGATCAATGATCTATATTTTGTTGTCTTGCGGGCAGGTTTTACTTTTAAACAAATTTCATATTAAATAGTAATTTGTTGCTATTTCTGCACGAGGGAACATTTGTTTCCCCGGAAACGAAGATCTGATTGGTTTCTCATAATGCGATTTGTTTGCAATTCGGCGGAAATGTAAGAGTATTAGAGATGCGATTAGTTACCCATGTAATAGACTTTGTTGACTGACATGAACTTGTACCGTAATAAAAAAGAAAACAGATGTGCAATGTATGTGTATCTACGTTTTTTTTTAAATCGGTGAAGTGAAAATGTATGTGCATTGTATATACAAATGTACATGTACTTGAAATATTGCGCAGTGGGAATATATTGGTTTAACGGAAATTAAAGCTAATATAGTTGTTTTTTGTCGAATGGTTCAACTGTTTTGGTTATGTTTTTTATATGAAATTTAATTAAAACAAAGGAAATATTACCAATTTCAAATGCTGAACTATCAGAAGATCAAGGACAAAACAACGTAAAACGAAAACAAAATAATTGTTGAAATGTAACGAAAGCTATGATAACGCCAAGAATAATAGGATATTTCATTGGAAAGAGTGAATAACCAAAATATTATCACGAGTGCCGAAGAACGACTAGATTTAACGAGTATGCGGAACTTGTTCCGTGCACGAGTTAAATCCTCAAGTGTTCTTGCCATGAGTGATCATATTTTGGTTATTCATGATAACTAATTGATTATCCTATTTATTATATAGATTTTCTTCATGATCTATCGATATTTTCAATATGAATATTAAATTCTGTGATTGGCGGATTGATATCAAAATTGCGACGTTTTGGTGGGAGAAAGCACGAGAGTGAAATTACCAAATTTATTTCACCGTGTGAATTATCGAAATTTATTACACTGGTAACATTCGGTAAAACATTGCTATCTATATAATAAATTATTGGGATGCTTATTAAAATCAAACAGTAGGTGATTCATGTGGATCAAAATCCCAACAGTCACTTTTACGTCTTGCTCTGACACTGTTACATAACACATTGTCAATCTTGTATTTAGTTGTTGCGCTTTTGAGATTAAATTATAGTTTACATGAAATTGGCTCTTCCTTCTTGATATGGTTGATTCCAGTGTTTTTCTCCTAGAAGGCGATCTATATGCAGGAATATGTGTAGTAACTGAAAAATATGGCGTTTGTAGGTATTGTTTTACCTGTAGATTCCTTTTTTTGTTTGTTTGTTGTGGCTTTGAAATGATACGATTTTTTATTTGTTTTATATTTGATTTTTATTTATATCATGTCTCTGATAACTAATTAACGAATGTCCCTTTCTATGCGTGTACGAGTCTTTTATTTCCTTGACAATCAATTGTGTATTTAATATTATTAAATCTTTTTCCATTTACATGAACATGATACGAACTACAATAATCTTTTTGAATAAAAAATTTTTTACATCATCCTACAATGACCTTTGAGTTTGATATCTTTTTAAAATACATCAAACATTAGGTGCGGGGAAAAAAACTGTCAGTGAAACTTTCAATAACGAAATTCCCGATTATACTTAAACTAGTTTAACCAATATTTGAGTGAAAATATTTTTTTGTTTTATTAATCACAATTTCAATCGGCTCATTAAGGTGTTATATAGAAGGATCCCTCTTAGTTGACTTCCTTATGAAGTTCTGTCGTATTGTGTTCCACCATAACTTGAATTCCATTGTATTAAAAAGTAATCAATGGAACTAAGATTCTAGCGGAAATCAAAAGAATGTTATCCAGGGAAAAAGACCAGACATGGAAAACAGACATAACAAAGAACATAAATAACCAAAATAATACGTACAAAGCCAAAGGTAAACGAATAACTCCGACTCATTGACCAGATGCACCGTTTGGGTAAGATTCCTCAGCTTTTTATAGAAACAAAGGACGAATTGCTCGTAAACAACTGGAAAATTTATGAATGTGGCTTTATTTTTTTAACGATGAACACTTTTAACTGCCCATCATAAAACCATAGTTCATTTATCAATTTGCAATAGCCAATTTTGTCTAAAATAACTTTTTATAACACGTTGCTTTATACGGTAAGTTTAATGACTTTTAGTACACTGTACAAGATAAAAAAAATTGATGCATGATGCAAATGATTTCAATTTATCATGTAGATGGAAGAAGTTGGGACTAAAGTGTAAGTTTTTGTAAGAATCATGCGAAATGGGAAAAATCAGAAACATGCATGTCAAAACCCACTAATCTGACAATATAATTCATTCAAAGATACTTTCTCTATTTGAAAAGGCCATTATTTGGTCTCTGCTTCACTGGATTTGCTGAGACATTTTTCAAAAATGATATTTTCGACAGAGTTTCTGTCGTTGAAATGCTCATTGCCAGTTCATTTCATCCAATTATAAGTCAATTTACCAAAACTATATGGAAAATCTTGTCAATGCTGCTTGATTCTGATAGTGTAAACAGTCAAATTAAACTCTAAAAATGGTAGTTTTTTCAAAGAGTAATCAAGGGAATCAAGGTTATAGTGGTAATCAAAAGAATGTAATCCAGGGACAAAGACCAGACATGCAAAACAGACATACACAACAAAGAACATAAAGTAACTAAAATCATACATACAAAGTAACAAAAGTAAATGAGCAATTCGGACTCCACTAAAAACAGGGAGCATGGACCAGGTGCACCGGTAGGGTAAGCGTCCTCTGTTTTTCTAGAAACACCCACCTACTACCTGATTCTTACAGAGTCTGGCACTTAATGCAGGAATACTAATCATACAAATATCTGTATGCTGTACAGATGTTTTCAGGAGTGACTTCTCAACAGAAGCATTTAAACACAATACCATATCTCTATTACTTGAAATGTATTATATCTATTTGTATACATCGTAAGAAGTATTTTGAAAAGTATCAATATTTAATTTGTTTACAACATCGGCTTCATTTGTTCCCTCAGATCACACTTGTCCTACCTGTAAATTGCCGAAAGATATATCTTTAGCTTGTGACGTCACAAGCGTTGGAGTTTGGTCCCTCTTTTACGTCTTTTTGGAATTATTTCATTTTGTTTCATTTATTGCTTTGTTTTGTTTTGTTTCGTCTTGTTGGTTGTTTGTTTTTGTCTCATTTCATTTGATTTCAGTTTAAGAGTTATCTTGCTTAACATTTATTAACCACGTATTTGTTAGTGTCAATAACACAAATTAATTTGGAACTATTGCAATTCGTTTTTCATATGACTAAGCTGAAAAACGGTATAGTTGTTTTTTTCTTTTTTTTAATATAGATATGATAGTAAATTCAGTGAGTTTCCTCTTTCAAAGCATTTATTCATATTTAAGCATTTTTTAGGATCAATTGGCCACAATTTAAACCTACGAATGTGTAACTGCTTTGCTTTTTAATTTTCGGAATTCCTACTTCAAAATCTTTAAACGAATGAAATACATGTAGATCCTTTGGTGTTAAATGCAGGATAGTCGATGGAGATGCCTATTTCTTTTTCTTGCAAGGGAAAATTCTTTTTTTTTATCCCATGCAATACGTCGCTAGAATAATTGTTACGCGTGCTAAATGACCAATGAAAGTTACACAAAACCTTCTACTGCTTCGTAAGTTACATTTGTACCTGTACATCATAAAAAAAAAGAAAACACGATATCAAAACAAAAATTCACCTGTGTGACGTCAAACATCTGATGTAAAAATAATCTTATTCAACCAGTAACGGACAAATGTTTTTATATGTTATGTTTAAAAATGAAACCCACTCCAAAATTGAATACATATATAGCCATCAATTAAAACAGATAGCAAGATGAATGGTAGTAATATTCAAATGCAGTACCGTTATTTATTTGACCGTTAAATGCTCGTGATAGTAGAGGTATCCATGCTGTCGATGAAAATGCAAAAGGTTTGATGAATAGAATAATTTTGTGCAGTGAAGTATATAAATTTGAACCAATCATTCTTTGTTGTTTAAGATGTTTCACATAGTGCCATCTACCTATATAAAACAAGCTCATTTTAAAGTACATGTATGTCTTCAGTTTTAAAAGTGTGTAAGGGTTATTATTATCATTCATTGATAAACTCAAACCAATATACACTTGAGGGAAATTTATTCAAACAATATAAATGTCAATACAATAAATCAGTAAAGCATTTAATAGTAGTTATCGTAGTAATTGTCATAGTAATCTCCTCCCCATTGGGACCAACCAGTTTTTCCTGCAGTTTTAGGGATAACTTTGCCACCAGCTGACCAGGCAGCCCATGCTGATTGACTGGCAGTTTTCTGAGCAGTAGGGCCGCCAGTGCCAGTTTTATTTAATGTTGTTACAGCAGCTGGACCTTTAGCAGTCCAAGCTGACCATGCAGTTTTACCAGCTGTTGCAGTTTTGCTAGCAAGTGCGCTTTTGAGTAAAGGAGCGACTTTTGGGTTAAGGGCGGCCCATGCAGCCCATGTGGCTGAGGCTTGCTTATTTCCAAGACCGGTTGCTGTCCAAGCTGCCCAAGATGCAGCTGTTTTTCCGGTTCCTGCAAGTGTGTTTCCGGCTGTTGTCCAGGCGGCCCAAGATGCGGCGGTTTTCCCGGTTCCTCCAAGTTTGTTACCGGCTGCAGCTGTCCAAGCTGCCCAGGCACTTTTGGTTGCTGTTGTTGGTCCACCCTTTGCGCTCCATGCAGCCCATGCCTTCACTTCTTTTTTGATTGCAGATTTTTCTATAAAAAAATATATCTTTTCAATATAGTAACAATGTTATGCCTTAAATGTTTCTGAACAAAACAAATTTGTCATTTTAAATCTCGGAGTGATTTTTCGTTACTTAAATATTAATTTTTACTTCAATAAAATTGTGTACAATTTGTTATTTGGCCACACCAAAACATCTTTTACATTTTGACTTGTTTATAAACACATCCCAAAATATATTAGATAATAAAAGGATATGCAGATGTAGTTTCATCACAACTGTTGATTAGAAATTCTCTTTATATGTATACAGTTTATCTACACCTACCCACATCGCCTATTTTGTAACTTCCTGTCTTGTCAAATACGATATGCAAGGTTCCTGAGAAGAGAGTAAACACATATGATAGCAAATGGTTATACTGTGTAATGTACTTCGTACATCTTTTAACATTAAGTAGTTTTTTTAAGAGTGCTTTGGTGTTTTCTGTAGTTCTTTGTACACAGTAAATATTTTCACTATATTTTCACTTAACAGTTTTGTAAACTGTTCACCTTGCTTTGTTGTGTTTGGGGGCTTTTCTACGTACTTTAGGTTTGATAAATGCCTTCTCTTTTTTAGTTTTCATCTCTAACGTGTAATTAAGTAGTACTCAAGATAAGAATCATGCAAAATGTGATTCATTGTTGGAAAGCCTACATATTTTTATTATTGATAGTTTGTTTTAAATGCCATAGTAAACAGAAATTAACATTGCTTTTCATAAAAAGCGTGTTTTTAGGAGGAATCAAATATATAGAATGCACAGCATAATCCTAATTTAAGGGAGAGAACTCTTAAAGTGACACTAAAATTCAATAGAATCTGTATGATTTCAAATGTGGATTATGAAGAACAGACAGATTCGTAAGAATTATTAAACATGTTATCATACATGTTATCTTTTTTAGTTTTCATCTCTAACGTGTAATTAAGTAGTACTCAAGATAAGAATCATGCAAAATGTGATTCATTGTTGGAAAGCCTACATATTTTTATTATTGATAGTTTGTTTTAAATGCCATAGTAAACAGAAATTAACATTGCTTTTCATAAAAAGCGTGTTCTTGGGAGGAATCAACTATATAGAATGCACAGCATAATCCTAATTTAAGGGAGAGAACTCTTAAAGTGACACTAAAATTCAATAGAATCTGCAGGATTTCAAATGTGGATTATGAAGAACAGACAGATTCGTAAGAATTATTAAACATGTTATCATACAGATCTACAACGCAACTTAATAACAAAAGTAAAAATATGTAGCCTTTTTGGGGAGTATCACATATTACAGAATTTACATAATTCTTACAACGAATGATACTTAAACGCAATATGAAACGTAAAAATATAATTATCTGTCAACCAAACTATTGATTGGTTTCAAATTCATCGTATTGTACATGTATCTGAACATGTGCACTACTTTGCACAAAGTTGCAGTCTTTATAAAAATCAGACAGGAGGTAATTCATGCATGTCAAAAAACCCACCGAATTCACTTTCATTTCTTTTTCAGAAAAAGCTATAGACAATATAACCAGTCTTAGTTTTCCATTTGGGTATTGCGCTTTTGAGATAAATTTTATATAGATTGCACACGAAATTAGCACTTTGCAAGAGTTATTTTTCTTGATTTGGTTGGTTTTAGTGGGAGGCTGAATTGTATTTTCTCTAAGGTACTAACCTAAATACATAAAGGACTATTATCAAATAAATATATAACATATGTAGACCGAAAAAGCATCGTCTGTTCTGGGTTTTTCAACAGCATGAATCACCGTACAAGAGGCAGTGTCTTAACTTTATATAGACTGGCACTTAATTCATTATTTCATATTTGTTTATTCTTTTGTAAACTGGGTTTTCTATCTAGATTTGCAATGTACACAACATTAAGTTCAAATGAAGTTCTATTGTTGTTTTAGAAATCGTCACGTACCATCTTTTCCGTCTTTACCAGGGATGCCGTCTTTTCCTGGAATACCTAACAAATAAACATTACATTTTTAGGAGCAACCTATAAATAATAAGGCAGGAGGTGATATATGCATGGCAACCCACCAAATTCATTCAACATTTACACTGTAACGCAACATCACAAGTCTTACTTTTCATTCGGTTGTTGCACTTCTGAGGGAAAAAATACATAGATTTTAGAAGAAACCTTTTGCATTATTTGTCTTTCTTGATAGGATTAATATGGGTGGACGTTGGAAATATGGTTCTCTCCAATATACCGATATAAATGCAGAAAGGATTACAGTAACAAAAGTACGGTATATGTGTGTTTTATTGATGGATATGTTTTGCACCACAAAGCAACGATTTTCAAATAAATTGGCATTTAAATCTTATCACAAAAACAAGAGTACAGTACTAGCGGTAAATCATTAATTCAGGAAGACGCATTTTTGAACAGTTCGGTTGACTAAGTTCATTGCCATACATGGACTAATTGTTGTCCAAGAAGTTCTTTACTAAAGGGATTGTTATGCTTAATCAACATAAATTGATTTATTGTTGCCCTTAAAACTTTTCACTGGCCATATTCCTTATCAAGTGAATTTGTTATACAAGTCTATAGAATAGACAAGTTGCTCATATTAGAGAATTACACTTTGTTGACGTAACTAATGAAATACACCAGGGTTGTCTCTCTTTTACCACAAATTTGAATTTGCATAGTCAGGTTCGCAGGTTATGTCATTTTAAAACGTGGGCGCTTTATTTTGTCCCCATTTCCGCTTGGTCTGATCAAGAAATGACATTTTTTATTCTCTACGGTAAATTTTAGCAATTAGCATTTCCAACTGTGTATACAAAGGGAGCATTTTACTTTTATGAATTGGTATGTCTTGCTCTTTTCTATGGCCTCCAGCTAAGCTTATTTATAAAGGTTTTAAGTACTTCCGTGTTTAAGAATCATGCAAAATGTGTATTAGGTGTGGCACATGAACAAAAAAAACCGCAGAGATTTTGCTGCATTATCCAAGTATTTATACCTCATAAACTTGAGAAACAACGATGAAAGTGTTAAATTTCCCTTTTTAAGATATTGCTATGTCAAACTTAGTTGAAATGCACTAAGGAAAAATGGCAGGAAAATTTTCTCGCACTTTTTTCCTATGTAACAAGCAAAAAAATATCTACGTCACAGATGCTTCAGGATAAATATAAATAGTTTTTCAGTCTTTTTCTACAAGTATTGAATATACTTGAGGCGAAAAAGACCAAATTAAGAAAAAATATGTGTCATCCATTGCCTGATTTTTACATAGAATGGTACTTAATGCATTTTATTGTATAGAGTCCTGTCGCATATATTAGAAATAAATTACAGTATTTGATAAGATGTGTACATTATCGTGTTTCCACGGACAATGAGAAAAAAATGTGTAAGTCTATTATTTATATTTACCATTTCTGCCTGGTTGTCCTGGGGCTCCTGGTTTCCCTGGTAATCCTGGGGTACCAGCAGGTCCTTGATCGCCTGGTGCACCTTTATTTCCATGTACTCCTGGAACTCCTTTAATTATTCAACAAATGTGGACTTAAAAACAACTTTGTACTTCTATGGCACTATTTCTCGTCTTTATGATTCAACAATGAAAGACAAATAACCATTTTCACGAATTTTGTCTAGTGAACATATTCGCGGGTATCAATTTCCGCGGTTTGAAAGAATGATAAACTTTAAATAGTGTTAAAAATTAATTTAAAGGGTCTATTTCTTAAGCTTTTCTATCTACCAGGAAAATAGCGAAAATAGGTACACCACGAAAATTAATACGTTTACAGTTTTTAATCTTTGATGCAGGATTTTACAAGTTGGTGAAGTATTTAGAAAAGTACTTTACTGACTTCACAATTGTTCATCATTCGTTGTACAAATATCTTGAGTTCGACAAAGTCGTTGTTTATCGGGTTATTGTATGAAGTACTGAACTGGTTATACGATGTATGTTACAGTAAAGGGGTAAACTCATCTTACCTGGGGCGCCTGGACTTCCATCTTCACCTGGGTGTCCTGGTGTACCGTCGGAACCTGCGTCTCCAGCAGGTCCTTTATCTCCTGTTGGTCCTGTAAATTCACGCAGCAGTTAGGTTTTATTGGCGTACAATACTCAATAAATAAATTTACAAAAGAAACTGAAATATACAGAGCACAACAAGCATCACATGGTTAATTAAGTAGCAGTCTTTCTAGTAATCAGACAGAAAGTGATTCATGCATGTCGAACCTCACCACATTCAGTTTTATTTCTTTTTCAGAAACAGTTACTGATCACATAACCAGTCTTAGTTTTTCGTTTGGTTGTTGCACTTTTGAGATAAAAATCATAAATATTGTACATGAAATTTGCACTTTGAAAGAGTAATCATTCTTGATTCGGCTTCATTTGGTTGATTTCAATGGTAGATGAATGTATTATTTTCTTAAAAGCGCAGATCTGGATGCAGAAAAGATTGTTGTTATTGGAAAGTATAGCATAAGTAGACTGAAAAAGTGTCGTTTGTTTGGTGAGTTTTTCTTCACCATGAATCACTTTACCATTGGCACTGTCTGAACTTTATATGGACTGGTACTTAAAACAATCAGTAAATGTTTCGCGGAAATGGTGTACTCGATTCATTAAACATCAACATTTCTTTCTATATTATAATAGTAATGGGATTTTTGACAAATTAAAGCTCACACACTAAGTTGTCACACTGGTTGCATAAAGCAAACACCGAAACTGAGAGGGATAATTTTACATCATAAAACAAAAACCAACTTTGGTAACTAAAAGGTAAAACTTTTGAAGCACTTCAAATAGACAAGGTCTTTATTTATTAATGATATCACTATTACCTGGTGGTCCTGGGGGTCCGGGTGGTCCTGGTTCACCTGGGGTACCTGGTGTTCCTGGAGAACCTGGTTGACCTTGGCTGCCTGGACTTCCTGGTGTTCCAGGGTTTCCATGACTACCTGGAGTACCTGGGGTACCATGATAGACCTGGGTTGAAGGACTACTTGGTGGACTGTATACAGAAATTCCTGCATGTGAAAATAATTTCAATATTGGTCAGAAAACTAGCATATAATTGTTAACTGTAGAACGTTTTAACAATATAACCAAAACAGACAACAAGTTGTACTCTTTCAATGCATTGCAATAAATCGGAGAGACATATTTGCTACTTCTCTTATCAATTTAATGATTCATATTTAGGTTTTTAATCATAACTTATTTTACTTTTTTTTTTATCTTTGGGAGTAGTCGAATTTGTCAATGGGTTTATCGGACAGAAAACACAATTCACAACTGATAATCGTTATCAAAGGGCTTCAAAAATTGGGACAACGGTGAATTTCTTAAAGAACTACGAAGTTGCATTCGCTGTCGTGCTATGGGAATACCACAAAATTAGAAGTTAATATCTAACATTAAAAGCATTACAATCTAACATCATTTTGCCCAATTTACATATCCATCTTGGGGAGTCGAGATAATTTCGACGAAAATCGGACTGACGGACGAACAAGATATTTCCAATAAATCAATAAATCAACCGCTCATTGAGTGTGCTATAATATTGAAAAAAATTCACATGGTAATTATTTTCTTATGGGGATATGAATAGTTTTGTTATAAGACTGATTGTGGTCACATCTTAAGATTCCCTGTCTCACTAACGCAACTGTTAGGGTTATACAATAACTGACAGAAATAAAGTGATGAATTGGCCAAGTCTATAGTATTACCGGAGTCAGATGAGGATCCTGTTGAGTAGGAGTCATCATAGCTGACACCAGAGGAGCTGCTTGGGGAACTGCTTGGGCTGGAGGCTGTGTAAGAATCGTGGTATGTGATACCTACAATAAAAGTATTCATTTACTTAGCAAATATTTCATGATGCTTAAGATCAGTACGCGTATGCCATATGAAAGTTACTTGTTAGTCAATCCAATAAAATATCTGGACCGAATCGAACCTGAGCCCATGGAATTTTTGGGCGACTAACTGTTCTGACCAATTTAATTATTTGTTACATTATGCTTTTCCGATGTTGTTTACTCCGGAGTAATTATGTGGAAGAAACGAGCAAATCATACATAAGACGTCATGCTTTTATTTCGAAAGTGAGGCAGTATGTATAAATTTCCTGCCTGGCGGTCTATGACGTTGTATGGACTCGCTGAAAATCCAAATAGAGCGATATGAATATTTGTAGCATGGTTTCTTTATGTTGCGAACCATATGGTGCTAAACTATCCATTATATTATTATGGATATATTATTCGTTGTACAAACAAGACCGTTTAACCGTTCAAACCATTGAGGATACCCAACGTATGTTTACAAGCCTACCTGGAATACCTCCACTGCTACTGCTGCTGGAAGATGGACTAGACCATGAATCAGTAGAGGGACTGGACCAAGAATCTGATGAAGAGGAGTCTGTTGATGGTGATGACCAGGAGTACTCGTCAGTTGATGAGGAGCTGGAGGAGCTTGTTTTAGCTGTCAGTGTGTACCAAAATATTTATAACACAAGCTTTGACTATGTGAAATAAGACGTTTGCAGTGGATATAATCTTGTGAGTCATGCAACGTCCGGACGTGTCAAGTGCCTTTTACTTATTTTACGTTTCGTTGTAAAATTGTTTCAATAAGAAAACAAGCATACAGATTAGCTTTCAGAAAGCCGGTCTTATTATAACAGTATTAAAGATATTTTGAACTTTTGTTGTTCTCTTGTTATATTATTTCCATCTCAAATGATTTAACAAACACTATACTTACACTCGCATGTTTTACCAGAGTAACCGGCGGAACAGATACATTTAGGTCCATTTCCAGCTTCGTAACAGAATCCGTAATTCTTGCAGTAACCGTTACTACATTTATCTGTATAAATCAAGAAATCTAGTCAAGATGCTGCAAAATGACCTTGAAGAATGTGAACACCTCAAAAAGTTGGAATAAGTTGGAATGATGATATTAAAAGGCCGGTGATTCATTTCATTTTATATTCTCTTTTGATAACGTCGGAAAATTTTGGAAAAGCATTTTAGAAGTAACCAGTTAGAGAGATGTGTCTGAAGCTTTATATTAAGAGAACGAAGTTTTCATCCGGAAATAAAATTCTTGCTGGTGATTGGAGATTGGAGATTAATACTCAAAACGTAAAGTCAAAATCGACCTTGTCGAAATTTTAAATAGTCTTTAATGTATATATCATAAGATTTGGCTCCAAATCACAATACATATATTTTTTCATTAACAGCTTAAACTTTTTTTTTAAAATTGAATGTTGCTTATTATTTATTCTTTAACTCCATGAAAACAGATATATTAAAGTTAAGGAGACACATGAAAGGACACACATGTAAGGAGACATATGAAAGGAGACAGGAGACACATGTAGTGCCAAAAATATTTGTGTAGACAAGTACCTGCACTAGAGCTTGATGAAGATGATGAAGTATAGGTGTCGTCGGCTGGTGGGGAGTACGTGTCGGCTGGTGGAGAGTAAGTGACAGCTGGCGGAGAGTAAGTGTCGGCTGGTGGTGAGTAAGTATCGGCTGGTGGAGAGTAAGTGTCGATGGATGGTGGTGAGTAACTTTCTGCTGGTGGTGAATATGCTGGAACCAAAAATATCTACATGTACTTCGGATTTTGATCAATTTTGATGAATTTATTAAATATTTGAGGTGAGGTTCAAGGCTGTAGAAACCATGTTTGCAACTTAAATAGTTCCAGCTCTAATTAGAATAAGAAACACTACTCACAATTGAAAACTCATCTATCTAAAAAGAACATCGAGTTGTTCTTAACTTTCAAGGAAGATTTCTAAACGTTGTCGTTATTCCAACATTAGTTTTTTAAAAAATAATAATATTCTATGTTGTGAAGTGTCTCAAATTAAATGTCAATAAGAATAATAAACGATAGCCACGTTTAAAAGGTAAAAAAGGAACTAAATACAAATAAGATACGAATAAAACGTAAAAAACAGATTGATAAATGAATTGATAAATCTTTTTTTTAAATACAGACATGTATAACTCTCGTTAAGCGTTTGATTGAAGTTGTAATGTTTAACACTTTCGAACTCTGCGGCCGATCTGGAAATTCCAAAAGAGGCTGGCATTTCAATGACTTCCACTTTTTGTTTTTGACTTGGGTATAAAATAAATAAATTTTACAATCATAAAGGCACAACTCCTCCATTTTATCCACCTCTTGAACCATCAAATCATTTTTTTTAATCGAAAAACCGGGAATGAGTTGCATTCAGGATATTTGTAACATGCGCAGACTGTACAGGGCGCCTTGTCGCGTCGTAGGACCAAAACACAACAGTTTTTTATAAAAGAAATTAATCATTCATTAGAAGACTTACTTCTCATACTGTGTATGTACTTACGTTCGTATTTAGTTGTGTCGGTACTAGAGTCGGCAACGTATTCCACAACACCTTCAAATAAAATTGTACCATCGGTATAAACATTAACATGTATAGAAGATCACATGACAAACATGGGAAATATTTTCGCAAATTTGGGTAAAGATAGCTTTATTAATACCAACTAAAGGAAGACTGCATGTACATGTACCCTAACCATATTAAGAACCATATTAATGAGAAATTTGTAAACAACTGACTAAGAATCCGCTTATATAGAATTACCGTTTCTTTTTTTTTTACATTACATGCGAATTTAAGTATTTCATAATTGTGGTTAAAGAGAGATAATCCTTGTGTACGAACAAACATCATGTTACGTTAATACACAAGTGTGTTACAAGTATTAGATACGCACGTTATTCCAGCAAATGGCCATTCTCTTTTATTATTCTTCCTGTACATCGATTTTTTTTTATTATAGATATATTCTTGAGAAATCGAACTGCAGTAATTGTTAGTAAACATTTATTTGGAATTTAGGATTCCTTTGGCATAATTAGTGAACTAACCGTGTTTGTTTATCTTTACTTTAGATGACCCGGATGTATCAGTCTGGGTTTGTTCTGGAAACAAAAATTGAATTAATTAATAGTATGTGTTTGTATTCGAAATTCGTCAAAACATCAGTGACTTTCTCAATAAACTGAAATGGAATCACAGATGTAATAATTCTATATTTTGCTTCTCTCCAATGGAAACTAATTTATTGGATGCAAGATGGAAATATATTCGGCCATATCAAATCGCAGGAGGAGCACTACGCGTTTCTGTATTTCTTTATCGGCCAGTACTAACTGTTTCTGCATTACTGGACTGACAAATACATACTTACAGTTTCTGTATTACTGGAATGACAAGCACTAAGAGTTTGTACATTTGCATTACTGGACTGGCATAACTTACAGTTTCTGCATGGCAGGACTGACAAATACCTACTAAAAGTTTCTCTATTCGTTGATTGACAAGTTCCCAAATGTATGTACTGACAGTGCCTGCATTACAGGAAGGACTGAAAAATATTTTCACTGTCTGGATTACAGAACTACAAAATACTTACAATGTCTGCATTACTACAGTGCCAAATTATTTCAATGTCTTCATTAAAGGACTGCCATAAAAGTACAGTGTTTGCATTACCGAACTGACAAATACTACATTTGTATTACAGAGTTTGAATCACCGGATTGACGAATACTTACTAACAGTTTCTGTATCTCCAGATGTGGAAACTACTTCAGAAGTCAATGACCCTGTTTGATAGGTTTTGTCTGTTCCTGAGCTGGTGTCAGTTGATGGAGCTGGTACATATGTAGTGGTGTCAGTTGATGGAGCTGGTACATATGTAGTGGTGTCAGTTGAAGGAGCTGGGACATATGGTTTAGTGTCAGTTGATGAACTGGTGTCATACTGAGTTTGTTCTGTAATGAAATAGTACAAATACTGGGTCTGATTTTATAAAGAATCTAAAATTGAGCTATTTTCCTCAAATATTTGAGAACAAATCTCAATCGAGATTCAATGCAACAAGGGTCTGAAGATAAATGTATTAACAGAAACGAAAGTACAAATTGTGAATGTCAAAGTTGTCATTGACGCCACTTTAAAAATGAAAATCCTTTTAGATTCTAACAAGGTACATTATTCTGTGTTGGCATGTAAGGAAATGTTCTTTTCCTATGCTATTTAACAATTTATATCATTATTAATTTTTATAGTGTTTGATACAGTCATTATATTGATAAATGGTTGTGCTATAATACAGCACATTACTTACCAGCTTATGCCAAAATACAGAACATTACCTACCAGCTTATGCTGTAATACAGAACATTACCTACCAGCTTATGCTGTAATACAGAACATTACCTACCAGCTTATGCTGTAATACAGAACGATGCGTATTTTTTCATTGTAGCAACACTAGATACGTACGATGCGTCAACTTATTGTCGTGTGCAATTCAAAATAATGCAGCTCCTCCTGTTTATATTGTCTTAGCCGATTTCTAAAAGGAAACTTACAATTTCTTACAAATTTTTTTCTAGTTTGTTTTGTTGTTTTATTTATCAACATGAGTTCAGAGATTAAGAGACACGGGTACTTACTGTTCCAAATCGCCTGATGTAGAGATACGGGTACTTACTAACTGTTTCCATACCGCCTGATGTAGAGACGACGTCTGACGTCATTGATCCTGTTTGGGTGGCGACTTCGTCAGTTGAAGGACTTGAAGCAACATATGGAACGTCCACTGATGAACTTTGTGTTTGTTCTGGCATAAAATAAGACAATGGTGAGGTCATAAATGTACATATGTTATTTGTAAAATAAAATCAGTATGTAAGATGAACTTGTGGGCATCAGTCAGTACGTTTTCGTTTTCTAGATCTAGACGTGTTTTAAACACCTTAACTCCTTTCATTATGCAACATGGAACTCAATCCCTGGAAATTGGTAGAAAACATGTTATATACATGAACTTGTATGAACTTACTGACTGTTTCCATATCGCCTGATGTAGAAACGACATCAGAGGTTACTGATCCAGTATCATATGGTGTGGCTGATGATGAACTGGTATCGACGACTGGTACATCAACGGCTGTGTCAGTGTATGGAACGTCTACAGAAGAACCGGTTGATGATGTTCCTGCAGCTTGGTCGGTGTATGGGACGTTGACGGAGGAACCAGTTGATGATGTATCTACGACTGGAGCTGGGTATGGGTTTACGGTTGGGGTATCCGGAACGTAGGATGGGGCGGATGGGGCTGAGTATTTCTTTCTTGGTCCTTTTGGTCCGTGACGGACTCCGTGAACAGCGCACACTGTATAAAAATTGTACGTACAAGAATTAAAAGTGTAATGATATGCGTTGCATTTCAGGCGAATAAATGTCATTATACATATAACTCTCATCTTCAGAAGTTGTCTTACCTGGTATGCATTTACATTTTATCCACACACATTTTTATTCGACTTATATATTGATATACTTTTTGTAAGGGACATAACTCTTGAAATCAGTGACATGTTTGTATCATTCAATTTCACCAAAGCCTATCAAGCTTTCATTTGGAATAGATTAAAATCAGTCTAAGTTACTTTGATGCTTACATGAGATTGATGTGAAATGTTGAATACAAACGTTCCAATGATTTGTAAGAGTTGTGTCCTGTTTATTAAATTGAAATACATTAGATAATAGTAAAATATTACCCATATATTGTATTAAGTACAAGTTCACATAAAATTCAGACACTACCAATGGTAAAGTGATCCATGGTAAAGAAACACCCACCAAACAAATGGTGCTTTTTCAGTCTACATATGATATACTTCCACAAAACAACATTTTCTGCATTCAGATCTGCACTTAAAAGAAAATCATACATTCATCTTCCACTGAAATCAACCAAATGAAGGCAAATCAAGAACGATAACTCTTCCAAAGTGCAAATTTCATGTACAATATATATAATTTTTATCACAAAAGCGCAATAACCTAATGAAAAATTAAGACAAGACTCGTTATGTGATCGGTAACTGTTTTTGAACACGAAATAAGACTGAATTTGGTGGGTTTTACACATACATGAATCACCTTCTGTCTAATTTTTAGAAAGACTGGTACTTAAGTTTATCAATGTCATTGTATTATGAAAGACATGAAATTCATACTGGAACTCCTATGATGGGAGTGACTGCACAGTTGTTACATCTTCACAAGTGTACAAAATGTAGTGTCGAAAAATTTTTTTCTTAAATTTAATTTATCTAATTTTATAGAACATGGAAATATACCTTCACAAGCCATAGACACGACATCATCCAAAATCTTAGCTAGTCCATCGAATGTTGCGGTTTCGAACACGTAAGATGGGTCAGTTGCTATATTCATCAACTCAGATTTTTCATATTTGTTTCCGACACCAATCACGACGATTTGTGCTTTGTACTTTTTCTTCAGTTCAGCAGCTGCAGTTTCTGGGTTTTTATATCCAGCATTATTCTTTCCGTCAGTCAGTAGTATAACGATGGGTTGGACTTCCCCTCCTCGAATCTTTTTAAAGGTGTTTGTAGCAATGTACTGTAAAATTAAAACATTACAATAACCGACTTTAAAAATGATTCCCATAATGTGGCTTACAAGACCTTTAGTGGATTATTTTTTGCTTGTAACCTCCAACGAAATGTAGTTTCAATCTCCGGGTCTTATGAATCCGCTACTGCATTTTGTATCAAATGATCAGTAGAACAAGGGGCTATGGATGGGAATTTCGAACTTCATTTGATTACAATGGAGATTAATAGAGAAGTGGCGTCATCGATTTGAAGTGGATTTTAAGCATAAATGCCTCAATATTGTTCTGTGGTAATTGACGTACATAATTCGGAAGGGAGTTCGTACGATTACCAAAGACAAAGAGCGGGTATTTTAGAAATCTTGTATATTCTACTTGGTTTAAACATTATTAAACATCCTTACTTGAAAGTAGATAGTTTTGTTCTTCATAACCAAAACATGTTATCCCATTACGTTTACACGGGCGAACGAGCTCTTAATAGATACCATTTCTTTAACAGATTTTACTTACATCCAATCCGTCACCTATGGCAGTCGCCCCACCATTACTCGTATTCATCCTATCTATAGCATCGTGTAGATCCTTTAAATTTGTAAAGTCACCAAAACCGAAGTGTTCACGTACTCTGTCGGAGAAGAGCACAGCGGCAAATTGTGTTCCATTATCTTCACCGATGCGATCGAATCTTCCCATGGCAGCTTTGATAAATTCTTTCATCTTTGGATAATTTTCTTTGCTGTCCTCGCTGATGCTAGATGAGTCGTCGAACAGGAAGGCGATGTCGGCATTTCCATCACAGTCAACCTCGCATACTATAAAAGTAAATTTTTAAATTAATTTTGAACATTTGATTTTTTTTCAACTTTTTGGATACCCCCTTTTGTTAGCAGATTTTGTTATATGTAACATCCTGCAATATTTTGATTAAATGAACAAATGAAACCATTTTACTGCAAACAAGTTGTGGATCTTTAGATATGTGTGGTAAATTCTAAAAATTAAAATCACTCTTTTATCCCAATAAAATAAATCTCCTGATATTATAAAAAGAACAATAGTGATACTTGGACTTCTTCTGCAGATCATAACTACAGTGTACCAATAAAACGTACGCATGTAAGCAACATTAATACAGGCGTATAAACATAATGGAATCTGTTCTGTGAAACAAACAGGGATCAGTTAGAAAGATTGAGTTAATATTTAAGATGTCTGCTTATCTAAATTAGATACATTCCGCTTTCGGTTTCTACAAGCTTACTTTATCTGATTTTTTTGTTAGTGTAAATTGTCGCAGTCCTTTCATAATATAAACCAGTGAGTAAAATATACCTGTCTAATGTTGATCATACATTTGTCTACTTCGATTAACCAGTTCACAAAGACGTAGGAAGCAAAACTTACTGGTATTGTTTTTGATATCGAGACACGAGGCCTTACCACGAAAATGTGAAAATTATTGGTACGACATACCGTACCTGTCAAAATTATTGGTACGGTCGGAGCAGTACCAACATAACCGCTTCCTACGCCAATAATTCATACCTTCACAAGCCATTTGTACAACTTGATCAATAAGAGTCTTAAGCTGTGTAAAAGAGGTACTGGTCAGAACGTAGTCTTTGTGTGAGGCCAATTGTTCAAGTTCTCCCTTTGCGTCACCGGTAGTAAAATCACTTCCAACACCGATGCCGATTATGGTAACGTTTTCTCCTTTCAGTTTATTAGCCCACGTAAGTGGTGGAGGTTGGGCGTTATTTTTACCATCAGTTAGAAGAATGACGATTTTCTGACGTTTTGTGCCATCTCCGCTTGATGTGAAAGAGTTCTCTGATACATACTAAAACAAAAATGAAGATCATGTCAAATACATGTACATGTAGGAAAAAGTACAAATATACTCTACTGCAACCACATTTAACCCGTCTTTGGTCTAAAACAAAACTTGTTATGTCCCTTACCCTAGATCTACCTCATTAAGTTACAAATGTATTATTTATCAGTTATGTAATTTAGATGAAAATCAATGTGTTATGTAATTCAAGTATAGGATACCACATATATATGTAAGTTAGACAAGTAAATCAGTTCATAAAAAAAATATGTGTAGGCGGAACATGTTTTGGAACTTTGTAAAATTAACTACATCGATCAAAACTTTTTTAGAAAACTTTATTTCTTGTTCGTCACGAGTTCAATATACATATGTATTTATAGAGAATGCTTTGGGGGATCCACCGATATTGTAAATGTTGACATTTATCCGAAATGGGTTCAAATACGACGGATTATAACTAAATGCATATTATATACTGAATATTACTTGTCAAAATCTGTATCACATGCTGTATGAACTCGAGAGACCTATATCACCCCAAGGGCCTTGGGGTGATATAGGAGTCTCGTGTTCATACAGCATATGATACAGATTTTAACATGTCATGTTCATTATATCATATTTTAATGTAATTTTAGTATGGTTTGTGAAGGGGTGCGATGTAGACGATTTTGGACTTAAGCAAACACTAATAATGCGTGTATAAAATAAGTTATATTTTAGTCTAAATATATGGTATATTTAGATAAAACACACCTGTAGCCCAGCACCAATGGCTGTCTGTCCACCATTGGTAGGTTGGATTTTGTCAATGGCTTTCAGAATATCTTCTTTGTTCTGGTATTTGGTCAGAGGGAACTGTTCCGTTACAGTGGCGGAGAACATTACCACACCGAATCTAGTACCTCCAGGCCCGACACCGTTGAATTTGGTGACAATGGTCTTCATGAAGTTTTTCATCCTTGTCGGATTTTCCTTGTCGTCGGCAGTAATACTAGACGAGTCGTCGAACAGGAACATAATATCAGCTTTAGCATCACAAGTTCCATCGTCTGAAATTTAAGAGCCAATGGTAAAAAATTCATTTTATCCATGAAAAAAAAAATAACACGTGGTTTTTGTCATTTCCCGCCGGAATAAAATGTATAATATATCTCTTAAACAAAAAAAAATCCTGCTAATGTTCAAAAACAGTTTACATTATTTAATTATAATGAGATGTTCAATACAATGAAAAACTTACATTTGTTTGAGTTTTACGTTTATACAAGTAATGCATTTAATATTTTTGAATAGAATTTCGCAAATGTCTGTTTTATACATTAATTAGCAATAGAAAAAAAAACTTGCCTGAGTCGATATTATTTTGTAAATGGGGTACTTGCTTATGAATTCTGGAAGTGAGGTTAAATCGAAATTTAAAACTAAAAACAATATATAATTTAGTTTATATACTTACTATAGCCGTGACTGTGTTCTGAAATATAGAACACAGATTAATTTACATTATTTAATTTTAATGTGATACATGTACATGTATCGATAATGGTGATTAGAAGGCATATTTAATACATTGGAAAACTAGCACTTGTTTGAGTGTAAAGTATAACGATCTTGAAATCACTACATGTGTATACATTAGTGTTGGAGTGTCTATCATCCACATGTATATTATGCTTACATATGCATGTACTCGTTGATTTCCGGTTCCGGCTCCTGGATTTCTTTGCTTGGTATTTGTCTCTTGGGCTTAAGCCTTTCTGACTTGTTTTAATCATTGTCATTGATTTTACTTACATTGTATGCGATAAGTTTTGATTAATTCCATTATAAAAGAACAATTTTTATATGGCATTGTTTGTGTTACATGTATATAGAGGAACGTATTTAACAGATTTATATTTTTATTGACTTTGGTTCAAACAGTTTATGTAACTTTTTCGTGCCTTAATTCCATAGCAAAATCCAATGAACATTTTTTTGCCAAGACGTTAATTGTTATGTGATACATGTAGAATTTACAACGTTAAACCGTTATCAAAGCTTATCAAGCTTTCATTTGAAATAGAATGAAGTAAATTCGAATTACTTCGATGCTTAGATAAGATTGATGTAAAATACTTTATACAAAACGTTCCGATGATATGTAAGAGTTATTTCCCTTACCCTATGTCTACCTTCTTAAGTCAACATAGATTTCACATTTCCAGATAAGACTGATTTCTAATATAGACAATACTGGCTTCCTACATACCTGTTACCTTATGCTTTACTGGTACAATTACTATAAAAAGATAAAGTTATAAATGTATTACAAACTAAACAACCACCTTATATTAACATGCAATGATGGATTAAGGGGCATGTCAATGGAGAGCCCGTCGAACCTACTTTCAATATTTAGTCTTCGCCAAGGCATGCTTTTTGATGTTTAGAAGTTAAATGGAACTTAAATAAAAGTTCATGCTTAATTTGGAGAAATTGCAAAATTAATTCAAATATCAAACGCAAAACTAGTGGCAATACAATTAACGGACTATTTTGACGTAAAGCACTACATGTACTTACCAGGTTGGTATTCTCCACCGCCTGAAAAATGAATATATAATTTATATAATGAAAAAAAAATATAAGAGCGTTGTTATTTTCCGACGCAGTCAGTATAGTTTCGCTTTTTACCCTTTGACCTGACAGACGCTTCTCCATGGAAACGCAAGTCACCTGATCGCAATTCTATTTCCTGATTGGCCAAATACCGATAAGTTAGTGGCGTTCGAAAAAGTTGTATTGGAAATTATTAGTAAAAAGAAGAAATTTTACTGCGTCTTTTTAAAGATAGTACTTGTTTTTTATTTGATTTTTTTCCGAGTGTGTAATCTTGTCACTACATGTATGTAGTACATGTGCATGTAGTACAAATGTGAATCCAGTAGTAAAGAATCTAGAAACATACTACATAAACTAAGTAGTGTCATATATTTTTTAAATTTATACTAAGAGAAAGAACACAACAAAAAACCCAGAAAAAATAAGTAGATTTTGCTCATCTTCCGACGCTATGTTATTATCACCAGCAATGTCATTGCTTTCTTTATTTTTCGTCTCTCGATAGTTTTTTCTATGTCTCTCGATAGTTTTTCCATGAAAGTCTATTCTAAATGAAGTATATGAACTCTTACCTGTGCTAATTTTATAAGGTGTGGCGTGCATCATACCTGTAAATTAAAACGAAAACAAAAACGATTGTTTAAGTTTTAGTTATTGAAAATCAAAGATCGAAGATAAGACCCTTGTCATATTGTATTTCATAATTAAGATTTGTTTATTAACCAGGGTGTAAGCACATTATCTGGTTTGTGTATGATTAAATCTTCAATCTAATTCTCTGGTTATGTTCAAACTCTTTTGTCAAATTCTTTTGGTTTTATCCATCTCATAGCATTGCTATGTTTTGCCTAGGTACCTCCACTTTTTAATAAATTATATCTAAAAAAAGAACGCACTGACCCGTCAATTTTTTCTCTTTATATTATTGTAGCATAAAAGATCTTAAGAGATTTCACAACCCTTTGAATTCCTTATTATTCTTAAACACAGAACATCCTTATATATGGTAATAATCTGAATCAGGAATATCTGAATTAACATTACAGAAATTTTAAAAGACATGTTATACAATCCGTGTACTAGTAAATTGATCGGAATCTGATTGGATAGGGACACATCCTTACCCATCCCATAAAGATAAGTGTTGCTAAACCATATACCCGGGTGTGACTAACCATTTTCCCGTTGAACATCGTTGTAAAGCACTAAAAAGCTTCAAAAATATCACCGAGATTTAAGTTCCTAATTTAGGTGTGACAAACATGATTGAAATATTCTCTAGCATTTCCAAAGTATCGTTGTTCTAGTATATCTGATAGTTATGCTTTTGTGCACGGACTGCAAACTATCACGTAGATATGACGACTTTACATGTAATATCAAAGTATGGTGCCAAAATCAAAATTATTAGGTCTGTATATATGTATATGTACATGTAGATAGTTTTTCAGTCCGGACATATTAGCCACATGTTTCGACAACTTAACATCTAATCAAAAGATGCTTTGGTACAATAGACTTTCATGATTGAAATATTTAAGTAGTCAACCAATGTGGCCAAAACCTCCTTCAAAGGATGCAAAAATGTAAAGAAAGCAAGTGTGTTCCACATTTTGCTCCATTTGGGCTAAGGTTTCCATGTTTTATGTTGATAAACAGTTTTGTTGCTGAGGTACGCTTTTAGTTATATAACATTTCCAATATATTTATCTATGTTGATTACACCAAGTTTATTTTCAGGGTTGAGCTTCATATATACCCCTTTGTCTTGTAAGATAAGAGATGCATGTATATTGAATTAAAACGGTTAAATGATATGATGAGTGCGGATGCATCAAGTGTCAACGTATTTCTGTGTTAGTGAAAGGATAGAGTACACTTGTTGACAATTGCATGTACATGTACATAAATGAAGCCACATGTACACATGTATGTTGTTTCAAATTATAATTCTTGGGCGTTTATTAATTTATAACATGTTTCTATTTGCTTCCTGCCTGATAATTATTGTTGCCTATAGTTTGCACTGATTTCCGAAGATTTTTACTTCCTAGAGACATTATTCAATTATGACAGCTAAGTGCATGCTATATCATATTTTATGGAAATTTAATGATTAAAATAAAGATATCATACGAGGCCAACGGTCGAGGTCGATATCTCGTTTAAGTATCCCATGGGCATGCACTAATCTGCAAAGATTGCTTTGTTACATTTTTATGTAAAAAAAAGTAAGACTTTCCCATTCTGTAACTATTTATTGCTATTGTTGAAACTAGCATTTTGGTATACAATAAATGTGGTCGAGTCAAATGGAATACCGTGCAACCATTTTTAAAATGGTAACTTCAATGTACGAAATATAATAATTGCTTAATTTAAACATAATTTTTATTTATTTGCTCAAAACTACAAGCACGGGGATAGGATTTAAGTTACGACAACATTGTGAATTTAGCTATTACCATGTATGTACTTTTTATTTTTAAGTACGTGTACGTAGTAAGCAGATTAATCACGTCTTTAAGTCACTTGAATTAAGAATTGATTGTTGTATTTAATTAGATATCAATATGAATTCTGATCCAACGTCGAAAGGTCATGTTATACAAATATTGTATATTAACATATCTTTTGTTACCATGTGTTGCATGTGTATTTCTACAGAAATTATTTTGTTCAATTTTCCAGATCGTTAAATATACTTTTAGATCTAAAATTAATCCTTATCCATACATAATGCATTTTCTTTTATAATCACCGTTTCATTATTGCATTCGTGACGACCATGGGTCTTCTTGAATCGTTGAGGCAGAATGCATATGTTACGTGTATTTATGTAGAGCGGTTACTTTTACACGTAAAAATAACAGTGCAGAATGATTTAAAATTGATATTATACATGCTACTGTGGACTAAAAACATTAAAATATAGTGGATCCGTGAAGAAAGGTTGATACACAAAAACTAACAGTCGATCTCTTTTTATCCAAAATGAAAAGAGCAAACAAATAAACCACCATTTAAGAAATACCATGCAAACTCTTGTGATCAAGTTAAATTCTTGAGAGCGATAACCGTTAAAATATTTCTAGTATTTAATGCATAGGGAAGGACTATCTCTCTTTGGGAATTTTTATCTGTTCTCCTGTTCGTAAAGAGTAAGAAGTTACGGTTGTTAAAAACGTAAATTTTGTTATTTACCTTCATAAATGAATTATATGGAACTTTATCGGATTTTTCTATTGGTAAGAAATTTTATTGGCTTGGATTTAAGCCTCTTACAATCCCTATATTACGGCACATACATGTACATGTACGAGTCAGTTATAAGGCAATAGGAGTTAACACAGAACTTGTCTTTGTCAGAAAGTACATGTACGTTCTTTTATAATGTAAAAAAATCAAAGCTGGCAAAATTGGCCAATATACAAATTCTAGGGACCAATTTGTATTTATGAAAGAGCTCGTTTCGCTCGAATGTTTTTGAAGGTTTTCTATTATTTTAAAGCATTTACTGAAATTAATAGATGTAAATGAATGGAATTAACAATATTACCGAACTGATTAAATCTAGAAATAACCAGAAGGACTAGTCAAAAGGACAGTTCGTATAACAAAAGGTCAATATAAGGGTAAAAACCAGAAAGTTGGAAACCAGCTCAATGGTCCTGACTTGGTTCAGGCATTTCAACAGACAGCATGTATGTGGGTTGCGAAAAATAGACGTCGTTCGTTAAAAAAGAAGTAAAAGAGGTCTTTATGTAAAAAGAAAGTATAAGAAAAGTTAATTTAATATCAAATTAGGAACACAAACAGAAAATTATGCAAACTCTTGAAGTAGTTTTGCTTCGACATTTGTTTTTCTTTTTGGTTTTGCTTTGTTTCGTTTTGTTTTTGTTTAAATTGTCTTTTATGTTTTACGTTAACTATTTTCAGTCGTCGGTCTTTTTTTTCAAATTTTAGGATCAAACAGATTTGTACAAAAACAACACACTATCGCCGTAATCAGATGCAACTTACCAAAAATATGACGAAATACATTTTGAGACATACGTGTAAACGAATGTCAATAGCAAGCCAGAAAAAAAATGTTCTACAGACTTATGAGGATTTATTTAAAAAATACTTTGAATTTTGTACTTAACTTACCAAATATAATACAAAAACTCGCATCATTATGATCTGTTTACTTTTACACAGAAAACGACACATTTTGGACAAACTACGAGATATTACATATTTAGATGTACATGTAACAAATGGATGATTTAACACCTGGATAATCCTGCATTGCGCATTTACCGAAATACAAATTACTCACCAATTTTCAAAGATTCTTGAAAGACATAAAATTACAGACATCAAGTCTCAGCCTTAGAAATATCACTATAGATTCCGAAAACAAATGATATGTTTGTATCCAATAAAAAAATATTTGAAAATCTTACTCATTGTGCTGGCATGGTGGACTAAAGCCAGCAGTAAAGTTCCTGCAAACAGACACCACTTCATGGTCAAGCTTGTGTGGCTCCTTTCCCTCAAAGGACTATATCGGAAATGACTGCGTTTATATACCTCTTTGCTATTATGTCGTCACTAGAAACGTCACATTATTTGCCAGAACCTGAGGAATTACCGGGGAGAGTGTAACATTTGTATAGATGCTTTATTTGACAGGATTTAGTATAACATTAGTCCTTTTGTAAATAATATTTAATAAAACACGACGTTGACATGTGGTTTTCTGTTGTTTTTTTTCTTATGTACTTTTGTTTTGATGAGTATTTTGAATTGAGAAAATAAGCGAAACAATGGGAAAGTATTGTTGATGTAAAGGTCAATATTCGAAGCATGCTACCTGTAACTCAGGTGCAAAAAAGTAATATTTTAAATGTATTCCAGTTTAATTCTTTTCATCAGCGAATAATGGTTTGCTGCTTATGGTGAGGATCTTTTTTTTTGTTCTTATAACCACATGACTACAAACAAATGATTTTTTTTTCACGAGACCTGATTTGCTTAACCTTTCTACTTAAAACAATGTCTATTTGAATTTCAAAATTTGTTGTTGTTGATGTTTGTGTGTGCGTCTCTGTGTGTGTGTGTGTGTAAGGGGGGGGTATTTCGTTTTGTTTTTTGTCTGACCGGCAAAACTCGTCCCCCTCTCTTTTCAGTCAAATTACCAAAATCATCCTTCTCGTATTGATCTTACTGTAGGTGTAAATGTAGAGCAAGAACATTCTCCTTACGACCTTGTATCATTCATATTACGTTTGGATTTGTTGAATTAGAAATCAATATCGTTCAAAGGTGTAGCCTGGAATGGTGCTGTGTGCAAATCGTCACGGAATCGAAATGTAAACTGCCTTGACGAGTTTGATAGGATTTGTGAATAACTTACACACTTAATAAAGGCAACAATCTACCGGAACTAAGAACGTCAAACCATACAACCTCTAACAAAAACAGGGAAGTGGGAGTCTTGTGGAAAGTTAGTGTGGAACATTTATTGACAGTAAGTCGAATTCACATTTCTTAAATGGTCAAACAGAATAAAATCCATATGAGAAATTTTCGGCTGCAATTTTGGTGATATTAAATTAGATTGAAATGGTTTTGCTGTTATAGTACTTTTGTTTGGTTACTTTTTGTGCAGATTTAAAACTAGTAGAAAGCACCTTTTCATGTGAGAAGGTGTTTTTTATTGGAATAAAGCTAGTTTTGTACAGAAAAAAAAATAGAAGCGACCAGCCGAGTCCCACAATCTCAGTTTCCGTTATATCGATGATGCCTCCATTATATCTGAATACTCCTGACCTCTACATCAAATGACCAACTGCTGCACACTAGCCTCCTTGATACCCATACCTCACTTTTTAACATAGATGACTCTTTCACAGTACAGCTAGGATGCAGCCATATCAGCTGCTAAAACAGCCGTATGTTCATCTTTTGTTGCTATCTCACCACTACAGAAGTTTCATAATCGTGATTGATCACAACTGATTCATATGTAGTTTGCATCTCAAAGATGTAACAATACAGTTTCAGTAATTTGTACGTTTAACCGTATTGACAACACACCGAACTTAATGCTTATCATATTTTAATTAATTGCAACTTGACTGGCGCCGCTTGTGGAGCAGGTTATGCTTACCCTACCAAGTCATCTGATGTTTTTCCGGGCTCTTTTTTTTGTGGGAGTTCATATTGCAAGTATTTTGAATTTTTGTGTCCTCTCAGCATGGGTATTTTTATCCTGGTTCCCGGGACTACGTTCCAGGTATTAGTAACTAGAAATACTCTCTCATATTTGTAATGTGTAACATACTGAATACTGCGGTCGGGAACCAGTCCAGGGTATTTTATTCTTAAATTGTATTTTATTGTCTGCATTGATGAGCATCATGCCTTTGGACTGAATTGTCCTACTGTGTAGAGGCTTATGTATTTTTTGCCGTATTTAGCAGGCGATCGTTGTGATCGATATACCCTTCTTTTCATAAGATGACATCATTGTTTGAAACATTCTGAATAAAATCGTTCGATAAGACAACTGCTTGTGTGATTTGTAAATACATAGTATATCAAGCCTGAAAATGTCAATAAGAAAAATAATTTCAGAACATTATGCCATATTCTTGGCGTCTGAAACGATATATATAAAGTATAAATATATAAAACCCCAGAGTTTAAGGAGGTAAACCTAGGGTAAGGGACATAATTCTTTTAATCAGTGATATGTTTGTATCATATTCAATTTCACCAAAGCCTTACGAGCTTTTCCCTTCGAAATAGAATGAAATCAGTCCAAGTTACTTTGATGCTTACATGAGATGTTTGTAGAATGATAAATACAAACGTTCCAATAATCTGTAAGAGTAGTTTCTAAGAGTTATGTCCCTTACCCTAGGTCTACCTCCTTAAACTATCGTTAACATTTACTAAACCTAATTCAAACAAGGAGTAATAGAAACGTAACAAACTTAATTATAGGCTAAAGATAAAAAGCTCTGTACTTGGTTTGAATTCCTACAGCTTAAATAATTGTAAGTAACGTTACAAGTTCGTAAATGATTTTAATTGAGTTCTAGTTGGTCATTCATTTCAGGTTCTCAGTGTGAATTTATTAGTTTCAGATATTTTATGTAGGTACCGTAAAAAAATCTTGCTCAAATTAGAATTTTATATGAGATTTAACATAATATTTCAGTGCTATTGAATGTCACGTGACGCAGCACACGTCTCATTTTTATATTAATTTTTAATAAATTAATGTATTTACTGTTAGTTTTTTTAGTTTTGAGTTTTCTGGTAACGTTTTTGCTGAGAATATCTTTTCAGTAGAATAAATTATGCTGGTAATTTTTGGCCAGAATACTTGTTTCTAGAGGACATTTTTCATGTCGACTTAAGGAGGTAGACTTAGGGTAAGGGACATAACTCATGAAATCAGTGATATGTTTGCATTATACTCAATTTCACCAAAGCCTCTCAAGCTTTCGTTTGAAGCAGAATAAAATGAATCCAAGTTAATTAGAGGCTTACATAAGATTGATGTAAGATGCTGAATACAAACGTTCCAATTATGAGTTGTGTCAATGTAAACATTAAAGAAATTAACAACAAAAACTACGCTTTCCAACTACACGTACCTTTCATGTCAGAAATGTTCGTAAGTTGTAGAAAAAATCAATTTCAATATCCACACAATACAGCGGTTGATGAGAGGAAACAAATGGTCAAAGAGTAATCAAGGGAACCAACATTCGAGCGGAAATGAAAACAAAATATTTCAAGGATAAAGACTGTACAGAAAAAATCGACACCCAGAACAAAAACATAAAATAATCATAATAACACGTACAATAGACAATTGTAAATTAAACCCCGGAGTCCACTAAAAACTGGGACATTGACAAGGTGCACCAGTATGGTAAACGTCCTCTGTATTTCTAGAAACACCCACCGAATTACAAATGAAATGTCACGTCCGGGGTAGACGAAAGAGGAAAGGAAAACTATGACGGTTAAAACTGAGATTAATTCCGAAATAATTATAAACTGCTGTATGGAGGAAGAAAGTTTTTCTTCAATATTAATAAAAAAACACGATAAGAAAACAGAAATTTTTAATGTCATTTAATTCAATGTGTGACTCGTTTTATACAACATCTAAACTCAGTGTTTTAACGGATTTCATGCATTAATAGTTCCATGCCACCCAGTTTGATGACGGCTTATTTTGAGTCCAGCTACTCCAGCTAGTCCAGCTATTCCATTCACTCCAGCCACTCCAGCTTGAGAAACTAGCGTTGGAAATGATTTTCTTTAACTTGGACTTCTCTGTAAATATCGAATAGCAATAAGACACTAAAATCAAATCACTGTTATTTGGTGATTTGTGTGTTGGTTGCTTATTGTTTTGTTTTGTTTTGTGCTTTGTTTTGTTTTGTTTTGTTTACACTTTTGATTTGTAGATGAAAAAGTTCTAATATTACAATTTTCGCCATTTCGACAACTGGTATAAATTTAATGTGGTAGACCTAGGGTAAAGGACAAAACTCTTTTAAATAATTGGAACGTTTGTATTCAATATATTACATCAATCTCATGTAACAATCAAAGTAACTTGAACTGATTTCATTCTGTTTCAAAGCTTGAAAGCTTGAAAGACTTTAATGAAATGTAATATGATACAAACCTATCACTGATTTCATGAGTTATGTCCCTTACCCCAGTTCTACCGCCTTAAGAGAAACCACATAACAATTTACTTCTATACAAGTTCCATAGACACACAAAATATATAAAAAGGAAACAATGTCGCAATATTAATCAAGTTAATTCACAGGAAAATAAAAATACACAACGTGGATTCGATCGATCCATTATATTCATATACTACATTCAATACATTGTTTTCTGCTAGTCGTAACAAAGCATGTGAAATACTCGCTGAGGATAACAACGTAAAAAGAGCAACTATACAATGTAGCAAGCTCATGTATCACAGTGTTGCTCTCTGGAATAATGTTACATTTATAATAAGTACATTTTTTGTAAAAGTAGTTCATGAGACAATGCAACACATTATAAAAACTATTTTAGTAACGCAGTAACCGGAATTTTTTTTAAATTTTGGTCGCATGTAAAAGCGATGCACGTTTATAAAGCAATTACGGATTCAGTATTGACCCCACCATATATATGTATGAACATTTTGCTAAATGTAAATTTGCGCAAAATATGAGCAATTATGAGCAAATACATATAATAGTACGTAACCTTCTTTTTCAAAATCTGTTTTCGAATATTTAGAATATGCCCTGATAAATACATTCAAAACTCGAGTAGAATTGTTTACTCGGTTCTGGCCATATACTTACGGTACTTTCCAATTTTAAATTTTCCATAGTTGTCAAAGATAACACGGATGGTTCCTGTATGTAGAAAGACAGAAGAATGTTATATATATTTCTATTCTACCATGCATATAATTAAATATTTATTTCGTTATGATTGTTTATCTTTATGAACAAAAAAAGGTTCTTAAACTGAAATTATAAGTTATATTACATAATGATAATTAAGAGCTGCCAAAAAAGTAAATAAAAATGAACACAAAATTTGGCACTATCATAACAAATGGTCAGCTTTCAACGATTTTTCAACGAATAAATTTCCTTAGCCGTTTCTGCCGTTTTTCAAAGAGTAAAACTTTTTAACATGGAAATATGAACTCTGACAATTATACAAATCGGAAGGGAGCATATTTTAAAAGATGTGAAAAATTCACCAAAGATTCATAAAAGTTATTGTGCGAAAACTTGAAAAATCCTCTCTTATTTAGTATAAAAATTCATACCACGGAAACAAAAAATCTGAAATTTATAAAAATCGGAAGACAGCTTACGTCATAGATATGGACAATTCACCAAAGTTTCATAAACCTTGGTGAAAGTGTTTCCAGTTATTGTCTGAAGTGTTGATGACGGACAGACGGACGGACAACGGTATACCATAATACGCCCCGTCGTAGACGGGCGTATAAAAATAGTGATAAGTAGCAGTTTATGTAAGAATCATGCAAATTCCGTAAAATGTCATACACCTAAAAAACCTAAATATTTTTTATTTTCGGTATAAAATTGCTTTGTAGGTCTATATGATAAAATGTATATTTTTTTCATTCCAATTTGTCTGCTGTTAAGAGATAATAAACATTAACAATCCAATAGTTTCTGTTATATTTTAGTGTCATTTACAGAGTTATCTCCCTGAAGTTTGAATTCTACAGCACATTTAATATGATTTATATCTGCAGTGAACAAGGGTTACACGTAAAGCCACATGTTACTTTCTGTTTGGTTGCTCTTAGAAAATAATCCACACAAAAAATCCAACAGTTTCTATTGTATAGTAGTGTCATTTACAGATTTCTATCTTAATTTTGAATTATATGGTATAATAGAATATTTATATTATAATTTTATTATCGAGCTCCTAAGAACAAGTGTTATACAATGTACGAAAAGCCACATGTTAATTTCTATTTACTACAACATTGAAAAAAAATATCAAAGATAAAAATATGTAGGCTTTAAAACCATGAATCACGTTTTGCGTGCTTCATGCTCCCAGTTTTTAGTGGAGTCTGAGTTGCTCATTTACTTTTGTTACCCTGTATGTATGATTTTAGTATCTTTATATTCTTTGTTGTGAATATCTGTTTTCCATGTCTGGTCTTTGTCCCTGGATTACATTATTTTGAATACCCTATAACCTTGGTTCCCTTGATTAATCTTTCTTATGTGGAGGGCTACTCATGTCCTTATCGAAATAACATATCAAGACCCTAAATTACCCCGGCATCTTATTTTGGAGATATTGTCTGAATATTTTGTTTAAAAATAGTAATCAAGAGAACCAAAATTCGAGCGGAAATCAGAAGAATATAACCTAATGATAAGGACAAAGACAAGGAAAACAAACACCCACAACAAAAAATATAAAATAATTAAAATAACACGTAAAAAGAACCATTAGTAAATGGGCAACTCCGACGCACTTAGAACTGGGAGTATGGACCAGATGCACTGGTAGGGTAAGCGTCACCTGCTTATCCGAAAACATTCTAAATTTTATTTGATAAGTGGCCATATTATTTACGAGGCCTAATCGCATTATTTTTCACGGCAATCTCTTGTATAACGCTTGAACCTCATATGTATGCGCTGTGGGGATGTTGCCATAGATGAAAGGAATTCACGTAGTATTATGTAGCACAGAAAGGTAAGAAGTCTGATAAGAACTAATTTTGCCTAACCTAATCACAATAAAAATAGACGACTTTACCGAATCTTATAAAACAAATGTTTTTTTTTTCAATTAAAGAATGCAATCATATTATATATTCAAAATAAAGGGCAAATGAATAACAGGTCTTTCTGAGAAAGTTCAACTATTTTTTTCAAATACGAAGAGACACTCCTCGGCAGCTTCACTTATTAAGTATCACTCCGCTAGCTTTGCTATACAGGATAACTACTGATTAAAATTCTGCAGAGCTGTTCCCAGTGTACTGTACTAATTTGCATAAAGAGGTGGAGTATTAGCCATGATTGGTAGAAATATAGGTCTTTGAAATAGTGAATATACCCTCTCTGCAGGATATTGATGTAGCATCCACCATAAGAAGATACTATCGTTAGTTTATACAATGCTCCTACGTCATTAAGTAAATCAACCTGGATAATATAAAATGCTAAAGACAAATATAAACATACCATCCTTTCCTGGAATGCCGGGTGCTCCTCTGTCTCCAGTTAATCCTTTATCTCCTCTTTCTCCCTTCATTCCCGGAATACCATCATCACCATCTTTTCCAGCGTTTCCTACATTATGTATCGGAAATATTATATAGGAAAATAAAGGGAAGGGAAATCTATCTTTTACTTATCTTTTTCCCAAACGTACCAAAAAAAGACATGTACTATATTCTATAGCCGACGCAGTAATTTTTTTTTAAACTTCTAAGTTTCCACATTTCTTTCAAGAAAATTACACTTGACACGTAATTGCAAATTTTCTATACAGTATTTTTTTCGAACGCCACTAATTTATCAGTATTTGGCCAATCGTGAAATAGAATTGCGATCAGGTGACTTGCGTTTCCATAGAAGAACGTCTTTAAGGTCAACTGCGTCGGAATAAACGAGTGATATAAGAATAGTAAACGTAAGTAAAGGGTGGGGAAATCATACGAACACGTATAGTATGAAGAGTAAATAACATAACAACTCACCAGGAACACCTGGTCGTCCAGGTGTACCAGGTTCTCCAGGTTGACCCTCAAGCCCGGACATTCCTATCATTCCCATAGGTCCTTCATCGCCACGGTCCCCCTTTGCTCCCTTTAGCCCAGGTTTACCTACAAACATATAAACGACATAAACACTGACATTATTTTCTCTTGCTAAAAGATGGATGATCAATGATCTGAATGTAGCGTATTCAGAATTAACTCATAAAATCATTGAAATGCATTTCAAGAAATACAGTCGAAAATGCGATTAAAACAGTGTATCTGCGCCTTGTAAAAATGTAATAGTTGCGGTATTAAACACATAACATGTATGTGGCGTTGTTTGGTGACAGTAGTTAAAATAGTGCAATGAATATATGATATTACAAATGGAATAGAGATAGAAATGTATTTTCTCCATTTTTCATAAAAATATGGATACTCACGGGTTGCAGATTTTTAACAATAAACACAGAAGAAAGTACAATTACTAAATAAAAAAAATCATGTATATGAATGTAAATATATATGATATCTGATTAACATTTTTGTCTAGCGCATGTTCAAGTATGTATAAAAATGTAATTGACGACCTAAAAATCTATTCCTTTTGGCTATGTGACGACCTGAAAATCTATGCCTTTTTAATAAACCATGGCTTTTGTAGGCTGAATTTCTAATCCAAATCATATGTTAACTATGCCTGGTCTCTCGTATATTAATTGTAAAAAACGAAATCATATGTTGTAATATACTACCTTTAATTTGATGATGTAAATCCTCTTAGATATACTTTCTTATGGAATAAATTTATATATATTTAAAATAATAATAAACACAGTATATTACCATTCATTCCGTTTAATCCTGGTATGCCATCTCTTCCATTTTCACCTAACAATGAAAAAGGTTAAGCAATATTACAAGTTTCGGTTGCGAAGTATGGAAACAATGGGAACTTTAAATTACACCATTGTACAAGAAATTTATTTGATACTTGAAGCTTGAAAAATACTCTCATTTACAAAATGTAACGTAGGAATTTAGAAAACTGCTTAAATACGTATGGTCAACTCTCTTGGGATGTATTTTTATATTCGCCTATAATGGCTTACTGTGGAAAAAAAAACAAACAAAAACACGCATGATATTGAACCTTCCAAGTAAATGCACATATAAAAAATCGAACCATTCGTTCCTGGTTCTCCTGGTTTTCCAGGATCTCCCCTGCCTCCTGGATCACCCGATGGACCCTTATCTCCTCGGTCTCCCTTTACTCCTTTACTTCCCGGAATTCCTAATAAATCAAGACAACACTGATGAACTAAACACCATTTAACATTACACATCCCTCTTCAAACAAATTAGATAAACGGCGTAAAATGTGAAACATTCAAGAACAAAATTTAATCACTCAATTTGTATAAAATGATATGTGTGATGTGAAAATTTTCCCACTAATATAAGGCTTAATACTTAACACAATCATGTATATATGTTAAATCACAAGCTAACTAAGACAATTTCTGACTTGTAAGCGAAGTTAAAACAAATTTTGTATTCTAACAAACCATTTAATCCGTCGGTGCCAGGTGCTCCTCTATCTCCATGAGCACCTTTGTTTCCGGGTATACCATCTGTCCCTGGTACGCCGTTCTCTCCATCTTCACCGTTAATTCCTATTAATATGTTTTACAACATCATACATCTACTTACAGACATTTATGATCGCTCATCGCATGATATGGTTTTGTATATGCAAGGAAATTAAACTATAGTTAAAATTCTTCTCCTGTCCATTGCACGTGTTCTTAAATAAAAAAAAATGCTATAACTGAACAGTAAATTGGCGTTTGCCTTTCCTTTTGATATGAAAAAAAATCGTGAAAAGTAAAGTTTTAACAATGCATCTGCCCTAAATCATTTGAATTAACTTACTAGCAAACACGTTTTTTTTACCGGCTGAAAAAATTAATTTAAAAACCAAGGTATATCCTAAACCTTGCATTAAATAAAATTTAATATATCAAAAGGTCTGAAAATAAAATGTATGAAATAAACAGAGACACAAGATTAAAAGCCAATTATATAATCAATGATATAGTAGATATTCATTTACCTTGTACACCTTGCTCCCCGGTCATACCCTTATCACCCATTTCCCCCTTTTGTCCTGGCCGTCCAGGTGCCCCATGATAGCCTGGTTCACCACGGTCACCCATTGGCCCTTGAACTCCTGGTTCACCTGTAGTGAAAACGTAACCATGTCAGTTATTTACCCGGCAACACATAGGCTAATTTCAGAGGACGCTTACCCTACCGGTGCACCTGGTCCATGCTCCCAGTTTTTAATGGAGTCCGAGTTGCTCATTTCCTTTTATTTCTTTGTATGTATGATTTTAGTTCTTTTATGTTCTTTGTTGTGTATGTCTGTTTTCTATATCTGGTCTTTGTCCCTGGATTACATTCTTTTGATTACCGCTATAATCTTGATTCCTTTGATTACTCTTTCAAGCCATATAATAACTACGTCTTCAATTGTTTGTTGTTAATTGTAGTTATGGTGTCTCTTTGACCTTATGATAAATGATCTTGCAATGCTGTCGTTCCCACTTTTTTCATTCGTTTTTTATTTGCATTTAATCATTGATTTAAATATGTGAAGTTGTTACACAATTTACAATTGTTCCCTAATAAGAAAATGCTAAAGAGTATTAATGTGAAAACAATTACGTTTTGATTTTCAGCAACAATCCTTTGAAATGCTGAAAATCGACAATTTGATTTAATTCACAGTATTACAAATTGCAAAATAAATAAAAATTGGCGCGTCATTTCTTGTATAACAGATGGATTTTGGCTTTCTGTTTCGATAGTTTTGGTTTTGAGTACTTTTTGGATTTAGAATTTCATATTTATTTGATTATAATGGTGTTTTTGTATTTACCCCCTTGACGTATGGAATCTTATCACTTGATGACTTCTAATTGTCCTCACCGCAGATTTCTAGTTATCGGTCTAATCTTGTTCATGTTTCGTTTTTTTAATTGTTGTCCGGGAATGCCGACTGGTGATAACTTACCCTTTTCTCCTTTCATTCCTGGTATACCATCACGTCCTGGCTTTCCATTTTCGCCTCTCTCACCCTTAGCCCCTGGAATTCCGGGTTGTCCTGAATAAGAGGAATTATTTTGCACGATTGGTATTTCGAGAAAACAATGGGAAACTAAAGAGACAAAAAACAGCGAATATAAATATTTTACATAATTACATTTTCGTTCGATATAATAACTACTGTTATCAAACAAACGTTAGCCATACCAGAATTGAGCAGATCATTTGTTGTATGGGTAATAATAATGTAACATGGAAAGACAAAAATATGCCTAGCTGTACAGAAACGGTTTATTTTGGGCTTTCTAAAAACTATATAATAAATATCTTAAAAGAGTGAAAATAGGGTGAAAAAGTCATTGCTTCGAGACACAAAAAGTACGAAATCGACATTATATTACATGTGTTAACCACGAGTACTTTATATTCCCAGGTCATATAAGCTCTTATATACCATTTCTTACCATTTAAACCTGGGTCGCCCGACTTTCCCTTTTCACCGGGTTCTCCTGGAACAACATAACATGATATGAAATATGACACTGATTTAATGTCATCACTTCTTTTTGTTTTTAGTTTTTTGGTATGATTATTATTTTTCACACTGAATTGTTCAAAACACTGCCAAAGAGTTACATGTAATATTAATTTCATTCGAAAAATTCACGTAATAACTTTGTAAACTATTACTTAACATCAATATCACATGCATTCCGTCTCCATATTTGTTTCTGAATGCTAGTTAAAATTGCTTGTATTTGATTTTTGTGTAATGGTGTTTTTTTCTATACAAATTAATTCATTAGTACACAGAAAAAAAATGAAAACTAGCTATGACCATTATCTTAAAAACAATTAGCATGTTATTTAAAAAAAATACCTCTGTACCCTGGTAGGCCACGATAACCTACAAAATAAACACAATGCAATCTTGTCTAAGGCAAAAAGCCACATCAAAGAATTATTTAAAACAGAATCATGTTCGATTATGAATTATTTTCACATGTATAACAGTAACTTTAAGGAAATGGAATATGACAATTACATAATTATGAACCTGACTATGAAAAGAAGACCTTGCACCTGCTGATGCTTAACAATACTTGGATTTCTTGCAATAAGTATGAATCATTTAATATTAATTAAATAAAAACAAAAACTCTATAGTTACATCAATACACCTTTTCTTTCATTTCTCATACAAATTATGGTTTCTTACACGCTAGAAAACCCTTTATAACTTCAACATGTTTCTAATGATATTAATGCGGCGCCAAAAGAGACCACAAATAATCATTTTCCTTGTGTTCGGACAATAACTGAACAATTACAAAGCCGAATTTGCCACATATGATAATCATTTGATGCTCAGTTCATATTTTAATCATATGATAGTTTACATATTATTGTCATGAATGTAATATGATTTTCATACATGTATGTTAACTTTGTGATATGATAGAACATATGATCATCATATGATAATCATATCTTGCTCACTTCATACGTTAATCATAAGACGAATACCATATGATTCTCATGTGTGTGCACGTAGTCAGTGGAACTCTGATATTTTACCACTAGTAGAGCTATACCACCTAAATAAGGTTTGGATTTCTTTAATAATCATACCTTGTTCTCCCCTATTTCCTTGTTCACCTAAAATGTAGAACACAAACGTATATCATTTAAAATAATACTACTAATAGTTAAAAGATAATGATATATCAGCTTATTTCAGCCATGTTTGTACAAATTACAGGTATAAACAGATTCAAGCAAAATTTTCATTTTTTGTTATTGTGAAATACCTCTCGCAACTTAACACGATATATGAATGATATGAATTTTAAACCATCTTATATATGTCTTCTTTCTTGGAAGGGGAATCTTACTGTAAACAGGGACCCTTGCACCTGGTCATTATTGCTCCATAAGGTAATTGTTAATATCAAGTTTGTCTTTTTTAAATCCCTTAAACAAAATACTTAAGGTGTAAAATTAGGTTTTATGTCAAATAATATTTTGAGATACTACCTTTTCTTCCTTGCTGTCCTGGTGCACCTAGAAAAAAAGACATTTGACTCAAAGTAACTTATGTTAACAAACTGTTAATACTCGGAAGGACGACTTTCATTTTTTACTCCGGATAATAGTGAATGAAGTGTATAGTGTGTAACAAATACGCTGAATTTGAACATCGATAGCTATACTGAGTGCTAAAAGTTTAAGACAAGATACCGATTTTTTAAGGGAAAAAGACAATGCTAACATCAAATTAATCATAAAAATGAAAATTTGAACACAAAACATGCAAATTTTCTTACTTTTTCAATACTGCTATGACCATATTTGTATGTCCATATTTAGTACACATACCTGGTTCTCCTGGTTCGCCTTTTTGCCCTACAATATGAATAAACTTATATCAATGTTTTTAAGGAAAACACCATGTTGTTTTCATTGTATATGTTTTCTACTGTAATGGACAAAATTAAACTAAAAAAAAAGCAAACAAACAAACAAACAAAACAAAACCAAAACCAAACAAATACAAACTAAAGAAAACAAACAAACACACAAACAAAAAGAAATCTATAATTTCTCGAATAAACTATTATTTTTATTCATATAAAGGACATAGTGACTGCCCACTGTTTGTACAGAGTACTTTGTGGAAAATTTGTGAATATTTTTAACGTAGCTTATTTTTTTGTTTTTCAAATCCTATGTACAATAGTTGCTCCCTTTAATCTGATATTAACGAAAATTACAGTATAGTAAAATGCAAAATTGCAAAATGTACCGAAAGAGAAATGTCATGCAGTTGCTCAATATCCACTACTCTCGAATCGAACTTTTACATCACACACTGTAACCACTATTCCCCTGTAATCTTGTAATCTTATCCAATACTCCATTCCAGGGAAAGAATGTTTAATTTTTTTTCCAGTTTTAAATTACATTAACTAAAGTATTCTTTATTCATATTTTTAAACATTTAAACTACATAAGCTTTATTGAATAACATATAATTTGGAATTTGACATTTAGAACTAACACCGCTGATAATGAATGACAGAGAAATCTCTGACACCCAAGGATATGATTTCAAGTTTTCCAACGAGGCTCAGCGAATCAGAAGACCATTCTCAAAAATTGATGTTGCGATTAGTACGCCAATTAATAACACTTCTTTTGAATTAACAGGACTTCATAAAATGTTTTATTATGACGCCAAAAACGTCGCGTATTTGATCTCACCAGTGGGTAAGGTAAGAATATTTCATGTGGCTGAAAATAGGAATATGCTTGTCTCTTTAGTAAAAAATACATCTTTACAAATGTCATTATTCTCCCCAGTGAATATACTCAACTCTCTCCCTCACATAAAAAAATCTGTACTGCCTGCGAGTAGGAAATGACAATAAACTTAATTACACAATTTAAAATGATTTGAGAAAATAAGAAGTGCATGGTATTTTATAACTGTTTACCACTCAATCCTGGTCTTCCGTCTCGTCCTATAAAATAAAAAAAGCATAATAGCAGTAATATCCAGCATAAATGTTAAAACATAAAAGGACAAAAAAATCGGTTGACATTCACCAAAGTTTAGTTGTTCCGTTCAATTTGTACTTTTTTGTCGCTTTCCGGTAATTATTCTGGGTGACAGGTTTAAACAAAATCATTATTACATAGTTTATCATATGTGTAAAACGACAGATGTTTCATGGATGTGGACACAGTTTTCTGGATGTTAAAATGTCCTACAATCTACAATTCTCATGATTATTTGGTAAATGATGAATAATTGTGACATCAATTTGACGTCATTACAATGAAGTAAAACCACAAGACATTTATTCTCCAAATATTAATATATGTTTACTATGATGCGAATCATTTTATGTCATTACAACAAAGTTGTTAATTGGGCCATTGTAAAAATCGTTATATACTCACCGGGTTCTCCTCTGGGACCTTGATCACCAATGCCACCTACAAAAATATTACATTTTTACGACAGAAATAAAGGACCAAAATATACTAGGTTTGAACGATGATAATCTAAAAGCATGATCATAAAACAATGGTTAACTTGGGAAATATATATATGTAATGCACGAAACTTGAAAACAAGTGAAAGAATTTTTTTTTCTTTGAACAAACATTGCCCATATTTTGAACATAATTGTTATCAAAATAGAACTCTGAAAAATGGCATAAATTAATGTTAACATTTTATTCATACCTTTATCCCCAGGCATTCCAGGTACACCTACAACACAAAAAATTCCATGATGCACTATTGTAACGAATGAATACCAAAGGCTCCAGGAATCCTGAAAAGCTCACCTGGTTTATTTTTCGACTTTCAAGGGTACATACGCTAATTAGGACGTTTGTACTACAAATTAATGAAGACATTTGCTGATCAAAATTTCATAAATTAAAATTTTTTTCTGTCTATTAAAACTTTCAAAATATTGAAGAACAGCAAAAAAAAATAAAAAAAAAAAAAGAAATGACTGTTTTAAATGTTTCGCTTTTCACGACCAGACGATAACTCTATCAAGGCTTCTACTCAATCGAAACTTTTATTAAGCTCTCAGAGCTGAAGAAGAAAGTTTGCATTTATTTTCCAATATATCTTCTATATTTTGAAAATGTGAAAAATGGTGCCTTGACTCTTGTGGTCTAGAAAAAGCGAAATGGCTACTTTCGTAGAATGAAGCAAAGTAATCTGTACTCAAACATTATGGTGAAAATATTCATATGTCAAAATGATATGTTTTGATCTGAAATCGTAATCTTCAAAAAATAAAAGGGTGCAATATAATACACGTGTATTTGGCTTCATTGGCTTCGCCCGCATATCGATACAGCGTTCAATACCATCTATGAATACATATTTTCTACATTACTCTTTCATCCAAATTATGATATAACACGACCTATATCTTGATGAAGTCGTGCGACTTGAGAGATAAAATGACATCTTAATGATACATATTCAGTCTCTGCACTTGTCTAAGTTCAGTGATGATGCCTATTTTGTAACAATGGAAATTAATCTGATCAAATTGTAGAAAATCGATAGAATGAGCGCTTTGTGATGATTCAATCTTTGTATTTCGATGATACTTGAATCTGATTAAAGTATCAAAAAGCTATTTATGTATGCCGGTACTTCACGTAAACTTTTAATCAAGATGATAATAGTAAAACATGAAATTCTAATGTATATTTTTAAACAGTGACTTGAAAAGAGTATACAAAACGCTGAGTGCGTAAATTTCTTATGTATTTTACATTTGTCACATATATGTGCGTTTATCCCTTCTCAATTATTACAAGTTTTATCAGATACAAATATAATATGTATGACCCACTTCAATTGAGTTTTACTTTCTCGTTGATAAAAATGTACCTCTTTCTCCAACTGGTCCTTTGTCACCTGAAAAGATATATATTTATTTCTTCATTTTAATGTCTGTGCAATAACTGAGTTTCATCATTTACAGGAAGATCGACATCTGATAATTATATTACACATCAAACAATGAATATACGACGTAGTATTTCTTTTACCAAAATTTATTCTTCACTGTGGAAATATTATTTTTAAGGTGTTAAGGGCACGGTTTCATTATGAAACTCAAACGGAGATATTCGTAGACTCAGATGTCGACAAATCACATTACTGATAATACATGTATTCACACTTGTAGGTTTGCTCCAAATGACCCAAGATTTGTCTCCGAATAACCTTTTGACGTCAATGAAACAATGTAGTTTTAAATTGTGACGTCATTGAACTTTATGTTGAAAGAGAATTCAGCAAGAAAACAACAGGAAATATATAATTTTCGTCATTGGCGTACACAAGTATAAGTACGTCTATGGACGACATTATGGAAACTCAACGATTAAGGGAAAATCTAAAGTTGAGATTTTTTAAACACAACTCAGTTTCTCAAACTTAAACACGATAACTAGTATCAAATTTAAAAAAAAAATGTAACTTACCTCGAGGGCCTTTTGGTCCTATCTTTCCTGTAACAGATACAACATTTTTTAACGTAAACATTGTTTAATGGGAACGATTGTTTGTATGTTTGTCTGCATTGTTTTGTTTGGAATAACACAATTCCAAAAAGAAGACCAAAAAGAAAACTTGCATTAAAGCCGTAATAAGATAAATAAATTGAACATAAAATAGTATCCATCACTCAATAACGTTTCCTTATTGGGTTTGCTTTAAGCCCAATGAACAATACAGTTCTATCCTCCAGAAAATAAAAATGGAATCCAACTGTTCTGATTCCGATTCTGATTAATTTGACTACTTCACTTTAAATTATCTATTTTATATCAAAATATCAACAAAATATGGATAACTACTTGTATCTGTTACTCAAAAAATAGAATAAACCTAACCTGGAGGTCCTGGCTCACCAGGATCACCCCTTTCACCTGAAATGCAATATACAAATACATAACGATATTTCATTTTTGAGAAGAAAACAATTGTTATAGAATTTCCCGGTTGGTATTTCATTTACAATTAAATTGTATGTTTCAACACGAGTCGATATAAATGACAATCAGCTTCAATGAATTGATTAAACACATGAATTACATATTTTCCTCAAATTAAATAGAATTACTACTTACTTTTGATGATTTAAGCCAAAATTGTCAAAGCACTGTAGTATGTAGCTAGTGTCTCAAATAGATATAACTAATGCATATTAAGACATTTCTGTTTTTTTTTCTAAATGAATTGTGAGTTCCTTTATCGCGACATCCAATAAATACGAACTTAAGCACTTTTGATATACAATCAATGTTTTAAAGAAGTAATTACTCTGGCGACTGAAATTGCCCCACAATCTACAAACATAAATTAAGAAAAATATATAGATAGATATCAAAATAATGACTGAATTTACAGTATTGAATTTTGAAAGACAGGATGTCTTTGAGTGTAAATGGTCTTTTGCTTACCTTTTGGACCAGGTGGTCCAGGTGGACCTGGTGGACCTAAAAACAAAATGGACGTACACAGAAAAAGGTTTTCTACAGACGACAAAGGTAGCCAAATTTTCATATTTATTATATTATTCATTACCAAAATTGTATTTTAATTATGAATTAAGTACATCTTTTTAACAAATCACTACAATTGCCATTTTTATATTGACTTGTTTTCACTATTTGAATCTTTATGAACACTATGCTAGGTAAATGATATTTCTATAAGTGAGGGATTATTTCTCAAACACGAATTATTTATGTTAAACTGTACCAAGTTCCAAAAGGAATTTAAATACCAGACCAGAAATACAAGATATATGAATAATATTACATACCATGAGGATTCATTCCATTTTCACAAACTGAAAAGACAGAAAGTTGTTGAGAAGTCTTTTTTAATATAGCATTGCTACAATAACTTGTAAATAATATTCAATTGGCTGTCAGACATTCATTTAAACATATTACCAACACACCCTTTATCAACATAATTTTATAAATATACGCAGACACAACTTCGTTTGTCCTAATATTTATGAAGTCATGTTCTGATATTTTTATCATTCGTATAAAGACGATCTTGTAAGACTCTCAAAATGTACATACCAGTTTCAACGTGTTTTCCCAATAAAATGTCTTTTCTTGTTATATATAATATTTATTCTCATTAACCGAGATTTTTGCTCCTGATGACGTCAAAAGAGTCGGGATTTCTCACATGTATAAAATACAGTTCATATACTCAAGTTGATATCTTGGCCTCATACATCATTAAAACTCGACTCCACGTTACAAAGTACAAACAAAATATTTCAAAAGGGTTTAATTTTAAAAAATACATATGACAAAGAAATATGTAAGAGGGGTACACCTAATATATAAATGATAGGTATATATTCGAATGTTAAAATCAGGGATAGATTCTGTTTTTAATACGAAAAAAGAATTTCTTTAATTTTTTCATAACTTTTGTCTTAGTGGGTTTTAGACACTGAGGAAATAACAAGGATTCAATAAAAAAAACTACCAGAGTAACATTTTTGGTGTGTTTAACGAAATCATAAAATAATAGTCGGAGTCTCTATGCAAAACATATTTACGCTATGAAATGGATTAAAACGGGACGAATTTGAAAATCTGACGAAAATGGAAGAACATGATATCGAACATCCTTAAGCACAGATTAAGATTTCCTTATAACTGGACATACTTCAACTTACCGTCGCATGCCATTGATAGAACGGAATCCAAAATTGAGTTAAGTTCTGCAAATGTATCTGGATGGAAGACATAATCATCCCGTGATGCTATCTGACGGAGTTCGTTCATTTCAACATCAGAACCGACTCCAATAACAATGATAGTAACATCCTGATTTTTTAGCTTCAATGCTTCGTCAATGGGTGGTGGTTGACCGTTATTTTTCCCATCTGTGAGAAGAACTACAATTTTCGCAACTTCATCTCTGCCACCTCCGTTAGCAGGCAAGAAACTGTTTAATCTTACATACTGAATAAAAAAATCGTAGCATATCATATATTTTAAACTTAATTATTATCGCTTAAACATTTGGCAGAATAAAAGGGAAAAAAATCAATGATTGGTAAATACTCACAAAAATTGTAAAAGTACACAAAATAATTTACTCCATGACCTCAAAGTGTTTTTGTAATATATTAAATGTGCGCTAACTACCGCTATTACACATACAAATACTAAAAAAAAACTTATGAAACTTTGAGATGTTTCAACCTTTCGTCGTGCAAAAATCAAAGCAAACCAAAATAAAATTAAAATTAAAATTAAAATTAAAAAGAAACAGTTCGTTTTTGAAAGCATAAATTTAAATTTTACTCTGGAAATTTACCCCAAAAAATGATAAAAAACAAACACAAAAAATAATAAATAAAAACAGCAACATCAACAAGACAAGTTGTAAGGCTTTATGAATATATTGTACAACCACCTTCGTTTTCATAAAAGATGTAGTCTTTAACTTAGAGTATGAATAAAATCACAATTTGTAGTTCAGGACTACGTTTAATCAAATCAATTTATTTCATTGAATATATTTGTCTTTATTTCATATACTAAACACCACTTAATTTGCAGATAGAGTAAGTTCCAAATTTCAATCTGACAGGAAGTTAACCTGGAGTCTATTTCACAAAAAATCATTAAGTAAAATTGATTGTAAGTAATGACTTAAATAGCATTGTGACATCATAGTTTACGACCAATTGCACATTACCGACTTTTTGAGAAATCGACGCCTGTATTACAGAGTAAAGATCGTTAATTGATTCGTATCTTTTTAGAAAATACTCTTTTTTATCAGTTTCTAGCTCATATCATAGAGTTGTTGTGAATCATGGAGAGAACTAATTTCCAGTTGATGTAAACTGTCAGAATCATGATTATTTTTAAAGATATCAATATATGTATATCAAATTTCGTCCTTTTACAGGTTATACCAGCCTCTTATTACCTCTATTCCAGCGCCTATTGCAGTTGATCCTCCTTCTTTAGGTATGATATCTTGTACTCCTTGTGTTATTGCCGCCTTAGTGCTAAACGTGTTCAAATGGAAGGGTCCGTCAACTCTATCAGAAAACATGACGGCTCCAAACTGTGCTCCAGATGGCCCAACTGTTTCAAAGCTATTAACGATTTTCTTCATGAAGTTCTTCATAATTTGGAAATTTCCTGGACTATTGTGACTGATACTTGAGGAATCGTCAAACAGAAATACCATGTCGGCATTGGCTTCACACTTTTTCCCATCTTAGAAAAAATTAAATTGTTCAATTTTAAATCTCTTCCATCTAGACAATACTTTCCATTGCTTTATGTAAATATATTTTATTCTCAGTATAATTTCAAAATTTAGTATTTTATCACCTAAGTAAAATTTAAATGTCAAAATATTGCATGATGTTAATAGCAATGAAAAGAAACCAAAGATTGTTTTCAAAAATAAAGATAAACAGAAGTCATAAGCTATGTTGCAATGTATTCATTAACCTTTTATAACATGTTGGATAGATATCGTCTAAAATATTTTACTAAGTAAACAAATTAAAATTAAATATTCAAATACGCAAACTTACCACTAAATGATTACAAAAAAAACTTACTTGTCCATTCTCCCCATGACGGAGGCGGTTTAGTACCTGTATCATAAAATAAAAAAATAAGAATGATAAATTGCTTTGTTTGAATAATGATTTTCAAATTCCTTAATACCTTAATTAAACTTAAAATAAATATAAAAAAAATGACAAAAGTTAAAATAAAGTATTTGGGAGTGATCATGAGGCATTTTCACTAAATTCATAACTATTAAATTAATTAGTCGTAAGATATGACGTCACAATATTTGAAATTATATGACGTCATAACTTTCGACTGTCTTTGCACTTCAGTGAGTTATTGACGTTAATATGGTGTTTGTTGATGTCATTGTCCGCACTCACACTCAGATCTTTTATCAGAACCTTTGATACATTTGTTCAGTAAGCAAATAATAGTAAAATATCAATAAATAATTTAAAAGCAACTCACTTGACCAACCTCCCCATGGCTTTGGAGTTGTAGTAGTACCTGGTATTCAAATGAAAAAGTGAAAATAAGATAAAAATCATAAATTATAAACTACTTGTGTACAAAAGAAAACGGCAGTGTATGGGCGAAACATGCATATATTAGAAATATACTTACAGTACCTGAACTTATCCGTGTAACTATAATTTCATTCGGTTATCGATCAAACATCAGTCATTGATCCATCAAACTTATACGTTAAACTCGTGTGGTCGCATCAGGCGACCAGTGACTTTACATTTGTTTTATTATAACAAAATAAAATATGTGGATTTAGAATCTTTAATTTAAGATAAAATTGATGCGGTTTATTGGATTCGTTCCAACGGAAATTCTCAAATTTACATGAAACGGTCATCCGTCATTTTACATAACAAAACTGCGATCAGATCAGTCAGCGGTCATCGATCCGTCAAATAGTTGCACGGATCGGTTTTAAGACCGTTTATAGTATTTGAGAAACTATTTTGATGGAAAGGTGTTGAGACTAAAAATAATACTTTGGCTTCATTTTTATTTCATACTCTACTTTTAGTCTCAAAACACCAATATCTTTGGTACAGAGATACAGGAAAACAAACATATATATATACATTCAGATCAATGAGAATGATAAAACACATACTACCTGCGAAACGGATGTAGTTCTTGTAATTATGCTTGAACGTGCACTAAATAATAATAAAAAAAACAAGAATGCTACGCGTAGCCATATGTCCCCCGCTGCTGTAGAAAGAGTTGAACTACAAATGTTTGACACTTGTATAAATAGCGGATTCAAAATTTATGTGCTTTGGTAAGTCCATGAGGCGATTCAAGGTTAATGTATCTTAATGAATCAAATTAAGTTAGGTTAAGAATTCTTCATACAACAAAAAATAAAAAATCCGCAAAAAAAAAGAATGTGAAAAATGAACAAAGCCCCATATCTCCGATAAAAATTGTCGAATCAAAATAGCGGTTAAGTATGATCAACTACATATGGTGCCAAAAATCCTACAAAATGTGGACAAATTCTGTTAAGCGGTTTCTGAGGAGTTGCTCCCACAAAGTGTTCCTATGAGAATAATGTGAAAAATGAACAAAGTCCCATAACTCCCATAAAAATTGTTGAATCAAAATAGCGGTTAAGTATGACTAGCTACATATGGTGGCAAACAATGCTACAAAATTTGGTCGAATTCTGTTCAGCCGTTTCTGGGGAGTTGCATCCACAAGCTTCGGACGGACGGACGGACGCACGGACGGACACCAGCATTTATATGTTCCCACTCCGAGTTGCGGCGGGGGACAATCAGTTCATACTACCATATTGAGATCGTTTATCAAAATTGATGAATTGTATAGATAATAACACAAATGATATTAAAACAGCTTACTTGACCAATCACCCCATGGTTTCGGGGTTGTAGTAGTGCCTGAAATATAAAGGAAAAATTAAATCAAGCTAAAAATTATAAATCATTAGCTTACTGTGTGAAACAGGCGAAAAGGCAGTTCACACGCAAAAAAGTGTATATATTTTAAATACATCCTATTTAGTATCATAATATATTGTGGGAAAGACGAGAAGTCAAGTCTACGTTTACGTTTAATCCATCATTCTCGAGCCGGTTATTGTTTATCAAAACTTTGATATACTGGTTCAGAAAAGATAACAGTACAGTGTGAAAAAAGATATCTAAAACAAACTTACTTGATCAATCTCCCCATGGCTTTGGGGTTGTAAAATTGACAGTTCTAACGTTGTTGGAAATTTTTCAGACCCTTGTATATATATAGAAAAATTCCTAACGAATTATCAGCTAACTATATATAGCAGTGTACAACCCAAAAGTGTATACGTTTTAAATAAATCCTGTACCATATTTAAAAATATTGAACAAGATGCCTGAAGTTACAAATATGACTTTATCTAGTGTTGTACTTCTTCCGGTCTAAATGGATATCTTCTACAGAACGTCGACTGACTAGTCTAGTAAAAGGTAATGATAGAGTGTTAAGAATGGACAATGAAACAGAACTTACTTGACCAATCTCCCCATGGCTTAGGAGGTGTTGTTGTGCCTGTAATTTGAATGAAAATTTCAAAGAAAACAAAAATTGCAAATCATCAGCTAACTATATACCACTGATGAAAAGCAGTATATGAGCGAGCGAAACATGTATATTTCAAATCTTATAGAATGCTGGTATGTTTGGGAAGTGAGAGGTCTTAAGACTCAGTATTAAGATTGTGGTTAATGTTTTTTTTTTCAAAATTGCTCCACAGATGTCGTATATTAAAACTGTTTGATTTCCTTAATCATGAAAAGATAATAGAAGGGTATTTAAAAATGATATTCAACAACAATTTACTTGACCAATCTCCCCATGTGTTTGGAGTTGAACTAGTGCCTGAAATATAAATGAAAAGTTATAAAGATAAATCGTAGATCAAGAGGAATCATTAACTATAACTTGTTAAAGGAGTGTCAAAAAAGATAAAAAAAGAACTTACTTGACCAATCTCCCCATGGCTTTGGAGTTGAACCTGAAGTATAAACGAACATAAAGTTGAATTTTATAAAAAAAAAAAAAAAAAAAACAAACAAAAAAAACAAAAAAAAAAAACAAAAAAAACAAAAACAAAAAAAAACAGTAAATAAATGAAATAGTGTAAGAAGGAATCGTGTATGTATTCTACATGGTGTTGACAAAGTTATATATATATATGAAAGTATAAAACACTGCTTTTTTAGATAACGATTGTCAGGATTACTACAACAAAATTGAATTTTAAAACACATGAATGAGAAAAGATGTATATATGTATATAGATTCTCCTTCTGTCTCAAGATGATAACAAGATTTCTCCACTCGAAATAGATACATTTTATATTTCAATACACGAACGTCAGGGAGTTCTAGGTTAAAAATTTGACTATATGTAATGATGAAATCCTGTAATCCGTGAAATCGTCGGAGGACGATCTGCTTCTCTCATAAAATCTGTACAAAAATTGGAAATGTAAAATGACAGAGGCAAGGGCATTTTATAGCTGCTCAGGCGTCAAACCCCAACAATCAATCAATCGATCAATCAATCAATCAATCAATCAATCAATCGCCTGAATATAGCTGAAATATGAATGTTCGGGCGTTAAACCCCAACAATCAATCAATCAATCATTAAAACACACGTATATATATATTTAGGTGTTTGGCGGGGAGGTGTGACTCATTAATAAGCTTATGTCTTGTCTACCTGCTTGATCAATAGAGATCAGTTTTCCAAAGAGTAATCAAGGGAACCAAGGTTATAGCGGTAATCAAAAGAATATAATCCAGGGACAAAGACCAGATATGGAAAACAGACATACACAGCAAAGAACATAAAGGAACTAATATCATACATACAAAGTAACAAAAGTAAATGAGCAACTTGGACTCCACTAAAAACTGGGAGCATGGACCAGGTGCACCGGTAGGGTAACCGTCCTCTGCTTTTCTAGAAACACCCACCGAGTTGCTCATAAAAAGTCAAGTCCGGGGTAGATAAACGAGGAAAGGAAAACTATGACCTGTTGAATAAATCAGTTTTCATGGTGCTGATGAATACACCAAACGTATTTATTTCTTACCAGGTTAATCATAACAGAAAAAAAAACAAACCAGGAATTGACTCAATCGTATATGTATATATATATTTATACTCTATATAAAATGATAAAAAAAAAGATATTAACATAGGCTCATTTGAAAGTCTAAATTGCGGTTTGTTAACAATATCATTTGTTGAAGTTTTCAAACAAAAACAACACTAAATAAAATTTAAAACAAAAGTAAGTTCTTTGTTTCTTTATGGTAACTAAATATGATTTAATGTTGTTTTTAATCATCAAGGCCAATTAGGAGAAAAACGCTTGGTGTTTTTCTTAAGATATGATTTTTAGTTTTATATAAAGGTTCATACTTGCCTCCCCATTCAACCCATGGCTTAGGTGTAGTTTCTACAACAGCAAAACAAAACCATCTATGGCTTGAATTTATAACACATGTGAGAATTAACCAAAAAAAAAATATTTTTAAAACAACAGTCTATATATTATATAGGAAATTAGTTACCGAAAATGATCAAATTGTAATCATTCATGCCGAGAACGCAGATATGTTACTAGTGCATGGCGAAAATTCCGCAAACTCCCTTAATCTTTGTCTTGTCATTATTCTGCACTATCAACTTTTATTTAGGAAGTGTTTCCAATGAGTGTATTTGAATACAAAAACTTTGAGCAAAGGTTTCTTTGTGACTCCCGACTCCGTCTCCTTAAACCGATTTAGGACAATCCAATTCCATTCGACAGTTGTAGACGGGTCGCTGATAAGAATGTGGCTGCCCTTGGTCGACCAAGGCAAAGTAAATTTTTAACACCAGGAAACCCCTTAAATCATTCATATAAAAACGAACATGATAATACTTTTGACAGTAAATGTTGGAAATTTTCAGTTAATTCCTTTCGGCAGATGTAAAGGAGTTTCGGATTATAAGATTGTCCCTTTCCTAGACTAACTACCGACAAAGTCCATGTTCAGGATCTGGAAACTCCTCAAAAAGTAAGTCAGATGTAAACATCAAAACATTAGGTATCCGATGGCACCGTTCAAAAAGGATACAAAGGTTTCACCTAATTCAAAACTGTTTCAGAGAGGAAAGGTGGCGGTTTAGAAGTTGGTACAAACAAACGAATGAACAGAATGATCTATCTATCTATATATTTATCTTCTGGAGTATAACAGCATGCCTACCTTTGTTCCAGTTACCCCAAGCTGGAGGAATTGCGGCTGAAATACAAACAACAATCATTTAACATAAACGTTTGAACTGGATGATTTTAAATTTAAAACCAAATTAATCGGATGGTCAGATGGAATAATTCAATGGTGAAACTATCTTAAATAAAATTTTGTGCTGTTTGCTTTTTTTTTTGCGATTAATCTTTATCGTTCTGAAATTTATGAGATATCTGTCTAATGACGATATCCAACACTCGATCAATCAATTAATCTTTTTACCATTGAAGGATTTTAAAAATCGCACCACAACAGAAAAAAAAATGAAAAAAAAAGAAAAAAAAAACATTAACAAAGAGCTTTGTTTCGTCTTTATAAATTGCACAGAGCGTTTCTTTATGTTTCCCATATTTACCGATATTTGAATTACAGATCTTGGATGGTATAAACTTACATCATACACCATCCCCCATTTCCTATTGTTCCCATCCCCATTCCCCATAGAAAAATCCCTATGCCCCTCTGAATCCCAATTGCATATTTCTTATCAAATATTTACATTATCAAATTACAGTTTTTATTTATAAATTTTCAACATTTAAACTGATAATTTAAATTTAAATTAATATATTTTTTACGTTAATAAATACTTTTAAAAACAAATTTCCTCATCCCCCCATTCAAAATCCCCATCACCCATGCCCATTACCCATCCCCCCATATACCATTGAATGGGAAGCTTTCCCCATACAGGTACTATATTCCTATATGAATAATACAGTTGACAGCATGAACGCGTTGATTATTATCGTGTGACTTTACAAAGTTTTTGTCTTTTTTCAATCTGCAAACTTACTATGTTCACGTATGCCGGGGTTTCATATTTATTCTGTCGTTGTGTTGAGGTATACTATATCTGTTATTGACGGTGTTTGTTCGTTTCTTGGTATCGTCTGTCCCGGATTATGAACTTTCTGTTTAATTCTAATCAAGGTCTACATACTTTTAGCATTGGACACCTACCCTACCGATGCATCTGGACCATGCATCCAGTTTTTGGTAGAGTCTGAGGTGCTCCTTTACTTTTGTTGCTTTATACATATTGTTTTGGTAATTTAATATTCTTTGTTGTGTTTGTCTGTTTTCTATGCCTTGTCTTTGACCCTGGATGACATTCGTTTGCCTTCTGTTAGAATCACGGTTCCCATGATTACTCTTTTAAATGCATAATCTATTAAAATCATGGGAATTGATGTACCTTGAAGTATGAAATATAGATAGACGATAAATAACTGACCTGTTAGATGACATAGAGCCAGGGAAACGTATCCAACCAGGAGCTTGTCCATTTTCCGTCTCTAGCGCCCGACGCTGAGTGTTCTTTAAATACTACCAATCGTTTACGTCTGATGGATTAAACCAGTCCTTAACATCTGTATTTATTTAAGGAGATTTAGATAAGTAACACTTTGTTATATTGCTGTTTTAGTGCTAACTTAAGATTTTCGTTTGCTTGCTGGACATAAAATGAGGAATGCGATAAGTTTTATCATATAATACCAGTATGGCCGAGTTGTAATGAGTGAATGACGGAAATAAACAAAAGAACATAAATACAAAGGTGCAATACAATTGGATAAAGACAATACATACCTACCAAATGCTAAAACATTATTTTTTTCTTAAAGCATTCGTAAAAAGCTTTGTGTAAAAGAAGTTAATGGGTTAAATAATCAATCACAGCTCAAATCTTATAGCCCCGTGCGGGCCTCGGTAGTTATGGGGGAAAAAGACCCAAAGCCCGACTCAGCTTGTCGTAGAAATCGACCAAGAATACTTAGAAATCTAGCCATTAGTCGAAAGCTCAGCACATACAACTATGAATGAATGTACTTACAGGTGGCTGAATGGGGCAATCTCACACTTTGGAAATGGTCAGGCTATAAGAGGAAAACTTGACCGCCGACTATAATATACATTTGTGGATAACGCCATGTTTCGTACTCTCAGTTTTTACTAGAGTCAGGTTTGCTCATGAAAATTTGTTTCTTTTACTTTTTATTTTGTTTATTTCATGAACTTTTGTGTGCTAATTTTTTTCCCTGTCCATTCGTTATCTTTGGCATATATGTTTTTGACCTGCACTCGAATTTTAAACTTCCCTTGATAACTCTTTCAGGCACAATACGGCCCCAATCTGTAATTCTCTTTCAGAATAGGATCCTCTTATATAAGCAGTGAAGTAAAAAATGCTATGGAAAGTTAATGTTGAAATGTGTAAACAGAGTTTATATATATATATTTTTCAGCGAATGTTATTCAATTCAATTCAAAACAACTAGTCATCCAATAAAGTGACACTGTAAATTGATCATTGTTTTCGTTCGTTTGCTCTACCCTAACAATAACAGAGGCTCAAAAAGTTTGGATGTGTTCCAAATCTCTTCGAGAACATACATTTTGGTCAAGTTTGATGGTATTTAATACCTTCCCGAATGAGGCGTTAAAACAGCTTGGTCCTGCATACTTATAACCAAAAAAGTATCCATATCCGGTTTGTATCTTCATTATCAGTAGCTGAAGAACAGCAACTTGGCAGGCAGCTTCATTTGCGTATACTTTGTAAATGCCATTGAGAACCAACCCCGGAAAATATTCGCTACTTTCGATTTATGGTCGACCAAAATAGTCTGCCATATGGCATCTAGATGGTTACGAAAAATAAGTCTTTAATATTACGTATAATTCTTGGGTACTTAAACTGCAAAACAATAGCGAAATGAAACGAAACGAAACGTTAAAAAAAAAGAATCGAATCGAAACAATTCGAAAAAAATAAATCAAAATGTAATGAAAACAAAATTAAACGATACAAAACGAAACAGAATGAAACGAAACTAAATGAAATAAAAGAAATCTTTTAAGACGTTTCACGCCCCGTGCAGGTCCGGGTGTTAAAAGAATAGGCCTGCAGCAGCGCTAAGCTTGTCGTAAAAGGCGACTAAATAGTGCTCAGAACCCTAGCCGGGGGCTAGGGCGCTCTGCCCACAGAGCAACTGGGATGTGTGCCCCAGGTGGTGGAATGGGGTACCTCTGGCGTGTTACATGCTGGGGTTGTCAGGCTATAATACGGAAAACCTGACCGCAAACCATAGTGGTGCACCGTGTTGGGAAAGATGCCACGTTCCTCGCACGTTAAAGAACCCTGCTGTGGTATTCGATAGGAGTAGGAACCTTTGCGCTCCGCCACAGGAGGCTAAATTGCCCGACCTTACCCATCCCCCTTTTTTCCAGTGGCAATCAAAATTTGTCGACCCTATTATTCTTGTGACCCATCCTTTTTTTCATTTCATGTTCATTTTATCATCCATTTCATGTCACTGTCTGAATATAGCTGAAATATTGCTGCTCGGACGTTAAACCCCAACAAACAAACAAACAAATTAAGACGTTTCACAGTTTATAAGAACCATAAAGTCGACCCAAACCATTTCTGACCATCTGACTACACATACTTCCTTCCGAATATCGGCGGACATTTCGGCCCATAGACATACTTCAACATGTAAGAATAGTGTATAAGCCATTTGTGGTATTGCTGTGACATCTATGATTATTATTGTGTTGAACATTTTATATTCAACATTGTAGTATACATAAATATCTGCTTTTGTTTCATTGTATACAATAGTTCTATATTTGTGCACGTTTCACATTTTTTCTCTATTTATATTTTACTGTTAAGGTTTTTGTATGTTTGCGATTGTACAGTGCTTTTGAACGTTTGTTGTACCTGTTGAATGAAAAGAACTATCTATCAATGAGTTTATAACAAAACTAGAACATATGCTTATCTAGTATTAGGTAGTGAGATAGCTTACATGTACTCTGTGAAAAATCAAACTGATTCTAACCAAAATACCTTGAGTCTAATGTCAAAATATTGTAATTTCTAATCTACAATAAGTTTGTCGAGTTTGAAGGACCTGTGTTCGAATAGTTCATAGGAATAGATATAGGAACAAATTGTACGTCACTCTTGTCCAATCCGTTTCTTTAGAAGAAGTAAAAAAGTAAAGAGACTAGGCAGGTCCTACAATTTCAGTTATATTGATGATGTAATTTCTCTGAATAACTCTAACTTCTACCAACATGATGAACTCATACGCTTTAACCTCCTTTGTATTAAGACTTTACCTTTTACATAAATGACACAGTACGTTTGAAAGCAAAATTGAATCTTTATATAACAAGTGTGAGTGATGATAATGACTTTCCCATTGTTAAAGTTCCCTTTCTTGATCGCAATATACCAACAACTCCAGCCTACAAATGTATTTAGTATACATTTCTCAGGTGACACGTTACGTTTGTGCTTGTGATCTGTACTCTAGCTCACATATTATATCTAGGATAGTGTCAAATAAGTTTCTAAGTCAGGGATGTGTTCAGCTGTTGTTGCTACCTCTTCACTACAGAAGATTTATGATTGTAATCATAATTGACCGATATGAAGTTTGAATCTAACAGATAAGACAAGATATCTTCGCTCAGAGTGGTAAACTTTCGAACTTACTGGATTTTTATAATTTGTAATATTACCAGCAAGCAAGACAAACATACCTTTCAATAACCTCTGACCTCTTTGTGGAAGTTCATATTACAAATAATTTAGTTTTTATGCCCTGTCATCATTTTTTGTCGTAAGTTTTTATATTAAAATTTTGTTTTGTTTTCAACATTGATTATATGGATCGTATCTGTTTCCTGTTTTGTTTTTAAGCAATGTCTTTGGAATGAATTGTGCTACTGTTTTGATGCTTCTATATTTTGTTTCCGAAATAAAGAATACGGTTGGTGGGATCGATTTCCACAACGTCTTTTTTAAAAGGCATCATGTAAAACATTTGGAGAATCGAGTTCTCAGACGCTGATTGGTCTAAATACTGCGGGGGCGATTGGTTCTTGTGTCTATATCACTTGATTTGAGCTTTATATGTATATTTACCACGTTTTTATCTATGTGCTTGTACCCTGGTATTCATGTTATGAGACAGATAAAACCTGAAACGCTCCCAAAGAAACATAAATTCATACCATATTTTATTTTGGAAACAGTTATATTATTCCTGTATACGGCTTAAATTTTCCTATACACCCTCCGAGTTGTCATGTTCCGAAATGTCTTCCGTAAGATATATTTGATTCCGTCATTTATATTATTGATATTTTTATATTTTGAAAACATTTGGGGCCCATCATAATATTTACTGTTTATCTTAAAAATGCAAAGATTCGATTTGTATTTACAAAATGTACTTTTCGAAGATAGCGAATATTTCCGAGACTGATTTAGTTCCTAATCAATTTTATAACGCAAAGGAAAATAGAGTTGCCATGATGCTATTTTTAAGCTTCTGAATGAAGATGCAAACCAGATATTGATGCTTTTGTTGTAGCCATATGTATAGTGAATCCAGTTGATACAACCATGTAAAGGGTAATATAATTATTGTTTGTTTGGTTGTTTTTTTCATCTAGCTTTGTATGACAAGACAGTCAGGAAATCTTTGCAGTAGAATAACAAGGTGATTTTGGAAGAAAAAAAACCATTCTAGTGATATATTCTTTATACTTGCTTAAATGTAATAGCATGTAGAGAATATATTACTTTTTCTTGCTTAATTTTACTGTGTATTTAAATTTTTTATGCGCAGAATCGTCATACATTGTAGAAAACAATTCAATACAAATAACCAAGACTTTATTCATAAGCAATACAGATCATAGAATGCAGTTTACACAAATATATAAATCAAATATATAAATCATCGTTGAAATAATCAAATTATAACTTATTAATACATTTACATTATCAATTTTGTAAATAGACAAGATACAATTTACACGACAGAGAATATGTAGGGTTTATTAATTACAATTAAACATTATTTCTAAGTTTTTCAGCTAGACATAAATATTTACCAAGATTGTAAAAAAGAACTAAAGATGAAACCGAAACAAGAAATACAGAGGCCTGAAATTCTTGACTTGGAACAGGCACATATCAATCCTTTATAAGTACATCTATTTTTGTATCCGTTGAAAAAGTACGTAAATTTTTTTTTGAGCTTGTGATATCGATACCTTTAAATATGATGTACACATTTCTCGGTTATTATCATAATTCATTTCTATAAAATGCGAAACATTTTTACGGATACAAGCAAATCGAACTAATTGTATATGTAATTATCGTATACGGGCGACAATGGGACGTCACCATATAAAAGCGGAAATTTGACAGTGTATAGAGGATCCAGTTGATGCAACCATTAAAAGGGTAATACAAATTATTGTTTGGTTGTTTTTTCATCTAGTTTTTTTTATGACGTGACATTGGTGCTGAGGAAATCTTTGCAGTACAATAACTTATGTGGGTGATTTTGGTAATTTTTTTTCCAGTGAAATATCTTCATTCTTGCTTAGATGTGATAACATTTAGAAAATATACTACTCTTTCTTGCTCAATTTAACTGTGTTTTTATATGTTTCATGCAGGAAATCTTCATACATTGCAGAAAACAATTTAATACAAATAACCATACACTACAGTTATTAGGACAAAGTTTAAACGACCTAAACCTAGGAAGCCTGAAACAGTTTTAAAATAGTCGTAAAGAGAAATATAACGCAAAAAGGTATGGTGTGTATGTCAAAATGAAACTACCTCACCAGGATGAAAATGTAAGCCAAAGGCCACCCATTGGTCTCTAATGAACGACAAGGAAACCTTATACTATCGGACAGACTACAGCTGGCCCCAAAACATCATTATACACTGGCGAAAGAGTTGCCTTATATACTCAAGTAACATGAACACGAATCAAGATATACAACGCTTAAAATTCCTGACTTGGGATAGGCGCAAAAAATGCGGTGGGGTTAAAGTACACTGTTGAAAAATATTACAAAATCAAACTCACCTAAAATCAGTTCATAAAGGACTCACTTGTTTTAACTGAAATAAAGAAACTGAATGTAAATTAAATCAATGTATAAACTAGTAAATACTAGCATGACTAGTATGCCAGATCCAGACAAATTTGAACCTAGAAAAAAGTAATGTCCCCATGGTATGTAAAATCAATCCCAAATTCTTCCCATTTGGGATTGAGAATCATGGTATATTATAAGTCATACAATAAGGCCATGTCAGATACTGCTTTAAAATATAGTTTTTTTATTTATTTTTTAAGACCCTATGAGCGAATCATTGTTGATATAAAAAATTGCCGTGCTTAACGATTTGACAATATCATACGAATGCGCCTTTTTTATCAGTTTAGTTTAATTATTGGGTGCAGTTCGAGCTTTCCGTGCCTTTTGTTGAATATTACCGTAAAACAAATGGTGAGAGATACCCGCACGTATCAATCCTTTGCAATAAAATTGTATTTGAGAGGGAGTTATATAAAGTTCCTTTCGTTAAAATTCGTTAAAAGTCATCGTAGAGACAAAATATTGTGTGTTATCAATTTATTTAAGTGAATAAAGTTTGGAAGGGTCTTTATTTATTATAGCCATAAATTCTGATTCGAAACAGTACAGAAAGAAGTCTGCAAAAATTGGTGTACAATTGGTCTCAATGGGAATTCCAACAGCTTGTTGATAAACGTTTTCGCGAAAGCATACAAAAATAGTGTTAAACAGGAATTCGAGTGATGTAAGCATATGAAAGTTCAATTGACATAATGTTTTCTGTTACTGAAAAATGATCTTAACGAATTCGAACAAATATATCCACATCTCGATTTATTAAATTTGATGAGATTTATGAACTTTTGTGTTATGAGATTATGTGGAAGTGTGTTTTATAAAGATGAAAAATCAAAACAAACTTCGAAAGATTCAGATTCGAAAGATCCCACATGGGCATGCACTTTATCAAGCATTTGTTTATTTCCATATCAATACAAAATTAAACAAAATAAGAAAACATAAATTTTAATAGTTTGAAATTCAATGACGATTCATTCAGTACAATTCACAATAAAAAAACATGGCAGCTGTAAATTAGAATTGTTTACAAATTTAACAGAGTCCATTAATAGTTCCATGCTACCCAGTTTGACGATGGTTTGTTACCAGTCCAGCCAGTCCAGTTACTCCATTCACCCCAAGCACCCCAACTTGACCCGGATGTGATCTTCTTTGTTAGCTTGGACTTTTCTGAAATACAATTAATGTTTTAGATTACTATTCCTTAGTTTATGCTTGCCGTAAACCATGATTAGGATTTCTGTCAGTCCGTTCGTTAGGGTTTTTTTCCTTACTACTTTTAAGCGGTTTGATATATTTAAAGACATATTGAAAGTTTTTTTTGTAAACAAAATTGATCTGGTTGTAAATTAAGGTAATACTGACTCAGATAAGTGATACAGTAGTGTACTTTGTAATTTGATATGAATACAAATATAATTACTTACATAGACTTTGCAATTTAATGAGATTTTATATTCAAAACTCTGTATAGATTTATTGAGAAACACTACTTCCCCTAAACTGCTATGTCAACTTATTTCTATTTAACTGGTCATCTGAGATCATTGACTTATGTTTGGATTTGCTACATGTTTCAACTAAATTGAGGCAAAAGTTTGCCTGCATCCGGGAAACTTCCAAATTAATAAAGCTTTTGATATGTAAAGAGTGGTAAAAGATTGGTTTCAAAATCTCCCCGCTGTATTTTTGCTGTTGCATGAAAGTGTCCATTTCCGCTTGGTGGTCACCTAACCTGCTTAAACGCTTTATTTGTGCTCAATCGTATATTTCATTTACAAATTTGATTATACATACATTGTAAATTCTTATAAGATTGTTGTAGGTAGAATTAGATATTGTTTACAGCAGTTGACTCAGATCTAAGCTGAGGTCAAGTACTTACGATATTTTCCTATCTTGAATCGGCCATAATTGTCAAATATAACATGTATGGTACCTGGATATAGAAAATTGAAATAGTCGTATAATAATATACATGTATGTACATGATAATGGAAACTTTGTTTATCCGCAAGTAACTAATTTTGTTCCAAAGTATATATTTTTTTCAAAATGCGTAATTAAATATATGTCTTTTTTTTCATTTTTTTCATTTTGTCTGGTGAACGAACAAAGTCTTGATAGGTGTACTATACTCAGATATTTCAATTTTATCATATTTTTAGAAAATTAGGCAAAACATCCTACTTTGTCACATGAATACATGTAAGCCATAATAATATTAAATGTTAAATCCTACCATCCTTTCCTGGGATGCCCGGTGCTCCTCTGATACCTGGTAAACCTTTATCTCCTCGTGGACCATTTTCTCCTTGCTTTCCATTAGAACCATCCTTTCCAGGTTTTCCTATAGTGTAAGCAACCATGTGTGACCAGCGATAGTAACAGAAACGAGCGAAAATTATAGGTTGTAAAATTTTAATAAAATTTATTTTTACCAAAACTTAGTACTTTATATTACATATATGTATCTTAAATATTTAGTTTGTTTGTTACCAGCGAGTTATCAAATCGATATTTGTATTTGTATCGAGAGTAACAACTATATATTTTGAAACATCTACTTAAAAAAAGAAATAAACACATTATTAACTCGACATCAACCTTACAAAAAAGTGTTTTGTCTACATCTTTACCTTAGTCGAACTATATAAAGATAATCAATAACTGAAATAATGAAGCATGGACTGGTAATAATTTCATAAATACAGTTGTCCGATTGATAGGGTATGAAAGTCTCGTCACCTGACTCCGTTGTTTCATGAGATTGGGTCCTAGACTACCAATCGAATACATGGTTATTGGTCATTTACAGAGCTTTGATTTCAGTATTAAAAGCAAAACATTTTTTTGTGTAAAAACATCGATTACAAATTACAAATATCCAGCATAACATCTTAAAAATGATAAGAAAAGCAAAACAAAATAGAAGAATTTGCAACATTTTGAGATCCCGGGAGTAAACAATAGAAAGATCGGTCTTCGGATTTCAATTATTGTTACACCGGAAATTCCGGAAATGAAAGTAGAACGACCTACAAACCCTATTAACCATTAACCCTAAATAATCCAAATTACGATGTAAAACATACCGGGTTCTCCAGGCAGTCCTATTTTACCAGGATCTCCACGCTGACCTTTATCACCTTTCATTCCTGGAATCCCAGGGATTCCCTTACTTCCACGTTCTCCTTTTGATCCTTTTTCGCCAGGTTTTCCTAAAATGTTAAGCGTCAAACTAGTAAACGCAAAAATACTGTAACGTCTGGAAAGAATACATCTACGATCATACCTCTCCATATTATAAATAAATCTTTAGGTGCGTTCACATAAAAGTATTTTCAACTTTTTGTAACCTTTTTGTCTACATAACGAAAAGGTCTGGTTGAGACAGGTTTTCATTGTATATATAGATAATATATTTTATTAAACCATTTTTTTATATTGGCAGAAACGTCTTTTGAAAGGTCAAAAATGTTTATGGAAGACATGTATTGTATTATACTGATTCCCTTTTCAAATGACATTTTTCAGTAAACAGAGAATGAACTTATTATTTTACCATCAATTTGTAAGTTTGCGTAAGATTCAAGCAAATTTATAAAACTGAAAATTGTATATAAAAGATTAATGTACTTTTCCGCGTAGGTGTTTTCCATGTAGTGTGTTTATTTCGAGTGTGGAAAGTTGCAAGTTCGACCCACTGACAAACGCTTTGAAATTGTGATATAACGTACACAATATGTTGAAGCTATAGTGACGGCTGGTGTCCGGAGTCCTGGTGAGACGGCTGGTTTGCCCTACCGGTGCACCTGGTCCATGCTCTCAGTTTTTAGTCGAGCGTGAGTTACTCATTTGCTTTTGTTACTTTGTATGTATGTTTTGGTTGCTCTGTGTTCTTTGTTGTGAATGTCTGTTTTCCGTGTCTGGTCTTTGTCCCTGGATTACATTCTTTGAATTACCGCTATAACCTTGCTTCCCTTGATTACTCTTTCAGAATAATGTAACCAAGTCAGCAAGCTCCGAATAGCGTCTGACGTACGAAATTCACTTATACTCTGCAGTCAGCCCTCTCAGAAAATACAATAATCTAACAAAATCTTGAAAAAAATGAATAATTTTACGCGGCGTCACCCGACTGTCCAACGACGTAAGATTTGAATTACGCCCAAGAATTCCGAGATGTCTGCCTGCAGCGGTTAGTAAGAGAGGAAACGAACATTTGCCGCTGCGTGAAGCTCGTAAAGTAAAATGACATGCCTACTTCGAGTTAATTGGTTCCATGAAATAGTATAGACATTATAAACTGTTCAGCGCACTGCACTACATAAAATACAACTCAGGGTCAGTTCTATTGTTCAAACGTTCTCATCGTAAAATGCAGGAAATATCTACCATTAGGCATTAAACCACAATTAATTTAAAAACTCAATAAATTCAACAAGAGTTTACTGGCCGAGTTGTCTGCATTGCAAAACAAATTATGACGCGTTTAAAGAAAGATATTGAAATACCGGTTTTCTTCGTAACAAAATTGGAAATTACACATGCCAACTGTCATGCTCTTATAATTTCATCCACTGCTGTATTTTGAGAAAGGGATTCTCCCAAACACATAATAGTTAACCTCCATTAAAGAGTTTAATTTTAATGATAATATAAAAGGTCTGCTGATACTTTGTTTCATACGTGAGGCTATGGTGGGTTATCCTTTCAGTATTAGAATAAACGATTGGATACGTGACGAAGAAACAAATATACGGATGAGCCGTATTGCTATAGAATTATTTTGTAACAACAAAAGATAATAGTGAGCAGCTAAATGTTTATATAGTGGTCTACGTGTATATACCTGCACATATAAAAAATAATGAAAGATTATACGTATGGGTATACCTTTTACATATGGGATTTATTATGATTTTCAAAATTAACAAAACAATATATAAATATGTAAAACAGTTTGAATAGCGTAAAACACATCTACACTTCCGTAACCTTATTCACTAAAATGGGATAATTGTATAAAGTATATTACCGTCTTTTCCATTTAAGCCTGGTTTTCCATTTTTACCGTCTTTTCCTACAAAAATTAAACGCACAAAAATTAAATGTAAAACATATCTGTGACAATGCAAAAGTGTTAGTATGAATATTTTTATATCGTTTTGACTTCAATATACCGGACTTCTAGATCTACTAAAATGTAAATCATACCGTCAATTCCTTTCATACCAGGTGTCCCATTGTCTCCTCTACGTCCCTTCTCACCCCATGGACCCTTGTCCCCTCGGACGCCCTTCTCCCCTTTCATTCCTGGTGCTCCTACAAAATATGTTAAAGTAAAATATCAAACAGAAGTAATGTACATCAAAAGGAAATAAGAACAAGTCAGAAATATTCAACACAGACATGATTCCAAAACAAACAAAAACAAAAACAAAACAAAATTAGCAAAACTAAGGAACACTTCTTTTTCCCGTAAGCATTAAGCTACTAGTAAAGATAAATCTGAGATAAAATAAATAGCCAGCTGTGGTAAAACAATTATAAAAGTGGAGTCTTCGTGAAACATTTGTTTAATATACCATGTGGAATTTTATTGTAACCTTAATTTATGGGGAAAGTTTGTTTAGAAAGTACACTTCATAAAATTTTACCGTCTGTTCCGTTCCGACCATGTTGCCCATCGTTGCCAGGAAGCCCCTTATTACCGGGTCTGCCAGGTTTTCCAGGTATCCCATCCTTTCCATCTTTCCCAGGCTTTCCTTGGTGAAAATAATTGTTTTAAGAATGCAATAGCCTAATGTCAACATGCAAACATTTGCACACAAAAAAAAATCGAAACCAGGGCTGAATGCTAGTCAAGTTCATTTTTGTAACTAAGGGCGTTTTAATTATTTCAGTGATTACATTTTGACCAAAGAACAGGCAGCATTCATAGATCATATACCTGGCCTGCCTGGTTCTCCAGGTGGACCTTCGTCGCCCAGTGCTCCTTTCTCTCCCTTTTCTCCATGACGCCCTGGATATCCATTACCTCCACGCATACCTTTTTGACCTTTTGCTCCAGGTTTACCTACAATGATATCATGATAAGAAGATCAAATTAACTAATTAAAACTTACAAATGACATGTCAGAAATTTATATAGATTAGTTCAAATTGAAAATCGAAAAATAGGTCAACTACCATTTAGCATAAATTTGGGATATTTTGGCGGTTTTCTGCAAAAGGTGCATGTTTGATGTGTTGCATTTAGAACAATGAGTGCTTTAGTTTTGCGTTATCTTCACGGTGGAATCAAATTATCCTTTATTATCCTTAAAAGAATCTAACATTACGGTTAAAAGTTCCTAATTTACGGTATTGTAAACTGATTACGGAAATAAACACCAGTAACAATCTACAAGCTAAACGATTTATCGCTAAACCTATTGGAAAGTAAGTAACTATGTAAAAGAGAGGAAAAATGTTGTGGATTTTAAAAAAAAAGTTATCCGCAATTACTCCAAAGAAGCCTGTTATATATTTTCCCATATACCAAAGGAATAAATAAGCCCAATTTAAAAAAAATATAATCTAATTATAAAAATATAATAAAAAAAATTGTTTTCTTCCGTGTGTACAGGATTTAAAAAATGAATTGCTTGATACAAAGGCATCTGGTGGTTTTAACCATTTCCATATTTCTTTATTCTGTAGTTTGAGATGGTGATTTTTTTTCTTATTTGTTTATAGCATGTCTGTTCGTTTGTTTGTTTTTGTTTTGTTTTGTTTTGTGTCTTTTCAATTGTCTTGTGTCTCCCTTGATTAATGAAGCTGAAGTATTCATATTGTGCCCCATCATTCGTTATATACATTCATCCCCTGGTGCTTTACTACTTACCATCTTCCCCTTTCATTCCTGGTTCCCCATTTAGCCCTGGTGTTCCATTGTTCCCTTGTTTTCCTTTTTCTCCAGGCTCTCCAGGCAGTCCTTCACAAATATTGTATTTAAATTAATATATGTATATATACATATATATTACCAATTGATTTAGTGCGACAGCGACAAGTGAGACTTAAAGTTAATATTCAATTTTGCATTAATTTTATGTAAGTATCAAACAAAAGTTACAAATATGATATCTTATATTTTACTTGGTCTTATTTGATTCTTGGCATACATGTACAAGTATGAATCAGTGTCACAGATAAACGTGTTACGGAACTGTTTAACAAGCATAATTAATTTCATTTCTTACAGCTTGTATGACATACATTCCATGCACTGTTTAATTTAAAGGTAAGTATTTATTATTATTATTTCAAATATTTTTTTTTGATGTGTGGATTTATATGTTTGTTCGATTAGATCTGTTTTGCCAAGAACCGTGTAAATTATTTACCTATCCGGACAAGACTTCCTACATTTCTTAGGAACAACCGAAATATGATTTGTATTACAGGATTAACATAATATAAAAATATGAGTTAAAACGAATGATTAATAAAATATGAGATGAATAACATGGACCATTTACGTATAAAACATTGAATAAATTCAATCTTACCGTTAAGACCAGGGGATCCATCAACACCATCATTACCTGGTTGGCCTACAAAACAAAGACAATGCTATACACAATTCTAAAGACCATTTCAAAGGAACAATTGGAAGAATGAGTATTTATTTTATATGTCATTGGCATATTAAAGCCTTATTTATAAACAGTCCAATGTTTTACTTTCACAAATAGGGAGATGTTATAGCACGTTGCTCACATCATTGATTCGTCTGTGCTGTCCTAGAAATATTTTTAAGCTTGGAGATTTGAACGAGCAAGTTTACTTACATATATCTAATTATTGTAAAACAACAACCTTATTAGCAAGACATATAATCCCACAATATCGTAAACGATAATATTCAGTAACGATTTACAAAACTTACGATTTTTTTTTTTGCGACGACTGAAATAAGTTTCCTTATTTCTTTACATCCTAACGTAAAAATAACTCACCTTTATATCCTGGAAGTCCCCGATAACCTACAAAGATTGTATGGATACAATAATACTTTAGCAAGGTTTGTCACGTGACATCTATGTCTATACAAGGTTTTGACCTAAATCAAAACCAATACAAAGGACGGCAATTTAAATACAAATTAAGGTTTATGCAACTGTATTTATGTTATAATATAAAATGAAAACTAAAATTTAAATGGACTGTACATCATCTTCGCTTATACAATAGTCCACAATGATACTAACTTAGTCTGTAGAATGTTTTCTTGTACTTTTTTCGTTATTTTAAATGCTTGTATAGAAGAAGACCATCGTAATTGCAGGTTCAAATGTTTCAGTTGATAGACATATTACCCATTTCTCCTCTTCGTCCCTGTGGACCTGGAATAAAATATAAGCTATCATTTGGTAAGAGTTGTGTAAAATTGTAAAACATAGATTGATTGTTATATAAATAAGCCTGTTCATTGTATTAACAATAAGACCGAGACGTATTAGGCTTTTTGTTACATGTTAGAAATAGTTGACATACTATTTGGCATATACAATTGTTTTCGAATGTCTTTGTTTGATAAAAATAAAAATGACGTTACTGAAATTCAGTCAAGCCTATCACTCATTTATGTATATTGTTTATGAAGAATACTTGCCCGATCTTACCCATCCCCCCCTTTTTCCAGTGGCAATCAAAATTTGTCGACCCTATTATCCTTGTGACCCATCCTTTCATTTCATGTTCATTGTCTGAATATAGCTGAAATATTGCTGCTCGGACGTTAAACCCCAACAAACAAACATACAAACAAACCATTTTATTCCCAGCACAAATATTGGTTTTTGTAATGTTGAAAGTTTAAATGTATGTTTAAGAAGATTGATGACGTTCACTTAAAACCACAGTCTCAAAGATTCTTTTTTTCACCAAAAAGATTTTCTAAAGGACTGATTCACTAGAAAGGGGGAAAAAGTCATGCTGAATGCTTAAGTGGCATGTTTCAGTTGTGGGCCAAAATGACACTTTTTCTCAAAATAAAATCTAATGTAGTAATATTTCAAAACAAATTGTCCCAAATTCAAACATATTTTTACTACAAATGAGTTCCCATGGAAAGTTTTAGAGATATATACCTCTTTAAATTTTGAAAAGGTTAGTAAAGTTTACATCTATACAAAATACAAACAACGATTTGTTAACAAAGATATGCAGTGTGTATAGCATCAGAATTTTCACAACATTAACGATACAAACTTAGACAAGATATCATTCAATATATTGAACGGGTTGTGTTTGGAAGTAGCCAAGAAAAATCTCTGATCTGTTTTGCTAGTGTTTAGCTACTAGATGTAATTCAATATAAGTCATGTGAATGTGACTGTGGACTTATTTATATTGGTAAGCGGGTTATCATCATTATTACACATCACTTTGAATGTAATACTGACAATTAATTTGTATTTACCTTCCATTCCTTTTTCTCCTGGAAGACCTGCAATGAAAATTAGTAACCGAAGTATGGTTGTCTAAGCAATACAATTTACAATTAACCTTGAAATCAATGATGTTTGTATCATATCCAATTTCACCAAAGCCTCCCAAGCTTTCGTTTCAAGCAGAATAGAATGAATCCAAGTACACGAGATGATTATATAAAATTGGTGTAAAATGCTGAATACAAACGTGCCAGTGATTTTTAAGAGTTGTGTCCCTTACCCTAGGTCTACCTCCTTAAACTAAAACTACATAATCTTCAAGAAAGCAACCTTTAAAATTAGATATATGAATCATCTGATTTGCGTACAACATATGATAATTTAAGGATGCTTAAACAAAAATACATTTGCATTAAAAAAATGTTTTAGAAAAAGTTAAAACATAATAATATATGTCTTACCTTGGTCGCCTGGTTCCCCCTTTTCTCCTACAAAAAATGAAATTATTTTAAAACTAAAATTATGGTGAGCAAATTGAAGCTCCTTAAAAGATACTCCTGCTCCTTTTCATACAAGAAGTTGAGATACCTATATCAAGTTTGTGTTAAAACGACTGTAATTTAAGTCTCTATAGCGCCCGAACCTGTCATCTGGTTTGATAAGAATTCTTTTGGTAAAAGTGGCCATATCTATCTTGCATAAAAATTCAAAACGCTCATTCCTAGGAGCAACCATATCATTTTGTATCTAATTCTATCAACTATTTTCTAAGATCTACCTCCTTAAGTGAAACCTGTCTAAACCGTCTTGGACGGTAGAATCTGTTCGGTTTATACCGGTTTAAAATACATTCATACTCTTATGTAGGAACTCTAAAGTGTCCGGTTAAGGAGGTTGACCTGGGGTAAAGTGCATAACTATTACAAATCATTTACATATTTGTATTCATTAATTTTCATCAATCTCATTTAAGCATCAATTGTAAATTGGACTGAATTCATTCTGATTCAAATAAAAGCTTGATAGTCTTTGGTGAAATTGAATATGATACTAACATATCACTGATATCAAAGATTATGTCCCTTACTCTAGGTCTACCTCCTAAGACAAGTTTTGGGTGTATTTAGGACTCGGTTTAGATAGGTTTCACTACCGTCACAATTAAGACAGTATTTTACCACCACCTGAATCGTAATTTTAGTATATAATAAAGTACATTTGTTCTTATACCTTTTATGCCTGGCCAACCATCTGGACCTAAATGAAAAAGAAAATATTCAGTCGATAAGCTAATAAGACATGTGAAATATCAATTATCAGAAAAATAAAGACTTTGGCATCCTATTTTCCAACCTCTCTCTATTTATATAGTTAACATTACAAAATAGGTAAAACATTTCTTAATATATCATGTCCAGAAAACAAATGTTTAACACAACTGCTATTTTTCATAGATATTAAACTAAAGATTACAAACTGAAACCTTTTGTCGGGTATTTCTTTGAAAGCAGAGGACGCTTAACCTAACGGTGCACCTGATCCATGCGCCCAGTTTTTAGTGGAGTTCGAGTTATTCGTTTTCTTTTGTAGCATTGAATGTATTAATTTGGTTATTTTGTTATCTTTATTAAGTGTGTCTGTTTTCCTGTCTGATCTTTTCCCTGAATTACATTCTTTTGATATCCTCTAGAATCGTGATTACTCACTCACAGTCAAATTTAAAACCACTTAACTACATACTCGTAAATGATTTAAAAAAATAAATCTTCAATCGGGCGACATTTTCCCCATGTTTTTTCTAAATCATGTCATTTATCTTTCTTTACCTGCTTTGCCTGGTATACCCCTGTCTCCAACTGGACCTTCAAAACAAAACAAATTTTGACGTATACATATAATTATATAAAACATCTGACTCGAGAAAAAAATTAATACCTAATCTTTTCGAACAACTTAACTACTATTCAACATTTTGCAAGAGATACGTAACTTAGTTAAAAATCTCTCGCTATTTCTAGTGGCAATCAACATTTGTACACCCTATTATTTCATGGTCATTTTTATTGATTATTGGGGTTTAACGCCCGAGCAGCAATATTTCAGCTATATTCATGCGATAAACATGAAATAGGATGACAAAATGAACAAGAAATGATGATGAAATGTAAAAAAAAGGATGGGACAAAAGAATAATAGGGTCAACAAATTTTGATTGCCACGAGATAAAAGGAAGGGATGGGTTGGGTCGGACAATTTAGCCTCCTGTAGTGGAGCCCAAAGGCTCCTACTCCTATCGAATACCACAGCAGGATTTTTTAACGTGCGAGAAACATGGCATCTTTCCCAACACGGTGCACCACTATGGTTTGCGTCAGGTTTTCCGTATTAAAGCATGACAACCCCAGCATGTAACACGGGTACCCCATTCCACCTCCTGGGACACACAACCCAGTAACTCTGTGGGCAGAGCGCCTTGGCCCCGGCTAGGTTTCTGGGCACTATTTAGTCGCCTTGTACGACAAGCTTAGCACTGCTGCAGGCCTATTCTTTTGACACCCGGCCGGACCTGCACGGGGCAATTGTAAAACGTATGAACATTGTTATCATACCTTTATTTCCAGGCTCCCCACGTCCACCTGAAAGACATAATGAACATATTTGTAATAATAATAATAAAACGAGATATTCGTTAAGTCATTAAAAGTAAAATATTCATAAGCTATAAGATCTTATGTTGTTTATTTTGCACAATAACATTCTTTATTGATTCAAAATTGCACAACCGTTCACGAGATTCATATTTTTCATTGAGAAACATACATGAACTGAACAAAACTATTATCAAATAAAGTAATATTGGATTCTTTAGTTTGTATTTATTCTAATAACCATTTTACCATTTTTTCGAATAATTTCCACCTAGAAATAATGCAAACTGAGAATTTTTGAAAAGGAAGGACAGACAGTTTCAATTGAGATGTAAGTTAGCTTCATACATTTCGTTTGTTTGTTTGTTTGTTGGGGTTTAACGTCCGAGCAGCAATATTTCAGCTATATTCAGACAATGAACATGAAATGGATGACAAAATGAACATGAAATGAAAAAAAAAAGGATGGGCCACAAGGATAATAGGGTCGACAAATTTTGATTGCCACTGGAAAAAGGGGGGATGGGTAAGGTCGGGCAATTTAGCCTCCTGTGGCGGAGCGCAAAGGTTCCTACTCCTATCGAATACCACAGCAGGGTTCTTTAACGTGCGAGGAACGTGGCATCTTTCCCAACACGGTGCACCACTATGGTTTGCGGTCAGGTTTTCCGTATTATAGCCTGACAACCCCAGCATGTAACACGCCAGGGGTACCCCATTCCACCTCCTGGGGCACACATCCCAGTTGCTCTGTGGGCAGAGCGCCTAGCCCCCGGCTAGGTTTCTGAGCACTACTTAGTCGCCTTATACGACAAGCTTAGCGCTGCTGCAGGCCTATTCTTTTGACAACCGGACCTGCTTCATACATTTCAAAATGAAGTTTATTTTTCCATAGAAAGTCGCTTAATTATTCAAACACAAATTTCATTAAGCGCTAAATTCATACTTATACTTGTTCGTGAAAATAACATCAAAAAATGGCGGGAAGTTTTTTTCAAAATATATTGGCAAATATAGCTTTATATACAACGAAATGTTATTGTGTACTTATGAACAGAAAATGATGGTGCAATTCTTTGATTTGTGCAAGTTACAAGAAGAAAACTAAATGAAACTTTAGTTGAATGCAACAATTAAGCTATTTATGTACATGAACTTTTCTGTCTAAAAATCAGACAAAATAAATACAAGGCGAGGCACACGAAGGAACAAAAACAAATATTTTATCGCACTTTTAAATAACTATATATGTCAGAAATTGTCATGAAAATTTTTGTGAAGTTTGCATTTTGCAAGATATTGATAGGTCAAATTCAGTTATTTTGCTATATGGAAAAATGGCGGGAAGTTTTTTTCCGCACTTATAAGCAATAAGCAGTCAAAGATACGTTAAAGAGGCTTAAGTATAACTTTAACATATATAGTATAGTAGTTTTTCGATTGTTTTTAATAGATACATTAAATATACTTAGCGACAAAAAAAAACAAAACACAAACTGAGAACAATGATGTCCTATACATTGCCTGATTCTAGCAGGAAATTGTACTTAATATTATTATACACACTGAAAATAATAACCATCTACATGATTTGTAGATGAATGTCCATCTAATACGACTGAAGGGTACAAGTAAGCAATGAAAATATTAATCATCTTATTAGAATTATACTAAAGTCGTTTATATTGATAAAAAATATATCAGTAATATTCCGACTTCAAGAACCAATTTGGCCTGTATTTATTATAAATTGTGCGATTGTTACCTGGAATCCCTGGTGGTCCTTGGTCTCCTGAAATAACAAATATGCAAATTGATATGTACCTTAACGAAATTGAATATAAAAGAAAGAGCATCTTGTTATAATTGTACTTAAAAATGAAACAAGAAAGTAAAAAAATAGCGAAAAGTACCAACTTCCATTATTACTTTCCGGATGTATCGTAAAAACTGCTTATTTATCCATGTACCATATGATTTGCTTATATCAACTGTTTATATAATATTTATATAATTATTGTAAAAACGATATTGGCAATCATTTGAAAACGTTGAAAGTAAATCTGAAATATTTATTTGAGGAAAATGAAAATGACACCAAATGGGGGAAAAATAAAGATAAAATGTAAATAGCAGCCGGCAAAATCAACAACACATTTGACATTAAACAAGTATACGAAACGAAAGGACTAACTAAACAAGAGGCTCCCAGAAGCCTGAATCGATCACCAGTTTAAATTTTTGCCTTTCAAATGCAATAAGTCTAACAAGGAGTTGTCCGACAATTTTAACTGAAAGACTTCGGTAGGACTAATTATAATTAAGATCATTTCAACGATTGATACTTTCATATTATTAATTATAGTTTTCAAGATGAAAACTGCTAAAAACATAATTTTTTGGCTTTCAAGGGCAAAAACACTAACAAGGAGTCCTTCAAAACTTTTGATTCCCACGAACATGTGTAGGCCTTATCATCAGGATCATTTCAGCAACAGAAAGTTTCACTCTATCTATCATAGTTTTCCAGATATTGGCTGAAAACTGAATGAAAAGTCAGTTTTCACATTTCAAGGGCAATAACTCTTACACCCAGTTAACAGACAACTTTGATCCCTTGGAGACTTTTGTGGGCTTGTAAAATGAATCATTATTTCAGCAATTGAAAGACTTTGGCTTAACCTAATAGTATTGGAGATATATGAGAAATGATCCGTTTTTTTCTATTTAAGTTACAGCAGCCATGTTTTTCCACAGATCAAAACCCCCTAAAGCAGTTCTATGAAAATACACTAAGGAACATTCATACCAAATTTGGTTCCAATTGGTTAAGGAGAGTAAGAGGAGAAGATTCTTGAAAGAAATAACATTAACAATAGCAAAAAACATCGAAAAAAGGCAAGAAATCCAACCTGGCTTCGCAGATTAAAACGAAAATTTCACCACAGATAGATCTCATCATGCTGAACACTTTTACCTATATCAAAATTTTTATCAATAACGGGTTTAGTGATTTATGCGGAAAACTACTGTCTGACCCCTTATGTTCTATTTTTAATAACGGCGGCCATGGTTTTTAGCGGATAAAAAATTCCCACATTAGTTATATGCCACAAGAAACATTAAAACCAAGTTTGATTCCAATAGGTGAAGTAGTGTCAGAGGACAGGAACTTTGAAAACAAATATTAATAACGACGACGGACGTCATATAAAGGCAAGAGCTTACCTTGGGCCAGATGAGCTAATAAGGATATCTTGACCTTCTCTTACTAGCGGACGATGACTTCAGGTGTTCAAAATAAAACTCAAACGTGTAATAGGTAACACTCTCATCCATTTTATTTACATTATATCTGACCAGATTTGTTTTGAACTTGACTCGACTATGGATCTGATTAGTATTTGGTAATTTTGTTGTTACCATTAGTTACAATGATGCTTTCATAACATATATTTACCTGTTGGGCCTTTTGGTCCTATCATACCTATAATAAAAAATCTAATCATTAAAATAAAGACAAACGAAATTCGGTTTTCAATTCATTTGCAATGACAGGTGTGAAGTTTTGTTGACGAATGCTCCCTGCATGTACCAGTAATTGAGCAATCTGACATTATGGCTTCATCAGATTAAATTATGAACATTTATATCAATACAACACATTGATTTATAATTAATATTTATAATGTCATTACAATAATAAAATATTGTGCAATTTGAAAACAAATCTCCAACGAACAAATAAAAATATATACCTCGGATTCCTGGCGGACCTCGGTTACCAGTTGAACCTGAAACACACATTTTAAGCATTTACCTTTTTCAAACAAAAAAATATCTAACATGTGTTACCCTCATTTTACTTTTCTGATTTGTTGAGAACATAAAATGGCAATAGTTAAGTTAGGCCTTTCATTAAGAGGCAATACCAGGTACTTTCATCCTCCTAGGCTACTGAAGGGTACCTCCAGAATTTTAAACTTTTATACAGTTTTATAAAAGAAAATGATGAAAAGTACCATCTACAAAAAAGGTACCTGAATTGCAAAAGAAATGAAACCCCTGGTAAAGTGTTACGATTTTTTTCATTAATAAGATAAACAGAAAAATAGATAATTGATTGTAATACATGCATTTCAAATGAATGATAATATCCATCCTTCTTCTATGATTCTAAAAGTGACTGAGGACCTCTAATTAAAAACTCCATAATCTGATTCCTAGAGCATCTCAAATATTTCTGAACTCCTCATTCGATTTTAGGACCTTCTGAGTTATTTCAGGACATCAACAACTAATGACTTAACTCCAGAACGTCCATTAATTATTTACTGAAAATCCAGTTGCGCCATTCTAATGGGTAAATAACATTGACAGAACAAAAAAAAGTAATATAAAAAAAAACTCGTTAGCATGTTCGCAAGTGAAGCACACAGTTTATACAGGAACTTGCTGATAGTGACAAGTGACTGAAAGCACCCAAATTGTTGGTTTATAATAAAACATGTTATTTGTTACAAGTGGCTGAAAGCACACAATCTTGGTTTACAGGGAAACATGTTTATTGTGCCAAGTGACTATTTTACCATAACATTATTTATATTGTATCCTATTACTTCTTCTAATTGAAGGGCTACACCAGTATCTTCATTCTGCACCGTAACGTACCTTTATCACCCTTTGGTCCACGTGGACCCGGCGGACCCGGTGGACCTAAAAGAGATAAAACTTTTTTTGCAAAAAAGGCTTCGTTTATAATATTTATATTTTAATTATTTTGTGATAATCTTGAAACGTAGTTTTTGTAATGATAACAAAGTATAAAAACAAAAATCCAATAAAGCGGAAAGAAAAAAAGGTTTTTCTTTCATGTCAATGACTAGAACACACATCATTCCATACATTCTTTAAAATTCAACATAAAACAAAAACAAAACAAAACAAAAAACAAACAAATCAGAACTTGAATGGGAAAAACGTTCCGTTCTATGGTATATGAGGGATGAGTATAGTGAATGGGAGGTTGGAGAAATTAGTTTTTGTAGTATTTATTGATATGAAAAATGTATTAAATTTAAAAAGCTCCACCGACAGAGCGCAACATGATACAACTGCAGCCAGTAGAACTAAGTTCACTTCAGGCAAGTGTGGACACAATATTAGTTTCTGACACAATAAACATAGGGACTTACAGTTCAACAGGGACACATCAACTCATTGGACACAATGTTTTAAAATTCAATTTAAGTATAAATATTTGCCTCAGGATGCATTCATGCAACACTTTGTACCTTATTATCTCAAAAACAGTAAATGATAGGATTAATTTGGTAGGCATACTTCTGAAAGCTCTTGTATTTAGGCTGGGATTTTCATATGAAATAAGCCCCAAAAAATCAAATTTGCATCAAAAATAAAAAGTTTTTTTTTGAGGGGCGTGGTCGTTTTTAGCTGAAGATTACTCAAAATCCGTAAGAGATCTGAATTTGATTGAAAATACACGCAGGGATTTTTCTCATGAAGAATTTAATGAAACACCTTCTAAGTTAGACCGGAAATAAACAAGATATCGTCAAGAATTCAGAAAACAATACTTGTTTCTGGCCCCTTTGTGACCCTTTATTTTGGCATTGCTCAAGTCACAACCCCATTAATTAATCCAAGTAATCTTTTTGTGATATGGCACCTTGTACTACAATTGTTAAAACATCATTCAATAGAAGTCAAGTTTAGACATTATAGAAATAAATGTTCCTGGCTCCACTGTTATGCCCCTAATTTCTGAAACGTTCAAGTCCTTATCCTAAAAATCAATCCAAGTCTGAACATTGTTGTATAGAATATTGTTGAACAATATCATACACATTCCTGTACTTTAACTGACGTTATACAATTAAATTCCATGAAAGTCTATTTTTGTTCTAAAACTGTGGGGCCAATAGCTCCCAATATCTTTACCAACATTCCTATTGTGGCTTGATGTTGTTTGTTGTTTGTTGGGGTTTAACATCCGAGCAGCAATATTTCAGCTATATTCAGACAATGAACATGAAATGATAAAAAAAAAGGATGGGTCACAAGGACAACAGGGTCGACAAATTTTGATTTATTGTGGCTTGAAACTTTGACACAAAAATATTTAAAATAAACTAAATACTCAAATTATCGCACAAAACATAGGTCTACAGACGACGACGACGACGATAACAGCCCAAAATCAATATACGGCTACAAATATTCAGCGGTCGTATAAAAATAACAGTTCAGATAAAATGTTAGAGTAAAAAAGAAATATAAGATTGAATTCGACAATGTACATATTTGATACAAAATATGCAATGGGGATTCTGTAAGAGGATTGGGATTTTTCTATTGGGAATGGGGATTTGGGGGATAGCATATGGTGTTAGTGGAAAGTTTATATCATTCAAGAGCTGTATTAATGAAATATAAGGTAATGTTAGATTCATTTTTTACATACCCGTATTTCCTCCATTTTCACAAACTATAAATGAAAAAAGCATTGAAATATTAAAACGAACGGAACAATATAACAATTCATTTTCAATAAGATAAGTTACAATGATTCAGTGTAAGGTAAAATTAATCTCAATTCAAAATTGAGTACTTTGAATTAAAACGTATTATCAGAGTATATTTCATCTCAAATATTGATCGTGAAAGATTAAATCAACGTTTGGTATGGATTGTCAGTGCAATCAGAATATCATATTAATGAAATGTATAATTAAAGATTAAAATAAATTGAGTGTCGTGATGTGTCGCTGAAAAGATGACGCTGATTAAGATGTTCTAATGCATATGTGATTAACTAAGTTTAGATATTTTCATCCATGCTGAAGTACGGTTTACATTAATAAATGTAACGTGTAAAATGAGTATTGGTATCCTTACCATCACATGCCATCGACAAAACTGAATCCAAAATTGAGTTAAGTTCTTCAAATGTATCTGGATGGAAAACATAATCATCCTGTGATGCTATCTGACGAAGTTCGTTCATTTCAACAGCAGAACCGACTCCAATAACAATGATGATGACATTCTGGTTTTTTAGCTTTAAAGCTTCGTCAATGGGTGGAGGTTGACCGTTATTTTTCCCATCTGTGAGAAGTATTACAATTTTCGCAATGTCATCTCGTCCACCTCCGTTAGCCGGCAAGAAACTGTTTAATCTTACATACTGAAAATGATGCGTTGCACGTCATATATATTTAACAGGTACTAATTCATTTTCGCTTAAACGTTTTTTTTGCAGTTACTCTTGTTGAAAGGGTAATGTTTTATCCATAAAGTGGAAACGAACAAAAAATAATGCAGCAAATTATTTTATAGTCTCTGATTGTATTTGTAATGTTCTGTATTTGTGTTCACTACCGCTCTAACATGTAACAGAGAAAAGGATAACCTATAATTAAACATGTCTTTGGTCATTTGTGTCTTTATTACATGAACGTAACACTAGAGTTATTACATGAACGTAACACTAGGGTTATTACATGAACGTTACACTAGAGTTATTACATGAACGTAACACTGGAGTTATTTTGTTCAGGTACACTATATTCCATGCACAAACAAACGTAAGTTCAATGACTTTTTTTCAGTAGTATGACCTATCTGCCAGTACTTTCTGGGGCTTTTGTTAAATTGAGAAACAAAAACAAACACAAAATATGAATTAGTTAACTACAATAAATGGACGGACGTGCAGTCTGGCAAGTAGTTAAGGGGTATTACAGAGTAAGAATATATTAGTTTCGTATCAAACAAACTTTTCATCTGTTTATAGCTCACATCATACCGTTTGGGTAATTTATGAAAAAAAATATCGATATATCAAATTTCGTCCTTTTACAGGTTACACCAGCCTCTTATTACCTCTATACCAGCGCCTATTGCAGTTGATCCTCCTTCTTTAGGTATGATATCTTGTATTCCTTGTGTTATTGCCGCCTTAGTGCTAAACGTGTTCAAATGGAAGGGTCCGTCAACTCTATCAGAAAACATGACGGCCCCAAATTGTGCTCCAGATGGCCCAACTGTTTCAAAGCTATTAACGATTGTCTTCATGAAGTTCTTCATAATTTGGAAATTTCCTAAACTATTGTGACTTATACTTGAGGAATCGTCAAAGAGAAATACCATATCCGCATTGGCTTCACACTTTTTCCCATCTTAGCAAAAAATCACATTGTTTAATGTTAAATTCTTCCATCATAGTAGAAGTTTTAATTGGTCAAAGTAAAAATATTTCCAACTTAGTAAATTTCAAATTTATCAATGTTTATTTTTTTCCAACTTAGTGAAAAGTCTAAATTGGACTATGTTAATCTTTCTCCATTTTAGTATGATTAAATATTGGGGTTTTACGCTCGAGCAGCAATATTTCAGCTATAAAAAATCATTGTTAAAATACTTTAAGTTGTTTATATCAACGATAATCAAATAAAAAAAAGCCAAATATTGTTCAAAATAAATGTACACTGACTTTAAAAGCCATAAAATTAGGTATTCATTATTAGTCAAATTTCAGAAGTAGCACGGGTTCTGGATAAACAATTTCATCCATCATCTAACAGACGACATGACAACTATTGATTTACTCGCTGAATTTTGATACGTAAAGTACATTATAAGGAATGACTATTATATTTTTTCAGTCTATTTGAAATAACCTCAACGCCCGTCGTGCATACTTAAAAGATAACCCGCATAACAGGTTATTTAGTGCGTGATTGAGATTATTTCTTCATAAGAACCGAAATATGTAATAGTCTTTCCTTAAATGTGTTGTGTCATGCTTGGTAGATATCGTTTATAGTCTAGCTTAGTAAAAAAATAAAAGTAAAATATTCAAAAGCTAATCAATACCACTTTTCATTATGATTAAAAAAAACTTACTCGTCCATTCTCCCCATGATTTTGGAGGTTTGGTGCCTGTTTTATAAATCAAAGGTAAAACAATGTAAACATAAAATAAGTAAAATATGCAATAAACAAAAAATGTTTTGTGTAAAATAACCAAATTTTAATGTTAATACAATTAATTTTACTTCAAAGGAAACACAAACGACAAAGGTTAAAATATGTATTTATTTGGAAGGTTAAGACTCATTAATTAGGTGTCCAGTTTTCTTTTTTTTGTTACCCGCTTAATAGAGATAATTTATGAACGCTACGGTATCCATTTGCTCAAAAAACTTGCTGTAAAAACTTTGATTTGAAGGAGTAACCAAGGGAACGAAGATTCGAGCTGAAATCAAAAGCATGTATTCCAAGCGAAGGATAAAGACTAGTCGGGGAAAACAGACACACAAAACAAACAGCATGTAATGACCAAAATAACACTTAGTTTTGTCATGAATTTTCCTTTCTCACCTATCTCAAAAGTCTAGCGAAAGTCAAGATATGAGGCTGATAATAGCGTTCTTTTGGGAAGGCGCGATGTAAAATGTGAATAAAGGATATTAATATAACTTACTTGACCAACCTCCCCATGGCTTTGGAGTTGTAGTAGTGCCTAAAATACAAATGAAAAAGAACATGGAAGTTGTAAATTATCATCAAGTTACACAATCCCCCTTCCAAACCCCCGCAAAAAAACCAACAAAACCACAGTGAAAGAGTAATCAAGGGAACCAAGGTTATAGCGGTAATCAAAAGAATGTAATCCATGGACAAAGATCAGACATGGAAAACAGACATACACAACAAAGAACATAAAGTAACTAAAATCATACATACAAAGTAACAAAAGTAAATGAGCAACTCGGACTCCACTAAAAACTGGAGAGCATGGACCAAGTGCACCGGTAAGAAAACGTATTTTTCGGGGGTGGGTGTGCAATAAAATAAGGTCCATCTCCGTGCTTGCTAAGTAGAGATAGATCGTTTAACAAAATGTCTTCAATATAAAAAAGTAAATAGAACATCAAGAAAAGGATATAAATTAAAGTCTAAAAACAACATACTCAACCACTTCCCAAGTCTTTGTATTGCCTAAGTATAAAGTCATCGTTTATCGGCTTTTACACAATAGAAGAGGGGGGTATAGTTGTACATTTAACGGTATTAAAATAAACCAAAAAAAAAAGATTATATTAAATTAAAATTTACGAACTATGTTTATTAAACAGAAATCTAATATTATTCACGCGATGCAAATAAAATGAATGATAAAATGAACAGAAATGACGATGAAATTAAGAATTGGCAATAATAAAAAAAAATTGTCTATTGAAAAAATTACATGAGTTTTCCATGTCCATATTGTTTATTGCGCGAAGTGCAAAAAAAAACAGAATATGCACATGGAAAATGTGTTATTTTTCAATAGAAAAAGTTTAAGAGTAGTTTCTACAACAGAAAAAAAAAATTTTAGCTTAAATTCATTATCCAAGTAACTTGTAACACAATTGCATAAAAACAACAGAAAAAAATATTAAGAAAATCAATGTATCAAGTAGAAAAATCATCTGGTTAACGAGGATGATAAAATATAATCATTATTCCAGATTGCTAATATTTAACTCATGCATGACATAAGTTCCGCGCACTCGATTAATCGTTTTCCATTATTAAATTAGCAAATTGTCAAAGAGGTGTGACCTATGATTCTTTAAGAACGGAAATTAGTGCGCAAAGCCTACTTTGTTTGTTGATACTCCGACTCATCTTCCTTTTATGTACCTTTTTATATGTAAATAGCTGTTTGTTTTAATTTCATTATTTTATAAAGAGACTTTGATTTAAACGGATGGACAGCTATATCATAATATATATCTGTCAATGCCGGGGAGGGGCATAACAACATGCTTACCTTTGTTCCAGTTACCCCAAGCGGGAGGAATTGTCGCTGAAATACAAACAACCATTTTTTAATATCCATTATCAATAGGGAACATGTTTAATTCAAACCCCCAATTAACCTCATCGTATGATAGATAAGGTATATTATTATATATTATTATTACTATGTCAATTGTAGTGTTAAAATTATATTATGATAATCCAAAATTATGTATGTTATGAGATATGGATGTACCTTACAAGTATAAATATACTGTTAATAAACAAACCTGCTTGATGACATAAAGCCAAGGAAAATAATCCAACCAGAAGTTTGTCCATTGTTCCGTTCCGTTTGTCTAACGCCCGCCGCTGTGTGTTCTTTAAGTAGTACCAATCGCTTACGTTTGGTAGATTAATATTATCCCTAAGATTTGTATTTATTTAAGGAGATTTAAATAAGTAACACTTTGTTATATTGCTGTTTAAGTGCAATTTCAACATTTTCTTTTGCTGGATGGACATCAAGTAAGGAATGCGATATTTTTTATCATATAATACCAGTATGACCGAGTTGTAATGAGTAGACTAACGGAAATAAAAGATAGAACATCAATGAAAGCTGCAATAGAATGCAATGAAGACAATATAGCTGTAGATGAATAATGCCAACATATTAGATCATTCAATGGCAAGCAACCTTAAAATTATTTTTTTGACATCCCGAAAAATAGGTCCACAGCTGCGTTAAGCTTGTCGTAGAAGGCGACTAAATAGTGCTCAGTAAGCCTGGCGCTCTGTACACAGAGAAATTGGGATGTGTGCCCTAGGTGGTGGAATGGGGTACTCCTGGTGTGTTACATGACCGCAAACCATAGTGGTGCACCGTGTTGGGAAAGATGCCACGTTTCTCGCACGTTAAAAAACCCTGCTATGGTATTCGTTTGTTTGTTTGTTTGTTGGGGTTTAACGTCCGAGCAGCAATGTTTCAGCTATATTCAGACGATGAAATTGAATTGGATGATAAAATGAACATGAAATGATGATGAAATGAAAAATGGATGGAACACAAGGACAATGGGGTCGACAAATTGTGATTGCCACTGGAAATAGGGAGAGGTGGGTAGGGTCGGGCAATTTAGCCTCATGTGGCGGAGCCGTATGTCTCCTACTCCGGGAGAATACCACAGTAGGGTTCTTTAACGTGCGAGAAACGTGGCATCTTTCCCAACACTATGGTTTGCGGTCAGGTTTTCCGTATTATAGCCTGACAACCCCAGCATGTAACACGCCACGCCATCTCGAAGGCGATGAATAAAATATAAAATTTGTAAAATAAGAGTTTTTTTTCAGTTTGAGACTCTCAATTGCCAAACGACTGCTCAACGAGTCAGAACAAATAATCAACTGTGAATGATTAGATTGAGTAATCAATTTAAGTGCTAACAAGATGGCTCCAGCTTCAGCTGTGAATATGGAAGCGTTCGATGGCAACCGTTCAGTTGCAGTTCTGTCACCATGGACTGCAGCAGATGCAACGCTATCGCCGTCTTTTGAGCCATCTGTATACACCGTCGAAAAATCTGGATAATTTGCTTTGATTTCAGAACATTTAATGTTAGGAAATATTAAAAGGAAGATCAAAGTCTCTTCATAAAATAATGATATTAAAACAAAAAGCTATTTACATATAAAAAGGCACGTAAAAGGTTAATATAAGACATTAGATGCATATAGAAATATTACTTCGATAAAACATTGAAAAATTGAAAAATCAAGAAGGTATCAAAATTTAGATTTTATTAAATAAACTGATGTCCCGTAAGAAATCGATAATGTTTTCACATCTGTAAGTAGATACATGTGTCTAAATAGATAATTTAAAGGTATGCACGTAATTAGCACAGCTCTGCTAAGTCAAATATTATAATCTGAAGTCTTCCGCTGTTCCTTACTCCAGTCAGACAATAAACTAGTTTCTTCCCGTAGCTCAAAATGAAAAGTTAGTCTGGAATGTGAAAAAAGGAATAATGCTATTTCCATCCTTCTATTTAACATTGCCTGTACTCGCCCTTTTAAATGGATATACAATAAGCAAAACATATTTCAGTTAATAAAAATCATTTTAACTTTTGAAGTTATTAATGATTCGCAAAAAGGCTTTTGTATGAAATTACAAAATGTATATACCGCCTCCGTGGTCTGAGAGTAGCTTGCTCGTCTCGATTCCATCCCCGGCTGAGTTGCACAAAACTTATTTTATCTACCCTAGGTCTACCTCCTTAAAGAGATAGATTGATGACTGGTTGACTCGGAGTCAGGATAATATTTTTGAGTGGGGTGGCATGGATATCTACGGGCTGTTGATAGCTATCACAATAACATTCGTGCTCTTCGTGCCGGAAATATACAACATCAGAGGATGTCAAAATAGTAAATCAGAAAAAAAATATATACATGCATAGAAAAAATTAATGAACTGCACATTTCGATCATCAATATTTGGAGTATAAAAATGAAGCGTTATTCGATCTTTGTAAAACTGTTATTCATATATAATTCGACGAAATATTAACTATTAATGTTTATAATACGATATTTATAGCGAAAAAAGCAGATTATATTGGGTAAATGTTCCAATCTTAGCGCGATCTTATCGACTGGATATTAACTATTAATAAAACGCTTTTACGATTCCAATCTCTCGACAGATTATCATTACAGGAGACATAAAATATGACAGCTGTCTGTTTTTACACTGTAAATGTTATGGAAAAACTCAATGTAAATGTACTTCAGTTTATGTTCCAAAATATCGGCTAAGAATGTATGTACTTATCTAAATTGAAATGAAATGAAATGAACTCACCGCTGAACACCCCCCATAAAAAAAAATAACATATTGAGAACAAAAGAGGAGATCAACAATTACATCACGTGATACAAATTCGTGTGTTGCATCTAAGTCCCTTCAATGGTATTAGAGGAGTTGCGGAATAGAACTGTGGACGTTCAGTATGGTCACTATATACTAACCGCTTTTCATGCTTTGCTGGTACTTGTCTTACCTGACAAGTATTTAATTTTTGGTTCAGATAAATTGTATGCACATACATGTTTATTGATGTTTAGTGAAGATTCGGGAGTTCAGTCATAAAATGAGCTACAACACTTCCTGACTGAAAACATCAGACCTTTTTGTAGTGAAAAAAAAACCAAACATAAATTATATCGCTTAATAAACCAGCATATGCAGTAAGAACTGTGGCAAATGCACTCATGTATACCTAACGATTCAAGACCACAAATACTCTATTGTGTCAGAGTAGTTTCACAAACTTTCAACAATAGATTTTAGCGGAGGCAAGTTCATCAAACTCGATTTTATTTTTCTGACCAAATATCTCGTGTAGCTACTGCTTGGAAGTAGCAACGGTTTGTTCATGGACGTCCTGCTATTAATTGTGCGGCGATGCCTTGAAGTTGGGTTGGTAAATATGATAGTTTTTGAACATCTGTAAATACTGGATTGTCTTGAATAGAAGATTGAAATGAACCCCAAAATAGATGCCATTGTAATAGATTCCCGTTAAAGTATTGTTGGTTTAATTTTGGTAAGTTGTGAAATGCACTAACATGGAATTAACTTTGTGAAGGATGGTATATTATGTTGTGACTTACTACATTGCGAGATGAAGACTGAGAATAAACATTCTCTTCTGCATTGGGATTAAGATTCTGTTGACTTGGTACATGTGTGTTTGGATACTGTTGTTATTGTGCGTCTCACTAAATGTGTTTTGACTTCATTAAGAATACGCTCTATGTCAAGACCATATCTGTCTGCTATTTATATCCCCGTCTCTATAGAAATTTACTGTAATACTTAAATAGAATGTCTCTTTTCTTCTTCTAAGTCAATATCTCAACTTCTCTCTGTCGCTGTCATCTTTGATTGATTGTTGGGATTTAACGCCCGAGCAGCAATATTTCAGCTATATTCAGGCGATGAACATGAAATGATGATGAAATGAAAAAGGAGATGGGTGGGTAAGGTCGGGAAATTTAGCCTCCTGTGGCGGAGCGCAAAGGTTCCTATGAATACCACAGCAGGGTACTATAACGTGCGAGGAATGTGGCATCTTTCCGAACACGATGCACCACTATCTTCTGTGGACAGGTTTCCCGCATTACAGCCCGTCGACCCTAGCATATAACACGCCAGGGGTACCATTGCACCTGAGACACACAACACAGTTGCAGAGCCCCTTAGCCGCCGGCTAGGTTTCTGAGCACTTTAGTTTTGGATAATGTTGCCTCATAAAGCTTAACTATTCAGAATTTTATAGAAATGTGTATGTTTTAACTTTTAACTAATACGGTAACAACAATATTCTAAGTACATGTATGATTAAGTTACGTTCAAAAAAGATATCTCTAAATGATTTCTGTGATACAATTAGTTTTTTGTACAGAATTATCCCAGATTGTCAAGACTTAAGGTAAATGTTAATGGTCTCACTAACGATCTTATATTTTCCATTGAAGATTTTCCAATAAATAAATTTAGAACGTTAATAACATTACGTCCAGGACTTACTTGCAAAGTCGGCATCAACAGTTCCCTATGTTTGAATCAGTAGAATTGTAATAATTATTGTTCGAACAGTGAAAACGTTCACTGGAAAATGGCTCACCTGGATACACCACTGAAAACATCATATTCATACATGGTCATCAGATATAACTGAAATATTGTGGCTCGGGCGTTAAACCCTAACAATCAATCAATCGATTATTAGTTGATTGATTGATTGCTGTTGTTTAATGCCGTTTCGGCGACCAGGGCCATATCACGGCAAGATTGATTGATTGATTGTTGTTGCTTAATGCCGTTTCGACGACCAGGGCCATATCACGACAAAAACATTTAATGTAAGGAAAATATTAAAAGCAAGATCAAAGTCTCTTCATAAAATAATGAAATTAAAACAAAAAGCTATTTACATATAAAAAGGTACATAAAAGGTAAACCTAAGACATAAAATACAGATAGAAACATAACTTTGATAAAAAATTAAAATATTGAAAAATCAAGGAAGGTATCCAATTTAGATTTTATTAAATAAACCGATGTCCCGCAAGAAATCGATAATGTTTTTAGATGAAACGGTCTTGCACAAATCAAAGATATTGGCGCAGTCAAAATAATTTTGCCTAGTGTTGGCAAAATCCACACAATCTAAAAGAACATGTTTGATAGAGAAAGGGCAATCACATGAGATACACTCAGGTCGAGGATCGCCAACAAGCAAATGACCATGTGTAGATCTAGAATATCCAATGCGGCATCTAGTCATGACCACTTGCTCTTTGCGATTGCCCGATCCGGCTTGATGAACACCTAGATCGGGTTTTATGGAATTGAGTTTGTTGTGTTCAAGACCGTCCCATCGGTCCTGCCACATCTTTAAAATATATTTCCTTATTAAAGGTTTAAAATCTGTGTATGGCAAACTAACGTCCTTTATTATTTCATTTCATGCCTTTTTGGCAACCCTGTCTACAACTGAATTCCCCTGAATACCAACATGACTGGGTACCCAGAGAAAAACAATCTCTTTATCAAATTCTCGAAGTCGATGAATAAAATACAAAATTTGTAAAATAAGAGTGTTTTTCAGTTTGTGATTCTTAATTGCCAAAAGACAGCTCAAAGAGTCAGAACAAATAATAAACTGTGACAGATTAGGTTGAGTAATCAATTTAAGTGCTAAAAAGATGGCTCGAGCTTCAGCTGTGAATATGGAAGCGTTCGATGGCAACCATTCAGTTACAGTTCTGTCACCATGGACAGCAGCACATGCAACGCTATCGCCACCTTTTGAGCCATCTGTATACACCGTCGAAAAATCCCGATAATTTGCTTTAATTTTAGAAAATTTTTGTTGTAAAAATAAAGGATTGGTATCGGACTTTTAATATTCACGCAGATCAAAAATGAAAGAAGGATGTGGAAGCTCCCAAGGAGGGCATTTCGAAGTCACTGTATTGGTCTCCAAATGAATTGCTTCCAAATGAGGTTTTATTCGAATTCCAAAAGGAGGGGTTTTGCTTTCAAGTTTTCGATAAATGTCGACATAAATAGGATTAATGACACAGTCGTAGGCAGGGCTATCTGGGTAGGCCATAAGTTTACTTATATATTGAAGACCTGATTTCAAACGTCTGTCTCCAAGGGATGGTTCATTTGCCTCGGCTCTCTATAGGAGAGGTTCTGAAGGCACCAAGGCAAAGTCGCAACCCCTGGTGGTGAACAGCGTCTAAAATTTTAAGGTAAGATTTTTTGGCGGAACCATAAACAATAGATCCATAATCAAGTTTAGACCTAACCAAAAATCTATATAAATTTAATAAAATTGAGATATCAGCACCCCAATCGGTACTGGACACCATTTTTAAAATATCTAGTGCCCTAAGACACCTAGATTTAAGTAATTTGATATGGGGAAGAAAAGAAAGTTTACAATCAAAAAGTAATCCAAGGAATTTTGTTTCTTCTACTATTTTGATTAAATTACCATAAAGAAAGAGAGCTGGGTCCGGATGCAGCTTTTGCTTTCGACAAAAGTGCATACCAACAGTTTTAGATGTAGAAAACTTAAACCCATTCTCCAAAGCCCGTTTCTCAATTCTTTTGTGTGTTTGTTTGTTGGGGTTTAACGTCCGAGCAGCAATATTTCAGCTATGTTCAGACGATGAACATGAAATTGATGATAAAATGAACATGAAATAATGATGAAATGAAACAGAGATGGGACACAAGGGCAATGGGGTCGAAAAATTATGATTGCCACTGGAAATAGGGAGAGGTGGGTAGGGTCGGGCAATTTAGCCTCCTGTGGCGGAACCCTGTGGTTCCTACTCCGGGAGAATACCACAGTAGGGTTCTTTAACGTGCGAGGAACGTGGCGTCTTTCCAGACATGGTGCACCACTATGGTTTGCTGTCAAGTTTTAGGTATTATAGCCTGACAACCCCAGCATGTAACACGCCAGGGGTACCCCATTCCACCACCTGGGGCACACATCCCAGTTGCTCTATGGGCAAAGCGCCCTAGGCCCTGGCTAGGGTTCTGAGCACTATTTAGTCGCCTTTTACGACAAGCTTAGACCTGCACGAGGCTCAATTCTTTCGAGACAAAGTTGTAACTGCCTTTCAATATTACTCATATTCAATTCTTTTGAGACAAAGTTGTAACTGCCTTTCAATATTACTCATATGTTGTCCCCTGTAGCAGATCAAAAAGTCGTCTACATACAAGGAACCGTCAATATTGTCCTTCAAAACTTCTAAACTATTAATTTTAATACTGAAGAGAGTGATAGAAAGAATACTTCCCTGAGGAACTCCCATTTCCTGTTCCTTCTCCTCAGAAAATGTCGAATTTACCCTCACATTAAAATGACGATCTGACAAAAAATTAAACAAGAACAGAGGAAGTCTTCCTTTCAACCCCATATCAAATATATCTTTTAAAATACCATATTTCCACGTCGTGTCATAGTCTTTTTCTACATCGAAAAAGACCGACACAACATGTTCATTTTTAGCAAATGCATTTCTGATGAGCGTTTCAAACCGGACTAAATGGTCAAGAGTACTTCTGCCTTGCCTAAAACCACACTGAATATTAGTGAGTAAGTTGTGCTTCTCAAGTAACCACACAAGGCGATCATTGACCATTCGTTCCATTGTCTTGCAGACGCAGCTTGTCAATGCGATCGGGCGATAATTTGAAGGATCCGTATGATCCTTTCATGGTTTTGGATTAGGGACAACTGAAGCCGTTTTCTAGGTGGACGGGACGTTACCAGAAGTCCATATCTCTTTCATTAACGCAAGAAGTGTATGTAGAGATGGATCAGGAAGATGATTCAAAAGTTGATAGTGAATATTATGCTTTACCCAGTGACGAATTTAGTTCCTCTATAGAAAATTGTTGTAGGATTCAGCATTATTTGACTTGAAGTTTAATTTTGTCTTTTCTGCAGATGATTTAATTTTTTGAAAATCCGGTTTGTAGTCAGCCGAGGACGAATGCCCAGCGAACGCCTCGGCCAGCTCACCGGCGACATCCCCCTCGGCGGCCAGAGCGGCATCACCAACCCTCAGGTGTTTCAACGAAGAATTCGAATTTTTCCTTTTACTTTTCTAATAAAACTCCATACCTTACTGAAGGGAGTGTGAAATTCAACACTAGAAACAACATTTTTCCAAGAGGTCCGTCTGGCCTGTTCACATGTACGTCGAGCTTTTGCTCGAAATATTCGGAAGCCTGACAGATCCGCCGGTGCAGGACCTTTGTCAAACCGGCGATGGGCCCTGCCGCGCTCCTCGATCGCTTTGTCGCACTCATCAGCAAACCATGGTCCACTAGGCTCCTCTGGACCTGTTGAGGTTTTAGGTATTGTTTTATTAGCAATTGATGTCAGTCTTTCATTAAATAACAAAATGGGATCCTCAACATCCCCCACCGCCCCCAACCGCAACTCCCCAAGACAGTGGGCCCCAAACGAAGCCCAATCCGCCTTCTCAAGCCCAAAACGAGACCGACGTTCCTCCGTTTTGGAGGATAAATGCTCCAAAACAACTGGAAAACGATCACTCCCGCACAAGCCACCACGAACTCGCCATGCAAACTCCGAAAGCACGAGAGGATCACAAATGCCCAAATCTACAGAAGAACACGACCCATCGCCCGAACGAAGGAACGCTGAAGATCCGTCACCAAACATGCACAAATCCTCCTGCCGAAGGAGCTCCTCAAAGTTGTTACCCCTACCACTCGTACGATAAATGGGCCTGCCCAACATCCATTTTCACTTCTTTGTTCCCCCTCTTTATAAAGACCTAGGAAATGGGTTGGGGGATTGAGAAAAGTGCTGCGTGCAGGGGAAATGCTGCCAAAATTTTTAATTTTGCTTTCAGTTTCACTTCAATTTTTTTTTCAGCACATCTCGCATGTTCTTTTAAATTTCGTCCAAAGAAAAAAAAAATCATCTGTAACAAAAATTGAAATCATGAACGCTTTGTTGAGTCTAGAATTATTTACATTTCAGGAAATACCACTAACGTTTTGAATCATATTGAGTTAAACCATGGATACGATGGCAAGACGGCTACTGCAAATAAACCAAAACAGCAATCTATGAACAGTTTCATCAATGTGACGACCACTGGGAAAATCAACCCTGAGAGACAGGAACAGATCGACGACGCATTATGCAAGTTCATTGCCGGAAAAGCTATGCCCTTGAGTATTGTGGGTACTTTGCTGTTCAGGACTTTCATTGGCTTATTAGACCCGAGGTAAATTATTTGTTTGTTTGTTGTTTATTGACACCCGGACCTGCACGGGGCCCCCAAGGTAAATATGTGTATGCATAAATATAAATTAGGTTGCAAATGCAAGTCATCTAAGATCATTTTGTCACTCATGACACGGGTTTCGACTCTTAAAGTCTCATTAGATGCGTTCACCAAAGATAATGAGCCTCGTGCAGGTCCGGGTGTCAAAAGAATAGGCCTGCAGCAGCGCTAAGCTTGTCGTAAAAGGCGACTAAATAGTGCTCCGACACCTAGCCTAACCTAATACGGAAAACCTGACCGCAAACCATAGTGGTGCACCGTGTTGGGAAAGATGCCACGTTCCTCGCACGTTAAAGAAACCTGCTGTGGTGTGGATTGATAATTGGTGTTTAACGCCGATTTTATGCTTTTTAAGGTTAATCGCGGCTGCCAATCTAATTGGTGGAGGGAACCGGAGAAAACCACCGACATTGGGCAGGTAATTGGCAAACCTTATCACATGCAAATCGAGCACGGTCCATTTTTGTAAACATACAAACCTGGATTCGAACTCACACCTGCAGAGGTAATTAGATACAGTAGTCATTAAAAGTGGTATTAAAACCAACGACCTAGACCACTCAGCCACCCAGGCCCCTCGACCAAAATAAAAAAATGACCAACAAATGTAGAACTCTAAAAACCAAAGTTTCCGAAAAGCACACCAAATCAGGGTAAGGGTTAACTACACCACGAAATAGAAAAAAAACACCTTATTTTGGAAATAAGCCATAAAACACAATGATGACCGAAGTGTGACAATCTGGGCTTCGGGGGCAAACATATGAAACAAATGAATACAATATAAATATATACATGTATGTTTTGTTTGTTGGGGTTTAACGTCCGAACAGCAATATTTCACCTATATCCAGACAATGAACATGAAATTGACAATAAAATGAACATGAAATGGTGAATGGAAAAAGGGGTGGGACACAAGGACAATGGGGTCGACAAATTTTGATTGCCTTTGGAAATAGGGAGAGGTGGGTAGGGTCGGGCAATTTAGCCTCCTGTGGTGGAGCCCTATGGCTCCTACTCCGGGAGAATACCACAGTAGGGTTCTTTAACGTGCGAGGATAGTGGCATCTTTCCCAACACGGTGCACCACTATGGTTAGCGGTCAGGTTTTCCGTATTATAGCCTGACAACCCCAGCATGTAACACGCCAGGGGTACCCCATTCCATCACCTGGTGCACATATCTCAGGTGCTCTGTGGGCAGAGCGCCCTAGCCCCCGGCTAAGGTTCTGAGCACTATTTAGTCGCCTTTTACGACAAGCTTAGCGCTGCTGCAGGCCTATTTTTTTAACACCCGGACCTGCACGGGGCTAAATAACAACAGTCAAGCATTGTAAAAAAATATTTACACAAGTAAAGAAAACAGAAACAATTTATAATTATAAATATTAATTATCTACATAGTCATGTACATTTGACAGCATTAAAAAGCAACAAATTTTATAAATTTAATTTAATGAAATATCAAGTAACAAAAACAATACATATAAAATTCTTTTATCGTTTCAGGTACAAGGTTCCATCCAGATCAAGGGTAATGAGGAGGCTAAACAAAAAGAAAGATGTTGCTTTATCGCCCCATATAGCTATAACACGATGGTTGGACCAGCTTAAATACAGAGTCGCCCCGTGCAGGTCCGGGTGTTAAAAGAATAGGCCTGCAGCAGCGCTAAGCTTGTCGTATAAGGGGCTAGGCGCTCTGCCAACAGAGCAACTGGGATGTGTGCCCCAGGTGGTGGAATGGGGTTGTCAGGCTATAATACGGAAACCTGACCGCAAACCATAGTGGTGCACCGTGTTGGGAAAGATGCCACGTTCCTGGCACGTTAAAGAACTCTGCTGTGGTATTCGATAGGAGTAGGAACCTTTGCGCTCCGCCACAGGAGTCTGAATTGCCCTACCTTACCCATCCCCGCTTTTTCCAGTGACAGTCAAGATTTATCGACCCTATTGTCCTTGTGACCCATCCTTTTTTTTTCATTTCATTTTCATTGTCTGAATATAGCTGAAATATTGCTGCTCGGACGTTAAACCCCAACAAACAAACATCAATACAGAGTCATACTTTACCACCACTGTCCACTTTATTACTGATCGTTGGGCACTGAAAAATGCTGTACTTGGAACAATTCAGATGAAAGGCAGCCATACCTCAGACAGGATAGCAGAAGAGCTCAGAGTAACACAGCAGAAGTGGTCCCTACCTAAGCCTATAGCTACAACAGATAATGCTGCTAACGAGCAGGAGGCCTACCAACTTCTAGGAGGGGAGAGGTATGGATGTTACGGACACAGAATCAATTTGATGGTGAAAAAATCATTAGACATACCTGAGGTAGACTGGCTGATAGGCAAAGCAAGAAAGTTGGTAACATTCTTACATCAGTTCACAAGCGCCATTGACCTTTTACACGACAAAGAGAAACTCAGCAGGGTTCTTAAACGTGCGAGGAACGTGGCATCTTTCCCAACACGGTGCACCACTATGGTTTGCAGTCAGGTTTTCCGTATTATAGCCTGACAACCCCAGCATGTAACACGCCAGGGGTACCCCATTCCACCACCTGGGGCACACATCCCAGTTACTCTGTGGGCAGAGCGCCTAGCCCCCGGCTAGGTTTCTGAGCACTATTTAGTCGCCTTATACGACAAGCTTAGCGCTGCTGCAGGCCTGTTCTTTTATCACCCGGACCTGCACGGGGCGTAGCAGTTGATGATTCGCCAATAATTAGAAAGTAAAAGACAAAATGTTAACAGAAATAAATAACAGAACTCCACAAGACAAAATCACACTACTAGGATGCATGATGAATCCCTTCACCAAAGAATTGAACTTCATTCCAGAATTAAAGCAACAGGCAGAAACATATTTAAGGGAAGAACTCTCAGAAATTCCTAAAGTTAAAATTAGGAAAGAAGTTGTAGAGGGTGATGAAACAGAACCAATGCTACCTGAAATTGAATTACCAAATCAGTCAGTTGAAACGTCATCAGATACCCAGTCAGAAGTGTCTAATGAGGCTCAAGAAGCAGTTGCAAAAAAGATAAAAGCCGCTGATACTGGTGATTGGTTGGAGGATGTTGTATGTACAGGTGAAAGTAGGACAAATCTCGGATTAGCAAGTGAAGCTGAGATCCAGAGGTATCTAGAATCAAGAGTAATGGAAAAAGATCATGATCTAACTATACTTGAGTGGTGGAAAAGGAACGAACATGTTTACCCTAGAATTAGCAAAATCGCTAAAAAGTACTTATCCATACCTGCTTCTTCAGTTTCATCTGAGAGAGTCTTAGCTTATGTGGACAAATTGTCAATAAAAAAAGATGTAGGTTAAGTGCAAAAAATATTGATCTGCTTGTATTCCTGAACAAAAATCTTGAATACTGGTCGTGAATTTTGACTTTCAAACCAGACATGCATTTCTAGTCAGTTAACAGTTATTGTTATTAATGTTGTATTGATTTTCAGTCTTTAAATAAAGAGTTTATTGAAGTTGATATAATTCTGAAATGATTCATTACAACTCTCTACAAGGCTGACTGTCCTGAAGCATAATACAAATGTAAGTATTTTATTGCTCTTTGGAGTAATTTGGACATGGAACATCCTATTTAGAAAAAAAGGAAACAAAACAAACACAGGCATTCTCAAATACGATTTATTTTATGATTATTACATAGAAATAAAGTGTAATAAAACATGCATATACTAACATTGTCAAAAATACATAAGATACAGTCCATAGTTTGATTCAAAGTAAGAAAACAAATGTTTCGATTATAATCGATTATGGTCTACCGATTATTCCGATTAATCGATTATGAAATCAATCCGATTGCCCAACACCACTATATATGTCAATTGTTTGTTTGTTGGGGTTTAACGTTCGAGCAGCAATATTTCAGCTATATTCAGACAATGAACATGAAATGGATGATAAAATGAACATGAAATGAAAAAAAAGGATCAGTCACAAGGATAATAGGGTCGACAAATTTTGATTGCCACTGGAAAAAGGGGGATGGGTAAGGTAGGGCAATTTAGCCTCCTGTGGCGGAGCGCAAAGGTTCCTACTCCTATCGAATACCACAGCAGAGTTCTTTAACGTGGGAGGCACGTGGCATCTTTCCCAACACGGTGCACCACTATGGTTTGTGGTCAGGTTTTCCGTATTATAGCCTGACAACCCCAGCATGTAACATGCCAGGGGTACCCCATTCCACCACCTGGGGCACACATCCCAGTTGCTCTGTGGGCAGAGCGCCTAGCCCCCGGCTAGGTTTCTGAGCACTATTTAGTCGCCTTTTACGACAAGCTTAGCGCTGCTGCAGGCCTATTCTTTTAACATCCGGACCTGTAGGGGGCTATATGTCAATTCTGGTCATTCTTGTTTGAACGCTTTTTCATAGATACGATGTCTTTAAAGATCCGTCTGTACTTACAATAATAATCTTGCACTGATCTGACTTAAAACGTTAAAGAACCCTGCTATGGTATTCGTTTGTTTGTTTGTTTGTTGGGATTTAACGTCCGAGCAGCAATGTTTCAGCTATATTCAGACGTTGAACATGAAATTGATGATAAAATGAACATGAAACGATGAAATGAAAAAGGGATGGGACACAAGGACAATGGGGTCGACAAATTTTGATTGCCACTGGAAATAGGGAGAGGTGGGTAGGGTCGGGCAATTTAAAAAACCCTACTGTGGTATTCTCCCGGAGTAGGAACCATAGGGCTCCGCCACAGGAGGCTAAATTGCCCGACCCTACCCACCTCTCCCTATTTCCAGTGGCAATCAAAATTTGTTTACCGGCTGGTAAACCATTCAATGCACATACGAGTTTGATAAAAAAAAAAAAAAACAATTTTATTACTTTTCCAAATGTAAAATATTGCCATATGAAGCGATGACGACCAGACAGAGGGAAAAAAGACATATAACACATACAATGTAAATAGAAAGCTAATTAAATGGGTAACTGGAGCATGGGTCAGATGGCACGATAGGGTAGGCATACTCTGTAACTCCAACGTTAAAAAAATGTTCAGCATCTACTTCTTTGAAGAGGCAGTTTTTATAAAAATCTGGCAGGATGTGATTCATGGATTTCAGAAACCCACCGAATTAACTTTTATTTCCTATTCGGAATCAGTTACAGACTACATAACCAGTCATAGTTTTTCATCTGAGTTTTATTCGAATTTGAGATAAAATTTATATAGATTGTACATGAAATTACGCTTTGCAAGATTTTTCACGACTTTGTTCGATTTGATTGATTTTAGTGGGAGATAAAAGTGCTACAGATTTTAATATGGAAAGGGCATTTATTACGTGAAATATAGCATATGTAGATTGAAAAAGCATTGTTTGATAGATGGGTTTTTCTTCATTATTAATCACTTAAATATGGACAGTGTCCGTTGGACTTTTATATGCACTAGTACTTAACATTTGTCAAGTTTTGCTCTTGATTTTCATCATTGCTGACTTCAAAATTGCATTATTTTGCCAGGAAAGCCATGCCAAGAAATGACCTTTTGGAGTGCTCTGGTCTCCTTTATTCAGTCCATTAACGTTAGCACATGAACAATGGTTCATCCACCACCCACCATGGCCAGCACAAGTTCCTTCAATCCAGCCATCGTTATCTTGGTCGAACGTAGAAAACTGGGAACCATTCAGTGCATGGCGTGAAAAGTAACCATAACCGCTGCAGTACGGATTTGTTATGGAGTCACCTATAAAATATATACTAAGGAATAAATAATGCTGCTCGGGCGTTAAACCCCAACAAACAAATAAATAACATGACAGCACTTTTAGTATCAGTGTTATTTTGTTATTATATTATATTTATCATATCTCAAAAGCATTTAAGGGGGTAGATCTAGAGTAAGGGACATAACTCTTGAAATCAGTGAGATGTTTGTATCATACTCAATTTCACCAAAGCCTCTCGAGCTTTCGCTTGAAGCAGAATAAAATTAATCCAAGTTAATTAGATGCTTACATAAGATTGATGTAAAATGCTGAATACAAACGTTCCAATGATTTTTTAAGAGTTGTGTCCCTTTCCCTAGGTCTACCTCCTTTAATAAGTAGTCACTGCTCCGTCAAGCACATGGCATAAAGAAGAATTGAGTGAGACTCGGTTGCCTGTAAGTCAAAATAGTGTGTCTGAGTTTATAGTAAGATTCCAATTGCGGGCCGTAGTTTCCGTCAGTTAGCGCAATAAAAGTCTACTCAGCGTGTTTGAAAAGTACCCTAAATGTATGTTCGACTTGTCAAGCGTTCTTGTCTTCTATTACAGGATGAAGTATCTGTGAAACGGGCGTGACACTACAATAATCAAGACATGTGCATTGTTTGTTCAACGGTCGGTTGCAATTATTGCATCCAATAGGACGAGTATAAATTGTACCAAATATTCAATAAGAGAAATGAAAAGAAAAGGGGACGTGGCCAGACTTACGCAAAACCAAAGAACTTGTGTCGGAGCAACCATGTTGCCATTCATAACGGCTCAATGGAGATAAATATGATAGGAATCTGCTGATTGGACTTCAGACTTTCAGCGGGCATGAGATTTTCCACGAACGATTGTCCCGTTTGATTTGCGATCAGGTCTTTCCTTGAGTCTTGACATTACTGGAAGCGGGATACCCAATTCAAAGATGGTAGTGACGGGTCCAGAATTACAAAAGGGGGCGGGGCGTAAGAGATTTACTATGTTAACAAATTTATTAGCGTAAAAACTGAAACCGCTTTCCCAAGGTTTCGACTATTGGTACAAATCTCTGTAGATCCGATCACAAACCAGATTCTTAATGAAGTTGTCCTATTTATATATAGAAACTTAGTTCTCTTTTGTTCAATTATTTGTTTGTTTGTTGGGGTTTAACGTCCGAGCAGCAATATTTCAGCTATATTCAGACAATGAACATGAAATGATGATGAAATGAAAAAGGGATGGGACACAAGGACAATGGGGTTGATTGCCACTGGAAATAGGGAGAGGTGGGTAGGGTCGGGCAATTTAGCCTCCTGTGGCGGAGCCCTGTGGTTCCTACTTCGGGAGAATACCACAGTAGGGTTATTTAACGTGCCAGGAATGTGGCATCTTTCCCAACATGGTGCACCACTATGGTTTGCGGTCAGGTTTTCCGTATTATAGCCTGACAACCCCAGCATGTAACACACCAGGGGTACCCCATTCCACCACCTGGGGCACACTTCCCAGTTGCTCTGTGGGCAAAGCGCCCTAGCCCCTGGCTAGGGTTCTGAGCACTATTTAGTCGGCTTTTACGACAAGCTTAGCGCTGCTGCAGGCCTATTCTTTTGTTCAATTATTTAATAGCAGTATTTATTTAACAGAAATCTGTCACCTGCAGTTCCAGAGTAGCCCGAAATTGTAAGAGTATATTTTCCATCCTCGTTACCGACGAAGAAAGTATCATACTCGGCATATGTCGTATTCCCTGTCCAATCTTCTAATTCAAATCTAAGCCTGTATTTCCTATGTGACAACATATGGTGTAGTATTTCATTTCCTGGAAACAAAATTAAAATTTGTGTTTATATATGTATAAGTTTACAGGGAGTTACTCCTCCATAACAAATTCAGGCAGTAGATGATACACCAAACTTATTTCGTGTATTTTTTGTAGTTTTACGAAGCAGTCCAATCAAACCCTGCCAATGATAGATGTAATTCATTGACTTAAAGAACTGAACAAAGAATGCTTTCCCCGTGCAGGTCCGGGTGTTAAAAGAATAGGCCTGCAGCAGCGCTAATCTTGTCATAAAAGGCGACTAAATAGTGCTCAGAACCCTAGCCGGGGGCTAAGACGCTCTGCCCACTGAGAAACTGGGATGTGTGCCCCAGGTGGTGAAATGGGATACCCCTGGCGTGTTACATAATGGGGTTGTCAGGCTATAATACGGAAAACCTGACCGCAAACCAGTGGTGCACCGTGTTGGGAAAGATGCCACGTTCCTGGCACGTTAAAGAACCCTGCTGTGGTATTCTCCCGGAGTAAGAGCCATAGGGCTTCGCCACAGGAGGCTAAATTGCCCAACCCTACCCACCTCTCCCTATTTCCAGTGGCAATCTAAATTTGTCGACCCCATTGTCCTTGTGTCCCATCCCTTTTTCATTTCATCATCATTTCATGTTCATTTTATCACCAATTTCGTGTTCATCGTCTGAATATAACTGAAATATTGCTGCTTGGACGTTAAACCCCAACAAACTAAACAAACAAAATTTTCGTTCTACATATGACCACGTATGTTTGTTTGTTTGTTGGGGTTAAACGTCCGAGCAGCAATATAGCCTTTCATCATCTGAATATAGCTGCTCGGACGTTAAACCCAAACAACAAACAAACATGTTCATCGCCTGAGTAAAGCTGAAATACTGCTGCTCGGGCGTGAATCCCCAATAGTCAGTCAATCATTAGGAAGCAAACAGGGATTACAATAAAGCACCAGTTCGTGAAAAACAAACTGGCCAAGGAACTACAGTGGAAATCCAATACAGATTTGGGATATGCATTCAGATGTCAACGTGAATAAAAATGACCGACGTTTTTTCATGTTTTAACAAAATATTGTGCTTATACTGACACAAAACTATCCAAAAATGATCCAATTTACCTAAAGTTTGATTGTAGAATTCTAGATACCTACCTATCCAATAGTCACCCGATTTATCACCAAACCCATGTTTGTAGGAGGTAAAAGTTCGAACAAAGTTGACTGTTATATCTCTTCGACGTTGCATAACCTAGAAAAAAAACAACAATATCTATTAAAAGGAAAGAATGATTAATTTAATAATACTTACAACACTAAGGCTTCATCTATTGTATTGCATATGGTAGAATCTCTCGGTGATGGATTTGGCTTTCTATTGTGATAGGTTTTAGTTTCAGAACTCCTTGTATGCAATTATTCCTTTTTTTTTATTTTGGATTTAGATCTTCCTATATATGTGATTCTTTTACTGCTGATAACATTGTAACACGTAATCAGCATATTGAAATTTGCAAGATATGATTGGTATGTTAGTAAATATTTGCTTTATGTAATATTTTGTTAATTTTACCTTATACCGTTACTGTAAGAATGTTATGTATAACCACGAACAAATTATCTCTCTCGTCTCAATTACTATAGGCCCCGTGCAGGTCCGGTTGTCAAAAGAATAGACCTGCAGCAGCGCGAAGCGCAGTAGGAACCATAGGGCTCGGCCTCAGGAGGCTGAATTGCCCGACCCTACCCACCTCTCCCTATTTTCAGTGGCAATCAAAATTTCTCGACCCCATTATCCTTGTGTCCCATCCCATTTTTTATTTCATCATCATCTCATGTTTATTTTATCGTCCACTTCATGTTCATCGCCTGAATATAGGTGAAATATTGCTTCTCGGGCGTCAAACCCCAACTAACAAACAAACTAACTTTTAATAACTTATAATAATGGTCATTTCAGCTATAGAAATAATTTTGCTATACCTAACGGTTTTGGAGATACTTGTGAAAAACTATTATCTGACCCCTTTGTTCTATTTTTAATAACAACAGCCATGTTTTCCGACGGATCAAAACTTCTCTACAGTTCTATGAACGATACCCAAAGAAACATTCATACTAAGTTTGGTTCCATTTGGTCAAGTGGTGACAGATGAGAAGATTTGTGAAAGAAATAACATTCAAAAAAGCAAAAAAAAAATAACAAGGGCAATAACTCCAACATGGCTTAACATATCAAAATAAAAAAATTGACCACAGATAGATATCATCATGATAAACACTTGACCTCCATGTCAGAATTTGGCTAAACCTAACGGTTTTTGAGATATACGCGAAAAACTACCATCTGAACCCTGTTTTATTTTTAGTAACAGCGGCCATGTTTTTCGACGGATAAAAAAATCCCACATCAGTTCTATGCACGATACCCCAAGGAACATTCATACCAAGTTTGATTCCAATTTGTAAAGTGGTGCCACAAGAGAAGATTTTTGAAAAAATGTTAACGACGACGACGGACGCAAAGTGATGGGGCACAAAAATAATAGGGTCGACAAATTATGATTACCACAAATACGATATAAGGGAGGGATGGGTAGGGTCGGGCAATTTCGCCTCCTGTGGCAGAGCGCAAAGGTTCCTACTCACAGCAGGGTTCTTTAACGTGCGAGGAACGTGGCATCTTTCCCAACACGGTGCTTACTATGGTTTGCGGTCAGGTTTTAGGATGTTAAGTATTCTTTATGTAAATTTAGGAGAAATCATATCTATTACTTTTTGATAGTTTGCGAAATAGTGAAATTCCCCAAAGAATTATATAAAATGCCTTTACGAAGGCCCAATTATCTCGAAATCAAATTCGGTGACCTATGTATTTTTATATTAAAAGCTCGAAGTTCGTTCATTCGAGGTTAACTACCATAAAATCTAAGAAAATTTATCTACTAGAAATATGAGGTATAATTCACCTAAAGTAACGTATTTAGAACAGGTTAAACGGAATATCCTGGTTCGTGGCAATGCACCGCGAATCAAAATTTAAATTAGTCCAAACCAGGTTATTGAGTAAAGCAGTTGAAAATAAAAAAAAAAAACACTCTTTATGATTTAATTACCAATGGATGACGGTTGAAATAATAATTGTTGCATAATCGAAACTTTTTTTGTTGTTTTTGTTTGGGATTATTTAAATCCCGGGATGGGGCCATATGACGTTAATGACGCCGTAGTACCAAGCCAGATTATCAAAAATGACCAAACAAGCATTAATCTTGTTTCAAATCAGACCAAATTATTACAGAATAAATGAAATAGTTTTGCAATATCTTACCGTCCATCCACCATTTGCTATGTCACAATAAACTGCCGTCTTCTTGCGGGTGTTGTTAACAACTGGGTATATGTCATACACACCATTCTTTATTATTGGTGGAAGATCTCCACAATCAACTGGAATTTTGCCCATCATATTAATCAAAAGATCATTGCCTTCAGTAAATTCTATGTCACCGCTGAAACTGGCGCTCATTGAGCATATGTTATTGTCCAAGTTATAAGTAGCAGCCTGGCAATAATGGTCCTGGGCACAAGTTATTGCACAGTCCATGCGGTATTGAAGTTCAACAGTGCTGTAAACAGTTGATCGGTCTTTCAAGGTACTGTTTGATTGAATTTTTAAAAGAGTTAGTTCTTTTCCTAGGACCATTCTTTGCAAAGCAGGGCATAGTGTGAAAATAATTAGTTTATTCATCATATTTCTCCTCATCTGTCCTTTCTTTTAGATCACAGATTCTATTAAGGTGAAGTAACGAAAACTGCCGTCGGTAACCCCTTTTTTTAAGACAATTTTGCAAAACTGTCCCTGCAATTTATACTAATGTGGCATCCTTTTCTACGCATGTCCCACTGACTTGCGGCTTTCCGATATGAAGTGTTGGTTGCTTCAACGTTTTTCTGATAATTTTGTTTTCTCTACTATAGTCTCTTTTTTATTACACATTATTACTATCAAACGTTTATATACAACCGCACAGAAATAAATCGCAAACTTATTTTTTTTATTTATTCTTATCACGCTTTTTACCAAACAAAAAAAACAAAAAAAAAAACAAAAAACAAAAAAAAAACAAAAAAAAAAAAAACAAAAAAAAACATTAAAAACGAATGTAGATCGATGCCACAGATGACTATCAACCACAATAGTTGAAATCGTACTTTTAATAATCATTAACGTCATGAAATCATACTTTTAATAACCATTAATCTCGAAAGATCATAGATTTTTTTAAAAGTAATAATTTACACGCAAATCAAATATAAGGGTAAATAGATTTTATGATTTTGGAATATATAGGCATAGAAAATGAGGAATAACTTCAGTTTAAAATGTTCTTAGTGAGAATTCTTATATACTTTGCTGTTTACTTGTATCATTTCAAATGTGTCATTATTTTCTTCTCATTCCCTTTTTGTTTGTCAATGTTCCTAGTTTTTGGTAGTCCAAATTGCTCATTTGCTTTTGTTTCTTTGTACGTGTTATTTCATTTTTTTTTTGTGTAACTGTTTTCCCCTGTCTGTTCTTTTCTTTTCATTAATTTCTTTTTGACTTCAGCTCGAATCTTGCTTCCCTTGATTATTCTATAAACAATTGGATCCGAAATGGTATAAATATGCACAAGGTAGACAGTACGTCTTATCTATCAAGCCCCGTGCAGGCCCGGGTGTTAAAAGAATAGGCCTGCAGCAGCGCTAAGCTTGTCGTATAAGGCGACTAAATAGTGCTCAGTAACCTAGCCGAGGGCTAGACGCTCTGCCAACAGAGCAACTGGGATGTGTGCCCAAGGTGGTGGAATGGGGTACCCCTGGCGTGTTGCATGCTGGGGTTGTCAGGATATAATACGGAAAACCTGACCGCAAACCATAGTGGTGCACCGCGTTGGGAAAGATGCCACGTTCCTCGCACGTTAAAGAACCCTGCTGTGGTATTCGATAGGAGTAGGAACCGTTGCGCTCCGCCACAGGAGGCTAAATTGCCCGACCTAACCCATGCCCCCTTTTTCCAGTGGCAATCAAAATTTTCTTTGTTTGTTGGGGTTAAACGTCCGAGCAGCAATATTTTAGCTATATTCAGACGATGAACATGAAATGGATGATAGAATGAACATGAAACGAAAAAAAAAGGATGGGTCATAAGGATAATAGGGTCGACAAATTTTGATTGCCACTGGAAAAAGGGGGGATGGGTAAGGTAGGGCAATTTAGCCTCCTGTGGCGGAGCGCAAAGCTTCCTACTCCTATCGAATACCACAGCAGGGTTCTTTAACGTGCAAGGAACGTGGCATCTTTCCCAATACGGTGCACCACTATGGTTTGCGGTCAGGTTTTCCGTATTATAGCCTGACAACCCCAGCATATAACACGCCAGGGGTGCCCTATTCCACCACCTTGGGCACACATCCCAGTTGCTCTGTGGGCAGAGCGCCTAGCCCCCGGCTAGGGTTCTGAGCACTATTTAGTCGCCTTATACGACAAGCTTAGCGCTGCTGCAGGCCTATTCTTTTAACACCCGGACCTGCACGGGGCGACATCTAATTGAAAGCTAAATGTATTTTCTTCCTCCATTGCCTCGGTCAGCCTGAGAAAGATTTCTTTTGTAACACCAGTGTACAAAAGCGAATCACTGTCATTTTGTATATTTACCACTGCCGACATAGTCCCTGCCTCAGTTTTGACTTGAACTCTCTTTTCTGTAATTAGTGTTACACTGGTTTAGGTTGACATGATCTTTCTTTCAAGTGGTGCCTTTACGTACATATGATCTTTGGGCAAAAAGTCTTTTTCATTATATTGTATAGCAATATCCACCATTTGTGATTTCACCACATTAAATTCACATATGGCTTCTGGTAAGATTTCTTCTCTATCTAACGCTTCTCTTTTACTGTCACCTGTCAGTGTTTCCTCCGCAATTATTTCTTCGTTTAAGCGTCGTCGTTTGCTTGACCCTGCACCTTGTCTGAGAAGCTTACGTCTACCAGGAGTAGTGTCACTTTCATATCCTAGTTTTAGTTTAGGCACGGGATTTCTAGCCGACGGACCTCCGTCTAGAAAGTTCAGAACACACAAATACTCTTCAGAAGTGTCATTCTATTTAATGCTTTCATCCGTTGCCCCCCCCTGTGGATCGCTATCCTTGTCGTGGTAGGGGGGCTTGCGTGCCTCAGTGATCCTAAGAGCTATGCCAGCAGGAGTTTTTTTTTCTCCTGGTAGGGTTACCCATGCTGGAAAGGTCAAAGGTTAGAGGCCAGACTAAAGCGATCCGAACATCGACCGTGGGCCCGGTGTTTAAAATAAAAAGTGGGTTCACCTACTTGTTTGCCGTGAGTTGCAACCCGTGAGTTATTGGTGGGCGAGCAGGTCCTAGTGGAGGAAGGTCGTATCTAGACTCCAGTCGTGACGTAACCCCCGTGTCATCGATGGCTGGATGATCGAGGATACGGCTGTATATGCCACTCGGCTCATAGGTCATCTAAACGGGAAATCGGATGGACCCGGTTCGATCAATCGGCTGGTCACGCCATGCCCTTCATTTGTCCACCTGCTTTACTGATGGCATTTTGTTAAATCCAATGTTTGTAAGATTTTCAAAATCTTACAAATGGCAAATGAAGAAGGCGGTGGCTCATGGGTCAATCGAGTAGTACGCTGTCTATGCGCCATTGATAGATACGCTCTGTTCGAGTATGACGTGTCTGGAATCCCTGATGCTATCTGCTGGAAATCCGTAGAGTCCTAGCATCGCCCGTGTTTGCACTCGGTGGCGGGTTGGGAACAGAGACGATGAAACTTACTAAAACTTAACATGGCGACAAAAAACAACGGGGAGTCCAATGTTTCTTATTCAAAAAAAGAAAAAGTGATGTCTGCAATCCTTCTGACGAAAGTGATAAAAACTGGCCAAGATTTATTGTAATTTCTGCAAAAAATAAAGACAAAAATGTTAATGACCTTTCTCTTTTTTTAATACAGAAAACTATCAAGGGTGTAGCTGGTGATGTTAAAGATACAAAGAAAATAAGATCAGGAATTTTAATTGAATGCCTCAGACCTGGCCAATCATCAAATTTGTTAAAATTAACCAGGATTGGTGACCTTGATGTGGTTTCATCTGCACACAAGTCACTAAATCAGTCACAGGGTGTCCTTAAATACCGAGGTCGAGACCTCGACGCCTTGACTGATGAAGAGATCTGTGAGGAACTGAAATCACAAGGCGTTAAGTCAGTGAAAAGATTTACTTCTCAACAAGCAGATGCAACCACACCAATGAGAACAATCCTGTTAACATTTAGTTCCACTTCAGTGACATCTCATGTCTACATTGGTCCATACAGGACAGCTGTCAGTCTGTATATTCCTAACCCACTTCGGTGTTTTAAATGCCAGAAGTTTGGGCATGGAAAGGGCCAGTGTAGAGGAAAACTGTTTTGTTTCCGATGCTCTGAAGACGGACACGAGGGAATCGACTGCAGAAAAGATCTGAAATGCAGAATCTGTGAGGAAGCTCACATGTCATCATCTAAAGATTGCCCTCTTTATAAGAAAGAAAAAGATATTTTAAAGATAAAAACTGAAAACAAAATTTCATATAGTGAAGCTCGCCAGAAGTGGTCCCTTTCCAACAATTTTCTTGCATCTGGCAAAACATCTTATGCTAGTGTTGCAAAGCGTGCTTGTCTGTCCTCGACTGTTGAGGTGCAGACGATCATGAGTTGGAAAGAGGATATCAATGGTCTTGCCAAACTGCCCACTGAGGTATCCACCAAAATAATAAAACCATCCAAAAAATGTTTAGAGGAAATTAAAAAGGCCAGAGCTAAGAAATCACACCAATGTTCCCAGACTCAGTCATCCCAAAATTCCGGATCATCTTCAATATCATCTCCATCATCACAACAGTCATCGTCTTCCAAATCTCAGCAGAAGAATGTCCAACCCCCAAAAAAGTTGGGGAATTTCCGTGTGGAGGACTTGGAGAAATCCAAGTCTAGGCGACAGATTGTGTCGGCTGTGGTGCCGGACTCGGATTCCGAATCTGACATGGAAACAACAGATCATGGACTTTGTCCAGGTGAAAACTGGCTGGGTCCCGACCTTGATCAGATTGACCAAACAGATCCTGTTGCCATGAAAAAATACAAAGAGCAGCGCGCTCAGTCAATTCGAATTGACCTTAATGGTGGCACTCGTACTAGAAGGTCATCGAGTAGTGGTCGCGGATCCAAGTCAGAGAAAATACCCCCCATAAAAATGGCCAAATTACTTCAATGGAATTGTCGAGGTTTAAAGGCTAAAATTTTGGAATTAACTCTTCTTGTTGTCTATTTTACCAGTTGCATTATGTCTCCAGGAGACTCATTTAAAAGAAACGGATCAAATTTCCGTAAAAGGATATACAATGTATAGTACATTTGCTGAGGCAAATGAACGAGCTGCTGGTGGATCTACCATTTTTATTAGGGATAGAGTAATACATAGTTCAGTTCCTTTAACTACCGATCTACAAGCAGTGGCCGTTCGGTTATGCCTTGATAAAACCATAACCGTTTGTTCCATTTACATTCCCCCAAATTCAATTTTGTGCAGAAATAAATTAGTTGATTTGGTTAAACAGTTGCCCAAACCATTTATTATTTTGGGTGACTTTAATGCTCATAATCCTTTATGGGGAAGTAATCATACGAATGATAAAGGTAAAAAAGTTGAGGAGCTCCTTCAGCAAGAAGATTTGTGCATATTTAATGACGGATCTTCAACGTTCCTTCATTCAGGCAATGGATCGTATTCTTCTATTGATTTAAGCATTTGTGATCCTCCCGTACTTTCAGAGTTTACATGGCGAGTTCATGATAACTTGTGCGGGAGTGATCATTTTCCAATTATTTTGGAGCATTTATCCTCCAAAACGGAGGAACGTCAACCTCGTTTTAAACTTGAGAAAGCAGATTGGGCTTCATTTGAAGCCCACTGTCTTGAAGAATTACGATTAGAAACGATGAAGAATGTTGAAGATCCCATTTTATTATTTAATGAAAGACTGACATCAATTGCTAATAAAACAATACCTAAAACCTCGACAAATCCAAAAAGGCCTAATAAACCATGGTTTACTAATGAGTGCGACAAAGCGATCGAAGAACGCAATAAGGCCCATCGCCGGTTTGACAAAAATCCTACACCAGCAAATTTGTCAAACTTCCGAATATTTCGAGCAAAAGCTCGACGTACATGTAAACAAGCCAGACGAACCTCTTGGAAAAATTTTGTTTCTAGTATTAAATCTCACACTCCCCTCAATAAAGTATGGAATTTTATTAGAAAAGTAAAAGGAAAAAATTCGAATTCTTCAGTGAAACACCTTAAAGTTGGTAATACCACTCTAACCACCGAAAAAGATATCGCCAATAAGCTAGCTGAAACATTCGCTAAACATTCATCCTCAACTAACTACAAACCGAATTTTCAAAAAATTAAATCATCTGCAGAAAAGACAAAAATTAAACTTCAAGTCAAATAATGCTGAATCCTACAACTCTCAATTTTCTACAGATGAACTAAAATCGTCACTGGCTAAAGCCCACGATAAAGCTAGTGGGCTAGATAATATTCACTATCAACTTTTGAAACATCTTCCTGATCCATCTCTACATACACTTCTTGCGTTAATGAACGAGATATGGACTTCTGGTAACGTTCCGTCCATCTGGAAAACGGCTTCAGTTGTCCCTATTCCAAAACCAGGAAAGGATCATACGGATCCTTCAAATTATCGCCCGATCGCATTGACAAGCTGCGTCTGCAAGACAATGGAACGAATGGTCAATCATCGCCTTGTGTGGTTCCTTGAGAAGTACAACTTACTCACAAATATTCAGTGTGGTTTTAGGCAAGGCAGAAGTACTCTTGACCATTTAGTCCGGTTTGAAACGCTCATCAGAAATGCATTTGCTAAAAAAGAACATGTTGTGTCGGTCTTTTTCGATTTAGAAAAAGCCTATGACACGACGTGGAAATATGGTATTTTAAAAGATATATTTGATATCGGGTTGAAAGGAAGACTTCCTTTGTTCTTGTCTAATTTTTTGTCAGATCGTCATTTTAATGTGAGGGTAAATTCGACTTTTTCTGAGGAGAAGGAACAGGAAATGGGTGTTCCTCAGGGAAGTATTCTTTCTGTCACTCTCTTCAGTATTAAAATTAATAGTTTAGCCCAAGTTTTGAAGGACAATATTGACAGTTCATTGTATGTAGACGACTTTTTGATCTGCTACAGGGGACAAAATACGAGTAATATTGAAAGGCAGTTACAACTTTGCCTCAAAAGAATTGAGAAATGGGCTTTGGAGAATGGGTTTAAGTTTTTTACATCTAAAACTGTTGGTATGCACTTTTGTCGAAAGCGAAAGCTGCATCCGGACCCAGATCTCTTTCTTTATGGTAATAAAATCAAAATAGTAGAAGAAACAAAATTCCTTGGATTACTTTTTGATAGTAAACTTTCTTTTCTTCCCCATATCAAATTACTTAAATCTAGGTGTCTTAAGGCACTAGATATTTTAAAAATGGTGTCCAGTACCGATTGGGGTGCTGATACCTCAATTTTATTGAATTTATATAGATCTTTGGTTAGATCTAAACTTGATAATGGATCTATTGTTTATGGTTCCGCCAAAAAATCTTACCTTAAAATTTTAGACGCTGTTCACCACCAGGGGTTGCGACTTTGCCTTGGTGCCTTCAGAACCTCTCCTATTGAGAGCCTTTATGCCGAGGCAAATGAACCATCCCTTGGAGACAGACGTTTGAAATTAGGTCTTCAATATGTAAGTAAACTTATGGCCTACCCAGATAGCCCTGCCTACGACTGTGTCATTAATCCTATTTATGTCGATATTTATCGAAAACATAAAAGCAAAACCCCTCCTTTTGGAATTCGAATAAAACCTCATTTGGAAGCAATTCATCTGGAGACCAATGCAGTAACACCTGTTGTTACTTCGAAATGCCCTCCATTGGAGCTTCCACATCCTTCTTTCATTTTTGATCTGCGTGCATATAAAAAGTCCGATACCAATCCTTTATTTTTACAACAAAAATTTTCTGAAATTAAAGCAAATTATCCGGATTTTTCGACGGTGTATACAGATGGCTCAAAAGATGGCGATAGCGTTGCATGTGCTGCTGTCCATGGTGACAGAACTGTAACTGAACGGTTGCCATCGAGCGCTTCCATATTCACAGCTGAAGCTCGAGCCATATTGTTAGCACTTAAATTGATTACTCAATCTAATTTGTCACAGTTTATTATTTGTTCTGACTCTTTGAGCTGTCTTTTGGCAATTAAGAATCACAAACTGAAAAACACTCTTATTTTACAAATTTTGTATTTTATTCATCGACTTCGGGAATTTGATAAAGAGATTGTTTTTCTCTGGGTACCCAGTCATGTTCGTGTTCAGGGGAATTCAGTTGTAGACAGGGTTGCCAAAAAGGCATTAAATGAAATAATAAAGGACGTTAGTTTCCCATACACCGATTTTAAACCTTTAATAAGGAAATATATTTTAAAGATGTGGCAGGACCGTTGGGACGGTCTTGAACACAACAAACTCAATTCCATAAAACCCGATCTAGGCGTTCATCAATCCGGGTCGGGCAATCACAAAGAGCAAGTGGTCATGACTAGATGCCGCATTGGACATTCTAGATTTACACATGGCCATTTGCTTGTTGGTAATCCTCCACCTGAGTGTATCCCATGTGATTGCCCTTTCTCTATCAAACATGTTCTTCTAGATTGTGTGGATTTTGCCAACACCAGGCAAAATTATTTTGACTGCCCCAATATGTTTGATTTGTTCAAGACCGTTTCATCTGAAAACATCATCGATTTCTTGCGGGACATCGGTTTATTTAATAAAATCTAAATTGGATACCTTCCTTAGTTTTTCAATATTTTAAATGTTTTATCGAATTTATGTTTCTATATGTATTTTATGTCTTAGGTTCACCTTTTATGTACCTTTTTATATGTAAATAGCTGCTTGTTTTAATTTCATTATTTTATGAAGAGACTTTGATCTTAATTTTAATATTTTCCTTGCATTAAATGTTCTTGCCGTGATATGGCCCTGGTCGCCGAAACGGCGTTAAACAACAACAATCAATCAATTCATCCATTGAAGCCTGATTTCTTCATTTGAAGGCATGATGTGCAGTTTATATGGAACACACAAGCACAGTCTTCATGTTTTTGTCCGTGTATTTCCACTCATATAACTTGCGACGGTTATTTCTACAACTATTTACAGCACAAGAGTCACCACTTCCCTTCTTATAATTGCTTTTACATGCCATTTTAAACAAGAAAAATATAAACTAAACGTTCTTATTCTAATACAGATTCACGTGTATTTGATATTGATTATCAGCAGCAGGTGCAGTTTATTCACGAATGCCATGGTTGCCGCACCACGTGACTAATTAATAGCAGCGCACATGCAGAGAGAGATAAGAGCTTGATAAACCCGTCTATAAAGCAACTTATTAACATATATGCATGATTCTGACAATGACTGCTTCTTAAATTAATCACTTATATTGAGCTTAATGCCAAAGAGGCCGTATTGTAATATTCAAATATTCGATGGATATATCACCGTCTTGGCATTTTGGCAACCAAAATCTTTTTTAATATTTATCTTCTAATGATTCCTGCTGTTAAAAATCATCATCAAATATCATTAAACTATTATGGGGTTGTGTTTACAATACACACAGACTAGCGAACCTGTAAGGAAATTCTTACTTTACCCAGTAATATTTTTTACGGATTTCTTTATTCAAATACATGAACATTCCTAAGTATTTCTATTTCTTTTTTTCCACAAAACTTCCAAGAACCATTAAAAATATTCATTGGAACAAATTTGTGAGTTATAGTAGAACGTAAATTGACCCTCACAATGTGCGAATTCAAATTATGAATCTTAAACATTAAAGAAAAACAAGAAATTTCTTTCTTGTCAATAAACTTTAAAGTTATGTATAGTATTATTTTATTTTGTTTTTATGATTTTATCCTAAAATCATGATTTTTTGAAGAACGAAATTTTTTACACGCAAATCCTATATTAGTATAGGTTATACAAGTTTATGTTTCATGACTTTTTTGAATTGTCATTAAAACTTTTGCAGATAATAAACTAATAAAAATTAATTTCGCTTCTAATGTTGACACAAGTTATTGTCAGGCCTGAATTCAATCCCATCAAAAATATAATGACTTCATCAATGTCATCCGTCAGGTACAACGATAACAGATCATCTACGTGTGATAATACTTCTACTTCTTACCTTGAAAAAAAAACTTCTTAACATGACCTTTAATGTATGTATCGAGGCATATAACGATTGATTGATTCTTGGGGTGTAACGCCCGAGCAGCAATATTTCAGTAGTATTCAGACAATGAACAGCCCCGTGCAGGTCCGGGTGTTAAAAGAATAGGCCTGCAGCAGCGCTAAGCTTGTCGTATAAGGCGACTAAATAGTGCTCAGAAACCTAGCCGGGGGCTAGGCGCTCTGCCCACAGAGCAACTGGGATGTGTACCCCAGGTGGTGGAATGGGGTACCCATGGCGTGTTGCATGCTGGGGTTGTCAGGCTATAATACGGAAAACCTGACCGCAAACCATAGTGGTGCACCGTGTTGGGAAAGATTCCACGTTCCTCGCACGTTAAAGAACCCTACTGTGGTATTCGATAGGAGTAGGAAACTTTGCGCTCCGCCACAGGAGGCTAAATTGCCCGACCTTACCCATCCCCCCCTTTTTCCAGTGGCAATCAAAATTTGTCGACCCTATTGTCCTTGTGTCCCATCCTTTTTTTTCATTTCATGTGCATTTTATCATCCATTTCATGTTGATCGTCTGAATATAGCTGAAATATTGCTGCTCGGACGTTGAACCCCAACAAACAAATAAACTAACATACAATGAACATGAAATGATGATGAAATAAAAAAGGGATGGGACAAAAGGGCAACAGGGTCAACAAATTTAGATTTTAGATCCACCTGAGTGTATCCCATGTGATTGCCCTTTCTCTATCAAACATGTTCTTCTGGATTGTGTGAATTTTGCCAACACCAGGCAAAATTATTTCTGCGCCAATGTGTTTGATTTGTTCAAGACCGTTTCATCTAAAGACGTTATCGATTTCTTGCGGGACATCGGTTTATCTAATAAAATCTAAATTAGATACCTTCCTTGATTTTTCAATATTTTAAATGTTTTATCGAAGTTATGTTTCTATATGTATTTTATGTCTTAGGTTCACCTTGTATGTACCTTTTTATATGTAAATAGCTGCTTGTTTTAATTTCATTATTTTATGAAGAGACTTTCATCTTGCTTTTAATATTTCCATTTCATTCAATGTTCTGGCCGTGATATGGCCCTAGTCGCCGAAACGGCATTAAAAGATACCAATCAATCAATCAGACGATGAACATGAAACGATGATGAAATGAAAAAGGGATGGGACACAAGGACAATAGGGTCGACAAATTTTGATCGCCACTGGAAATGGTGAGAGGTGGGTAGGGTCGGGCAATTTAGCCTCCTGTGCCGTGGCGGAGTCCTATGGTTCCTACTCCGGGAGAATACCACAGTAGGGTTCTTTAACGTGCGAGGAACGTGGCATTTTTCCCAACACGGTGCACCACTATGGTTGGCGGTCAGGTTTTCCGTATTATAGCCTGACAACCCAAGCATGTAACACGCCAGGGGTACTCCATTCCACTACCTGGGGCACACATCCCAGTTCCTCTGTAGGCAGAGCGCCCTAGCCCCAGGCTAGGGTTCTGGGCACTATTTAGTCGCCTTTTACGACAAGCTTAGCGCTGCCTAAGGTTTATTGTTTTGACACCCGGACCTGTATTAAATAATCAATTTCATGTTCATCGTCTGAATATAGCTGAAATATTGCTGCTCGGATGTTAATCCCGAACTAACAAACAAACAATTTTATGTAATCAAGCACTTTTCACCTATTACGTACATGTCATGCTAATTTTGAGTAACTTAATTAGACAAAATAAACATACGAAGTAAAGCCGGATATTGTTTCTTTCATGTTGCAGATTGTTCGTAATTAAATTTGTTTGTTATAAATCGGAAAGACCAAAAAGAATAACAGGGCTCCGCCACAGGAGGCTAAATTGCCCGACCCTACCTACCTCTCCATATTTCAAGTGGCAATCAAAATTTGTCGACCCCATTGTTCTTGTGTCCCATCCCTTTTTCATTTCATCATTATTTCATGTTTATTTTATCATGAATTTCATGCTCATCGTCTGAATATAGCTGAAATATTGCTGCTCGGACGTTAAACCCCAACAAACAAACAAACTAACATACAATGAACATGAAATGATGATGAAATAAAAAAGGGGTGGGACAAAAGGGCAACAGGGTCGACAAATTTAGATTTTAGATCCACCTGAGTGTATCCCATGTGATTGCCCTTTCTCTATCAAACATGTTCTTCTGGATTGTGTGAATTTTGCCAACACCAGGCAAAATTATTACTGCGCCAATATGTTTGATTTGTTCAAGACCGTTTCATCTAAAAACGTTATCGATTTCTTGCGGGACATCGGTTTATCTAATAAAATCTAAATTAGATACCTTCCTTGATTTTTCAATATTTTAAATGTTTTATCGAAGTTATGTTTCTATATGTATTTTATGTCTTAGGTTCACCTTTTATGTACCTTTTTATATGTAAATAGCTGCTTGTTTTAATTTCATTATTTTATGAAGAGACTTATATCTTGCTTTTAATATTTCCATTTCATTCAATGTTCTGGCCGTGATATGGCCCTAGTCGCCGAAACGGCATTAAAAGATACCAATCAATCAATCAGACGATGAACATGAAACGATGATGAAATGAAAAAGGGATGGGACACAAGGACAATAGGGTCGACAAATTTTGATTGCCACTGGAAATGGGGAGAGGTGGGTAGGGTCGGGCAATTTAGCCTCCTGTGGCGTGGCGGAGCCCTATGGTTCCTACTCCGGGAGAATACCACAGTAGAGTTCTTTAACGTGCGAGGAACGTGGCATTTTTCCCAACACGGTGCACCACTATGGTTGGCGGTCAGGTTTTCCGTATTAAAGCCTGACAACCCGAGCATGTAACACGCCAGGGGTACTCCATTCCACTACCTGGGGCACACATCCCAGTTCCTCTGTAGGCAGAGCGCCCTAGCCCCAGGCTAGGGTCCTGGGCACTATTTAGTCGCCTTTTACGACAAGCTTTGCGCTGCCTCAGGTTTATTGTTTTGACACCCGGACCTGTATTAAATAATCAATTTCATGTTCATCGTCTGAATATAGCTGAAATATTGCTGCTCGGATGTTAATCCCGAACTAACAAACAAACAATTTTATGTAATCAAGCACTTTTCACCTATTACGTACATGTCATGCTAATTTTGAGTAACTTAATTAGACAAAATAAACATACGAAGTAAAGCCGGATATTGTTTCTTTCATGTTGCAGATTGTTCGTAATTAAATTTGTTTGTTATAAATCGGAAAGACCAAAAAGAATAACAGGGCTCCGCCACAGGAGGCTAAATTGCCCGACACTACCCACCTCTCCCTATTTCAAGTGGCAATCAAAATTTGTCGACCCCATTGTTCTTGTGTCCCATCCCATCATTATTTCATGTTTATTTTATCATGAATTTCATGCTCATCGTCTGAATATAGCTGAAATATTGCTGCTCGGACGTTGAACCCAAACAAACAAAACAAACAACCAAGAAGAATTTTCTTATGTAAATATGATTCAAATCCTATTTGTTTCTTGATAAATAAATTCCATCACTAATATGCGTTAGAAAAATTGTCCTTTGTTCCTTAAAATTCTTTCTGTTATTATTTCGAACGAAACATTAGAAATGCTAAAATATTTGTTTCTGACAAATCTTATTTCTTATAGTATTTTTTTAAATATAGATTTTCCTTTTTCATATTATTCTTCATATATTTTTAAATCATATTATATTATAAAATAAAGTCACTTTATATTAAATTGTAAAAAAAATCAATTTATATCAAATTATGAAAATAAAATCTTTAACTTAATTTTCTTAATAAAAGTTATATTTTTCAACCTCACAAATTGGCAAAATATAGACACAACATACTGGTTATGATCTACATTAAATACGTCTTTATTTCGTCATAGATCGTACATATTTCTTTTTGTAAGGAACTCTTTCACTCTGTCGAGCAACTGGGATGTGTGCCCCAGGTGGTGGAATGGGGTACCCCTGGTATGTTTGATGCTGGGGTTGTCAGGCTAAAATACGGAAAACCTGACCGCAAACCTTGCAAAAATTGCACAACCCGCTCATGCCTAATTGCATAGAAAAAATGAAATGAAACCTTAAGAAAATACATAACTTATGATACTGAAAGTATGTAGTGTTACCACTGGTATAAATAACAAATGAAAAAAAAAAATTGTGATCAACACTCCCTAAATTGATACCCTTGCTTTTCAAAGACTTAAAACATAAGTTAGAAGAAATATGTTTGTGTGTTTGTTTGTTGGGGTTTAACGTCCGAGCAGCAATATTTCAGCTATATATGGATGATAAAATGAACATGAAATGAAAATAAAAGGACGGGACACAAGGACAATAGGGTCGACAAACTTCGATTGCCACTGGAAAAAGGGGGGGATGGGTAAGGTCGAGTAATTTAGCCTCCTGTGGTGGAGCGCAAAGGTTCCTACTGCTATCGAATACCCCAGCAGGTTTCTTTAAATGTGCGAGAAAGGTGGCATCCTTCCCAACACGGTGCACCACTATGGTTTGCGGTCAGGTTTTCTGTATTATAGCCTGACAACCCCAGGATGTAACACGCTAGGGGTACCCCATTCCACCACCTGGGGCACACATCCCAGTTGCTCTGTGGGTAGAGCGCCTAGCCCCCGGCTAGGTAAGAAGGGTGTGGAAGCTCCCATGGAGGGCATTTCGAAGTAACAACAGGTGTCACTGCATTGGTCTCTAGATGAATTGCTTCCAAATGAGGTTTTATTCCAATTCCAAAAGGAGGGGTTTTGCTTTCATGTTTTCGATAAATGTCGACATAAATAGGATTAATGACACAGTCGTAGGCAGGGCTATCTGGGTAGGCCATAAGTTTACTTACATATTGAAGACCTAATTTCAAACGTCTGTCTCCAAGGGATGGTTCATTTGCCTCGGCATAAAGGCTCTCAATAGGAGAGGTTCTGAAGGCACCAAGGCAAAGTCGCAACCCCTGGTGGTGAACAGCGTCTATAATTTTAAGAAATATATGGACATGTTGGGTTGTGATTCAAATTTGTATAGTGGACACTCGTTTCGTATTGGTGCCGCCCAGATTGGTCTTCTTCCTGTTTACCGAAGTTGTGAAAGCGGGGATATCATTAGTGAGCATTAGCTCACATATTTCTTGTTTATGTATATTTCCATTAATTGCAAATGCATGTAATCATATGGTCAGATCACAGTTGAATATAAAAGGATATCATTTTGATCATGTATGTGTAGTCTAATGCTGTCGAAAACTCGTCTTATTCTCCCCCCAGTCTCAACATTAAATTTTAATTTTAGAGAAACAAAAACAGGCGGGAAGAGGAAGGTTTGTTTGTTTGTTTGTTGGAGTTTAACCCCCGAGCAGCAATATTTCATCTATATTCAGACAATGAACATGAAATGATAAAAAAAGGATGGGTCACAAGGACAACAGGGTCGACAAATTTGATTGCCACTAGAAAAAGCGGGGATGGGTAAGGTCGGGCAATTTAGCCTCCTGTGGCTGAGCGCAAAGGTTCCTACTCCTATCGAATACCACAGCAGGGTTTTTTAAACGTGCGAGGAACGTGGCATCTTTCCCAACACGGTGCACCTCTATGGTTTGCGGTCAGGTTTTCCGTGTTATAGCCTGACAACCCCAGCATGTAACACGCCAGGGGTACCCCATTCATCTACCTGGGGCACACATCCCAGTTGCTCTGTGGGCAGAGCGTCTAGCCCCCGGCTAGGTTTCTGAGCAGTATTAAGTCGCCTTATACGGCAAGCTTACCGCTGCTGCAGGCGTATTCTTTTAGCACCCGGACCTGCACGGGGACACTCATATTGTGTAAACACAATCTGATTTATGGCCGTATTAATTTAAGGGGCAATTTTAGTATTTAATTAATTCCCCAAAATTCATTACTGTTGAATTGGAATTTAAATTCACATTCTGCATATGCTTCTGATTTATCAAGATCAAATTCAGTGTGGCTTTTGGATCTTATTGTACTGTCTTCTGGCTCTTGCGGTTCAGGCTACACCGAGTTGCTCCACACTTTATAGGTTCCGGCTCTTGTACCTAAGTACACCGAGTTAAGAGGACAATCTCTAAATTTATTCGTTTAGAAATTTTGCTCTTCCGGCTGTTGCGGTTATGGCTACAGAGTTGCTTACTCTCGTCAGCTTCCGGCACTTGTACCTTACTGCACGGAGTTGAGCTTAATTTCGCTATCAACATTTAATTAAACTTCTTGTAAATGTTCGCATTGTTATTCCGGCTCCTGTGGCATACTAACCATGTCTTCCGCTACACCGAGTTTAACAATGCCTTCATTGTACAATACTAAGTCTGCCCCAAAGCCAAAATGAAGAGATGATTTTATTTAGTTAGTTTTTATATATTCACAAGACTTGATTTGATTTTGAAGTATAATATCTATATGTTTATGTGTGTTATGTTAGTGCACAATTTTGTTAGAAGATATATGTACATGTATGTATATTAATGATTGATTGATTGATTGTTGTTGTTTATTGCCATTCCGGCAACCAGGGCCATATCACGGCAAGAACATTTAATGCAAGGAAAATATTAAAAGCAAGGTCAAAGTCTCTTCATAAAATAATTAAATTAAAACAAACAGCTATTTACATATAAAAAAGGTACATAAAAGGTGAACCTAAGACATAAAATACATATAGAAACATAACTTCGATAAAACATTTAAAATATTGAAAAATCAAGGAAGGTATCCAATTTAGATTTTATTAAATAAACCGATGTCCCGCAAGAAATCGATAATGTTTTTAGATGAAACGGTCTTGAACAAATCAAACATATTGGCGCAGTCAAAATAATTTTGCCTGATGTTGGCAAAATCCACACAATCTAGAAGAACATGTTTGATAGAGAAAGGGCAATCACATGGGATACACTCAGGTGGAGGATCAGCAACAAGCAAATGGCCATGTGTGAATCTAGAATGTCCAATGCGGCATCTAGTCATGACCACTCGCTCTTTGCGACCGCCCAACCCGGACTGATGAACGCCTAGATCGGGTTTTATGGAATTGAGTTTGTTGTGTTCAAGACCGTCCCATCGGTCCTGCCACATCTTTAAAATATATTTCCTTATTAAGGGTTTAAAATCGGTGTATGGGAAACTAACGTCCTTTATTATTTCATTTAATGCCTTCTTGGCAACCCTGTCTACAACTGAATTTCCCTGAATACCAACATGACTGGGTACCCAGAGAAAAACAATCTCTTTATCAAATTCCCGAAGTCGATGAATAAAATATAAAATTTGTAAGATAAGAGTGTTTTTCAGTTTGTGATTTTTAATTGCCAAAAGACAGCTCAAAGAGTCAGAACAAATAATAAACTGTGACAGATTAGATTGAGTAATCAATTTAAGTGCTAACAATATGGCTCGAGCTTCAGCTGTGAATATGGAAGCGCTTGATGGCAACCGTTCAGTTACAGTTCTGTCACCATGGACAGCAGCACATGCAACGCTATCGCCATCTTTTGAGCCATCTGTATACACCGTCAAAAATCTGGATAATTTGCTTTAATTTCAGAAAATTTTTGTTGTAAAAATAAAGGATTGGTATCGGACTTTTTATATTCACGCAGATCAAAAATGAAAGAAGGATGTGGAAGCTCCCATGGAGGGCATTTCGAAGTAACAACAGGTGTCACTGCATTGGTCTCCAGATGAATTGCTTCCAAATGAGGTTTTATTCGAATTCCAAAAGGAGGGGTTTTGCTTTCATGTTTTCGATAAATGTCGACATAAATAGGATTAATGACACAGTCGTAGGCAGGGATATCTGGGTAGGCCATAAGTTTACTTGCATATTGAAGACCTAATTTCAAACGTCTGTCTCCAAGGGAGGGTTCATTTGCCTCGGCATAAAGGCTCTCAATAGGAGAGGTTCTGAAGGCACCAAGGCAAAGTCGCAACCCCTGGTGGTGAACAGCGTCTAAAATTTTAAGGTAAGTTTTTTTGGCGGAATCATAAACAATAGATCCATAATCAAGTTTAGACCTAACCAAAGATCTATAAAAATTTAATAAAATTGAGGTATCAGCACCCCAATCGGTACTGGACACCATTTTTAAAATATCTAGTGCCTTAAGACACCTAGATTTAAGTAATTTGATATGGGGAAGAAAAGAAAGTTTACTATCAAAAAGTAATCCAAGGAATTTTGTTTCTTCTACTATTTTGATTTTATTACCATAAAGAAAGAGATCTGGGTCCGGATGCAGCTTTCGCTTTCGACAAAAGTGCATACCAACAGTTTTAGATGTAGAAAACTTAAACCCATTCTCCAAAGCCCATTTCTCAATTCTTTTGAGGCAAAGTTGTAACTGCCTTTCAATATTACTCATATTTTGTCCCCTGTAGCAGATCAAAAAGTCGTCTACATACAAGGAACCGTCAATATTGTCCTTCAAAACTTGGGCTAAACTATTAATTTTAATACTGAAGAGAGTGACAGAAAGAATACTTCCCTGAGGAACTCCCATTTCCTGTTCCTTCTCAGAAAAAGTCGAATTTACCCTCACATTAAAATGACGATCTGACAAAAAATTAGACAAGAACAGAGGAAGTCTTCCTTTCAACCCCATATCAAATATATCTTTTAAAATACCATATTTCCACGTCGTGTCATAGGCTTTTTCTAAATCGAAAAAGACCGACACAACATGTTCATTTTTAGCAAATGCATTTCTGATGAGCGTTTCAAACCGGACTAAATGGTCAAGAGTACTTCTGCCTTGCCTAAAACCACACTGAATATTAGTGAGTAAGTTGTGCTTCTCAAGGAACCACACAAGGCGGTCATTGACCATTCGTTCCATTGTCTTGCAGATGCAGCTTGTCAATGCGATCGGGCGATAATTTGAAGGATCCGTATGATCTTTTCCTGGTTTTGGAATAGGGACTACTGAAGCCGTTTTCCAGATGGACGGAACGTTACCAGAAGTCCATATGTCGTTCATTAACGCAAGAAGTGTATGTAGAGATAAATCAGGAAGATGTTTTAAAAGTTGATAGTGAATATTATCTAGCCCACTAGCTGTATCATGGGCTTTAGCCAGTGACGATTTTAGTTCCTCTATAGAAAATTGAGAGTTGTAGGATTCAGCATTATTTGACTTGAAGTTTAATTTTGTCTTTTCTGCAGATGATTTAATTTTTTGAATATCCGGTTTGTAGTTAGTTGAGGATGAATGTTTAGCGAATGTTTCAGCTAGCTTATTGGCGATATCTTTTTCTTTGGTTAGAGTGGTATTACCAACTTTAAGGTGTTTCACTGAAGAATTCGAATTTTTTCCTTTTACTTTTCTAATAAAATTCCATACTTTATTGAGGGGAGTGTGAGATTTAATACTAGAAACAAAATTTTTCCAAGAGGTTCGTCTGGCTTGTTTACATGTATGTCGAGCTTTTGCTCGAAATATTCGGAAGTTTGACAGAGTTGTTGGTGTAGGATTTTTGTCAAACCGGCGATGGGCCTTGTTGCGTTCTTCGATCGCTTTGTCGCACTCATGAGTAAACCATGGTTTGCTGGGCCTTTTTGGATTTGTCGAGGTTTTAGGTATTGTTTTATTAGCAATTGATGTCAGTCTTTCATTAAATAATAAAATGGGATCTTCAACATCCTTCATCGTTTCTAATCGTAATTCTTCAAGACAGTGGGCTTCAAATGAAGCCCAATCTGCTTTCTCAAGTTTAAAACGAGGTTGACGTTCCTCCGTTTTGGAGGATAAATGCTCCAAAATAATTGGAAAATGATCACTCCCGCACAAGTCATCATGAACTCGCCATGTAAACTCTGAAAGTACGAGAGGATCACAAATGCTTAAATCAATAGAAGAATACGATCCATTGCTTGAATGAAAGACCGTTGAAGATCCGTCATTAAATATGCACAAATCTTCTTGCTGAAGGAGCTCCTCAACTTTTTTTACCTTTATCATTCGTATGATTACTTCCCCATAAAGGATTATGAGCATTAAAGTCACCCAAAATAATAAATGGTTTGGGCAACTGTTTAACCAAATCAACTAATTTATTTCTGCACAAAATTGAATTTGGGGGAATGTAAATGGAACAAACGGTTATGGTTTTATCAAGGGATAACCGAACGGCCACCGCTTGTAGATCGGTAGTTAAAGGAACTGAACTATGTATTACTCTGTCCCTAATAAAAATGGTAGATCCACCAGCAGCTCGTTCATTTGCCTCAGCAAATGTACTATACATTGTATATCTTTTACGGAAATTTGATCCGTTTCTTTTAAATGAGTCTCCTGGAGACATAATGCAACTGGTAAAATAGACTGAACAAGAAGAGTTAATTCCAAAATATTAGCCTTTAAACCTCGACAATTCCATTGAAGTAATTTGGCCATTTTTATGGGTGACGAATGGGGGATATTTTCTCTGACTTGGATCCGCGACCACGACTCGATGACCTTCTAGTACGAGTGCCAACATTAAGGTCAATTCGAATTGACTGAGCGCGCTGCTCCTTGTATTTTTTTCATGGCAACAGGATCTGTTTGGTCAATCTGATCAAGGTCGGGACCCAGCCAGTTTTCACCTGGACAAAGTCCATGATCTGTTGTTTCCATGTCAGATTCGGAATCCGAGTCCGACACCACAGGCGACACAATCTGTCGCCTAGACTTGGATTTCTCCAAGTTCTCCACACGGAAATTCCCCAACTTTTTTGGGGGTTGGACATTTTTCTGTTGAGATTTGGAAGACGATGACTGTTGTGATGATGGAGATGATTTTGAAGATGATCCGGAATTTTGGGATGACTGAGTCTGGGAACATTGGTGAGATTTCTTAGCTCTGGCCTTTTTAATTTCCTCTAAACATTTTTTGGATGGTTTTATTATTTTGGTGGATACCTCAGTGGGCAGTTTGGCAAGACCATTGATATCCTCTTTCCAACTCATGATCGTCTGCACCTCAACAGTCGAGGACAGACAAGCACGCTTTGCAACACTAGCATAAGATGTTTTGCCAGATGCAAGAAAATTGTTGGAAAGGGACCACTTCTGGCGAGCTTCACTTTATGAAATTTTGTTTTCAGTTTTTATCTTTAAAATATCTTTTTCTTTCTTATAAAGAGGGCAATCTTTTGATGATGACATGTGAGCTCCCTCACAGTTTCTGCATTTCAGATCTTTTCTGCAGTCGATTCCCTCGTGTCCTTCTTCAGAGCATCGGAAACAAAACAGTTTTCCTCTACACTGGCCCTTTCCATGCCCAAACTTCTGGCATTTAAAACACCGAAGTGGGTTAGGAATATACAGACTGACAGCTGTCCTGTATGGACCAATGTAGACATGAGATGGCACTGAAGTGGAACTAAATGTTAACAGGATTGTTCTCATTTGTGTGGTTGCATCTGCACGTCGAGAAGTAAATCTTTTCACTGACTTAACGCCTTGTGATTTCAGTTCCTCACAGATTTCTTAATCAGTCAAGGCGTCGAGGTCTCGACCCCGGTATTTAAGGACACCCTGTGACTGATTTAGTGACTTGTGTGCAGATGAAACCACATCAAGGTCACCAATCCTGGTTAATTTTAACAAATTTGATGATTGGCCAGGTCTGAGGCATTCAATTAAAATTCCTGATCTTATTTTCTTTGTATCTTTAACATCACCAGCTACACCCTTGATAGTTTTCTGTATTAAAAAAGGAGAAAGGTCATAAACATTTTTGTCTTTGTCTTTTGCAGAAATTACAATAAATCTTGGCCAGTTTTTATCACTTTCGTCAGAAGAATTGCAGACATCACTTTTTCGTTTTTTTGAATAAGAAACATTGGACTCCCCGTTGTTTTTTGTCGCCATGTTAAGTTTTAGTAAGCTTCATCGTCTCTGTTCCCCACCCGCCACCGAGTGCCAACGCGGGCGATGCTAGGACTCCTCTACGGATTTCCAGCAGATAGCATCAGGGATTCCAGAGACAACATACTCGAACAGAGCGTATTTATCAATGGCGCATAGACAGCGTACTACTCGATTGACCCATGAGCTACCGCCTTCTTCATTTGCCATTTGTAAGCTTTTGAAAATCTTAGAAACATTGGATTTAACAAAATGCCATCAGTAAAGCAGGTGGACAAATGAAGGGCATGGCGTGACCAACCGATTGATCGAACCGGGTCCATCCGATCTCCCGTTTAGATGACCTAAGAGCCGAGTGGCATATACAGCCGTATCCTCGATCATCCAGCCATCGATGACACGGGGGTTACGTCACGACTGGAGTCTAGATACGGCTTTCATCCACTAGGACCTCCTCGCCCACCAATAACTCACGGGTTGCAACTCACGGCAAACAAGTAGGTGAACCCATTTTTTATTTTAAACACCGGGCCCACGGTCGATGTTCGGATCGCTTTAGTCTGGCCTCTAACCTTCGACCTTTCCAGCATGGGTAACCCTACCAGGAGAAAAAACTCCAGCTGGCATAGCTCTTAGGATCACTGAGGCACGCAAGCCCCCCTACCACGACAAGGATAGCGATCCACAGGGGGGAATATAGGTTGATATTAACTCTTTGAAATAATTAAGGGAATGCTGAAGAACTTTGGTATTCACTTGACATCATTCAATTTAGGTAGCACAAAACTTAAGGTTGACAGGGAAATTCTATGAGACTTTGAAATACCTTCAGTTTATAATGAAAACAAGTTTTATCAGGCTTTAAGACAGTTTTCATTGCAATCTCAATCGTCAATTATTTTCTTTTTAATGTTTTTTAGCAAGAGGAGAACCAGAGGGAAATCTAGTGGATTACAAGTGAGTAAATTTGATCAACTACATGAATTTGTTTTTTACTAGAAAGAATGATAATTTGAAGAGCTTCTACAAATCATCTACGTTCACTTCTATTAAATGATAACAAGATAGCCACCAGAGGTTATATGACAATGTGAATGTGTATTTCCTTTGAATTAGTCATTAATTATTTTTTTAAATATACCTTCACAAATAAAATTTATGAACGCTTTTACAAGGGTTTTTAGTGATAGTTCCAAAATGTAAAATAAATATTTTTGTGAATAAAGTCCCATAACTAAAAAGTGATACAACAATTAGAAGCATAATGAAACATCAAAGGTTCATCAAAATATAAACTATGAAAACACTGTCTACCGTAATACATCCCGCCCTCAGACTGCGATATATTTTTATGGCTATTAAACTTGAACATTTCCAATTACACTAAATTTATTGCAGCATCCTCCATATATGCAAATGGTCTATTCCATATCCTTTACAATTAACACTGAAACTTAAAAAGTTGTTAGTTAAAGTCCTGTCAATTGACTTTATAGTTGATGGAAATAATGGGACCATTGGGAAAATAATGGGACCATTTTGGTCCATGTTTTTGAAGTGCTTCAATGTTATTCATTGATTTGTCATATACATGAGGTATGTTTTAGAGTTATCAATTGTTTTAGCATATAGAATAGAGAATTTCTCAGTGTTTGAACGTGAAAAAACTCTAAACATAAAAAAGCTTGATGATCTTAATCACGAGGAGATTTTAGAATATAACCATTGTGGCATCATAGGGTTGTATGAAGACACACTATTAGACTTATTGACCATAACAGACTTAGTTACATACCCTGGAAAATGAAAATCTGTAGACTTGCAATGATAATATTGTTTTTTATTTAAAGCATATTGAAGTGCCAGATCGGGCAGTGGGATCTGGTTACATTACACTATTATGGATCAAAATACTAACAAAAAATATAGTTATTTAGTTTTTGTATTTAGAGGTTCAGTCAGTAGCGGAAGCCCCTGGAACTGGCCATTGAAACGTTAGGAAAAACACATTTTGATTGATTGATTGATTGATTGTTGTTTATTGCCGTTTCGGCGACCAGGGCCATATCACGGCAAGAACATTTAATGCAAGGAAAACATTAAAAGCAAGATCAAAGTATCTTCATAAAATAATGAAATTAAAACAAACAACTATTTACATATAAAAAGGTACATAAAAGGTGAACCTAAGACATGAAATACATATAGAAACATAACTTCGATAAAACATTTAAAATATTGAAAAATCAAGGAAGGTATCCAATTTAGATTTTCTTAAATATACCGATGTCCCGCAAGAAATCGATAATGTTTTTAGATGAAACGGTCTTGAACAAATCAAACATATTGGCGCAGTCAAAATAAATTTGCCTGATGTTGGCAAAATCCACACAATCTAGAAGAACATGTTTGATAGAGAAAGGGCAATCACATGGGATACACTCAGGTGGAGGATCACCAACAAGCAAATGGCCATGTGTAAATCTAGAATGTCCAATGCGGCATCTAGTCATGACCACTTGCTCTTTGCGATTGCCCGACCCGGATTGATGAACGCCTAGATCGGGTTTTATGGAATTGAGTTTGTTGTGTTTAAGACCGTCCCATCGGTCCTGCCACATCTTTAAAATATATTTCCTTATGAAAGGTTAAAAATCGGTGTATGGCAAACTAACGTCCTTTATTATTTCATTTAATGCCTTATTGGCAACCCTGTCTACAACTGAATTCCCCTGAATACCAACATGACTGGGTACCCAGAGAAAAACAATCTCTATATCAAATTCCCGAAGTCGATGAATAAAATATAAAATTTGTAAGATAAGTGTGTTTTTCAGTTTGTGACTCTTAATTGCCAAAAGACAGCTCAAAGAGTCAGAACAAATAATAAACTGACAGATTAGATTGAGTAATCAATTTAAGTGCTAACAATATGGCTCGAGCTTCAGCTGTGAATATGGAAGCGCTTGATGGCAACCGTTCAGTTACAGTTCTGTCACCATGGACAGCAGCACATCCAACGCTATCGCCATCTTTAGAGCCATATGTATACACCGTCGAAAAATCTGGATAATTTGCTTTAATTTCAGAAAATTTTGTTGTAAAAATAAAGGATTGGTATCGGACTTTTTATATTCACGCAGATGAAAAATGAAAGAAGGGTGTGGAAGCTCCCATGGAGGGCATTTCGAAGTAACAACAGGTGTCACTGCATTGGTCTCCAGATGAATTGCTTCTAAATGAGGTTTTATTCGAATTCCAAAAGGAGGGGTTTTGCTTTCATGTTTTCGATAAATGTCGACATAAATAGGATTAATGACACAGTCGTAGGCAGGGCTATCTGGGTAGGCCATAAGTTTACTTACATATTGAAGACCTAATTTCAAACGTCTGTCTCCAAGGGAGGGTTCATTTGCCTCGGCATAAAGGCTCTCAATATGAGAGGTTCTGAAGGCACCGAGGCAAAGTCGCAACCCCTGGTGGTGAACAGCGTCTAAAATTTTAAGGTAAGATTTTTTGGCGGAACCATAAACAATAGATCCATAATCAAGTTTAGACCTAACCAAATATCTATATAAATTTAATAAAATTGAGGTATCAGCACCCCAATCGGTACTAGACACCATTTTTAAAATATCTAGTGCCTTAAGACACCTAGATTTAAGTAATTTGATATGGGGAAGAAAAGAAAGTTTACTATCAAAAAGTAATCCAAGGAATTTTGTTTCTTCTATTATTTTGTTTTCATTACCATAAAGAAAAAGATCTGGGTCCGGATGCAGCTTTCGCTTTCGACAAAAGTGCATACCAACAGTTTTAGATGTAGAAAACTTAAACCCATTCTCCAAAGCCCATTTCTCAATTCTTTTGAGGCAAAGTTGTAACTGTCTTTTAATATTACTCATATTTTGTCCCCTGTAGCAGATCAAAAAGTCGTCTACATACAGGGAACCGTCAATATTGTCCTTCAAAACTTGGGCTCAACTATTAATTTTAATACTGAAGAGAGTGACAGAAAGAATACTTCCCTGAGGAACTCCCATTTCCTGTTCCTTCTCCTCAGAAAAAGTCGAATTTACCCTCACATTAAAATGACGATCTGACAAAAAATTAGACAAGAACAGAGGAAGTCTTCCTTTCAACCCCATATCAAATATATCTTTTAAAATACCATATTTTCACGTCGTGTCATAGGCTTTTTCTAAATCGAAAAAGACCGACACAACATGTTCATTTTTAGCAAATGCATTTCTGATGAGCGTTTCAAACTGGACTAAATGGTCAAGAGTACTTCTGTCTTGCCTAAAACCATACTGAATATTAGTAAGTTGTGCTTCTCAAAGAACCACACAAGGCGACCATTGACCTTTCGTTCCATTGTCTTGCAGACGCAGCTTGTCAATGCGATCGGGCGATAATTTGAAGGATCCATATGATCCTTTCCTGGTTTTGGAATAGGGACTACTGAAGCCGTTTTCCAGATGGACGGAACGTTACCAGAAGTCCATATCTCGTTCATTAACGCAAGAAGTGTATGTAGAGATGGATCAGGAAGATGTTTCAAAAGTTGATAGTGAATATTATCTAGTCCACTAGCTGTATCGTGGGCTTTAGCCAGTGCCGATTTTAGTTCCTCTATAGAAAATTGAGAGTTGTAGGATTCAGCATTATTTGACTTGAAGTTTAATTTTGTCTTTTCTGCAGATGATTTAATTTTTTGAAAATCCGGTTTGTACTTAGTTGAGGATGAATGTTTATCGAACGTTTCGGCTACCTTATTGGCAATATCTTTTTCGGTGGTTAGTTTGTTTGTTTAGTGTTTAGTGGTATTACCAACTTTAAGGTGTTTCACTGAATAATTCGAATTTTTTTCCTTTCACTTTTCTAATAAAATTCCATACTTTATTGAGGGGAGTGTGATTGATTGATTGTTGTTGTTGTTTATTGCCGTGTCGGCGACCAGGGCCATATCACGGCAAGAACATTTAATGCAAGGAAAATATTAAAAGCAAGATCAAAGTCTCTTCATAAAATAATGAAATTAAAACAAACAGCTATTTACATATAAAAAGGTACATAAAAGGTGAACCTAAGACATAAAATACATATAGAAACATAACTTCGATAAAACATTTAAAATATTGAAAAATCAAGGAAGGTATCTAATTTAAATTTTTATTTAATAAACAATGTCCCGCAAGAAATCGATAATTTTTTTAGATGAAACGGTCTTGAACAAATCAAACATATTGGCGCAGTCAAAATAATTTTGCCTGATGTTGGCAAAATCCACACAATCTAGAAGAACATGTTTGATAGAGAAAGGGCAATCACATGGGATACACTCAGGTGGAGGATCACCAACAAGCAAATGGCCATGTGTAAATCTAGAATGTCCAAAGCGGCATCTAGTCATGACCACTTGCGATGGACCTCCGTCTAGAAAGTGTTCAGAACACACAAATACTCTCTTCGGAAGTCTTTCTATTTAATGCTTTCATCCATTGAAGCCTAATTTCTTCATTTGAAGGCATGATGTGCAGTTTATATGGAACAAACAAGCACAGTCTTCATGTTTTTGTCCGTGTATTTCCACTCATATAACTTGCGACGGTTATTTGTACAACTATTTACAGCACAAGAGTCACCACCTCCCTTCTTATAATTGCTTTTCCATGCCATTTTAAACAAGAAAAATATAAACTAAACGTTCTTATTCTAATACAGATTCACGTGTATTTGTTATTGATTATCAGCAGCACGTGCAGTTTATTCATGAATGCCATTGTTGCCGCACCACGTGACTAATTAATGGCAGCGCACATGCAGAGAGAGATAAGAGCTTGATAAACCCGTCTATAAAGCAATTTATTAACATATATGCATGATTCTGACAATGACTGCTTCTTAAATTAATCACTTATATTGAGCTTAATGCCAAAGAGGCCGTTTTGTAATATTCAAATATTCGATGGATATATCACCGTCATGGCATTTTGCAACAAAAATCTATTTTAATATTTATCTACTTATGATTCCTGCTGTTAAAATTCATCATCAAATATCATTAAACTATTATGGGGTTGTGTTTACAATACACACAGACTAGCGAACCTGTAAGGAAATTCTTACTTTACCCAGTAATATTTTTCACAGATTTCTTGATTCAAATACATGAACATTCCTAAGTATTTCTATTTCCTTTTTTTTCCACAAAACTTCCAAGAACCATTAAAAATATTCATTGGAAGAAATTTGTGAGTTATAGTAGAACGTAAATTGCCCCGTGCAGGTCCGGGTGTTAAAAGAATAGGCCTGCAGCAGCGCTAAGCTTGTCGTAAAAGGCGACTAAATAGTGCTCAGAAACCTAGCCGGGGGCTAGGCGCTCTGCCCACAGAGCAACTGGGATGTGTTTGTTTGTTTGTTTGTAGGGGTTTAACGTCCGGGCAGCAATATTTCAGCTATATTCAGACAATGAACATGAAATGGATGATAAAATGAACATGAAATGAAAAAAAAGGATGGGTCACAAGGATAATAGGGTCGACAAATTTTGATTGCCACTGGAAAAAGGGGGATGGGTAAGGTAGGGCAATTTAGCCTCCTGTAGCGGAGCGCAAAGGTTCCTACTCCTATCGAATACCACAGCAGGGTTCTTTAACGTGCGAGGAACGTGGCATCTTTCCCAACACGGTGCACCACTTTTACGACAAGCTTAGCGCTGCTGCAGCCCTATTCTTTTAACACCCGGACCTGCACGGCAGAGCGCCTAGCCCCCGGCTAGGTTTCTGAGCACTATTTAGTCGCCTTTTACGACAAGCTTAGCGCTGCTGCAGGCCTATTATTTTAACACCCGGACCTGCACGGGGCTTTTGGTGTAAAGGATCAATTATGAAAGTGATTATATTTTATAGGCATGGATTGTATAATATAGGTTGATATTAACTCTTTGAAATAATTAAGGGAATGCTGAAGAACTTTGGTATTCACTTGACATAATTCAATTTAGGTAGTACAAAACTTAAGGTTGACAGGGAAATTCTATGAGACTTTGAAATACCTTCAGTTTATAATGAAAAAAGGATTTATCAGGCTTTAGGACAGTTTTCATTGCAATCTCAATAGTCAATTTATTTTCTTTTTAATGCTTTTAGCAAGAGGAGAACCAGAGGGAAATCTAGTGGATTCCAAGTGAGTAAATTTGATCAACTACATGAATTTTCTATTACCAGAAAGAATGATAATTTGAAGAGCTTCTACAAATCATCTACGTCCACTTCTATAAAATGATAACAAGATGGCCACCAGAGGTTATATGACAATGTTAATGTGTATTTCCTTTAAATTAGTCATTAATTTTTTTTTTTTAAATATACCTTTAGAAATAAAATTTATGAACGCTTTTACAAGAATTTTTAGTGATAGTTCCACAATGTAAAATAAATATTTTTGTGAATAAAGTCCCATAACTAAAAAGTGATACAACAATTAGAAGTATAATGAAACATCAAAGGTTCATCAAAATATAAACTATGAACACATTGTTTACCGTAAGACATCCCGCCCTGAGACTGAGATATATTTTTATGGATATTAATGTTACACATTTCCAATTACACTAAATTTATTGCAGCATCTTCCACATATGCAAATGGTCTATTCCATATCCTTTACAATTAACACTGAAACTTAAAAAGTTGTTAGTTAAAGTCCTGTCAATTGACTTTATAGTTGATCGAAATAATGGGACCATTTTGGTCCATGTTTTGGAAGTGCTTCAATGTTATTCATTAATTTGTCATATCATGAGGTATGTTTTAGAGTTATCAATTGTTTTAACATATAGAACAGAGAATTTCTCAGTGTTTGAACGTGAAAAAACTCTAAACATAAAACAGCTTGATGATCTTAATCACGAGGAGATTTTAGAATATAATCATTGTGGCCTCATAGGATTGTATGAAGACACACTATTGGACTTATTGACCATAACAGACTTAGTTACATACCCTGGAAGATGAAAATCTGTAGACTTGCAATGATAATATTGTTTTTTATTTAAAGCATATTGAAGTGCCAGATCGGGCAGTGGGATCTGGTTACATTACACTATTATGGATCAAAATACTAACAAAAAATATGACCCCGTGCAGGTCCGGGTGTTAAAAAGAATAGGCCTACAGCAGCGCTAAGCTTGTCGTATAAGGCGACTAAGTAGTGCTCAGAAACCTAGCCGGGGGCTAGGCGCTCTGCCCACAGAGCAACTGGGATGTGTGCCCCAGGTGGTGGAATGGGGTACCCCTGGCGTGTTACATGCTGGGGTTGTCAGGCTATAATACGGAAAACCTGACCGCAAACCATAGTGGTGCACCGTGTTGGGAAAGATGCCACGTTCCTCGCACGTTAAAGAACCCTGCTGTGGTATTCGATAGGAGTAGGAACCTTTGCACTCCGCCACAGGAGGCTAAATTGCCCTACCTTACCCATCTTTCCCTTTTTCCAGTGGCAATCGAAATTTGTCGATTGTTTTGAAACTTAATAGGACATTAAATTATCCTATTGGGATGTGCATATTGTTAGGAAAAAATTGTAGAAATGATGACTGTTGGAACTTAGGCATCTTTCAGAAAACTTTGTCACATGTGTTGCACACAGCTCTTCCTTAATAACTTGCAGGATTTTTATGAAATGCATTGAAGTGTTAGAATACCTTTTGTAGATGTTCATATTGTCAGGAATTAGTCATGTTCTATTTTTTTGTTCTCAACAAGATAAAAGTACTACGGTTATTACTGTTTGGAGTTGGGTGTTTTAGAAATGGCAGCAAAATTTGTGTCATAAGTGCTTAGTCTATCCACTATAGCATTTTTGTCCAATATTAATCGTATATCTATATTGGCCCTAAAATGTACAGGGTTCAACAGGGTGCAGTGGGTATAATTTCCGTTAGGGGCAGTGTCTATAAGTTCCGTTAGGGGCAGTGGGTATAAGTTCCGTTAGGGGCAGTGTCTATAAGTTCCGTTAGGGACAGTTGGTATAGGTTCCGTTAGGGGCAGTGGGTATAAGTTCCGTTAGGGGCAGTGTCTATAAGTTCCGTTAGGGGCAGTGTCTATAATTCTGTCAGAATGATACATCAAATCATGTAGTGAATTTATCAGATTACAAATTAATGATATTCAGTATAATTTTACACATACAGTCCCGGAACCGATCCATGCAACTACTTGATGGATCGATGACCGCTGACTGATTGATCGTTGACGGATCGATAACCGATGACTGGTGACCAATCTGATAGCAGTTTTGTTATTTAAAATGACAGATGATCGGTTCATATAAATTTAAGAACTTCCATCGGAGCGAATTCAATATACAATCTTATTGAAATTAATTTTCATTTAAGATATTAAATCCATTTGTTTTTTTTTGTTAAAAGTAAAAGAAGTGTAGAATGAAAAATAATAAAATGATGTTTACATTTATTGAATTATGTAAACATGTGTAAAAATTACAAAAGAAACAATGGAATCCGCTCGATGGTCACGTGATGCGATCATCGGTTTGAATGATCAATGACTGATTGGAAACTGATCGGTGATCGATAACCGATCGGTTCAGGTACTGTACTTACTAAAGTTAAGTGTTGTATACTTTGACTACCACCCTTTACTTTGTCTTGTGTTAGATGTAGTATTCTAGAATATCACTGCAGGATGTATGTGTATTCTCAGCTTTGATATGAGAACCAGTTTTCATAGGTATTTTTGTGTGTTTTAGGTGGTCTACCAGACATAAGCCTTGTCTCTATCCCAAATTCAGATATGGAGTTGTCTTTTCCACTGATAGTAAGTATCTTTGTCGGGAAGTATCTGTGTATACTGATTTTTATTCAGCTTTCATTTACACTTCATGAAAAATAACCTAAAAAATTCTTGAATAATTTTTTTGTAAGCAGCCAGGTAATTTTTATAAATTTTGTTGTTTTTTGTTGTTGTCGTTTTTAGCTCACCTGGTTATAGGCCATGTGAGTTAATTACTGAGATCACCTGAAGGTCTGCACTCATTGTCATCTGTTTCTTCACTGCTTTCATTAAATTTTTTCCCCCAATATCTTCTCCTCCGGATCAGTGCACAGATTTTAATGAAAGTAAGAATTTTTAGATATAGATATTAGAATATCCAGCACAAAATGTCTTTTTCAATTTTTGATATCGAAAACCATGGCTGCCATTACTAAAAATAGAACATTATAAGGGGTCAGACAGAAGTGTTTTTGCATATATGTTTATATATTTACAAAAGTATAAGGTTAAGCCTAATTCTGATTGGATAAAAGTGTTAAACATTATATCTTTGGACAAAATTTCATGAAAATATGTTTACCCACGTTGAGAGTTAATTCCCTGTAAGTGTTTGTCTTTTGCTATTTTTTTCCATTTTTTTCCACTTTCAAAAATCTACCTTAGTTTTTTTTGTTCTTTGGATGTCTTGTACAAAATGACAATTTGGAGTTTTGATAAATGAAAAGGCATTGCTGCTGTCAATAAAAATAGAAAATCAGATCTATTTGAGGGCCAAATTGTATCCATTTATTTGAGTTGTTGCCCTTGAATTTGTTTTGTTGTTGTTAATGTTATTGCATTTCCTGAATCTATTTGATATTTCTCAATGAAAGTTAGGTGGCACTCAAACTAAGAATCATGGAAATGTGATTCATCCGTCTTTGTCGTTAATAGTTATACAAAACTGCTCTCCTCTTACGTTACTTAACTATTTAGAACCAAACTTTGTATGAATGTTCCTTGGGGTATCCTGCATAGAACTGTAGAGGGGATTTTCCATTCGTTGAGAAACATGGCCAATGTTACTAAAAATAGAATATAGGGGTCAGACAGTAGTTTTTTGCATATATCTCCTAAGTTAATTCTGATTATTGCGTGAAAGTGTTCAGCATGATGAGATCTATCTCTTATTAAATTTTGGTTTAATATGTTAAGCCAGTTTAGAGTTATTGCCCTTTTCAACAACTTTTGCTATTCTTAATGTTATTCCTTTAAAAAATCTTCTCCTCTGACACTACTCAACCAATTAAAACCAAACTTGGAATGAATGTGTCTTGGTGTATACTGCATATAACTGATGTGGGGATTTTTGAATTTTGGAGAAACATGGCCCCTGTTACTAAAAAATAGAACATAGGGGTCGGACAGTAGTTTTTTGCATATATCTCCTAACCTGTTAGGTTTAGCTAATCCTGACATAGATAAAAGTGTTTAAATTTTGGTTTTCATCCATTCATTCATGATGGAATTATTGCCTTTTTTGAACGATTTTTGCTAATTTTAATGTTATTTTTTTTCTAAATCCTCTCCTCAGACACTACTCGACCATTGAAACCAATCTTAGTATGAATGTTTCGTGGGTATCCTGCATAGCTGATATGGAGATTTTTTATCAGTCAAAAAACATTGCTACTGTTACTTAAAATAGAACATAGGGGTCAGACTGTAGTTTTTTTCATATAACTCCAAAACTGTTAGTTTTAGCCAAATTCTTCCTGTTGCTGAAGCAATCCTTCTTATTATGACTACAAAAGTCTTATAAAAGTTGTCAGTTGGCTCTTTGTAAGAGTTATTGCCTTTGAAAGTGGAAAAATGACTTTTTTTTTACAGCTTTCAGTCAATATCTTGAAACTTTCAATTGTTGAAATGATCTTCTGATAAATCCTACCAAAGTCTTCTCGAGTCAAAATTGTTGGACTACTTGTTAAATTTATTGCTTTGGAAAGGCAAAATTCAACAAAGTGAGCGATGCAGGCTCCAAGGAGTCTCATGTTTTTATATAACCTGTGTTCTTAGAAGATGAAAATTACATAGAATGCTCTGTAGAGTTCAAAATTAAGGGAGATAACTCTGTAAATGACACTCAAATACAATATAATCTATTTGATTTTCAATGTTGATTATCTTCTAAGAGCAGGCAGACATGAATGAATAATTACACATTTCATAGTATAGATCCATAAAAGAACTTAATTACAAAAAATTAAAATATGTAGCCTTTTTTGGGGGTGTATCACATTTTTCAGATTTTGCACGATTCTTAGAAAGACAGCTACTTAAATTGTCCTTACTATATTCTGCACAAGATTACTATTAAAATTTTTTTATCAATGAAAAAACTTGACTTTTTTTAACAAAAAGTAGAATGAAGCTTTTTAATCCAGTTGAGTGATTGATGTTCTTTAGGGTTTGCTTGTTTACTGGTTTATGTCAGCATTTGTTCAAAACAAATGTATTCAATCAATTTTAACAGACTATTTAGTTTTTGTTTAGAGGTGTATCATTTGGATTAAGATTCTTTAAAATTTGTATAATTTATATAGCAAGTAGAAGGGAATGTAAGAAAGTATAAAATTCTTATTGTCTTCACTGAGGGTAAATATAAGTCAAATTTAATCATATGAATATGTTATGAATAATTTACATTTCAGACTACACCAAAGACGACAAAGAAAACCAAGAAGGAGAGCCAACCAGCGTATGTATATTATGATTTTAGACTTTAAGGACAGAGCTTTATTTGTACTTAAATGATATCTGTTGATAATACACTAGTATGTTGTTCTATCACTGATGTCTTGTCCAACCAGAAAATGTCAGATTAGTTATACCGCTGATGTCTTGTCCAACCAGAATATGTCAGATTAGTTATACCGCTGATGTCTTGTCCAACCAGAATATGTCAGATTAGTTATACCGCTGATGTCTTGTCCAACCAGATTGTCCAACCAGAAAATATCAGATTAGTTATACCGCTGATGTCTTGTCCAACCAGAATATGTCATTTTAGTTTTACTGCTGATGTCTTGTCCAACCAGAATATGTCAGATTAGTTATACCGCTGATGTCTTGTCCAACCAGAATATGTCAAATTAGTTATACCGCTGATGTCTTGTCCAACCAGAAAATGTCAGATTAGTTATACCGCTGATGTCTTGTCCAACCAGAATGTGTCAGATTAGTTATACCCCTGATGTCTTGTCCAACCAGAAAATGTCAGATTAGTTATACCGCTGATGTCTTGTCCAACCAGAAAATGTCGGATTAGGTATACCACTGATGTCTTGTCCAACCAGAAAATGTCAGATTAGTTATACCAGATTCCTTGTATCCAATACTAATATCAAATCACCTTTAAAGGGTACCATATAGGACCACACTTTAAAAATGTACCCAGGTGATAAGATATTACTTATGGACAAATCAAATTCCTGCACTTTTTGGTGTAAAGGATCAATTATGAAAGTGATTTTATTTTATAGGCATGCATTGTACAATACAGGTTGATATGAATAATTAAGGGGATGCTGTAGAACTTCGGTATTCACTTGACATAATTCAATTTAGGTAGTACAAAACTTAAGGTTGACAGGGAAATTCTATGAGACTTTGAAATACCTTCAGTTTATAATGAAAAAAGGTTTTATCAGGCTTTCAGACAGTTTTCATTGCAATCTCAATCGTCATTTTTTTTTCTTTTTAATGTTTTTTAGCCAGAGGAGAACCAGAGGCTCTTATAGTGGATTACAAGTGAGTAAATTTGATCAACTACATGATTTTTTTTTTTACTAGAAAGAATGATAATTTGAAGAGCTTATACAAATCATCTACTTTCACTTCTATTAAATGATAACAAGATGGCCACCAGAGGTTATATTAATTAATTATAGTCATTAATTATTTTTTTTAAATATACCTTCAGAAATAAAATTTATGTACGCTTTTTCAAGGATTTTTAGTGATAGTTCCACAATGTAAAATAAATATTTTTGTGAATAAAGTCCCATAACTAAAAAGTGATACAACAATTAGAAGTATAATGAAACATCAAAGGTTCATCAAAATATAAACTATGAACACACTGTTTACCGTAATACATCCCGCCCTGAGACTGCGATATATTTTTATGGCTATTAAACTTACACATTTCCAATTACACTAAATTTATTGCAGCATCCTCCATATATGTAAATGGTCTATTCCATATCCTTTACAATTAACACTGAAAAGTTGTTAGTTAAAGTCCTGTCAATTGCCTTTATAGTTGATGGAAATAATGGGACCATTGGGAAAATAATGGGACCATTTTGGTCCATGTTTTTGAAGTGCTTCAATGTTATTCATTGATTTGTCATATACATGAGGTATGTTTTAGAGTTATCAATTGTTTTAGCATATAGAACAGAGAATTTCTCAGTGTTTGAACGTGAAAAAACTCTAAACATAAAACAGCTTGATGATCTTAATCACGAGGAGATTTTAGAATATAACCATTGTGGCCTCATAGGGTTGTATGAAGACACACTATTAGACTTATTGACCATAACAGACTTAGTTACATACCCTGGAAAATGAAAATCTGTAGACTTGAAATGATAATATTGTTTTTTATTTAAAGCATATTGAAGTGCCAGATCGGGCAGTGGGATCTGGTTACATTACACTATTATGGATCAAAATACTAACAAAAAATATGGTTATTTAGTTTTTGTATTTAGAGGTTCAGTCAGTAGCGGAAGCCCCTCGAAGTGGCCATTGAAACGTTATGAGAAACACATTTTGAACTATGTTTATACTTTTAAGAGAGTTGTGACCAAACTAGCAAATGTAATAAAAAGGATGAACTAAACACATGATAAAAGTTTTGCTTGATTTAACATGATGAGCATCAAAAGCTATCAAAGCTAAGAAAATTCTTATTGGCCAATTTTCTTTGGGCAGAGTGCTTAACCAACGCCTAGGTTTCTGGGCACTATTTAGTCGGCTTTACGACAAGCTTAGCGCTTCTTCTGGCCTTTTCTTTTGACAACCGGACCTGTACGGGTCTATTTTCTTTAGGGTTGCTTGTTTGCTGGTATATGTAAGCATTTGTTCAAATGCTCAAAATAAACGTATTCTATCAATTATAACAGACTATTTCGTTTTTGTTTAGAGGTGTATCATTTGGACTAAGAATCCTTAAAATCTGTATAATTTGTATAGCAAGTTGAAGGACATGTATGAAAGTATAAAGTTCTTATCGTCTTCACTGTGGGTAAATATAAGTCAAATTTAATCATATGTACATGTTATGAATAATTTACATTTCAGACTACACCTAGGCCTGTAGCTACAAACACTACAAAGAGAGAAACGCAACCAGCGTATGTATATTCTGATTTTAGGCTTTAAGGACAGAGCTTTATTTGTACTTAAATAATATCTGTTGATAATACACTAGCATGTTGTTATACCACTGATGTCTTGTCCAACCAGAAAATGTCAGGCTACAGAACAAACACAGTAGATGTGTGTGAAAAGTTCAAACGCTTCCAAAATACATACATCATTTCCTATATATGTCAATTCTGGCCATTCTTGTTTCAAGGCTTTTACATAAATATGATGTCTTTAAAGATCCATCCTTATAAAAATAATAATCTTGCACTGATCTGACTTAAAGCTTATACTCAGATGAGACTTAGAATAATTTGCAAAAACACTTTCTAGGTCAAACTGAATTTCTACATTAACATTTTTTTTTAAAATCAGCACACAATTATTGTTCTATTGGTGTAACACAGTATTTTGAAGGAGTTTTTATTAAGTGCCAGTCCCTGTAAGAATCAGGCAGTGGGTGAAATTTGGTATAAAAAATACCATCATTTTGAATGTGTAATTTGTTTGTTTGTTTGTTTGTTGGGGTTTAACGTCCGAGCAGCAATATTTCAGCTATATTCAGACAATGAACATGAAATGGATGATAAAATGAACATGAAATGATAAAAAAAAAGAATGGGTCACAAGGACAACAGGGTCGACAAATTTTGATTGCCACTAGAAAAAAGGGGGGGTGGGTAAGGTCGGGCAATTTAGCCTCCTGTGGCGGAGTGCAAAGGTTCCTACTCCTATCGAATACCACAGCAGGATTCTTTAGCGTGCGAGGAACGTGGCATCTTTCCCAACACGGTGCACCACTATGGTTTGCGGTCAGGTTTTCCGTATTATAGCCTGACAACCCCAGCATGTAACATGTCAGGGGTACCCCATTCCACCACCTGGGGCACACATCCCAGTTGCTCTGTGGGCAGAGCGCCTAGCCCCCGGCTAGGTTTCTGAGCACAATTTAGTCGCCTTTTACGACAAGCTTTGCGCTGCTGTAGGCCTATTCTTTTGACACCCGGACCTGCACGGGGCAATGTGTAATTTGACTATTTGCACCATTAGAAGGTTACAGAACAAACACAATACATGTGTGTGAAAATTTCAAACTCTTCCTAAATACATACATCATTTTCTATATATAAGTGGTGGAGCGATTATCGCAGACGATGGATTAATTGTCGGTTGAGGCTCGGCGATGCTACTATTCGATGTCTAGAAAACGCAAGGTCGTTAAGGTCACAATACATGGCAGAAGATGACCAAAAACAACAACGAAGTCCATGAATGGATTATCCATGCATACCCAGGCAAAACGAAGTCAAAAGTCTGGGATTATTTTGGATTCTACAAGATAAAAGATGGTCCAGCCACAAAACAAACTTTGCCCCGTGCAGGTCCGGGTGTTAAAGGAATAGGCCTGCAGCAGCGCTAAGCTTGTCGTAAAAGGCGACTAAATAGTGCTCAGAACCCTAGCCGGGGGTTAGGGCGCTCTGCCCACAGAGCAACTGGGATTTGTGCCCCAGGTGGTTGAATGGGCCACCCTGGCGTATTACATGCTGGGGTTGTCAGGCTATAATACGAAAAACCTGACCGCAAACCATAGTAGTGCACCGTGTTGGGAAAGATGCCACGTTCCTTGCACCTTAAAGAACCCTACTGTGGTATTCGATAGAAGTAGGAACCACTGAAGGACCAATATATATTGATTGATTGATAATTGGTGTTTAACGCCGACTTTATGCACTTTAAGGTTAATTGCTGCCGCCAATTTAAATGGTGGAGGAAACCGGAGAAAACCACCGGTCTTGGGCAGGTAATTGGCAAACCTTATCACATGCAAATCGAGCACGGCCCATTTTCGTAAACATACAAAGCTGGATTCGAACTCACACCTGCAGAGGTGATTAGATACAATAGTCATTAAAAGTGGTATTAAAACCAACGACCTAGACCACTCGGCCACCCAGGCCCCTCGACCAAAATATAAAAATGACCAACAAATGTAGAACTGTAAAACTAAAGTTGCCGAAAAGCAAATCAAATCAGGGTAAGGGCTAACTACACATCGAAATAGAAAAAAACACCTTATTTTGGAAATAACTATCAAATTTGTTAACAGATAATTTATAAATGATGTCATGATGTTTCAGTCACACCGAAGTGTGAGAATCAGGGCTTCGGGGGCAAACATATGAAACAAATGAATACAATATAAATATATACATGTATGTTTTGTTTGTTGGGGTTTAACGTCCGAGCAGCAATATTTCAGCCATATTCAGACGATGAACATGAAATTGATGATAAAATGAACATGAAATGATGAATGAAAAAAGGGGTGGGACACAAGGACAATGGGGTCGACAAATTTTGATTGCCACTGGAAATAGGGAGAGGTGGGTAGAGTCGGGCAATTTATCCTCCTGTGGTGGAGCCCTATGGTTCCTACTCCGGGAAAATACCACAGTAGGGTTCTTTAACATGCCAGGAACATGGCATCTTTCCCAACACGATACACCACTATGGTTTGCGGTCAGGTTTTCCGTATTATAGCCTGACAACTCCAGCATGTAACACGCCAGGGGTACCCCATTCAACCACCTGGGGCACACATCCCAGTTGCTCTGTGGGCAGAGCGCCCTAGCCCCCGGCTAAGGTTCTGAGCACTATTTAGTCGCCTCTTACGACAAGCTTAGCGCTGCTGTAGACCTATTGTTTTAACACCCGGACCTGCACAGGGCTATAAGACAAGAATCAAGCATTGTAAAAATATATTTACACAAGTAAAGAAAACAGTAACAATTTATAATTATAAATATTAATTATCTACAGTCATGTACATTTAACAGCATTAAAAAGCAACAAATTGTATAAATTTAGTTTAATAAAATATCAAGTAACAAAAACAATACATATAAAATACAAAATTCTTTTATCGTTTCAGGTACAAGGTTCCATCCAGATCAAGGGTAAAGAGGAGGCTAAACAAAAAGAAAGATGTTGATTTATCGCCCCATATAGCTATAACACACGATGGTTGAGCCAGCTTAAATACAGAGTCATACTTTACCACCACTGTCCACTTTATTAATGATCGTTGCGAACTGAAAAATGCTGTACTTGGAACAGTTCAGATGAAAGGCAGCCATACCTCAGACAGGACAGCAGAAGAGCTCAGAGTAACACAGCAGAAGTGGTCCCTACCTAAGCCTATAGCTACAACCGATAATGCTGCTAACGAGCAGGAGGCCTACCAACTTCTAGGATGGGAGAGGTATAGATGTTACGGACACAGAATCAATTTGCTGGTGAAAAAAATCATTAGATATACCTGAGGTAGACAAGCTTATAGGCAAAGCAAGAAAGTTGGTAACATTCTTCCATCAGTCCACAAGCGCCATTGACCTTTTACACGACAAGCAGAAACTCTTGTTTGATTCTAAAGAAAACCTTATCGGTCACAAGTTGTTTATTGATGTGGCAACAAGATGAAATTCAACTCTCTACATGCTAGAAAGACTTAATGAACAGTACCAAGCACTAATGGCCACTGCCAATGACCAATCCTTGTCTAAACATGCAAGCACAACTTTGAAAATATGTCTGTTTTCATTTGAGGAGCAGTGAACACATAAAGTCTTGTCGAAATTTTGATTGTTTGTTTGTTGGGGTTTAACGACCGAGCAGCAATATTTCAGCTATATTCAGACAATGAACATGAAATTGATGATAAACTGAACATGAATGAGGATGAAATGAAAAAGAGATGGGACACAAGGATAATAGGGTCGACAAATTTTGATTGCCACTAGAAAAAGGGAGGGATTGGTAAGGTCGGGCAATTTAACCTCCTGTGGCGGAGCGGAAAGGTTCCTACTGCTATTGAATACCACAGCAGGTTTCTTTAATGTGCGAGGAACGTCACATCTTTCCCAACAGGGTGCACAACTATGGTTTGCGGTCAGGTTTTCCGTATTATAGCCTGACAACTCAAGCATGTAACATGCCAGGGGTACCCCATTCCACCACCTCGGGCACACATCCCAGTTGCTTTGTGGGCAGAGCGGATAGCCCTCGGCTAGGTTTCTGAGCACTATTTCCAGCCTCTGATCAGATATCTGTGCATGTTTGCCGTGTTTAAGAACATTTTGTTCTAATTAAAGTTTTTTGATGACATTTCATACTTAGAAATTTGACATATTTATTGCATGTTTGAAATCATTTCTTGTTACAATAAAGTTGATATCATCGAATCTCTTTAAAAACGTCTCATCGGGAAATTATTGATATTCTTTATATTCTTTGAAAACTGATATTGATATAGGATGTGGAAATGTATTGAGAACATTTATTTTTAAAATATCAGTGAATCAGTTAGTATTTGTGAAATATTGCTGATTGGGCTTTAAACCCCAACAATGAATCAATCTAACAATCTATCAATCTAAAATCGACACTGGATAAAGCCCATGATACGACTAGAGGGCTAGATAATATCCATTATCAACTGTTGAAACATTTTCCTGGTCTCTCCCTACATACACTTCTTGCGTTAATAAGCGAGGTCGGGGCTTCTGGTAATGTTCCTTCCTTTTAGAAAACGGCTTCAGTTGTCTCTATCCAAAAACCAGGAACGGATCATACGAATCCTTCATATCGCCCAATAACATTGACTAGCTGCGTCTACAAGACAATGGAACGAATGGTCAATGATCACCTTGTGCGGCTCCTTGAGAAGCACAACTTGCTCACTAATTGTTTGTTTCTTTGTTGGGGTTTAACGTCCGAGCAGCAATATTTCAGCTATATTCAGACTATGAACATGAAATCGATGATAAAATGAACATAAAATGATGATGAAATGAAAAAGGGATGAGACACAAGGACAATGGGGTCGACAGATTTTGATTGCCACTGGAAAAAGGGAGAAGTGGGTAAGGTCGGGCAATTAAGCCTCCTGTGGCTCCTTCTCCGGGAGAATACCACAGTAGGGTTCTTTCACGTGCGAGGAACGTGGCATCTTTCCATACACGGTGCACCACTATGGTTTGCGGTCAGGTTTTCCGTATTATAGCCTGAAGACCCCAGCATGTAACACGCCAGGGGTACCCCGTACCCCCACCTGGGGCACACATCCCAGTTACTCAGTGGGCAGAGCGCCCTAGCCCCCGGCTAGGGTTCTGAGCACTATTTTGTCGCCTTTTACGACAAGCTTAGCGCTACTGTAGGCTGATTCTTTTGACACCCATGCAGTGGGGCTTTTCTAGTGGCAAGCAAAATTTGTCGTCCCTATTATCCTTGTTTCCCATCTCTTGTTTTCATTTCATCATTATAGCTGAAATATTGCTGCTCGGATGTTAAACCCCAACAAACAAACAAACATTTCATCATTATCCATGTTCATTTTATCATCTTTCTCACGTTCATCACCTGAAAATAGCTGGACAATCAACCAATGAATCATTTACTCGCCTGCAATAAGTTGATACTTGGTATTCACATGGATTTTGGAAACCAAGGATATTTTTTATTTACTTTTGACGTTGTACAAATTTTAGGAAAAAATCCTTCGTTCTATGCTAGATAAATAAAGTAAACGTAAATCGTTTTATAACACTTTGGCTAGTAAACCATTCAATGCACATACGAGTTTGATTAAAAAAAAAGCAATTTTATTACTTTTCCAAATGTAAAATATTGCCATATGAAGAGATGACGACCAGACAGAGGGAAAAAAGACATATAACACATATAGTATAAATAGAAAGCAAATTAAATGGGTAACTGGAGCATGGGTCAGATGGCACGATAGGGTAGGCATACTCTATAACTCCAACGTTAAAAAATATTCAGCATCTACTTGTTTGAAGAGGCAGTCTTTATAAAAACAGGCAGGATGCGATTCATGCATTTCAGAAACCTACCGAATTCAGTTTTATTTCCTATTCCGGATCAGTTACAGACTATATAACCAGTCATAGTTTTTCATCTGAGTTTTATTCGAATTTGAGAAAAAATTTATATAGATTGTACATGAAATTACGCTTTGCAAGATTTTTCACGACTTTGATCGATTTGATTGATTTTAGTGGGAGATGAAAGTGCTAAAGATTTTAATATGGAAAGGGCAACTATTATGTGAAATATAGCATATGTAGATTGAAAAAGCATTGTTTGATAGATGGGTTTTTCTTCTTTATTAATCACTTAAATATGGACAGTGTCCGTTGGACTTTTATATGGACTAGTACTAAACATTTGTCAAGTTTTGCTCTTGATTTTCATCATTGCTGACTTCAAAATTGCATTATTTTGCCAGGAAAGCCATGCCAAGAAATGACCATTTGGAGTGCTCTGGTCTCCTTTATTCAGTCCACTAACGTTAGCACATGAACAATTGAGTTCCTTCAATCCAGCCATCGTTATCTTGGTCGAACGTAGAAAACTGGGAATCATTCAGTGCATGGCGTGAAAAGTAACCATAACCGCTGCAGTACGAATTTGTTATGGAGTCACCTATAAAATATATACTAAGGAATAAATAATGCTGCTCGGGCGTTAAACCCCAACAAACAAATAAATAACATGACAGCACTTTTAGTATCAGTGGTATTTTGTTATTATATTATATTTATCATATACCAAAAGCATTTAAGGAGGTAGACCTAGGGTAAGGGACATAACTCATGAAATCAGTGAGATGTTTGTATAATACTCAATTTCACCAAAGCCTCTCAAGCTTTCGTTTGAAGCAGAATAAAATTAATCCAAGTTAATTAGATGCTTACATAAGATTGATGTAAAATGCTGAATACAAACGTTCCAATGATTTTTAGGAGTTGTGTCCCTTTCCCTAGGTCTACCTCCTTTAATAAGTAGTCACTGCTCCGTCAAGCACATGGCATAAAGAAGAATTGAGTGAGACTCGGTTGCCTGTAAGTCAAAATAGTGTGTCTGAGTTTATAGTAAGATTCCAATAGCGGGCCGCAGTTTCCGTCAGTTAGCGCAATAAAATTCTACTCAGCGTGTTTGAAAAGTACCCTAAATGTATGTTCGACTTGTCAAGCGTTCTTGTCTTCTATTACAGGATGAAGTATCTGTGAAACGGACGTGACACTACAATAATCATTGTTTGTTTAACGGTCGGTTGCAATTATTGCATCCAATAGGACGAGTATTAATTGTACCAAATATTCAATAAGAGAAATGAAAAGAAAAGGGGACGTGGCCAGACTTAAGCAATATCAAAGAACTTGTGTCGGAGCAACAATGCTGCCATTCACAACGGCTCGATGGAGATTAATATGATAGGAATCTACTGACCGGACTTCAGACCTTCAACGACCATGAGATTTTCCACTAACGATTGCCTTTTGATTTGGGGTTTAACGTCCGAGCAGCAATATTTCAGCTAAATTCAGACAATGAACATGCAATGATGATGAAATGAAAAAGGGATGGGACACAAGGACAATGGGGTCGACAAATTTTGATTGCCACTGGAAATAGGGAGGGGTGGGTAGGGTCGGGCAATTTATTCTCCTGTGGCGGAGCCCTGTGGTTCCTACTCCGGGAGAATACCACAGGAGGGTTCTTTAACGTGCGAGGAACGTGGCATCTTTTATGGTTTGCGGTCAGGTTTTCCGTATTATTGCCTGACAACCCCAGCGTGTAACACGCCAGGGGTACCCCATTCCACCGCCTGGGGCACATATCCCAGTTGCTCTGTAGGCAAAGCGCCATAGCCCATGGCTAGGGTTCTGAGCACTATTGAGTCGCCTTTTACGACAAGCTTAGCGCTGCTGCAGGCCTATTCTTTTGACAATTAGTCTGAATATAGCTGCTCGGACGTTAAACCCCAACAAACAAACAAAACATACATACTAAGTTTGGTTCCATTTGGTCAAGTGGTGACAGATGAGAAGATTTGTGTAAGAAATAACATTAAAAAAAAAGAAAAAAAAGGGGGCAATAACTCCAACATGGCTTAACATATCAAAATAAGAATTTGACCACAGATAGATATCATCATGATAAAAACTTGAACTCCACGTCAGAATTTAGCTAAACCTAATTGTTTTTGTGATACACGCGAAAAACTACCGTCTGACCCCTATGTTTTATTTTTAGTAACAGCGGCCATGTTTTTCGACGGATAAAAAAATCCCACATTAGTTCGATGCAAGATACCCAAAGAAACATTCATATCAAGTTTGATTCCACTTTGTTAAGTGGTGCCACAAAAGAAGATTTTTGAAAAAATGTTAACGACGACGACGGACGCAAAGTCATGGGGCACAAAAATAATAGGGTCGACAAATTATGATTGCCACAAACACGATATAAGGGAGGGATGGGTAGGGTCGGGCAATTTCGCCTCCTGTGGCAGAGCGTAAAGGTTCCTACTCACAGCAGGGTTCTTTAACGTGCGAGGAACGTGGCATCTTTCCCAACATGGTGCTTACCATGGTTTGCGGTCAGGTTTTATGATGTTAGTCAAGTATTCTTTATGTAAATTTAGGAGAAATTCTATCTATCACCTTTTTGATAGTTTCCGAAATAGTGTTTGTTTATTTGTTTGTTGGGTTTTAACGTCCGAGCAGCATTATTTCAGCTATATTCAGACAATGAACATGAAATGGATGATAAAATGAACATGAATGATGATGAAATGAAAAAAAAGGGATGGGCCACAAGGATAATAGGGTCGACAAATTTTGATTGCCACTGGAAAAAGGGGGAATGGGTAACGTCGGGCATTTTAGCCTCTTGTGGCGGAGCACAAAGTTTCCTACTCCTATCGAATACCACAGCAGAGTTCTTTAACGTGCGAGGAGTGTGGCATCTTTCCAAGCACGGTGCACCACTATGGTTTGCGCTCAGGTTTTCCGTAATATAGCCTGACAACCCCAGCATGCAACACGCCACGGCTAGGTTTCTGAGCACTATTTAGTCGCCTTTTACGACAAGCTTAGCGCTGCTGCAGGCGTATTCTTTTAACACCCGGACCTGCACGGGGCTCGCCGAAACGGCATTAAAAGATAACTTTCAATTTTTTCATGAATGTAATAGCTGCCGCGATTACGACGACCCCTAGTGGCGGCGTCTCAAACTAAGGGGGATAATCCAAAAAACCCGTCTAAGGTCTATATGATGAAATGTATAATTATTTATTTCAATCCGTCTGCTCTTCGGAGATAATCCACATTGAAAATCCAACAGTTTCTATTGTTATTTGGAGTCATCTTCCTTAATTCTAAATTCTACAGGGCATTCTATATAATTGTATCGAATTTAACAAGGGCTCTATGAGGAGCCAATGTAATTTTCTATTTACTTAAGCATTTTTAACAAAATGTCAAAAAAAAAGAAAGAAATGTAGGCTTTCCAACCATGTATCATAATTCGCATGATTCTAGGCTAGAGTGCTTTTTAATATTTTTTTGTTCATTTGAAATAAGGGTTAGTGTTGACATATCGCACAACAATAATTTTATACCCACTTTCAAAACTAAACTAAACAACGTTAAAAACGTATTTTAATAGTTACTTCCGCCTCTGGTGCAGGTCCGGATGTCAAAAGAATAGGCCTGCAGCAGCGCTAAGCTTGTCGTAAAAGGCGACTAAATAGTGCTCAGGACCCTGGACAAGGGCTAGTGTGCTCTGCCCACAGAGCTTCTGGGTTGTGTGCCCCATGTGGAATGGGGTATCCCTGGCATGCTTCACGCTGGGGTCGTCATGTCACAATACGGAAAACTTGACCGCGAACCATAGTGTGGCACCGTGTTGGGGAAGATGCCACGTTCCTCGCACGTTGAAGAACCCTGCTGAGATATTTGATATGAGTAGAAACCTTTGCGCTCACCACAGGAGTCTAACTTGCCCGTCCCTGCCCACCCACGCTAATTCCAGTGGCAATCAAAATTTTTCAACCCTTTTATCCTTGTGTCCCCTCCTATGTTTTTCATTTCATCAACATCATTTTCATTTCACCATTTATTCATCGCCTGAATATAGCTGAAATATTGCTGCTCGGGCGAACAATCAATCTTCGTAAAGTAATGAATACTAGTATCATTTGATAGATAAGACGTACTGACTACCTTGTACATATTTATACCATTTTGGATCCAATGGTTTACAGAATAATCAAGGGAAGCAAGATTCGAGCTGAAGTAAAAAGAAATTAATGAAAAGAAAAGAACAGACAGGGGAAAACAGTTACACAAAACAAAACAGCATGAAATAACGCGTATAAAGAAACAAATGGAAATGAGCAATTTGGACTACCAACAAATAGGAACATTGACAAACAAAAAGGTAATGAGAAGAATGACACATTTGGAATGATACAATTAAACAACAAAGTATATAAGTATACTCACTAAGAACATTTCAAACTGAAGTTATTCCTCATTTTCTATGCCTATATATTCCAAAATCATAAAATGTATTATTTGCCTCGTGCAGGTCCGGGTGTTAAAAGAATATGCCTGCAGCAACGCTAACCATGTCGTATAAGGCGACTAAATAGTGCTCAGAAACCTAGCCGGGGGCTAGGCGCTCTGCCCACAGAGCAACTGGGATATGTGCCCCAGGTGGTGGAATGGGGTACCCCTGGCGTGTTGCATGTTGGGGTTGTCAGGCTATAATACGGAAAACCTGACCGCAAACCATAGTGGTGCACCGTGCTGGGAAAAAAGATGCCTACTATGGTTTTCTCCCGAAGTAGGAACCATAGGGCTCCGTTACAGGAGGCTAAATTGCCCGACACTACCCACCTCGTCCTATTTCCAGTGGCAATCAAAATTTGTCGACCCCATTGTCCTTTTGTCCCATTCCTTTTTTCTTTTCATCATCATTTCATGTTCATCGTCTGAATATAGCTGAAATATTGCTGCTCGGACGTTAAACCCAAACAAACAAACAAACAAAGATAAAATGTATTTACCCTTATATTTGATTTGCGTGTAAATTATTACTTTAAAAAAAATCTGTGATCTTTCGAGATTAATGGTTATTAAAAGTATGATTTCATGAGGTAAATGATTATTATTACCCAGAAGCTCTGTGGGCAGAGCACACTAGCCATTGCCCAGGGTCCTGAGCACTATTTCGTCGCCTCTTACGACAAGCTTAGCGCTGCTGCAGGCCTATTCTTTTGACACCCGGACCTGCACCAGAGGCGGAAGTAACTATTAAAATACGTTTTTAACGTTGTTTAGTTTAGTTTTGGGCGACTAAATAGTGCTCAGAACCCTAGCCGGGGGCTAGGGCGCTCTGCCCACAGACCAACTGGGATATGTGCCCCAGGCGGTGGAATGGGGTACCCCTGGCGTGTTACACGCTGGGGTTGTCAGGCAATAATACGGAAAACCTGACCGCAAACCATACAAGATGCCACGTTCCTCGCACGTTAAAGAACCCTCCTGTGGTATTCTCCCGGAGTAGGAACCACAGGGCTCCGCCACAGGAGAATAAATTGCCCGACCCTACCCACCCCTCCCTATTTCCAATGGCAATCAAAATTTGTCGACCCCATTGTCCTTGTGTCCCATCCCTTTTTCATTTCATCATCATTTCATGTTCATTGTCTGAATATAGCTGAAATATTGCTGCTCGGACGTGAAACCCCAAATCAAAAGGCAATCGTTAGTGGAAAATCTCATGCTCGTTGAAGGTCTGAAGTCCGGTCAGTAGATTCCTATCATACTAATCTCCATCGAGCCGTTGTGAATGGCAGCATTGTTGCTCCGACACAAGTTCTTTGATATTGCTTAAGTCTGGCCACGTCCCCTTTTCTTTTCATTTCTCTTATTGAATATTTGGTACAATTAATACTCGTCCTATTGGATGCAATAATTGCAACCGACCGTTAAACAAACAATGCACATGTCTTGATTATTGTAGTGTCACGTCCGTTTCACAGATACTTCATCCTGTAATAGAAGACAAGAACGCTTGACAAGTCGAACATACATTTAGGGTACTTTTCAAACACGCTGAGTAGAATTTTATTGCGCTAACTGACGGAAACTGCGGCCCGCTATTGGAATCTTACTATAAACTCAGACACACTATTTTGACTTTCAGGCAACCGAGTCTCACTCAATTCTTCTTTATGCCATGTGCTTGACGGAGCAGTGACTACTTATTAAAGGAGGTAGACCTAGGGAAAGGGACACAACTAAAAATCATTGGAACGTTTGTATTCAGCATTTTACATCAATCTTATGTAAGCATCTAATTAACTTGGATTAATTTTATTCTGCTTCAAACGAAAGCTTGAGAGGCTTTGGTGAAATTGAGTATTATACAAACATCTCACTGATTTCATGAGTTATGTCCCTTACCCTAGGTCTACCTCCTTAAATGCTTTTGGTATATGATAAATATAATATAATAACAAAATACCACTGATACTAAAAGTGCTGTCATGTTATTTATTTGTTTGTTGGGGTTTAACGCCCGAGCAGCATTATTTATTCCTTAGTATATATTTTATAGGTGACTCCATAACAAATTCGTACTGCAGCGGTTATGGTTACTTTTCACGCCATGCACTGAATGATTCCCAGTTTTCTACGTTCGACCAAGATAACGATGGCTGGATTGAAGGAACTCAATTGTTCATGTGCTAACGTTAGTGGACTGAATAAAGGAGACCAGAGCACTCCAAATGGTCATTTCTTGGCATGGCTTTCCTGGCAAAATAATGCAATTTTGAAGTCAGCAATGATGAAAATCAAGAGCAAAACTTGACAAATGTTTAGTACTAGTCCATATAAAAGTCCAACGGACACTGTCCATATTTAAGTGATTAATAAAGAAGAAAAACCCATCTATCAAACAATGCTTTTTCAATCTACATATGCTATATTTCACATAATAGTTGCCCTTTCCATATTAAAATCTTTAGCACTTTCATCTCCCACTAAAATCAATCAAATCGATCAAAGTCGTGAAAAATCTTGCAAAGCGTAATTTCATGTACAATCTATATAAATTTTTTCTCAAATTCGAATAAAACTCAGATGAAAAACTATGACTGGTTATATAGTCTGTAACTGATCCGGAATAGGAAATAAAACTGAATTCGGTAGGTTTCTGAAATGCATGAATCGCATCCTGCCTGTTTTTATAAAGACTGCCTCTTCAAACAAGTAGATGCTGAATATTTTTTAACGTTGGAGTTATAGAGTATGCCTACCCTATCGTGCCATCTGACCCATGCTCCAGTTACCCATTTAATTTGCTTTCTATTTACATTGTATGTGTTATATGTCTTTTTTCCCTCTGTCTGGTCGTCATCTCTTCATATGGCAATATTTTACATTTGGAAAAGTAATAAAATTGCTTTTTTTTTAATCAAACTCGTATGTGCATTGAATGGTTTACTAGCCAAAGTGTTATAAAACGATTTACGTTTACTTTATTTATCTAGCATAGAACGAAGGATTTTTTCCTAAAATTTGTACAACGTCAAAAGTAAATAAAAAATATCCTTGGTTTCCAAAATCCATGTGAATACCAAGTATCAACTTATTGCAGGCGAGTAAATGATTCATTGGTTGATTGTCCAGCAATATCTCAGCTATTTTCAGGTGATGAACGTGAGAAAGATGATAAAATGAACATGGATAATGATGAAATGTTTGTTTGTTTGTTTGTTGGGGTTTAACATCCGAGCAGCAATATTTCAGCTATAATGATGAAATGAAAACAAGAGATGGGAAACAAGGATAATAGGGACGACAAATTTTGCTTGCCACTAGAAAAGCCCCACTGCATGGGTGTCAAACGAATGAGCCTACAGCAGCGCTAAGCTTGTCGTAAAAGGCGACAAAATAGTGCTCAGAACCCTAGCCGGGGGCTAGGGCGCTCTGCCCACTGAGTAACTGGGATGTGTGCCCCAGGTGGGGGTACGGGGTACCCCTGGCGTGTTACATGCTGGGGTCTTCAGGCTATAATACGGAAAACCTGACCACAAACCATAGTGGTGCACCGTGTTTGGAAAGATGCCACGTTCCTCGCACGTGAAAGAACCCTACTGTGGTATTCTCCCGGAGAAGGAGCCACAGGAGGCTTAATTGCCCGACCTTACCCACCTCTCCCTATTTCCAGTGGCAATTAAAATTTGTCGATCCCATTGTCCTTGTGTCTCATCCCTTTTTCATTTCATCATCATTTTATGTTCATTTTATCATCGATTTCATGTTCATAGTCTGAATATAGCTGAAATATTGCTGCTCGGACGTTAAACCCCAACAAAGAAACAAACAATTAGTGAGCAAGTTGTGCTTCTCAAGGAACCGCACAAGGTGATCATTGACCATTCGTTCCATTGTCTTGTAGACGCAGCTAGTCAATGTTATTGGGCGATAATATGAAGGATTCGTATGATCCGTTCCTGGTTTTTGGATAGGGACAACTGAAGCCGTTTTCTAAAAGGAAGGAACATTACCAGAAGCCCCGACCTCGCTCATTAACGCAAGAAGTGTATGTAGGGAGAGACCAGGAAAATGTTTCAAAAGTTGATAATGGATATTATCTAGCCCTCTAGCCGTATCATGGGATTTATCCAGTGTCGATTTTAGATTGATAGATTGTTAGATTGATTCATTGTTGGGGTTTAACGCCCAATCAGCAATATTTCACAAATACTAACTGATTCACTGACATTTTAAAAATAAATTTTCTCAATACATTTCCACATCCTATATCAATATCAGTTTTCAAAGAATATAAAGGATATCAATAATTTCCCGATGAGACGTTTTTAAAGAGATTCGAAGATATCAACTTTATTGTAACGAGAAATGATTTCAAACATGCAATAAATATGTCAAATTTCTAAGTATGAAATGTCACCAAAAAACTTTAATTAGAACAAAATGTTCTTAAACATGGCAAACATGCACAGATATCTGATCAGAGGCTGGAAATAGTGCTCAGAAACCTAGCCGAGGGCTATCCGCTCTGCCCACAAAGCAACTGGGATGTGTGCCCGAGGTGGTGGAATGGGGTACCCCTGGCATGTTACATGCTTGAGTTGTCAGGCTATAATACGGAAAACCTGACCGCAAACCATAGTTGTGCACCCTGTTGGGAAAGATGTGACGTTCCTCGCACATTATAGAAACCTGCTGTGGTATTCAATAGCAGTAGGAACCTTTCCGCTCCGCCACAGGAGGTTAAATTGCCCGACCTTACCAATCCCTCCCTTTTTCTAGTGGCAATCAAAATTTGTCGACCCTATTATCCTTGTGTCCCATCTCTTTTTCATTTCATCCTCATTCATGTTCAGTTTATCATCAATTTCATGTTCATTGTCTGAATATAGCTGAAATATTGCTGCTCGGTCGTTAAACCCCAACAAACAAACAATCAAAATTTCGACAAGACTTTATGTTTTCACTGCTCCTCAAATGAAAACAGACATATTTTCAAAGTTGTGCTTGCATGTTTAGACAAGGAATGGTCATTGGCAGTGGCCATTAGTGCTTGGTACTGTTCATTAAGTCTTTCTAGCATGTAGAGAGTTGAATTTCATCTTGTTGCCACATCAATAAACAACTTGTGACCGATAAGGTTTTCTTTAGAATCAAACAAGAGTTTCTGCTTGTCGTGTAAAAGGTCAATGGCGCTTGTGGACTGATGGAAGAATGTTACCAACTTTCTTGCTTTGCCTATAAGCTTGTCTACCTTAGGTATATCTAATGATTTTTTTCACCAGCAAATTGATTCTGTGTCCGTAACATCTATACCTCTCCCATCCTAGAAGTTGGTAGGCCTCCTGCTCGTTAGCAGCATTATCGGTTGTAGCTATAGGCTTAGGTAGGGACCACTTCTGCTGTGTTACTCTGAGCTCTTCTGCTATCCTGTCTGAGGTATGGCTGCCTTTCATCTGAACTGTTCCAAGTACAGCATTTTTCAGTTCGCAACTATCATTAATAAAGTGGACAGTGGTGGTAAAGTAAGACTCTGTATTTAAGCTGGCTCAACCATCGTGTGTTATAGCTATATGGGGCGATAAAGCAACATCCTTCTTTTTGTTTAGCCTCCTCTTTACCCTTGATCTGGATGGAACCTTGTACCTGAAACGATAAAAGAATTTTGTATTTTATATGTATTGTTTTTGTTACTTGATATTTTATTAAACTAAATTTATACAATTTGTTGCTTTTTAATGCTGTTAAATGTACATGACTGTAGATAATTAATATTTATAATTATAAATTGTTACTGTTTTCTTTACTTGTGTAAATATATTTTTACAATGCTTGACTCTTGTCTTATAGCCCTGTGCAGGTCCGGGTGTTAAAACAATAGGTCTACAGCAGCGCTAAGCTTGTCGTAAGAGGCGACTAAATAGTGCTCAGAACCTTAGCCGGGGGCTAGGGCGCTCTGCCCACAGAGCAACTGGGATGTGTGCCCCAGGTGGTTGAATGGGGTACCCCTGGCGTGTTACATGCTGGAGTTGTCAGGCTATAATACGGAAAACCTGACCGCAAACCATAGTGGTGTACCTATTATCAATCAATCAATATATATTGGTCCTTCAGTGGTTCCTACTTCTATCGAATACCACAGTAGGGTTCTTTAAGGTGCGAGGAACGTGGCATCTTTCCCAACACGGTGCACTACTATGGTTTGCGGTCAGGTTTTCCGTATTATAGCCTGACAACCCCAGCATGTAATACGCCAGGGGTGCCCCATTCAACCACCTGGGGCACACATCCCAGTTGCTCTGTGGGCAGAGCGCCCTAACCCCCGGCTAGGGTTCTGAGCACTATTTAGTCGCCTTTTACGACAAGCTTAGCGCTGCTGCAGGCCTATTCTTTTAACACCCGGACCTGCACGGGGCAAAGTTTGTTTTGTGGCTGGACCATCTTTTGTCTTGTAGAATCCAAAATAATCCCAGACTTTTGACTTCGTTTTGTCTGGGTATGCATGGATAATCCATTCATGGACTTCGTTGTTGATTATCTTCTAAGAGCAGGCAGACATGAATGAATAATTACACATTTCATAGTATAGATCCATAAAAAACTTAATTACAAAAATTAAAATATGTAGCCTTTTTTGGGGGTGTATCACATTTTTCAGACTTTGCACGATTCTTAGAAAGACAGCTACTTAAATTCTCCTTACTATATTCTGCACAAGATTACTATTAAGATTTTTTTATCAATGAAAAAACTTGACTTTTTTTAACAAAAAGTAGAATGAAGCCTTTTAATCCAGTTGAGTGATTGATGTTCTTTAGGGTTTGCTTGTTTACTGGTATATGTCAGCATTTGTTCAAAACAAATGTATTCAATCAATTATAACAGACTATTTAATTTTTGTTTAGAGGTGTATCATTTGGATTAAGATTCTTTAAAATTTGTATAATTTATATAGCAAGTAGAAGGGAATGTAAGAAAGTATAAAATTCTTATTGTCTTCACTGAGGGTAAATATAAGTCAAATTTAATCATATGAATATGTTATGAATAATTTACATTTCAGACTACACCAAAGACGACAAAGAAAACCAAGAAGGAGAGCCAACCAGCGTATGTATATTATGATTTTAGACTTTAAGGACAGAGCTTTATTTGTACTTAAATGATATCTGTTGATAATACACTAGTATGTTGTTCTATCACTGATGTCTTGTCCAACCAGAAAATGTCAGATTAGTTATACCGCTGATGTCTTGTCCAACCAGAATATGTCAGATTAGTTTTACCGCTGATGTCTTGTCCAACCAGAATATGTCAGATTAGTTATACCGCTGATGTCTTGTCCAACCAGATTGTCCAACCAGAAAATATCAGATTAGTTATACCGCTGATGTCTTGTCCAACCAGAATATGTCATATTAGTTTTACCGCTGATGTCTTGTCCAACCAGATTGTCCAACCAGAAAATATCAGATTATACAGCAGTAAAACTAATATGACATATTCTGGTTGGACAAGACATCAGCGGTATAACTAATCTGACATTTTCTGGTTGGACAAGACATCAGCGGTATAACTAATCTGATATTTTCTGGTTGGACAATCTGGTTGGACAAGACATCAGCGGTATAACTAATCTGACATATTCTGGTTGGACAAGACATCAGCGGTATAACTAATCTGACATATTCTGGTTGGACAAGACATCAGCGGTATAACTAATCTGACATTTTCTGGTTGGACAAGACATCAGTGATAGAACAACATACTAGTGTATTATCAACAGATATCATTTAAGTACAAATAAAGCTCTGTCCTTAAAGTCTAAAATCATAATATACATACGCTGGTTGGCTCTCCTTCTTGGTTTTCTTTGTCGTCTTTGGTGTAGTCTGAAATGTAAATTATTCATAACATATTCATATGATTAAATTTGACTTATATTTACCCTCAGTGAAGACAATAAGAATTTTATACTTTCTTACATTCCCTTCTACTTGCTATATAAATTATACAAATTTTAAAGAATCTTAATCCAAATGATACACCTCTAAACAAAAATTAAATAGTCTGTTATAATTGATTGAATACATTTGTTTTGAACAAATGCTGACATATACCAGTAAACAAGCAAACCCTAAAGAACATCAATCACTCAACTGGATTAAAAAGCTTCATTCTACTTTTTGTCAAAAAAAGTCAAGTTTTTTCATTGATAAAAAAATCTTAATAGTAATCTTGTGCAGAATATAGTAAGGAGAATTTAAGTAGCTGTCTTTCTAAGAATCGTGCAAAATCTGAAAAATGTGATACACCCCCAAAAAAGGCTACATATTTTAATTTTTGTAATTAAGTTCTTTTATGGATCTATACTATGAAATGTGTAATTATTCATTCATGTCTGCCTGCTCTTAGAAGATAATCAACAACGAAGTCCATGAATGGATTATCCATGCATACCCAGACAAAACGAAGTCAAAAGTCTGGGATTATTTTGGATTCTACAAGATAAAAGATGGTCCAGCCACAAAACAAACTTTGCCCCGTGCAGGTCCGGGTGTTAAAAGAATAGGCCTGCAGCAGCGCTAAGCTTGTCGTAAAAGGCGACTAAATAGTGCTCAGAACCCTAGCCGGGGGTTAGGGCGCTCTGCCCACAGAGCAACTGGGATGTGTGCCCCTGGTGGTTGAATGGGGCACCCCTGGCGTATTACATGCTGGGGTTGTCAGGCTATAATACGGAAAACCTGACCGCAAACCATAGTAGTGCACCGTGTTGGGAAAGATGCCACGTTCCTCGCACCTTAAAGAACCCTACTGTGGTATTCGATAGAAGTAGGAACCACTGAAGGACCAATATATATTGATTGATTGATAATTGGTGTTTAACGCCGACTTTATGCACTTTAAGGTTAATTGCTGCTGCCAATTTAAATGGTGGAGGAAACCGGAGAAAACCACCGGTCTTGGGCAGGTAATTGGCAAACCTTATCACATGCAAATCGAGCACGGCCCATTTTCGTAAACATACAAAGCTGGATTCGAACTCACACCTGCAGAGGTGATTAGATACAATAGTCATTAAAAGTGGTATTAAAACCAACGACCTAGACCACTCGGCCACCCAGGCCCCTCGACCAAAATATAAAAATGACCAACAAATGTAGAACTGTAAAACTAAAGTTTCCGAAAAGCAAATCAAATCAGGGTAAGGGCTAACTACACATCGAAATAGAAAAAAAAACACCTTATTTTGGAAATAACTATCAAATTTGTTAACAGATAATTTATAAATGATGTCATGATGTTTCAGTCACACCGAAGTGTGAAAATCAGGGCTTCGGGGGCAAACATATCAAACAAATGAATACAATATAAATATATACATGTATGTTTTGTTTGTTGGGGTTTAACGTCCGAGCAGCAATATTTCAGCCATATTCAGACGATGAACATGAAATTGATGATAAAATGAACATGAAATGATGAATAAAAAAGGGGTGGGACACAAGGACAATGGGGTCGACAAATTTTGATTGCCACTGGAAATAGGGAGAGGTGGGTAGAGTCGGGCAATTTATCCTCCTGTGGTGGAGCCCTATGGTTCCTACTCCGGGAAAATACCACAGTAGGGTTCTTTAACATGCCAGGAACATGGCATCTTTCCCAACACGATACACCACTATGGTTTGCGGTCAGGTTTTCCGTATTATAGCCTGACAACTCCAGCATGTAACACGCCAGGGGTACCCCATTCAACCACCAGGGGCACACATCCCAGTTGCTCTGTGGGCAGAGCGCCCTAGCCCCCGGCTAAGGTTCTGAGCACTATTTAGCCGCCTTTTACGACAAGCTTAGCGCTGCTGTAGACCTATTGTTTTGACACCCGGACCTGCACAGGGCTATAAGACAAGAGTCAAGCATTGTAAAAATATATTTACACAAGTAAAGAAAACAGTAACAATTTATAATTATAAATATTAATTATCTACAGTCATGTACATTTAACAGCATTAAAAAGCAACAAATTGTATAAATTTAGTTTAATAAAATATCAAGTAACAAAAACAATACATATAAAATACAAAATTCTTTTATCGTTTCAGGTACAAGGTTCCATCCAGATCAAGGGTAAAGAGGAGGCTAAACAAAAAGAAGGATGTTGCTTTATCGCCCCATATAGCTATAACACACGATGGTTGAGCCAGCTTAAATACAGAGTCTTACTTTACCACCACTGTCCACTTTATTAATGATAGTTGCGAACTGAAAAATGCTGTACTTGGAACAGTTCAGATGAAAGGCAGCCATACCTCAGACAGGATAGCAGAAGAGCTCAGAGTAACACAGCAGAAGTGGTCCCTACCTAAGCCTATAGCTACAACCGATAATGCTGCTAACGAGCAGGAGGCCTACCAACTTCTAGGATGGGAGAGGTATAGATGTTACGGACACAGAATCAATTTGCTGGTGAAAAAAATCATTAGATATACCTAAGGTAGACAAGCTTATAGGCAAAGCAAGAAAGTTGGTAACATTCTTCCATCAGTCCACAAGCGCCATTGACCTTTTACACGACAAGCAGAAACTCTTGTTTGATTCTAAAGAAAACCTTATCGGTCACAAGTTGTTTATTGATGTGGCAACAAGATGAAATTCAACTCTCTACATGCTAGAAAGACTTAATGAACAGTACCAAGCACTAATGGCCACTGCCAATGACCATTCCTTGTCTAAACATGCAAGCACAACTTTGAAAATATGTCTGTTTTCATTTGAGGAGCAGTGAAAACATAAAGTCTTGTCGAAATTTTGATTGTTTGTTTGTTGGGGTTTAACGACCGAGCAGCAATATTTCAGCTATATTCAGACAATGAACATGAAATTGATGATAAACTGAACATGAATGAGGATGAAATGAAAAAGAGATGGGACACAAGGATAATAGGGTCGACAAATTTTGATTGCCACTAGAAAAAGGGAGGGATTGGTAAGGTCGGGCAATTTAACCTCCTGTGGCGGAGCGGAAAGGTTCCTACTGCTATTGAATACCACAGCAGGTTTCTATAATGTGCGAGGAACGTCACATCTTTCCCAACAGGGTGCACAACTATGGTTTGCGGTCAGGTTTTCCGTATTATAGCCTGACAACTCAAGCATGTAACATGCCAGGGGTACCCCATTCCACCACCTCGGGCACACATCCCAGTTGCTTTGTGGGCAGAGCGGATAGCCCTCGGCTAGGTTTCTGAGCACTATTTCCAGCCTCTGATCAGATATCTGTGCATGTTTGCCATGTTTAAGAACATTTTGTTCTAATTAAAGTTTTTTGGTGACATTTCATACTTAGAAATTTGACATATTTATTGCATGTTTGAAATCATTTCTCGTTACAATAAAGTTGATATCATCGAATCTCTTTAAAAACGTCTCATCGGGAAATTATTGATATCCTTTATATTCTTTGAAAACTGATATTGATATAGGATGTGGAAATGTATTGAGAAAATTTATTTTTAAAATGTCAGTGAATCAGTTAGTATTTGTGAAATATTGCTGATTGGGCGTTAAACCCCAACAATGAATCAATCTAACAATCTATCAATCTAAAATCGACACTGGATAAATCCCATGATACGGCTAGAGGGCTAGATAATATCCATTATCAACTTTTGAAACATTTTCCTGGTCTCTCCCTACATACACTTCTTGCGTTAATGAGCGAGGTCGGGGCTTCTGGTAATGTTCCTTCCTTTTAGAAAACGGCTTCAGTTGTCCCTATCCAAAAACCAGGAACGGATCATACGAATCCTTCATATTATCGCCCAATAACATTGACTAGCTGCGTCCACAAGACAATGGAACGAATGGTCAATGATCACCTTGTGCGGTTCCTTGAGAAGCACAACTTGCTCACTAATTGTTTGTTTGTTTGTTGGGGTTTAACGTCCGAGCAGCAATATTTTAGCTATATTCAGACTATGAACATGAAATCGATGAACATAAAATGATGATGAAATGAAAAAGGGATGAGACACAAGGACAATGGGGTCGATAGATTTTGATTGCCACTGGAAAAAGGGAGAAGTGGGTAAGGTCGGGCAATTAAGCCTCCTGTGGCTCCTTCTCCGGGAGAATACCACAGTAGGGTTCTTTCACGTGCGAGGAACGTGGCATCTTTCCAAACACGGTGCACCACTATGGTTTGCGGGCAGGTTTTCCGTATTATAGCCTGAAGACCCCAGCATGTAACACGCCAGGGGTACCCCGTACCCCCACCTGGGGCACACATCCCAGTTACTCAGTGGGCAGAGCGCCCTAGCCCCCGGCTAGGGTTCTGAGCACTATTTTGTCGCCTTTTACGACAAGCTTAGCGCTACTGTAGGCTGATTCTTTTGACATCCATGCAGTGGGGCTTTTCTAGTGGCAAGCAAAATTTGTCGTCCCTATTATCCTTGTTTCCCATCTCTTGTTTTCATTTCATCATTATAGCTGAAATATTGCTGCTCGGATGTTAAACCCCAACAAACAAACAAATATTTCATCATTATCCATGTTCATTTTATCATCTTTCTCACGTTCATCACCTGAAAATAGCTGAGATATTGCTGGACAATCAACCAATGAATCATTTACTCGCCTGCAATAAGTTGATACTTGGTATTCACATGGATTTTGGAAACCAAGGATATTTTTTATTTACTTTTGACGTTGTACAAATTTTAGGAAAAAATCCTTCGTTCTATGCTAGATAAATAAAGTAAACGTAAATCGTTTTATAACACTTTGGCTAGTAAACCATTCAATGCACATACGAGTTTGATAAAAAAAAAAGCAATTTTATTACTTTTCCAAATGTAAAATATTGCCATATGAAGAGATGACGACCAGACAGGGGGAAAAAAGACATATAACACATACAATGTAAATAGAAAGCAAATTAAATGGGTAACTGGAGCATGGGTCAGATGGCACGATAGGGTAGGCATACTCTATAACTCCAACGTTAAAAAATATTCAGCATCTACTTGTTTGAAGAGGCAGTCTTTATAAAAACAGGCAGGATGCGATTCATGCATTTCAGAAACCTACCGAATTCAGTTTTATTTCCTATTCCGGATCAGTTACAGACTATATAACCAGTCATAGTTTTTCATCTGAGTTTTATTCGAATTTGAGAAAAAATTTATATAGATTGTACATGAAATTACGCTTTGCAAGATTTTTCACGACTTTGATCGATTTGATTGATTTTAGTGGGAGATGAAAGTGCTAAAGATTTTAATATGGAAAGGGCAACTATTATGTGAAATATAGCATATGTAGATTGAAAAAGCATTGTTTGATAGATGGGTTTTTCTTCTTTATTAATCACTTAAATATGGACAGTGTCCGTTGGACTTTTATATGGACTAGTACTAAACATTTGTCAAGTTTTGCTCTTGATTTTCATCATTGCTGACTTCAAAATTGCATTATTTTGCCAGGAAAGCCATGCCAAGAAATGACCATTTGGAGTGCTCTGGTCTCCTTTATTCAGTTCACTAACGTTAGCACATGAACAATTGAGTTCCTTCAATCCAGCCATCGTTATCTTGGTCGAACGTAGAAAACTGGGAATCATTCAGTGCATGGCGTGAAAAGTAACCATAACCGCTGCAGTACGAATTTGTTATGGAGTCACCTATAAAATATATACTAAGGAATAAATAATGCTGCTCGGGCGTTAAACCCCAACAAACAAATAAATAACATGACAGCACTTTTAGTATCAGTGGTATTTTGTTATTATATTATATTTATCATATACCAAAAGCATTTAAGGAGGTAGACCTAGGGTAAGGGACATAACTCATGAAATCAGTGAGATGTTTGTATAATACTCAATTTCACCAAAGCCTCTCAAGCTTTCGTTTGAAGCAGAATAAAATTAATCCAAGTTAATTAGATGCTTACATAAGATTGATGTAAAATGCTGAATACAAACGTTCCAATGATTTTTAGGAGTTGTGTCCCTTTCCCTAGGTCTACCTCCTTTAATAAGTAGTCACTGCTCCGTCAAGCACATGGCATAAAGAAGAATTGAGTGAGACTCGGTTGCCTGTAAGTCAAAATAGTGTGTCTGAGTTTATAGTAAGATTCCAATAGCGGGCCGCAGTTTCCGTCAGTTAGCGCAATAAAATTCTACTCAGCGTGTTTGAAAAGTACCCTAAATGTATGTTCGACTTGTCAAGCGTTCTTGTCTTCTATTACAGGATGAAGTATCTGTGAAACGGACGTGACACTACAATAATCAAGACATGTGCATTGTTTGTTTAACGGTCGGTTGCAATTATTGCATCCAATAGGACGAGTATTAATTGTACCAAATATTCAATAAGAGAAATGAAAAGAAAAGGGGACGTGGCCAGACTTAAGCAATATCAAAGAACTTGTGTCGGAGCAACAATGCTGCCATTCACAACGGCTCGATGGAGATTAATATGATAGGAATCTACTGACCGGACTTCAGACCTTCAACGACCATGAGATTTTCCACTAACGATTGCCTTTTGATTTGGGGTTTAACGTCCGAGCAGCAATATTTCAGCTATATTCAGACAATGAACATGAAATGATGATGAAATGAAAAAGGGATGGGACACAAGGACAATGGGGTCGACAAATTTTGATTGCCACTGGAAATAGGGAGGGGTGGGTAGGGTCGGGCAATTTATTCTCCTGTGGCGGAGCCCTGTGGTTCCTACTCCGGGAGAATACCACAGGAGGGTTCTTTAACGTGCGAGGAACGTGGCATCTTTTATGGTTTGCGGTCAGGTTTTCCGTATTATTGCCTGACAACCCCAGCGTGTAACACGCCAGGGGTACCCCATTCCACCGCCTGGGGCACATATCCCAGTTGCTCTGTAGGCAAAGCGCCATAGCCCATGGCTAGGGTTCTGAGCACTATTGAGTGGCCTTTTACGACAAGCTTAGCGCTGCTGCAGGCCTATTCTTTTGACAATTAGTCTGAATATAGCTGCTCGGACGTTAAACCCCAACAAACAAACAAAACATACATACTAAGTTTGGTTCCATTTGGTCAAGTGGTGACAGATGAGAAGATTTGTGTAAGAAATAACATTGAAAAAAAAGGGGGCAATAACTCCAACATGGCTTAACATATCAAAATAAGAATCTGACCACAGATAGATATCATCATGATAAAAACTTGAACTCCATGTCAGAATTTAGCTAAACCTAATTGTTTTTGTGATACACGCGAAAAACTACCGTCTGACCCCTATGTTTTATTTTTAGTAACAGCGGCCATGTTTTTCGACGGATAAAAAAATCCCACATTAGTTCGATGGAAGATACCCAAAGGAACATTCATATCAAGTTTGATTCCACTTTGTTAAGTGGTGCCACAAAAGATTTTTGAAAAAATGTTAACGACGACGACGGACGCAAAGTCATGGGGCACAAAAATAATAGGGTCGACAAATTATGATTGCCACAAATACGATATAAGGGAGGGATGGGTAGGGTCGGGTAATTTCGCCTCCTGTGGCAGAGCGTAAAGGTTCCTACTCACAGCAGGGTTCTTTAACGTGCGAGGAACGTGGCATCTTTCCCAACATGGTGCTTACCATGGTTTGCGGTCAGGTTTTATGATGTTAGTCAAGTATTCTTTATGTAAATTTAGGAGAAATTCTATCTATCACCTTTTTGATAGTTTCCGAAATAGTGTTTGTTTATTTGTTTGTTGGGTTTTAACGTCCGAGCAGCATTATTTCAGCTATATTCAGACAATGAACATGAAATGGATGATAAAATGAACATGAATGATGATGAAATGAAAAAAAAGGGATGGGCCACAAGGATAATAGGGTCGACAAATTTTGATTGCCACTGGAAAAAGGGGGAATGGGTAACGTCGGGCATTTTAGCCTCTTGTGGCGGAGCACAAAGTTTCCTACTCCTATCGAATACCACAGCAGAGTTCTTTAACGTGCGAGGAGTGTGGCATCTTTCCAAGCACGGTGCACCACTATGGTTTGCGATCAGGTTTTCCGTAATATAGCCTGACAACCCCAGCATGCAACACGCCACGGCTAGGTTTCTGAGCACTATTTAGTCGCCTTTTACGACAAGCTTAGCGCTGCTGCAGGCCTATTCTTTTAACACCCGGACCTGCACGGGGCTCGCCGAAACGGCATTAAAAGATAACTTTCAATTTTTTCATGAATGTAATAGCTGCCGCGATTACGACGACCCCTAGTGGCGGCGTCTCAAACTAAGGGGGATAATCCAAAAAACTCGTCTAAGGTCTATATGATGTTTGTTTTGTTTGTTTGTTGGGGTTTAACGTCCGAGCAGCAATATTTCAGCTATATTCAGACAATGAACATGAAATGCCTATCGAATACCACAGCAGGGTTCTTTAACGTGCGAGGAACGTGGCATCTTTCCCAACACGGTGCACCACTATGGTTTGCGGTCAGGTTTTCCGTATTATAGCCTGACAACCCCAGCATGTAACACGCCAGGGGTACCCCATTCCACCACCTGGGGCACACATCCCAGTTGCTCTGTGGGCAGAGCGCCTAGCCCCCGGCTAGGTTTCTGAGCACTATTTAGTCGCCTTTTACGACAAGCTTAGCGCTGCTGCAGGCCTATTCTTTTAACACCCGGACCTGCACGGGGCATAATCTATATGATGAAATGTATAATTATTTATTTCAATCCGTCTGCTCTTCGGAGATAATCCACATTGAAAATCCAACAGTTTCTATTGTTATTTGGAGTCATCTTCCTTAATTCTAAATTCTACAGGGCATTCTATATAATTGTATCGAATTTAACAAGGGCTCTATGAGGAGCCAATGTAATTTTCTATTTACTTAAGCATTTTTAACAAAATGTCAAAAAAAAGAAAGAAATGTAGGCTTTCCAACCATGTATCATAATTCGCATGATTCTAGGCTAGAGTGCTTTTTAATATTTTTTTGTTCATTTGAAATAAGGGTTAGTGTTGACATATCGCACAACAATAATTTTATACCCACTTTCAAAACTAAACTAAACAACGTTAAAAACGTATTTTAATAGTTACTTCCGCCTCTGGTGCAGGTCCGGGTGTCAAAAGAATAGGCCTGCAGCAGCGCTAAGCTTGTCGTAAAAGGCGACTAAATAGTGCTCAGGACCCTGGACAAGGGCTAGTGTGCTCTGCCCACAGAGCTTCTGGGTTGTGTGCCCCATGTGGTGGAATGGGGTATCCCTGGCATGCTTCACGCTGGGGTCGTCATGTCACAATACGGAAAACTTGACCGCGAACCATAGTGTGGCACCGTGTTGGGGAAGATGCCACGTTCCTCGCACGTTGAAGAACCCTGCTGTGATATTTGATATGAGTAGAAACCTTTGCGCTCACCACAGGAGGCTAACTTGCCCGTCCCTGCCCACCCACGCTAATTCCAGTGGGAATCAAAATTTTTCAACCCTTTTATCCTTGTGTCCCCTCCTATGTTTTTCATTTCATCAACATCATTTTCATTTCACCATTAATTCATCGCCTGAATATAGCTGAAATATTGCTGCTCGGGCGAACAATCAATCTTCGTAAAGTAATGAATACTAGTATCATTTGATAGATAAGACGTACTGTCTACCTTGTACATATTTATACCATTTTGGATCCAATGGTTTACAGAATAATCAAGGGAAGCAAGATTCGAGCTGAAGTAAAAAGAAATTAATGAAAAGAAAAGAACAGACAGGGGAAAACAGTTACACAAAACAAAACAGCATGAAATAACGCGTACAAAGAAACAAATGGAAATGAGCAATTTGGACTACCAACAAATAGGAACATTGACAAACAAAAAGGTAATGAGAAGAATGACACATTTGGAATGATACAATTTAACAACAAAGTATATAAGTATACTCACTAAGAACATTTCAAACTGAAGTTATTCCTCATTTTCTATGCCTATATATTCCAAAATCATAAAATGTATTATTTGCCTCGTGCAGGTCCGGGTGTTAAAAGAATATGCCTGCAGCAACGCTAACCATGTCGTATAAGGCGACTAAATAGTGCTCAGAAACCTAGCCGGGGATTAGGCGCTCTGCCCACAGAGCAACTGGGATGTGTGCCCCAGGTGGTGGAATGGGGTACCCCTGGCGTGTTGCATGTTGGGGTTGTCAGGCTATAATACGGAAAACCTGACCGCAAACCATAGTGGTGCACCGTGCTGGGAAAAAAGATGCCTACTATGGTTTTCTCTCGAAGTAGGAACCATAGGGCTCCGTTACAGGAGGCTAAATTGCCCGACACTACCCACCTCTTCCTATTTCCAGTGGCAATCAAAATTTGTCGACCCCATTGTCCTTTTGTCCCATTCCTTTTTTCTTTTCATCATCATTTCATGTTCATCGTCTGAATATAGCTGAAATATTGCTGCTCGGACGTCAAACCCAAACAAACAAACAAACAAAGATAAAATGTATTTACCCTGATATTTGATTTGCGTGTAAATTATTACTTTAAAAAAAATCTGTGATCTTTCGAGATTAATGGTTATTAAAAGTATGATTTCATGAGGTAAATGATTATTATTACCCAGAAGCTCTGTGGGCAGAGCACACTAGCCATTGTCCAGGGTCCTGAGCACTATTTAGTCGCCTTTTACGACAAGCTTAGCGCTGCTGCAGGCCTATTCTTTTGACACCCGGACCTGCACCAGTGGCGGAAGTAACTATTAAAATACGTTTTTAACGTTGTTTAGTTTAGTTTTGGGCGACTAAATAGTGCTCAGAACCCTAGCCGGGGGCTAGGGCGCTCTGCCCACAGACCAACTGGGATATGTGCCCCAGGCGGTGGAATGGGGTACCCCTGGCGTGTTACACGCTGGGGTTGTCAGGCAATAATACGGAAAACCTGACCGCAAACCATACAAGATGCCACGTTCCTCGCACGTTAAAGAACCCTCCTGTGGTATTCTCCCGGAGTAGGAACCACAGGGCTCCGCCACAGGAGAATAAATTGCCCGACCCTACCCACCCCTCCCTATTTCCAATGGCAATCAAAATTTGTCGACCCCATTGTCCTTGTGTCCCATCCCTTTTTCATTTCATCATCATTTCATGTTCATTGTCTGAATATAGCTGAAATATTGCTGCTCGGACGTTAAACCCCAAATCAAAAGGCAATCGTTAGTGGAAAATCTCATGCTCGTTGAAGGTCTGAAGTCCGGTCAGTAGATTCCTATCATACTAATCTCCATCGAGCCGTTGTGAATGGCAGCATTGTTGCTCCAACACAAGTTCTTTGATATTGCTTAAGTCTGGCCACGTCCCCTTTTCTTTTCATTTCTCTTATTGAATATTTGGTACAATTAATACTCGTCCTATTGGATGCAATAATTGCAACCGACCGTTAAACAAACAATGCACATGTCTTGATTATTGTAGTGTCACGTCCGTTTCACAGATACTTCATCCTGTAATAGAAGACAAGAACGCTTGACAAGTCGAACATACATTTAGGGTACTTTTAAAACACGCTGAGTAGAATTTTATTGCGCTAACTGACGGAAACTGCGGCCCGCTATTGAAATCTTACTATAAACTCAGACACACTATTTTGACTTACAGGCAACCGAGTCTCACTCAATTCTTCTTTATGCCATGTGCTTGACGGAGCAGTGACTACTTATTAAAGGAGGTAGACCTAGGGAAAGGGACACAACTAAAAATCATTGGAACGTTTGTATTCAGCATTTTACATCAATCTTATGTAAGCATCTAATTAACTTGGATTAATTTTATTCTCCTTCAAACGAAAGCTTGAGAGGCTTTGGTGAAATTGAGTATTATACAAACATCTCACTGATTTCATGAGTTATGTCCCTTACCCTAGGTCTACCTCCTTAAATGCTTTTGGTATATGATAAATATAATATAATAACAAAATACCACTGATACTAAAAGTGCTGTCATGTTATTTATTTGTTTGTTGGGGTTTAACGCCCGAGCAACATTATTTATTCCTTAGTATATATTTTATAGGTGACTCCATAAAAAATTCGTACTGCAGCGGTTATGGTTACTTTTCACGCCATGCACTGAATGATTCCCAGTTTTCTACGTTCGACCAAGATAACGATGGCTGGATTGAAGGAACTCAATTGTTCATGTGCTAACGTTAGTGGACTGAATAAAGGAGACCAGAGCACTCCAAATGGTCATTTCTTGGCATGGCTTTCCTGGCAAAATAATGCAATTTTGAAGTCAGCAATGATAAAAATCAAGAGCAAAACTTGACAAATGTTTAGTACTAGTCCATATAAAAGTCCAACGGACACTGTCCATATTTAAGTGATTAATAAAGAAGAAAAACCCATCTATCAAACAATGCTTTTTCAATCTACATATGCTATATTTCACATAATAGTTGCCCTTTCCATATTAAAATCTTTAGCACTTTCATCTCCCACTAAAATCAATCAAATCGATCAAAGTCGTGAAAAATCTTGCAAAGCGTAATTTCATGTACAATCTATATAAATTTTTTCTCAAATTCGAATAAAACTCAGATGAAAAACTATGACTGGTTATATAGTCTGTAACTGATCCGGAATAGGAAATAAAACTGAATTCGGTAGGTTTCTGAAATGCATGAATCGCATCCTGCCTGTTTTTATAAAGACTGCCTCTTCAAACAAGTAGATGCTGAATATTTTTTAACGTTGGAGTTATAGAGTATGCCTACCCTATCGTGCCATCTGACCCATGCTCCAGTTACCCATTTAATTTGCTTTCTATTTACATTGTATGTGTTATATGTCTTTTTTCCCTCTGTCTGGTCGTCATCTCTTCATATGGCAATATTTTACATTTGGAAAAGTAATAAAATTGTTTTTTTTTATCAAACTCGTATGTGCATTGAATGGTTTACTAGCCAAAGTGTTATAAAACGATTTACGTTTACTTTATTTATCTAGTAAATATCCTTGGTTTCCAAAATCCATGTGAATACCAAGTATCAACTAATTGCAGGCGAGTAAATGATTCATTGGTTGATTGTCCAGCAATATCTCAGCTATTTTCAGGTGATGAACGTGAGAAAGATGATAAAATGAACATGGATAATGATGAAATGTTTGTTTGTTTGTTTGTTGGGGTTTAACATCCGAGCAGCAATATTTCAGCTATAATGATGAAATGAAAACAAGAGATGGGAAACAAGGATAATAGGGACGACAAATTTTGCTTGCCACTAGAAAAGCCCCACTGCATGGATGTCAAAAGAATCAGCCTACAGTAGCGCTAAGCTTGTCGTAAAAGGCGACAAAATAGTGCTCAGAACCCTAGCCGGGGGCTAGGGCGCTCTGCCCACTGAGTAACTGGGATGTGTGCCCCAGGTGGGGGTACGGGGTACCCCTGGCGTGTTACATGCTGGGGTCTTCAGGCTATAATACGGAAAACCTGCCCGCAAACCATAGTGGTGCACCGTGTTTGGAAAGATGCCACGTTCCTCGCACGTGAAAGAACCCTACTGTGGTATTCTCCCGGAGAAGGAGCCACAGGAGGCTTAATTGCCCGACCTTACCCACTTCTCCCTTTTTCCAGTGGCAATCAAAATCTGTCGACCCCATTGTCCTTGTGTCTCATCCCTTTTTCATTTCATCATCGATTTCATGTTCATAGTCTGAATATAGCTGAAATATTGCTGCTCGGACGTTAAACCCCAACAAAGAAACAAACAATTAGTGAGCAAGTTGTGCTTCTCAAGGAACCGCACAAGGTGATCATTGACCATTCGTTCCATTGTCTTGTAGACGCAGCTAGTCAATGTTATTGGGCGATAATATGAAGGATTCGTATGATCCGTTCCTGGTTTTTGGATAGGGACAACTGAAGCCGTTTTCTAAAAGGAAGGAACATTACCAGAAGCCCCGACCTCGCTCATTAACGCAAGAAGTGTATGTAGGGAGAGACCAGGAAAATGTTTCAAAAGTTGATAATGGATATTATCTAGCCCTCTAGCCGTATCATGGGATTTATCCAGTGTCGATTTTAGATTGATAGATTGTTAGATTGATTCATTGTTGGGGTTTAACGCCCAATCAGCAATATTTCACAAATACTAACTGATTCACTGACATTTTAAAAATAAATTTTCTCAATACATTTCCACATCCTATATCAATATCAGTTTTCAAAGAATATAAAGAATATCAATAATTTCCCGATGAGACGTTTTTAAAGAGATTCGATGATATCAACTTTATTGTAACGAGAAATGATTTCAAACATGCAATAAATATGTCAAATTTCTAAGTATGAAATGTCACCAAAAAACTTTAATTAGAACAAAATGTTCTTAAACATGGCAAACATGCACAGATATCTGATGAGAGGCTGGAAATAGTGCTCAGAAACCTAGCCGAGGGCTATCCGCTCTGCCCACAAAGCAACTGGGATGTGTGCCCGAGGTGGTGGAATTGGGTACCCCTGGCATGTTACATGCTTGAGTTGTCAGGCTATAATACGGAAAACCTGACCGCAAACCATAGTTGTGCACCCTGTTGGGAAAGATGTGACGTTCCTCGCACATTATAGAAACCTGCTGTGGTATTCAATAGCAGTAGGAACCTTTCCGCTCCGCCACAGGAGGTTAAATTGCCCGACCTTACCAATCCCTCCCTTTTTCTAGTGGCAACCAAAATTTGTCGACCCTATTATCCTTGTGTCCCATCTCTTTTTCATTTCATCCTCATTCATGTTCAGTTTATCATCAATTTCATGTTCATTGTCTGAATATAGCTGAAATATTGCTGCTCGGTCGTTAAACCCCAACAAACAAACAATCAAAATTTCGACAAGACTTTATGTTTTCACTGCTCCTCAAATGAAAACAGACATATTTTCAAAGTTGTGCTTGCATGTTTAGACAAGGAATGGTCATTGGCAGTGGCCATTAGTGCTTGGTACTGTTCATTAAGTCTTTCTAGCATGTAGAGAGTTGAATTTCATCTTGTTGCCACATCAATAAACAACTTGTGACCGATAAGGTTTTCTTTAGAATCAAACAAGAGTTTCTGCTTGTCGTGTAAAAGGTCAATGGCGCTTGTGGACTGATGGAAGAATGTTACCAACTTTCTTGCTTTGCCTATAAGCTTGTCTACCTTAGGTATATCTAATGATTTTTTTCACCAGCAAATTGATTCTGTGTCCGTAACATCTATACCTCTCCCATCCTAGAAGTTGGTAGGCCTCCTGCTCGTTAGCAGCATTATCGGTTGTAGCTATAGGCTTAGGTAGGGACCACTTCTGCTGTGTTACTCTGAGCTCTTCTGCTATCCTGTCTGAGGTATGACTGCCTTTCATCTGAACTGTTCCAAGTACAGCATTTTTCAGTTCGCAACTATCATTAATAAAGTGGACAGTGGTGGTAAAGTAAGACTCTGTATTTAAGCTGGTTCAACCATCGTGTGTTATAGCTATATGGGGCGATAAAGCAACATCTTTCTTTTTGTTTAGCCTCCTCTTTACCCTTGATCTGGATGGAACCTTGTACTTGAAACGATAAAAGAATTTTGTATTTTATATGTATTGTTTTTTGTTACTTGATATTTTATTAAACTAAATTTATACAATTTGTTGCTTTTTAATGCTGTTAAATGTACATGACTGTAGATAATTAATATTTATAATTATAAATTGTTACTGTTTTCTTTACTTGTGTAAATATATTTTTACAATGCTTGACTCTTGTCTTATAGCCCTGTGCAGGTCCGGGTGTTAAAACAATAGGTCTACAGCAGCGCTAAGCTTGTCGTAAAAGGCGGCTAAATAGTGCTCAGAACCTTAGCCGGGGGCTAGGGCGCTCTGCCCACAGAGCAACTGGGATGTGTGCCCCAGGTGGTTGAATGGGGTACCCCTGGCGTGTTACATGCTGGAGTTGTCAGGCTATAATACGGAAAACCTGACCGCAAACCATAGTGGTGTATCGTGTTGGGAAAGATGCCATGTTCCTGGCATGTTAAAGAACCCTACTGTGGTATTTTCCCGGAGTAGGAACCATAGGGCTCCACCACAGGAGGATAAATTGCCCGACTCTACCCACCTCTCCCTATTTCCAGTGGCAATCAAAATTTGTCGACCCCATTGTCCTTGTGTCCCACCCCTTTTTTATTCATCATTTCATGTTCATTTTATCATCAATTTCATGTTCATCGTCTGAATATGGCTGAAATATTGCTGCTCGGACGTTAAACCCCAACAAACAAAACATACATGTATATATTTATATTGTATTCATTTGTTTGATATGTTTGCCCCCGAAGCCCTGATTTTCACACTTCGGTGTGACTGAAACATCATGACATCATTTATTTATAAATTATCTGTTAACAAATTTGATAGTTATTTCCAAAATAAGGTGTTTTTTTTTTCTATTTCGATGTGTAGTTAGCCCTTACCCTGATTTGATTTGCTTTTCGGAAACTTTAGTTTTACAGTTCTACATTTGTTGGTCATTTTTATATTTTGGTCGAGGGGCCTGGGTGGCCGAGTGGTCTAGGTCGTTGGTTTTAATACCACTTTTAATGACTATTGTATCTAATCACCTCTGCAGGTGTGAGTTCGAATCCAGCTTTGTATGTTTACGAAAATGGGCCGTGCTCGATTTGCATGTGATAAGGTTTGCCAATTACCTGCCCAAGACCGGTGGTTTTCTCCGGTTTCCTCCACCATTTAAATTGGCAGCAGCAATTAACCTTAAAGTGCATAAAGTCGGCGTTAAACACCAATTATCAATCAATCAATATATATTGGTCCTTCAGTGGTTCCTACTTCTATCGAATACCACAGTAGGGTTCTTTAAGGTGCGAGGAACGTGGCATCTTTCCCAACACGGTGCACTACTATGGTTTGCGGTCAGGTTTTCCGTATTATAGCCTGACAACCCCAGCATGTAATACGCCAGGGGTGCCCCATTCAACCACCTGGGGCACACATCCCAGTTGCTCTGTGGGTAGAGCGCCCTAACCCCCGGCTAGGGTTCTGAGCACTATTTAGTCGCCTTTTACGACAAGCTTAGCGCTGCTGCAGGCCTATTCTTTTAACACCCGGACCTGCACGGGGCAAAGTTTGTTTTGTGGCTGGACCATCTTTTATCTTGTAGAATCCAAAATAATCCCAGACTTTTGACTTCGTTTTGTCTGGGTATGCATGGATAATCCATTAGTTGTACTGCTGATGTCTTGTCCAACCAGAATATGTCATATTAGTTTTACCGCTGATGTCTTGTCCAACCAGAAAATATCAGATTAGTTATACCGCTGATGTCTTGTCCAACCAGAAAATGTCAGATTAGTTATACCGCTGATGTCTTGTCCAACCAGAATATGTCATATTAGTTTTACCGCTGATGTCTTGTCCAACCAGAATATGTCAGATTAGTTATAAGTTAGGTTGGACAAGACATCAGCGGTATAACTAATATGACATATTCTGGTTGGACAAGACATCAGCAGTAAAACTAATATGACATATTCTGGTTGGACAAGACATCAGCAGTAAAACTAATATGACATATTCTGGTTGGACAAGACATCAGCGGTATAACTAATCTGACATTTTCTGGTTGGACAAGACAACAGCGGTATAACTAATCTGATATTTTCTGGTTGGACAATCTGGTTGGACAAGACATCAGCGGTATAACTAATCTGACATATTCTGGTTGGACAAGACATCAGCGGTATAACTAATCTGACATATTCTGGTTGGACAAGACATCAGCGGTATAACTAATCTGACATTTTCTGGTTGGACAAGACATCAGTGATAGAACAACATACTAGTGTATTATCAACAGATATCATTTAAGTACAAATAAAGCTCTGTCCTTAAAGTCTAAAATCATAATATACATACGCTGGTTGGCTCTCCTTCTTGGTTTTCTTTGTCGTCTTTGGTGTAGTCTGAAATGTAAATTATTCATAACATATTCATATGATTAAATTTGACTTATATTTACCCTCAGTGAAGACAATAAGAATTTTATACTTTCTTACATTCCCTTCTACTTGCTATATAAATTATACAAATTTTAAAGAATCTTAATCCAAATGATACACCTCTAAACAAAAATTAAATAGTCTGTTATAATTGATTGAATACATTTGTTTTGAACAAATGCTGACATATACCAGTAAACAAGCAAACCCTAAAGAACATCAATCACTCAACTGGATTAAAAGGCTTCATTCTACTTTTTGTTGAAAAAAGTCAAGTTTTTTCATTGATAAAAAAATCTTAATAGTAATCTTGTGCAGAATATAGTAAGGACAATTTAAGTAGCTGTCTTTCTAAGAATCGTGCAAAATCTGAAAAATGTGATACACCCCCAAAAAAGGCTACATATTTTAATTTTTGTAATTAAGTTCTTTTATGGATCTATACTATGAAATGTGTAATTATTCATTCATGTCTGCCTGCTCTTAGAAGATAATCAACAACGAAGTCCATGAATGGATTATCCATGCATACCCAGACAAAACGAAGTCAAAAGTCTGGGATTATTTTGGATTCTACAAGATAAAAGATGGTCCACCACAAAACAAACTTTGCCCCGTGCAGGTCCGGGTGTTAAAAGAATAGGCCTGCAGCAGCGCTAAGCTTGTCGTAAAAGGCGACTAAATAGTGCTCAGAACCCTAGCCGGGGGTTAGGGCGCTCTGCCCACAGAGCAACTGGGATGTGTGCCCCAGGTGGTTGAATGGGGCACCCCTGGCGTATTACATGCTGGGGTTGTCAGGCTATAATACGGAAAACCTAACCGCAAACCATAGTAGTGCACCGTGTTGGGAAAGATGCCACGTTCCTCGCACCTTAAAGAACCCTACTGTGGTATTCGATAGAAGTAGGAACCACTGAAGGACCAATATATATTGATTGATTGATAATTGGTGTTTAACGCCGACTTTATGCACTTTAAGTTTAATTGCTGCTGCCAATTTAAATGGTGGAGGAAACCGGAGAAATCCACCGGTCTTGGGCAGGTAATTGGCAAACCTTATCACATGCAAATCGAGCACGGCCCATTTTCGTAAACATACAAAGCTGGATTCGAACTCACACCTGCAAAGGTGATTAGATACAATAGTCATTAAAAGTGGTATTAAAACCAACGACCTAGACCACTCGGCCACCCAGGCCCCTCGACCAAAATATAAAAATGACCAACAAATGTAGAACTGTAAAACTAAAGTTTCCGAAAAGCAAATCAAATCAGGGTAAGGGCTAACTACACATCGAAATAGAAAAAAAAAACACCTTATTTTGGAAATAACTATCAAATTTGTTAACAGATAATTTATAAATGATGTCATGATGTTTCAGTCACACCGAAGTGTGAAAATCAGGGCTTCGGGGGCAAACATATCAAACAAATGAATACAATATAAATATATACATGTATGTTTTGTTTGTTGGGGTTTAACGTCCGAGCAGCAATATTTCAGCCATATTCAGACGATGAACATGAAATTGATGATAAAATGAACATGAAATGATGATAAAATGAACATGAAATGATGAATAAAAAAGGGGTGGGACACAAGGACAATGGGGTCGACAGATTTTGATTGCCACTGGAAAAAGGGAGAAGTGGGTAAGGTCGGGCAATTAAGCCTCCTGTGGCTCCTTCTCCGGGAGAATACCACAATAGGGTTCTTTCACGTGCGAGGAACGTGGCATCTTTCCAAACACGGTGCACCACTATGGTTTGCGGTCAGGTTTTCCGTATTATAGCCTGAAGACCCCAGCATGTAACACGCCAGGGGTACCCCGTACTCCCACCTGGGGCACACATCCCAGTTACTCAGTGGGCAGAGCGCCCTAGCCCCCGGCTAGGGTTCTGAGCACTATTTTGTCGCCTTTTACGACAAGCTTAGCGCTGCTGTAGGCTCATTCTTTTGACACCCATGAAGTGGGGCTTTTCTAGTGGCTAGGTTTCTGAGCACTATTTAGTCGCCTTTTACGACAAGCTTAGCGCTGCTTCAGGCCTATTCTTTTATACATAAAAGGTGAACCTAAGACATAAAACTTCGATAAAACATTTAAAATATTGAAAAATCAAGGAAGGTATCCAATTTAGATTTTATTAAATAAACCGATGTCCCGCAAGAAATCGATAATGTTTTTAGATGAAACGGTCTTGAACAAATCAAACATATTGGCGCAGTCAAAATAATTTTGCCTGATGTTGGCAAAATCCACACAATCTAGAAGAACATGTTTGATAGAGAAAGGGCAATCACATGGGATACACTCAGGTGGAGGATCACCAACAAGCAAATGGCCATGTGTAAATCTAGAATGTCCAATGCGGCATCTAGTTATAACCACTTGCTCTTTGCGATTGCCCGACCCGGATTGATGAACGCCTAGATCGGGTTTTATGGAATTGAGTTTGTTGTGTTCAAGACCGTCCCATCGGTCCTGCCACATCTTTAAAATATATTTCCTTATTAAAGGTTTAAAATCGGTGTATGGCAAACTAACGTCCTTTATTATTTCATTTAATGCCTTCTTGGCAACCTTGTCTACAACTGAATTCCCCTGAATACCGACATGACTGGGTTCCCAGAGAAAATCAATCTCTATATCGAATTCCCGAAGTCGATGAATAAAATATAAAATTTGTAAGATAAGAGTGTTTTTCAGTTTGTGATTCTTAATTGCCAAAAGACAGCTCAAAGAGTCAGAACAAATAATAAACTGTGACAAATTAGATATAGTAATCAATTTAAGTGCTAACAATATGGCTCGAGCTTCAGCTGTGAATATGGAAGCGCTTGATGGCAACCGTTCAGTTACAGTTCTGTCACCATGGACAGCAGCACATGCAACGCTATCGCAGTCTTTTGAGCCGTCTGTAGACACCGTAAAAAAATCTTGATAATTGCTTTAATTTCAGAAAATTTTTGTTGTAAAAATAAAGGATTGGTATCGGACTTTTTATATTCACGCAGATCAAAAATGAAAGAAGGGTGTGGAAGCTCCCATGAAGGGCATGGAAGCTCCCATGAAGGGCATTTCGAAGTAACAACAGGTGTTACTGCATTGGTCTCCAGATGAATTGCTTCCAAATGAGGTTTTATTCGAATTCCAAAGGGCGGGGTTTTGCTTTCATGTTTTCGATAAATGTCGACATAAATAGGATTAATGACACAGTCGTAGGCAGGGCTATCTGGGTAGGCCATAAGTTTACTTACATATAGAAGACCTAATTTCAAACGTCTGTCTCCAAGGAAGGGTTCATTTGCCTCGGCATAAAGGCTCTCAATAGGAGAGGTTCTGAAGGCACCAAGGCAAAGTCGCAACCCCTGGTGTTGAACAGCGTCTAAAATTTTAAGGTAAGATTTTTTGGCGGAACCATAAACAATAAATCCATAATCAAGTTTAGACCTAACCAAAGATCTATATAAATTTAATAAAAATGAGGTATCAGCACCCCAATCGGTACTGGACACCATTTTTAAAATATCTAGTGCCTTAAGACACCTAGATTTAAGTAATTTGATATGGGGAAGAAAAGAAAGTTTACTATCAAAAAGTAATCAAAGGAATTTTGTTTCTTCTACTATTTTGATTTTATTACCATAAAAAAGAGATCTGGGTCCGGATGCAGCTTTCGCTTTCGACAAAATTGCATACCAACAGTTTTAGATGTAGAAAACTTAAACCCATTCTCCAAAGCCCATTTCTCAATTCTTTTGAGGCAAAGTTGTAACTGCCTTTCAATATTACTCATATTTTGTCCCCTGTAGCAGATCAAAAAGTCGTCTACATACAAGGATCCGTAAAAAACTTGGGCTAAACTGTTAATTTTAATACTGAAGAGAGTGACAGAAAGAATACTTCCCTGAGGAACTCCCGTTTCCTGTTCCTTCTCCTCAGAAAAAGTCGAATTTACCCTCACATTAAAATGACGATCTGACAAAAAATTAGACAAGAACAGAGGAAGTCTTCCTTTCAACCCCATATCAAATATATCTTTTAAAATACCATATTTCCACGTCGTGTCATAGGCTTTTTTCTAAATCGAAAAAGACCGACACAAAATGTTCATTTTTAGCAAATGCATTTCTGATGAGCGTTTCAAACCGGACTAAATGGTCAAGAGTACTTCTGCCTTGCCTAAAACCACACTGAATATTAGTGGGTAAGTTGTGCTTCTCAAGGAACCACACAAGGCGATCATTGACCATTCGTTCCATTGTCTTGCAGACGCAGCTTGTCAATGCGATCGGGCGATAATTTGAAGGATCCGTATGATCTTTTCCTGGTTTTGGAATAGGGACTACTGAAGCCGTTTTCCAGATGGACGGAACGTTACCAGAAGTCCATATCTCGTTCATTAACGCAAGAAGTGTATATAGAGATGGATCAGGAAGATGTTTCAAAAGTTGATAGTGAATATTATATAGCCCACTAGCTGTATCGTGGACTTGAGCCAGTGACGATTTTAGTTCCTCTATAGAAAATTGAGAGTTGTAGGATTCAGCATTATTTGACTTGAAGTTTAATTTTGTCTTTTCTGCAGATGATTTAATTTTTTGAAAATCCGGTTTGTAGTTAGTTGAGGATGAATGTTTAGCGAATGTTTCAGCTAGCTTATTGCCGATATCTTTTTCGTTCGTTAGAGTGGTATTACCAACTTTAAGGTGTTTCACTGAAGAATTCGAATTTTTTCCTTTTACTTTTCTAATAAAATTCCATACTTTATTGAGGGGAGTGTGAGATTTAATACTAGAAACAAAATTTTTCCAAGAGGTTCGTCTGGCTTGTTTACATGTACGTCGAGCTTTTGCTCGAAATATTCGGAAGTTTGACAGATTTGCTGGTGTAGGATTTTTGTCAAACCGGCCATGGGCCTTGTTGCGTTCTTCGATCGCTTTGTCGCACTCATCAGTAAACCATGGTTTACTAGGCCTTTTTGGATTTGTCGAGGTTTTAGGTATTGTTTTATTAGCAATTGATGTCAGTCTTTCATTAAATAATAAAATTGGATCTTCAACATACTTCATCGCTTCTAATCGTAATTCTTCAAGACAGTGGGCTTCAAATGAAGCCCAATCTGCTTTCTCAAGTTTAAAACGAGGTTGACGTTCCTCCGTTTTGGAGGATAAATGCTCCAAAATAATTGGAAAATGATCACTCCCGCACAAGTCATCATGAACTCGCCATGTAAACTCTGAAAGTACGAGAGGATCACAAATGCTTAAATCAATAGAAGAATACGATCCATTGCCTGAATGAAGGAACGTTGAAGAACCCATTAAATATGCACAAGTCTTCTTGCTGAAGGAGCTCCTCAACTTTTTTACCTTTATCATTCGTATGATTACTTCCCCATAAAGGAATGAGAGCATTAAAGTCACCCAAAATAATAAATGGTTTGGGCAACTGTTTAACCAAATCAACTAATTTATTTCTGCACAAAATTGAATTTGGGGGAATGTAAATGGAACAAACGGTTATGGTTTTATCAAGGGATAACCGAACGGCCACTGCTTGTAGATCGGTAGTTAAAGGAACTGAACTATGTATTACTCTGTCCCTAATAAAAATGGTAGATCCACCAGCAGCTCGTTCATTTGCCTCAGTAAATGTACTATACATTGTATATCCTTTTACGGAAATTTGATCCGTTTCTTTTAAATGAGTCTCCTGGAGACATAATGCAACTGGTAAAATAGACTGAACAAGAAGAGTTAATTCCAAAATATTAGCCTTTAAACCTCGACAATTCCATTGAAGTAATTTGGCCAATTTTATTGGTGACGAATTTAGATTTTATTAAATAAACCGATGTCCCGCAAGAAATCGATAATGTTTTTAGATGAAACGGTCTTGAACAAATCAAACATATTGGCGCAGTCAAAATAATTTTGCCTGATGTTGGCAAAATCCACACAATCTAGAAGAACATGTTTGATAGAGAAAGGGCAATCACATGGTATACACTCAGGTGGAGGATCACTAACAAGCAAATGGCCATGTGTAAATCTCCAAAATTCCAGATCATCTTCAAAATCATCTCCATCATCACAACAATCATCGTCTTCCAAATCTCAACAGAAGAATGTCCAACCCCCAAAAAAGTTGGGGAATTTCCGTGTGGAGGACTTGGAGAAATCCAAGTCTAGGCGACAGATTGTGTCGCCTGTGGTGTCGGACTCGGATTCCGAGTCTGACATGGAAACAACAGATCATGGACTTTGTCCAGGTGAAAACTGGTTGGGTCCCGACCTTGATCAGATTGACCAAACAGATCCTGTTGCCATGAAAAAATACAAGGAGCAGCGCGCTTAGTCAATTCGAATTGACCTTAATGGTGGCACTCGTACTAGAAGGTCATCGAGTCGTGCTCGCAGATCCAAGTCAGAGAAAATATCCCCCATTCGTCACCAATAAAATTGGCCAAATTACTTCAATGGAATCGTCGAGGTTTAAAGGCTAATATTTTGGAATTAACTCTTCTTGTTCAGTCTATTTTACCAGTTGCATTATGTCTCCAGGAGACTCATTTAAAAGAAACGGATCAAATTTCCGTAAAAGGATATACAATGTATAGTACATTTACTGAGGCAAATGAACGAGCTGCTGGTGGATCTACCATTTTTATTAGGGACAGAGTAATACATAGTTCAGTTCCTTTAACTACCGATCTACAAGCAGTGGCCGTTCGGTTATCCCTTGATAAAACCATAACCGTTTGTTCCATTTACATTCCCCCAAATTCAATTTTGTGCAGAAATAAATTAGTTGATTTGGTTAAACAGTTGCCCAAACCATTTATTATTTTGGGTGACTTTAATGCTCTTATTCCTTTATGGGGAAGTAATCATACGAATGATAAAGGTAAAAAAGTTGAGGAGCTCCTTCAGCAAGAAGACTTGTGCATATTTAATGGGTTCTTCAACGTTCCTTCATTCAGGCAATGGATCGTATTCTTCTATTGATTTAAGCATTTGTGATCCTCTCGTACTTTCAGAGTTTACATGGCGAGTTCATGATGACTTGTGCGGGAGTGATCATTTTCCAATTATTTTGGAGCATTTATCCTCCAAAACGGAGGAACGTCAACCTCGTTTTAAACTTGAGAAAGCAGATTGAGCTTCATTTGAAGCCCACTGTCTTGAAGAATTACGATTAGAAGCGATGAAGTATGTTGAAGATCCAATTTTATTATTTAATGAAAGACTGACATCAATTGCTAATAAAACAATACCTAAAACCTCGACAAATCCAAAAAGGCCTAGTAAACCATGGTTTACTGATGAGTGCGACAAAGCGATCGAAGAACGCAACAAGGCCCATGGCCGGTTTGACAAAAATCTTACACCAGCAAATCTGTCAAACTTCCGAATATTTCGAGCAAAAGCTCGACGTACATGTAAACAAGCCAGACGAACCTCTTGGAAAAATTTTGTTTCTAGTATTAAATCTCACACTCCCCTCAATAAAGTATGGAATTTTATTAGAAAAGTAAAAGGAAAAAATTCGAATTCTTCAGTGAAACACCTTAAAGTTGGTAATACCACTCTAACGAACGAAAAAGATATCGGCAATAAGCTAGCTGAAACATTCGCTAAACATTCATCCTCAACTAACTACAAACCGGATTTTCAAAAAATTAAATCATCTGCAGAAAAGACAAAATTAAACTTCAAGTCAAATAATGCTGAATCCTACAACTCTCAATTTTCTATAGAGGAACTAAATTCGTCACTGGCTAAAGTCCACGATACAGCTAGTGGGCTATATAATATTCACTATCAACTTTTGAAACATCTTCCTGATCCATCTCTATATACACTTCTTGCGTTAATGAACGAGATATGGACTTCTGGTAACGTTCCGTCCATCTGGAAAACGGCTTCAGTAGTCCCTATTCCAAAACCAGGAAAAGATCATACGGATCCTTCAAATTATCGCCCGATCGCATTGACAAGCTGCGTCTGCAAGACAATGGAACGAATGGTCAATGATCGCCTTGTGTGGTTCCTTGAGAAGCACAACTTACCCACTAATATTCAGTGTGGTTTTAGGCAAGGCAGAAGTACTCTTGACCATTTAGTCCGGTTTGAAACGCTCATCAGAAATGCATTTGCTAAAAATGAACATTTTGTGTCGGTCTTTTTCGATTTAGAAAAAGCCTATGACACGACGTGGAAATATGGTATTTTAAAAGATATATTTGATATGGGGTTGAAAGGAAGACTTCCTCTGTTCTTGTCTAATTTTTTGTCAGATCGTCATTTTAATGTGAGGGTAAATTCGACTTTTTCTGAGGAGAAGGAACAGGAAACGGGAGTTCCTCAGGGAAGTATTCTTTATGTCACTCTCTTCAGTATTAAAATTAACAGTTTAGCCCAAGTTTTTTACGGATCCTTGTATGTAGACGACTTTTTGATCTGCTACAGGGGACAAAATATGAGTAATATTGAAAGGCAGTTACAACTTTGCCTCAAAAGAATAGAGAAATGGGCTTTGGAGAATGGGTTTAAGTTTTCTACATCTAAAACTGTTGGTATGCAATTTTGTCGAAAGCGAAAGCTGCATCCGGACCCAGATCTCTTTTTTATGGTAATAAAATCAAAATAGTAGAAGAAACAAATTCCTTGGATTACTTTTTGATAGTAAACTTTCTTTTCTTCCCCATATCAAATTACTTAAATCTAGGTGTCTTAAGGCACCAGATATTTTAAAAATGGTGTCCAGTACCGATTGGGGTGCTGATACCTCAATTTTATTAATTTATATAGATCTTTGGTTAGGTCTAAACTTGATTATGGATTTATTGTTTATGGTTCCGCCAAAAAATCTTACCTTAAAATTTTAGACGCTGTTCAACACCAGGGGTTGCGACTTTGCCTTGGTGCCTTCAGAACCTCTCCTATTGAGAGCCTTTATGCCGAGGCAAATGAACCCTTCCTTGGAGACAGACGTTTGAAATTAGGTCTTCTATATGTAAGTAAACTTATGGCCTACCCAGATAGCCCTGCCTACGACTGTGTCATTAATCCTATTTATGTCGACATTTATCGAAAACATGAAAGCAAAACCCCGCCCTTTGGAATTCGAATAAAACCTCATTTGGAAGCAATTCATCTGGAGACCAATGCAGTAACACCTGTTGTTACTTCGAAATGCCCTTCATGGGAGCTTCCATGCCCTTCATGGGAGCTTCCACACCCTTCTTTCATTTTTGATCTGCGTGAATATAAAAAGTCCGATACCAATCCTTTATTTTTACAACAAAAATTTTCTGAAATTGAAGCAATTATCAAGATTTTTTTACGGTGTCTACAGACGGCTCAAAAGACGGCGATAGCGTTGCATGTGCTGCTGTCCATGGTGACAGAACTGTAACTGAACGGTTGCCATCAAGCGCTTCCATATTCACAGCTGAAGCTCGAGCCATATTGTTAGCACTTAAATTGATTACTATATCTAATTTGTCACAGTTTATTATTTGTTCTGACTCTTTGAGCTGTCTTTTGGCAATTAAGAATCACAAACTGAAAAACACTCTTATCTTACAAATTTTATATTTTATTCATCGACTTCGGGAATTCGATATAGAGATTGATTTTCTCTGGGTACCCAGTCATGTCGGTATTCAGGGGAATTCAGTTGTAGACAAGGTTGCCAAGAAGGCATTAAATGAAATAATAAAGGACGTTAGTTTGCCATACACCGATTTTAAACCTTTAATAAGGAAATATATTTTAAAGATGTGGCAGGACCGATGGGACGGTCTTGAACACAACAAACTCAATTCCATAAAACCCGATCTAGGCGTTCATCAATCCGGGTCGGGCAATCGCAAAGAGCAAGTGGTTATAACTAGATGCCGCATTGGACATTCTAGATTTACACATGGCCATTTGCTTGTTGGTGATCCTCCACCTGAGTGTATCCCATGTGATTGCCCTTTCTCTATCAAACATGTTCTTCTAGATTGTGTGGATTTTGCCAACATCAGGCAAAATTATTTTGACTGCGCCAATATGTTTGATTTGTTCAAGACCGTTTCATCTAAAAACATTATCGATTTCTTGCGGGAAATCGGTTTATTTAATAAAATCTAAATTGGATACCTTCCTTGATTTTTCAATATTTTAAATGTTTTATCGAAGTTTTATGTCTTAGGTTCACCTTTTATGTATAAAAGAATAGGCCTGCAGCAGCGCTAAGCTTGTCGTAAAAGGCGACTAAATAGTGCTCAGAAACCTAGCCGGGGGCTAGGCGCTCTGCCCACAGAGCAACTGGGATGTGTGCCCCAGGTGGTGGAATGGGGTACCCCCGGCATGTTACATGCTGGGGTTGTCAGGCTATAATACGGAAAACCTGACCGCAAACCATAGTGGTGCACCGTGTTGGGAAAGATGCCACGTTCCTCGCACGTAAAAGAACCCTGCTGTGGTATTCGATAGGAGTAGGAACCTTTGCGCTCCGCCACAGGAGGCTAAATTGCCCGACTTTACCCACCCCCCCTTTGTCTAGTGGCAATCAAAATTTGTCGACCCTACTGTCCTTATGTCCCATCCCGTTTTTCATTTCATCATCATTTCATGTTCATTTTATCATCTGTTTCATGTTCATCGTCTGAATATAGCTGAAATATTGCTGCTCGGACGTTAAACCCCAACAATCAATCAATCAATCTTCTAGATTGTGTGGATTTTGCCAACATCAGGCAAAATTATTTTGACTGCGCCAATATGTTTGATTTGTTCAAGACCGTTTCATCTAAAAACATTATCGATTTCTTGCGGGACATCGGTTTATTTAATAAAATTTAAATTGGATACCTTCCTTGATTTTTCAATATTTTAAATGTTTTATCGAAGTTTTATGTCTTAGATTCACCTTTTATGTACCTTTTTATATGTAAATAGCTGTTTGTTTTAATTTCATTATTTTATAAAGAGACTTTGATCTTGCTTTTAATGTTTTCCTTGCATTAAATGTTCTTGCCGTGATATGGCCCTGGTCGCCGAAACGGCAATAAACAACAACAATCAATCAATCAATTAATATCTTGACAATTTTGATAGAAAGAAATTTAAGTTGCTGAAATGCCTCTGATGATATGTCCTACTGAAGTTTTCTTTGAGTCAAAATTGATGGACAACTCCTTTTAAAAGGCGAAAATTAAGCCAGGTGAGCGGTTCAGGCTCATGGAAGCCTTGTTTACTAGGTCCGATTAATCAGAGTCTTAAAATCAAAAATTTTCAGAGAGATTTCATTAATGTAAAGGCCCCGTGCAGGTCCGGGTGTTAAAAGAATAGGCCTGCAGCAGCGCTAAGCTTGTCGTAAAAGGCGACTAAATAGTGCTCAGAAACCTAGCCGGGGGCTAGGCGCTCTGCCCACAGAGCAACTGGGATGTGTGCCCCAGGTGGTGGAATGGGGTACCCCTGGCGTGTTACATGCTGGGGTTGTCGGGCTATAATACGGAAAACCTGACCGCAAACCATAGTGGTGCACCGTGTTGGGAAAGATGCCACGTTCCTCGCACGTTAAAGAACCCTGCTGGGGTATTCGATAGGAGTAGGAACCTTTGCGCTCCGCCACAGGAGGCTAAATTGCCCGACCTTACCCATCCCCCCTTTTTCCAGTGGCAATCAAAATTTGTCGACCCTATTATCCTTCTGTCCCATCCTTTTTTTTTCATTTCATCTTCATTTTATCATCCATTTCATGTTCATTGTCTGAATATAGCTGAAATATTGCTGTTCGGACGTTAAACCCCAACAAACAAACAAACAAACATTAATGTAAAGAAACTCTTCATTAAAGTTTCATTGGTTTACAGATCAGGTTTGAAGACTAACAGAAAATCGCCCGATTTACGAATGAATAAAGTCCCATAACTCAATAACCAGGATTTGGAAATTAATTAAATAAAAACAGAAGGTCACATCAATTAAAAGAAACAAGTCACCAAAGTTTCACAAAAAAGGTGGAAGCATTGTTTACTTATTCATCAGAGTGTAAAGGACAGCCAGACGGGACCCGTTCAGGTCCGGGTGTCAAAAGAATAGGCCTGCAGATACGCTAAGCTTGTCGCAAAAGGCGACTAAATAGTGATCAGAACTTTAGCCGGGGGCTAGGGCGTTCTGTCCACAGAGCAACTGGGTTGTGTGCCCCAGGTGGTGGAATGCGGTAACCCTGGCGCGTTATATGCTGGGGTTGCTGGGAAAAGCTGACCGCAAACCATAGTGATGCAACGTGTTGGGAAAGATGCCACGTTTCTCGCACGTTAAAAAACTCTACTGTGGTGTTCTTCCGGAGTAGGAAACATAGGGCTCCACCGCAGGAGGCTAAATTGCCGCACCCTACCCACCTCTCCCTATTTCCAGTGGCAATCAAAATTTCTCGACCCCATCGTCCTTGTGTCCCGTCCCATTTTTTATTTCATCATCGCTTCATGTTCATTTTGTCATCCACTTCATGTTCATCGCCTGAATATAGCTGAAATATTGCTGCTCGAGTGTTAAACCCCAACAAACAAACAAACTGCCAAACGGACACTGGTATACCATAATACACCTGGTCGTAAGAGAGGGGCATATAAAATAACATTTTTTCTCAGCATTTGTGATATAACTTTAAATGTAAAATTTTACCAGACAGAAGAGAACAAAAATCATGTGTTACATGTCACAGCTTTGTTGCAAGTAATTACTTTAATTTTGCATGTACTGAAGATTGATTTCTAAAAAATAACATTCTATTAAAATGTTCAATGAACAGTTTAAGAAATAGCAGGACAAAAATATACAAGAAAAACCTAGAATGAAGTATTATCCTCACTTCTGAATGGTTTATGGTTCTTTATATCAATACCCAAGTGTCTTCTAAATCTGTGTTTTATTAAAATCCTGAAAGAAGAAACAATTATTTACAAAGCATCAGGAACAAATGCAGCTTAAAAATATAGGTTAATATTTGTGGAATGTTTTACCAGACTTTAGTTTACTAATACTAAGCGCTCTAATAAAAACCGAAAAGCCTCAAAGACTTACATGTAGTACTCTATTTTAAATACAAATGTTATCAAACCCAGCTGTATGAGACTCTGTATGAAAACTCAAGAACTACAGTACATATCTTTTGTACATTTACAGTATATACACCATAATGATAAAATTTCAAATTTCTTATTTAGGAGCTGAAGTGCCAGAAAATAAATTAAACATACAAGTACATGTATTTATGTTACCATCACCAAAGTTTACAGCTCACACAGCAGATCGAGGGAGGGGGTAGTGCAGGGTCAGGAGTTAAGCACCCCTCCTTTTTATTGGAAAATTAGTCATTTTCATGTGTAAAATTGACAAAAAGTGGTAAATAATGATCGAACGTCCTAGCAAAATTGCACAAAATGGCAAAATCGATTAATTTTAGCCTAACTAGTAGGATCAAAATAACAAAAAGGTATAAATGTATGTAGTAAACTAGTATCCCTACATAGAGGAGGGGCACAGAACATTTTTGTGTGTTGGTATTCTGTACAAGCTGTTGTTTTGTAATATTACAAATCGTGACGCTCAAAAATTTAATATACTTGTAATGGGCAATGTTCGTATGCTACATGTATCTCTCGGTAAACTAAACTCACACAAGACTGATTACAAGGCTTTATTTTTTTACAGAAGCAAGATACTCATCTAATTCTATTAAATGGAACCAATTTCGAATATCAGGAAAGATCTTGCTATGTATCCAAACAGGTAGCTTCATTATCCGTTTTTTTTTCACACAAACAACACGTCTGTATGTCTTCTGTTATTATGATAAGCTCGCGCGCACTTGAAATTGACGATTTGGTCCTACTGCTGTCGTCCATCGAAAGATCAGAAAATTATAAATGAAATTGACGTATATGTATACATGCACATATTTCACTTTCATTTGAAAATTTTCAACAGAATCAGATCACGTTTTACACCTATTAACGCCCATTCTAGGAAATTGGATGACGATTTTTTTTTCAAATAGGGCAAAATGACTAACCGCTTTAAACTTATCTCCCTTGCATGTTAATTTCCGGATATGTTTTAATGTACAGGAGTAAGAAAAACCCTAGAAAAGACATTTGTTTCCGCTCACAGCCAGGCTACAGAAAAAGGAAAATAACAACAGAGAAACCCTCACTTTCTATGCATTTCTGAGTACAGATTGCGTATCTTTTTGTAAGTTTGTACTAAAAAAATAACACAGATTCTCAATCAATGCTTGAAATTATATAGTGACAATACTGACATCACATCTCTATATTCCATCATCTATCTATCTTTAAATTTCTACATCCCGTCATTATACTGACTATTATGCGCCGTTTGCATGTTTTACTAACGCATATTTTTATATAAAAATCATCAAACAAGAACATAGAGTTATGCTGGTAATTTTTTGTCTCATCTTACTTCTTAGCTCTTTAGATGAAGATCATAATGTATTGGTCGGACTTTACACTTCTCGCCAATCTGCTCACCAAAATTTTATTCCACAATGAAAAAACCAATAGTTTTCCTGAATTTGTCATGGATAGGTTTATGTTGAATTAACCACAAACTTTGTTCATTTTCATTTTAATTTTAAAGCTAATATATAGGGACTTCATCTTTTATTCCAAAAGGTGTCTTTACTACAAACGTATATTTTGTGACACACAATTTATTTTTGCACAATGGTAAAAAAATTACAGATTAAGATTAAAGCCAGGATAAAGAAAATCTTGAATATGGAGAAATGATAATTAAACTTTTTTGGTCGGGGCTCTGTACCCAAATCTAGATATTATTGTGTTCGCAATGCATTGAAAAACTGTGAGTTGTATTAAACTTCTAATATGGTCCTGTCTGGGTAAACACCAATTATTTAACTTATGAAGGAAAAATAAAGTACTTTCTGATAATTTGTTAAAAAAATAAATATTTGTCACAAGTAAACAAATACCGGTATAAAGAGAGAGTTTTGCAATCTTTTATGAGAGTTCAACAAATAACGGAAACTCAAAGGATGCAATAAACACTGTACTGTTAATCTAACAGTATTATGACAATGAGAAGAGTAATCAAGGGAACCAAGGTTATAGCGGTAATCAAAAGAATGTAATCCAGGGACAAAGACCAGATATGGTAAAAAGACATACACAACAAAGAACATAAAGTAACTAAAATCATATATACAAAGTAACAAAAGTAAAAACTGGGAACATGGACCAGGTGCACCGGTAGAGTAAGCGTCCTTTTCTTTTCTGGAAACACCCGCCGAGTTGCTCATAAAAAGTCAAGTCCGGGATAGACAAACGAGGAAAGGAAAACTATCACCCGTTGAATAAATCAGTTTTCATGGTGCTGATGGATACATCATAACGATCCACGAGTTCATGATGACGACAAGAGCCGAAGGGATGTAGCCACAGATGAAAGGAAAGTTGACAATTCTGAATGATAAGTCAACACGTTTGTCGTAAAGTTTGGTCAATAGTTTTCCTTTACCATCGATTTCTAGGTCAAGATATGAGGCTGACTTCACAGTGTCTGTAGTATCCTTTATCTCAAATTCTTTTGGGTAGATGCGATGTATCAAATCCCCGAAATTAGGATTGTTTAAAGATAATACGTCATCTAAATAGCGGAAACTGATATTGAAGGATCTAGCCAAACGATATTCTTTCTTTCTGATCAAATCAGCTATGAAGTCAGCCTCATAAGAGTGAAGAAATAGGTCAGCAAGTAAAGGAGAACAATTTGTTCCCATTGGAATACCGACCGTTTGATGAAAAACACGTCCACCACACTGGACAAATATGTCGTCGATTAAAAATTTCAGCATTTTGTAAACATCTTCCTCTGTATATTTGGAAGATGATTTGGAATTATTTCTTACAAAGTATGAGGAATCTCAACCAAGAACTATACATTTGTATATGGTGTACCTTTTTTTGAAAAAAACAACGATGTATAATGTTTTTAGGTCGGGATTTTAACTGAGTGTGGGGAATAGAAGTATACAGTGTTGAAAAATCATAGGTTTTAGTACTATTATATTCAGATAATAGTCTTGAACTGATTGTCTCCAAAAGATCTTTCGATTTTTTAGGATCCATATTGAATTAAAGAGATTTGGTGGTACATTTTGCAGATCCAGTTATGAAACGTTGTTTGTATGGATTCTTGTGAAGTTTAGGAATTCAGTACATAGACGGTAAATCACATTCACCGTCCTTGGTAGATAGACCAAAAGAGGATAGCACAGATGTATGGTTTTCCACAATCTCTTCTTAAGAGAGAGTGGTAGCAGTATAGGTCTTATCACTACTATTATTTTCTACGTCTAACTCTGATAATAAATATTGGATATAAAACGTTTTGCAGACATTAACAATGTTTTGGCTTTGTCTGCTGGTACGACAACATATTTGTCATGTATAGTAGACAATTTATTTGATACATCGGGGTCTTTGAAAACTGATGTAGCCTGGCACTCATTGACCTACTTAAAACTTTCATTCATTTCAAAATTAAAGACCTCACGACCTTTAACCACTCTGACAGAGAATCAATGTCTTCTTTTCTCGTTTTATCCATTTTCTTGCATAGTCCTCGACGGGATCCATAAAAACTTTTAAGTCCAATTTATGGAGCGTGGTTCACGGTATTTGGGACCTTTAGAAAGGGTATTACGTAGAGATTCGTTTTCGATAATGGTTACATCTCCAGAAGGACCATATTTGAATGGAGAGGTTTTGCAAGAACAGTCAGGTGGTTTAGCCTTGAAGTCCTCAATCTCGATGTTCTGCAATAGCCTTTTATGATTTTGGACGCAATGGGTGAAGTATAGGAATATGAAATAATTGGTGTGGACTCGTCTTTGAAATAAGGAAAAACACGTTCTCCACCCTGAACAAATGTGTTGTCTTTGATAAATCCCAGCATATAAGTTATATTTTGTTTAGTATTTTGAAATATGACTTGAAGTATTGGGAAAGTCATGTCTGTTGATATGGTCAGTGGACGTTAATTTCATGAGTGAGAAAAAACAGTAAAATTGATTTAAAGTTCGATTACTGATTCCGTGTTAAACATCTATAAGTATTTTTAATCTATGTCAAACATGTGTTTTTGATACACATTAAACATATGTATGGGTACACCATACGGTAGACATATGTTTTTGACATGCGTTAACATATGCCTGCACAACATATGTCGGATATACGTTTTTGATACGCGTTTACCATGCGTCTGAAAAATCATACGTTGAACATACGATTGATAGACGTCTGACATACGTCATTTTAAGACGAACTTTAAACATGCGTCTAAAATTTGCCTGTGTAAGCAGAGTACGATATAGTTCATATATTTTCCTCTTCCGTTTCACAAGTTTTTTGGGGAAGATGCGATGTTTTAAATCCTCGAAAACTAGGGGTTTTTTTTAAAACAAAATGTCATCTTTATACTGGAAACTGAGATCAGATGATCTGGCTAAACAATATTCCTATGAAGCCAACCTCATAAGAGTGAATGAATAGGTCAGCGTAAATTTGTTGGAATGGCGGCAGCCTGTTGAAAAACACGTTCACCAACCTGAACAAGTGTGTTGTCTTTGATAAATTCCAGCATATAAGTTATATTTTGTTTAGTATTTTGAAATATTACTTGAAAGCGTACTTTACAAAAATATCGGTAATCTCTACCGAGTACTGCATATTTGTATGAAGGTGTATTGTCTTATTTTTGCTCTTTTTTTTGAGTGAAAATGATGCATGGTTTTGAATCGTGATTTTATCGGAGGATGGATAATTGTAGAGTAAAGGTTTAACAATCATAGGTCTTGATAACATTAAATTCAGATAATAGTATAACATTAATTTTTTCTAGAAGATCATTTGAATTTTTCAGGATCTATATTTAATTAATACCACTACAGGATAAACAAGACTGAAGACTATCTTTAACACCTGATAGTATGGAAGTTACCAGTTTCAATGAAGATGGGTAGTATATTTTGCATAACCAGCTATGAAGCGTTGTTTGTGTGGATTTTTGCGGAGTTTTAGAATCTAATACATAGACGGTATATCATAATTGTCATCCTTGGTAGAAAGACCAAACATTAATAGAACGGATTAACGGTTTTCCGCTATTTCTTCTTTGAAGAGTGTGGTAGCAGTATAGGCCTATTTACAGTTTGCATTGTCTTCGTCTATCTCAGATAATATATATTGCATAAAATGCGTCTTGCATACAAAAAACATGTTGATTTATAATTCAAAATCATTGTTTCTGCTCTGCGATGTTGCTTGTGTATTGTTTAATCAGTAAATCGTAATATTTTTAGTTAACCACTTTGGGATTAGCAACACTCTGTCAAATATACTTACCTAACTAATATTCACCATTCACGTCACCGAATCCGTTCTTATACTCATCCCAAGTTCGGTAAAAATCAACATCCCCATTGATCCGCTTCTGAATTACCTGAGTAAATGACTTACGCAAATAGAACTTAGTGCAACATATTTTAGAAATCTTATACTACATAAGCATTTCAATCGATACCCACCACGTGATTGGGGTCAATACTTAACCTTCCATACTAAAATATTTTCTAGCAAACAAAACAATATGATATCCAATTGTCAGTAATTAACGTGCATGTAACTTAAACATCACTGGGTGTTGATTAAATGTCGGCGAGATGTGCAGTGAAAGTGCTTTTTTGTACGTGGAATACAAATTTTCGTGGTTTTCATGAGTGGGCCAAACTACGAAATTTTGTTCCAAACGAAAAGGATAATCCCATTGATGTGTATACTGAAAATGTCAAAACTACGAATTCAAGAATCCGCGAACTTGTGGTTCTTCCTAATTCACGAACATCGGTATCCAAGAATTATAATACTTTTACAGTCTACCGCCATTTTCTAGAATTGACTTTTTTTAGCAACTCGGCGGTTGTTTCTAGAAAAGCAGATGGCGCTTACCCTATCATTGCACCTCGTCCATGCTCCAAGGTTTTAGTGGAGTCCAAGTTGCTCATTTGCTTTTTTTACCTTGTATGTGTGATTTTAGTTCTTTATTGTGTTTGTCTGTTTTCCATGTCTAGTTTTTGTCCCTTGGTTACATTCATTGATTACCGCTATAACCTTGGTTCCCTTCATTACTTTTTTTTACATAATGGGCTGATAGTCAGTATACCTGTTTATTGACAAAAAAGAAAACTGTACTTTGTTTGCAAAAAAGACGCAATAACGTAATAAAAATATTGGATTGTAACCAAACCAGGCATAACATATAATGCACATTTATCATTTATTGTCTTAAACAGACTCTATGTGACATCTCTATGGAATTTCACTTACTGGCTTTTTTCACAATTTCCTCAATTATAAAGTATTAATATATGTTTCTTTTCATCAAACTGATGAAAAGCATTTCGATAAAGATGTCATTTTTTTCAATATTTAAAGGTAACATTTAGTTTCCTGACATTCGAACAATAAAATCTATACCTCACACGCAATTAAAGAGTTGTATTTCATACTTGTCTTCGTTTTTCACACGATGATAGCATCTTCCCTTAAGATGCAATGAAAAGATAAAACGACGATTTTTCAGTCGATCAATTAAAGGCTTTTGCTGGTTATATTTGAAACGACAAAAAAGAACAAATATATGTACTAAGTCATCGTTAATGATAAAAATAACATTTAATTCTACCCCCATCCCCCACCCCCACACTCACACACCAAAATACTAGGCAATATATACTCAACTTAAAAATTTCATGTATAAACTTTTGTTAACATGAGAAACCTTTAGATATTTTTATGAGAGAATGAACCCACCAAACAGTGAAAACGATCTAAGGCACACTTTAAGGAGTCAGATCTAAGGTAAGGGACACAACTCTTGCAAATCATCGGAACGTTTGTATTCAGGATTTTACATCAATCTCATGTAAGCATCAAAGTAACTTAGACTGATTTCATTCTATTTCAAATGAAAGCTTGATAGACTTTGGTGAAATTGAATATGATATACATATATCACTGATTTCAAGAGTTGTGTCCTTTACTATAATCATATTCAGAAATTTAAACTAGAAGGGGTCAACAGAACCATAAGTGTTCTTCGTCCTTTTCATTTCCCAAGCAGTATCTGTTATTGAAATAATGGATGTTAATTCATAAATAACAAGACTTTTTAAGTTGTTTTTGTTAATGTTCTGTTTCTTGCTCTCGAGAAAAAAAAACATTTTGCCCATTTACAGATTCACATTAGATTTATTACAAGATGAAATATGCACTAAACAGAGTTTGTAGTTTGTTGCCTTTTTGCATTTAACAGGTCGAGACCATCTGACGTTCTAAAGAATATCACGCCTTTTATACCAATCAAGGAGCAAAAAAATTAACTCATTCACATATTGTAAAATGACCATTCTCATATGACGTGGTCCAAAGCTTTTTAAACCAAATATGTGGTCCAAAGCTTTTTAAACCAAATATGTGGTACAAAACTGATAAACATATAAACACTGCCATATACATTTAGCGGTCTCTTTTGCTACGTCATTCATAAATTTTATCTAATTATACAGACGTCACAATGCAATTTTACTCCAAAGCAATCACCATTTCGTGCACCATATAAGCTTTGTCTCTTTAAAAATAAGATAAAACTAGTCATATAAGAATCTTAATAAATAATGGAAACTCGATTTCATCATTGTCTTACAATGGGCTGGTAATTACTATTGTCCACGACCTCAGCTGTGTTGACACTTGAACAACGTCTTTTTAGTTTTTCGATTCCACTTTATTAAAATATAAATGTAATAGGTTAAGAATTTTACGTATAATTAACCAAGGCCGCTTACATCATTTAAAATAAAAATATCTCTAAATATGTTTTACTAACGCTTGCGCTTGCTGTGAAAATCCTTTAAAAAGATGTATTGATTCATTATTGTTAAATGTCCTACAGCAACATTTTCATGATTAAAAAGGATGATAAAATTTACTGAATTGAACTGAGCTTTTTTGTATAGTCCGAGTGGCCGAATTTTTAAAATGATGTTATCTATCAGTCAATCTCTGACATACCATGTGCTTAGAGAAGAAGCAGTGACTACTTATTTTAAGGTTTTTGGAATGATTCGTTCGGAGAACTAACCAACGACCCCATACACTATCATACGACCTCCGACGTTTATGTAAGAATATTGAAAATTGAAAAACGTCAAAAAATGGTCCTACGCTTTTAATACGGTTTAATCCTGGTTTGCCCACTTTTAATTACCCCAATAATAAATCAGTTGTACAAACAAAAAAAGACAAAGGGTTCACTGACCATGAATTTGTATAGTCCGTTTCAAAATAGGTGTCAAACATGTACATGTATGTTTCTATGTATACTTTAAGCAATAGTTGCTTTTGTTAATGTGCAAAAATGTAGAAAAAAAAACGGAAAAGAAGTTCATATCCTAATATGATATTTTACAAAATACTACCAGACAGTCTATACTTAAGAAAATGTATTTATTTCATCTTTTTACATATCGTCCAAATGTTCTGGTAGATGTGGCCACTTTAAAAGTACAAATAATAATTAAGAAACTAAATGGCTTATATATCAATTGAAAAAAAAATCATATTAAGAAAACATTTTTTTAGTTGAAAATTAATTTTTCAACTTATCAGACATTAATATGTAAACATAATATAAAAATATTTAATTTCAATATTACATGATACAACAGGTATGATGACGTACAATTTTTTAAAAGTTTCAATTGATATTTTCACTGAAAACTCCGCTACATGTACAACATGAGTTTATTTCCCGCGACTTTTTTTCTGTAACTTTTTATATAATTATACGTCACTTTTTTGTGTTACTTTTTTGTATGACTTGTTCCTTAACATGTGTACAACTGTTGCTGATATATGAAAATGGATTACCTGCTCTGAACTTCGATCTTAGTTTTTGAATGCTAAAATAATGATGCATGGGCCCTGTGATTGCCGTTTCACAACTGTCCAAGGAGACATTTTATTTTACCTTATTGTGTAAATCTGTATGTTTAACTTGTATACGTTATTTTGACTCAAAGTTGTTATATTTGATTCTTCCTGCGAGGAGAATTTTTATAAGTGTTGATGATTTTGATTTAACCTTGCGTTATACGCATGTCATATGCGCTGTAGCCGAATAAAATTGAATGCTGAGAAACGTTTAGGTTACATCGACTGCTTGCTTTAAATGCTGTCAGCTAGACATGGTACCATACATTTTATTTTTTCTCTTGATGCTTAGTACTGTATAGTAACATAGTGCATATATAATGCATATTTTTATTATCATACTTTCCTATTATTTATTTATTCATTCATATTTGTATTATTTACACATAATGCCTTCTTTGTACTATTTGTACATGTGTTTGTAGCCTCTATCCAGGGAGATGCATATTCCAATTAATTAAGTACTTGAACATAATATTCTTTATCAGATTTTACAGGAAAAATATAGGTAAAAATTATACCTACATTTCGGAAACAAACTGTAATTGTTAAAACAACGCAACCAACTATATTTATTTAAACCATTAATAAAAAGTGGGCAAACCAGGATGACACCTTTAATACATTAAATGGGAATGAAAATTTAAATAATCATATATACACATTTGTAGTAAATAAAATTTTTCGACTTTCAATTTTATAAGTTGTTTACTTCTATAAAGTATTTTCGAGTTCTTCTCCATAATTCTATATTAAACATGACTAGCTTATTTGGATCCTTCTGAAGATTTTTGCAGTATTTTTTGTCACTGTCACTATCAGCAATCCATGCTTTATCAAAATAAACTAAAAATATTCACATTCCTCAAATCGGTACATATGCATTGTGATGACGTCAATATTACTTCAATTTTTTTGTGTAAGATGTGGCACGTGGGGAAAAAGTCAGAGATTTAATTGTAATATCCAAGTACTTATACCTCATTTCTTTAAGAAATATCCATCAAAGGGATTGTAAAGATATTGATAGGTCAAACCTAGTTGAAATGCACTATGAGAAAATGGTGGGAAAATTTTCCTGCCATTTCGTCCTTTATAAGAAGTCTAGACATAATCTACTTAACAGATTTTCAGATAAATTTTAACAGTTATTCGGTTATTTTATAAATGTACAATATATTTGATATATTTGCAGAACAAAAACCAAAAGAAACATTTTGTGTCACACATTGCCGGATTCTTACACAGAATGGTACTTAAAAATGACTTCACGCACTTCTACTAATTTGTGCACTACACAAAAGTTCAAAAGCTAAATATATATTTAAATGATTAAAAAAGTGCAATGATTGGATTATCGATAAAAAGAATAAATATCCTGTGGAATAGATCAAGTAACACGCATACACTTGTCAAGATATTCAAAATAATATTGTCTGTAGAAAAATCGAAAGTAACTATATTGCTGTATTAATTAGTACTAAGAAGAAATATTATCTCTGACAGCAAATTCAAATACATTTTTACTAGCTTCAATTTCATGACTGTATTCTAACAACCATTTCTCTTAATTATTTCTTGTATGGCTTGATTTTAGCCATATTTTCATTGCCTATTGGGTTCTGTTTTGTAGAGTCAGTGAAAGTTTGCGAAGTCAACCGATTCATTCACAGGCTTATCATGTATGTGGTGTGTAAAATGTCAGGAGATAAAAGTTAACGATTAATCGAATAATGTGTTCATCTGATTAGTATTGCAAATAAAAAAAAAAAAAACAGACCGAGCGAATACATCAAATAATGGAAAAATACAACGAGAGGCGAAATAGTTGCAATTCAAACATTAGCTAAAGAACGCATGTAAAAGTACTTTAATTTCAATCACAAAATTATCATTTTTGTTCTGTTTTTAAAATTATATTTTGTTTGCATAAAATTAAAATATGCACTAATTCATGCCAAATTAGATTCATTAGTTCTGTGGTTATATTGATAAAATCATAATGATCGATTTCGTCTGTTGGGAAAATAATTCAAATAACAATTGTATAATGATGGCATAACTCAAAGTAGGAAATAAACATTCTAAGTGCATGTCTGTGTAAAAATTGCAAAGACAAAGGTGTAGAGATTAAATAGCTTGAAGTACGTTAACATTTATGAAGCGTTTAATTGCTTCCTTTTGTTTTGTTATGATGTAAACGTTTTAAATTGATTTTTGGGATTTAAAATTATATTTATTTTCTTCATTTTACAGTAAAATTCGTATAAACCCTATATTATGTCGTAATAATTATTCACCAGCAGTAATGTTTTCCGCTGCTTGAAGATTGAAAATTTTGACATAATCATTTTTTGTTTTTCTCTCATTAAAACTTCAATGTGTTGACACTGAAAAGCAAATCAATCTTAACAATACTGCTTAAAACGTAATAAAAATAGTGTTAGTTGAGGGCATGAATCATATGTTTGTTTCAAAGAATTTTTTTTCAAAAGTATTTTACATAAAGCTGTATAGTTTTAATGACGAAATCTTTACATTCATTGTTTCATTCATATTCTCAATCTGAAGAATTGAGCCTTAACAGAAGAAAGACAAAGTTCTTATTGCACACCTTTGATTTCAGTTAGAAACGAGATAATGGTCCTTTAAATGGAAATTTTATTTTCAAAACATGTTTAAGAGTTATGTTTTAATTGCATAGGAGGATATTTTTAAAAGGAAACTAATCACAGTCAATAATGTGACGGCAAATAATTTATAAACAAACATCACCGTGGCGCCATTTCCCATTAGAAGACATTACGTTTTTGTCATTAAAGTCTACCGCTATCGAAAACATCCGAATATGACCTGGTCCTACATATAATACTCCTTTTTATCATATTTTTATTTCTTTATTATTTTTTAAAAAAAATTTCTAAGGTGTTACTCATTGTTACAACCGAAATTTATTTTTAATCGTGGTTTTCATTGATAATGAAGTCGATGTTTTTGTACTGAAATTGAAATATTCCGAGTTGTCTAATTCTGGTAATGCGAACAATGACGATTCACACTTTTGCAAGTTTTTTTCCTTCCTTTATATGTAAGTTGTGTTTGATAAAATGTATGCTGCATTTTTGCAAGGGCACAAAATTTAAACGCAGTTTAAACACTGAGACCTCATTTTCTGTAGAACACATAATAAAAATTATCGAGGCTGAATTTATTTTCCCTAATGTTAAAGTACTTTAAGTCGTGCATTTTTGAATTCGGGGTGTTTAGTATACAGATCTATGGAAATCTCCATTTTGTTTAGAACCAAATTTCCTGGTTAAACCCACCCATAGAAAACCACGAAAATTGGTACTCCACGATCAATTTTATTTTAACCGTTTGTGTTTAAATGAGTACTTCTAGCACAAAATTAAAGTCTGAGTATTTGGTTCAAATGTTGAGGTACACACCTTGAAACACGTGTTCAGCATACTTCAGATTTCCGTGTTATAGCCTGACAACCCCAGCATGTAACACGCAAGTGGAACCCCATTCCACCACCTGGGGCAGCCAAGCCATGGTTATGAGTACTTTTCAGTTGCCTTGTACGACAAGCTTAGCGCAGCTGTAGGCCTATTCTTTTGACACACGGACCTGTTGAGGTGCATACCTTGAAACACGTGATCAGCATACTTAAGATTGTTGTTTTATGTTTGATTGGTATTATTCCATTTAAAAGCAGGAAGTATAGAGTAGTTCAAGATTGAAGTCATCATTACAAAAGCTTTCTGGTCGTCATTATGAACTCGGTGTATCATTATGTGCCATGAAAACTGATATGTTCAACGTGTCATAGTTTTCCTTTTCTCTTTCATCTTCCCCGGACCTGACTTGATTTTTTTTAAGCAACTCGGCAGGTGTTTCTAGAAAATCAGAAGACGCTTACCATACCGGTGCACCTGGTCCATGCATCCAATTGTTAGTGGAGTCCGAGTTGCTCATTTGCTTTTGTTACTTTGTATGTATGATTTAAGTTACTGTATGCTCTTTGTTGTGTATGTCTGTTTTTCCATGCCTGGTCTTTGTCCCTGTATTAGATTTTTTTTAATACCGCAATAACCTTGGTTCCCTTGATTACTCTTTCATGTCGACAGATTAAATAAAGGATGCAAGTTTTGCACAAATACGCTTTTGGAGATTATTGTAACTTTGACAGTGTCATTGATAACATGTTATTTACAATTTTTTCCATTAGTTTTATAAATTCCTAAGCTTAACTTTTTCTGGCCACATAAACATTACCCGAAACATTGTTAGTTTTTCACATGTTGACACAATACCTTAAAACCTTTACAAAGTCAATTTTATTCATTCATTTTTATTTATCAATTATCAGCATGATACACACCAGAAGAGAACAAAATTTGAAAATTTACTTTTTTTAATTAATTTTTCAAAATTAGGCAAAGGGTGATTCATCAAACTCCAGAAAATCAATGAAACTGTTCAAATACATCTGTATCCTAAAACTCATGTGTATATTTTCTTTGATATGCTATATATAATGAAATATGTTTTACTGGTAATATGTACAAATTCTGATGGGAAATTATCCTGCATCTTTTTCTGTAGTGGAACGTTATCAAATTAAAAGTGTTCAGTAGCAGTCTTAGTAAGAATCATGTAAATTCTGTAAAATGTTATATACCCCCAAAAAAATCTACACATTTGTGTATTTTTGTTATTAAGTTACTTTATAGGTCTTTATGGTGAAATGTATAAGTATTCATTCCAATCTGCTTTTAGGATATAATGCACATTGACAATCCAATGATTTCTGTTGTATTTTAGTGTCATTTACACAGTTATCTCCCTTAATATTGAATTTTACAGTACATTCTAAATAAATTTTGTCTCCTAAGAGCACGGGTTATATGAAGAGCCACAACATAATTTCTTCTAACAATAACAGTTTAAACAAAATATCAAAAATATAAATATGTAGACTTTCTAACCATGTATAACAGTTTACATGATACTTATCTGGAATGATACTTAATATATCTTGTTACCAATTTTCATTTCCTACTAAAGGACTTCAAACTAAGTATTTTTGGGGGTTCAGGAATGCATGAATCACTTATCATAATCTTTTGCCTGGCTTAAACACAGAGTTGTATTTAACTACTAAAAGTATATCAGTGGCGTATTATTTTTCTCAAGTAATACACAATCATTGATCACTTGTATTCAATTAAAGACGCTCTTTCTACCCAGACTTTCAACGATTTTCTAGAAAATATGCATCTACATTGTTTACAATTGCGCTACAATTTTCAAATTCTAAAATATTGAAATTACTATAAACCAGAATTAAAAAAAATGATAAAATATGAACATTTAAAACATAAATAAGCTTACCCTTTAAGTTTCGTTTAAAGGTATACACTCCTGTTTTTGGTTTCGTATTTAAATCACAACACCCTGATGTGAAAATTGATCAACCTCAGTGTTGCCCGAAACTGAAAATTTGCCCGTCTTTACGTTGTATGAATTCACGGCAAACGGGCAACCAGAAGCAATGAAAGCAAACAAAATCATCACCTGCATGTCAATTGTCGCTTATTATTCTAACGTTTCAGATGCAATTTTAAATCCTAAATATTTACTGGTAACATTTCTTCCGGTATCGATAAATTCTCACATATCTTTAAGTGCATATGGGGTAGATTAAAATATCTATTTGAAGCAATAGATATGTCGTTTGTGTCTCAATTGAAATATATATATATCATTTTTTACGAAATGATGAGCGGTTCATCCAAAATGATTTTGTACTATTCTTACGGAATAGTTTTTCTGTCTCTCACTTTTAATACGTTGATTTATTATCCGAATGTAGTTAAATCGTATTAGATCGTGATGTAAAATTTGTAAAAATGTCTTGTGTTTTCATATTGTCTACGCTTTGTTATATACAAGGAGCTCAGTATAAAATTCGCTAGGTATTATCGACATTTACGGATAAAGTCCTCTCTCTAATAAAAAAAGATTTTTTTAAATTTTAAAAGGTAAATATCGAAACCAAAAAAAAAATCAAAGTTGTCCACAATGTTCATAAATTAGTTATCAAGTGTCCAGATTCGGTCAGAATACCATGTGTTCACAACCTTAAAATTAGTTTGTGAGATTTCCAGAGTAGGTCGCAAAAATAGCATCCAGAGTCTTAAAGATTGGACTGTTCACTATGATTGGAGTATTACATAATGTTATGAAATGCCCAATAGTATGCCTTTGTACTCCTTTAAAAGGGTAATATATCACTTGTCTGCATATTGTACGGCAGTATTTGGTAAGAAATTGTATTAATACAACTGTTAAATCGAATAAAAACCACTTTTGGTCTTTTTGATTGGTTGGTTCTGCAATATTTAAATCTATCTATTTGCCGGAACATTTACCATCGAGATGTGAGAAATACAATGTCGCGTTGACTTCTTTTTTCTCTTTTTAACAGGTTCATATTTTTCATCCAATGCAATCAGGTAAAGCTGTATTATATGCAAATTCTATTTAACAATAAATCAAAGCTTTGAGATGTTACGTTGACACTGACAATTCTCGGCCTACTAATAGCTTATTTATCACTTTTACCCTAAATCAAGTAATTGCAGAGTTAAATTATAAATCTCATTAACATTAGGAGGATGGTTTAATGAAGTTTTTTAACGATTATATCTCTGTAATCAAATGTTACATTCTGATCTCAAATCACACGGCACTATCATAAAATTGATATATCGCTTAAAATAAAGGAAATTAACATCTATAACAGTTTATAGAAATCTTATCATAAAACAGGCATAAAAGTATAAGTCCATAAAATTTGAATTATAGACTCATTGTAATAAGTGTTTAACTTACTTTTAATGACTTTGAAAAAAATTATGTCAAGTGTGTTTAACTCGGGCACTGATACATTAATTTTTGAAGTACAATTGTTGTTAGTTCGATATATTTCATTGTGTTTCCTTTTATCAAAAATAAACTTGAATTTGCGATGACTATCTGCATAAATATCACCTTTTCAAGAGGCAAATTTTACTTAAGATACTCAAAAAATGGCAGACAAGTAGATAAGCATCACTTTTTTATTTCGCCAATATTCAAAGAAGCTTTGAATTGCTTGTGTATAGTTTCTATAAAAAATCATTAAAGTATGCTATGCAATAATATACATGACATAGTTTGTCTGTTTTCTCAAATCATAAATGAAATTTAAATTATTGATACATTTTAACATAGACTAAAATCTATATGATGAGATAGTTCATGCGTTATTAAATAGGCAATATCCGGTAAAAAGGTGAAATCAAATTGCATACTCTTTAAAATAAACGGTCTTCCTGAAACAATAAAGCAATGCTCCAAAAAGATTCAAAGGAAAGTTGTAGGGTTAGTTTAAAAACTGAATATATAATAGTGCAATGATCAAAGCAAAAGCGTTCTGTTATGTATATTTTACCTTATAATAAAAATACCTAATAATAGATCAAATGTAGTTTCCGTATGGTGCAGTTTATCTTCATGTGGTTAATTTTTCACTTAGCAGTTTATTTGACTATGATGAATGAGACATTGGACAAGGGGGAATCAGATATTGAAAAGTGGGACTTGGGAAGGGACCATAGAGCAATAGGGCAAGGGGCAATGGGGCAATTGATCATGAGGCATTGGACAATTGGGCATGGGGAAGGGAATCAGTACAAATTAGGCACACATTGATGATAAACAAATGTTCACTTTAATCATAAATAGGAACAACTATATTTAAGAAATATCAGTAATGAAATATTTTTTTTTTTTATAATTACAGAATTTGATTTGGTCTTATTTAGTGTTTCTCTCTCTAACGTAAATTTTAATTCTGACATTATAAATTTCTAAATTTCTACATTTTGAGCAAACATAAGTTTTACCACACCCACTGAATTAATATACTACAACACAGCAATAAAGGTTAAAATTACATTACAAAATCAATTATTATTAATTGCATGCACACCAGATTCGATGAAATTTCATTACGCTTGCAATGAAGGATTTCTATCTTCTAACATAATTGAGTTAGAATATGTTAAAATATAATCCAGATCTAAATCATGACAACATAACAGCATGACTTTAATGAGAAAGGAAATTGTCTAGTTATTATCTATATAAATTCCCTTTTCCCTTTACACTGCAATGTACTGCAAAAGACATTGCTGACTTTTCTGCTTGCACCAATCGCCTTTATAAGTTTAATTCTTAACGATGTCATTTGTTAATTCTGATTAAAACGGTGGGCTTTATCTATAAACGCCAAATTAACTCTGGATGAAAGTCATTTGTCTCGGTGCTTGATATCTACAATTTTCATGCATGTTTGGTTGTCCTAAAGACTTTACAAGTCAAACTACTTTACCGATTTATAATATCAGTAATTTTAAGAATCGGGCAAAATGTGATTGATTAAATCAGTTTGTGTTTGTTTGCAGAAATATTATTTGCCTCGGTGCTTGATATCTATAATTTCCATATATGTTTAGTTATTGTAACAACTTCACAAGTCTAACTTTTAACCTATTTATAGAATCAATACTTTAAAGAATCGAGAAAATTATTGATGAATCTTTTTTATGTAGCCTGAAAACACAAAATCACTTCACAGTAGTAAGATTGGGAATTAACCCCCGATCAATCTACACCTAACGGTTCTATAAAAATGACAATGATAGTTCTGATAAAATTAAAAATTGTCAATCGTTTACTTTAATTCTACTGCCTAATGTTTTCCGATACTGGTTCAAAATTCATGAGAAATAATAAATTGACAAATAAAAGTCTGGTGATCGAAAAGGTTTGATAACTTTTTATACAGTTTTACCTCATTTAATATAATAAATTGTTATCCTGTATTCTGTGATTGTTCAATAAAATGACATTTCTTTTGCATTAATGACAATGTATCATGCAATTCTAATAATTATGTAATAAGCTAGAATCGTTATCTTTCGGGACAGAATACAGGGTGTCAATTTGCTGTGGATAAAATGGAATTAGAAATTCAAATCACGTAAAATAGAAAAAAACGAACGGTCACTAACGGTTTTGTGACAGTTTTCTTCAGTACGGTAAAATAGAATGAGACCCAAAGGTATTATATTATTACAATTATTTCATAACAGTGAAGGTGCACTTACCCACGTTAATATTATTATTTTATTGTTAAATATCATATTCTTATTATGTTCTAAGTGTTGATAAAGGACATTAAAAAATTAAGTAATCTGTATTGGATTCCAAATGTTCTTTTCTTTCATTAGGAGAAGATAAATAATAAGCTATAGAAGTATTGTTTGCAATCGCCTTTAATTCGTATTTCGTTTTTCATTTCTTTTCTTTTGGGGTGATCTTTGTATATGTGTGTGTGTTTTTTTGTTTTTTTTTTTTTTTTGTTCGTCTATATGTATGTTTGTTTTGTATGATAAAACTGTCAAAAATAAAGAAATATTGGTGTTGTGAATTTTAACAATACATTTAAAAGATCTTTAATACAAATTTAAAAAAAAACTTTGAAAGTTTAAATGCTTCACCGTATAACACTGTGGTGCCCCGTTGTTGACCAAATAATAAATACCCATTTTCAGGATATGGTAAAATATGCAAAGAGTAATCAAGGGAACCAAGATTCGAGCGGAAATCAAAAGAATGCAATTCAATTACAAAGACCAAACAGGGAAAACGGACACAAACAACAAAGAACATAAAATAAACGAAATAATACATACAAATTAAAAACGTAAACGAGCAACTCGAACTAAAAACTGGGAGCATGGACCAGGTGGGATAGGCATCCTCTACTTTTCTGGAAACACCCGCCGAGTTGCTCATAAAAAGTCAATTCCAGGGTTGATGAAAGAGTTAACGAAAATTATGACCGTTTGTTTTTAAGGTGGAGATGGATACACTGTAACGATCAACGAGTTCATGATGAAAATCCAAAGTTTCACTTTATTCGTTGTCACAATACTCTAATTTCACAATTTAGACCTTTTTTCCCACAAGCCCTTTTCATAAATCATTAATGTCATATCGGACATGGAAACACTAGAGCATATATGCTGATGAATCAAAACTCTTGTTATCATTCTAGTATCAGATCTGCTTTTTCTCAAGTATCTTAATGATTGTTCCTTTGTTATTATGATTGAATGATGTTATAACACAGAAACAATCAGATAAATATTTAGCTAAAGGTTTAAAACACGTAAAATAGCATCATTGCATGAAAACTTCTCGCTTATAATATTGTAGAATAGTATATACATAGATAACATGTATACATCATTTCCATTGATTATAAATATTTTATATTTCATTGTACAAATGAAAAACAATCTCATGGGACTTTTTTTTGTCTTTTAAAACGACAAAAGTACCATGCTGAGATGAGGAAGAATCCTTCATAAAGTGTTGTATTTCCATTGTTTTTTTATTTTTTTAACACCACCAAAAGATGTTAGAAGTAATTTCGAGTAGACTTAAGTATCAGTCTTAATGCAAAAAACAGAAGGGAGGTGATTCATGCATGTCATAGACCCACTGAATTCAGTTTTATTTTTTGTTCAGAAACAGATACCGATCATGTAACCAGTTTCTGTTTTTCATTTGGATGTTGCGCTTTTGAGATAAAAATTATATAGATTGTATATGAAATTTGTTATTTGCAAGAGTTATCGTTCTTGATTGGGTTTCATTTGGTTGATTTTAGTGGTAGATAAATGTATACGTTTCTAAAAAGTCCAGATCTGAATGCAGAAGTGCATATCGTTATGTGAATGTAGCATATGTAGACTGAAAAAGGCATATTTTTGGGTGTGTTTACTACATCATGAATCATGAATTTTATGTGGACTGGTACTTAAAACCTTAGTACATCACGTGAAATGTGTACTGTTCTTTAACGCATGTATATGAATCGCGATATGCATGCACATCTATCCTCGCGATGTACGACAGCGATGACATAAAAAATGTCAATAGATCATCAATTACTACCAACACTACAGAAATACCAAACAAATCGAGCAATGTGGTGATATAATTTGTTACAATGAGGACAATGCGAATGCACAAGATTCGCACGAAACACCCTATATAACTTACACTGTGTATATACCTATATCCTGGTACTTATTGTCACGTGAAAATATTTGTAATTTCTTTTTTATTTTTGGAAAAGCATAAATGTATTCCCGCATATATGTTCGTTTGAAAGAATATACGAAATTTAGCAACCTCGAAAATTCACGCCTTTACAGTAGTTCTTACAATGATAATGTTTACCGGTGGTGTTTAAACTTCAGAACGTTCGCTTTTTCTTTTTTTTTCGTAGTGATCCGCAACTTCTGAATACATTTTAACAAAACCAAGATTCAGAGCGACAACGCAAAAGTTAATAGCATGTGTATGTAATAAGCAAAACAGTCCAACATATCCCTCCTATGTTAACGTTTTTGCCTGCTAAAAATATTAATAACTTTTACATGACGAACTTCATTTATGATTTCAATATTTTCTAATAAACATGAAAACTAATAATTGCAGATTTCTTTAATTTGATATATTGCAATAAATATTTTTTTTCCATTTCCGCTTAAAAAGCAAACGATTTTCATATTCTGCAAATACATGTTAGAAATGTAGAAATTAATAAGTTCCATTAATTTGCTTTATTCAAAATGCATTCAAATAACCGGTGTATTATGAAATTCGTCCAACACGATATCCGCTTGACATTTTATATTAAAATGGTATCCTATTAATGGAAAGAAGAAAATCATCCGAGAACAATGTCGCCCTGAATATGATTTTTTTTTTTTTTTTTTTATTAATTTCCTTGAAACAGCATTTTCAGTTTTTTGCACTATAGAATTGGTTCGGGTTAGACTGGTGTTTGGTTTAGACAGGTGTTCAGTTTACCAAGGTTCAAAATACATTTGAACTTATGTAAATTGACTCAAAAAGTGTCTGGTTTAGACAGATTGTCGGATTATTTAGTTCCACTTTACAAAGATTTAACTGAACCCTATCTGTGTGACAGAATTGAACGTTCTTGGCAAAGTTTAATGCAATTTACCTTTTCAAGGTGATTTGCTTAAAATTTTTTTTTTATGACTGATAAAAAGATTTTTAAACGTCCTTTACAATTAAATATAACAAAATGAATATCCTCTAAGAGTTTATATTTAAAAATACTTTTCTAAAAGGAAAGCGTTCGTTAATTTGTTTGTTTGTTTATTGTTTGAGGTGGTAGAGTGTTTTTTTTTCTGCCTTTGTTTTCGAGGGTTTTTTTTTTGGGGGGGGAGGGGATTGTTTTTTTCTGCCTTTGTTTTCGAGGATTTTTTTGGGGGGGGAGGGGATTGTTTTTTTTTCTGCCTTTGTTTTCTTTTTTTTTTGGGGGGGAAGGGATTGGTTTGGGGGGAAGGGGATTTTTTTTCCCTGTTTTGTTTTGTATATTTGTCAACCTTCACTAGTTTTATGATGTTGTTTAATTTCTATGTTCGATATTTATTTTATATATAACTTTACTATATATCTTGTTCATTGGTATATAAACAACATTGTCGTTTTGCATATTTGATAAAATTAAACTAATCTCTAAAAAGTTTAGGAATATATAGATTGTTTTAATAAATATGAATATTATAATGGATCTTGTATTACTATATTAGAGCAGATTATCATAATAACTTTTATAATTCAAATTAAAATCAAACATATTTTAATGAGTGAACACATGTGTTTACTCATATAATATGTCTTTATAAGCAAAACATGATTTTACTAAACAAAACAACTATTTTTAAATTGAATTCATTTGTTCGAACTTTTATCGTCAGTGAAGAAAACCACATAAATGTATTTATCAACTACAATTCTTCTTCATCGTCATCATCAAAGTTAAGAACATGAAATGGATCGTTGTTTTCGTCTCCGTTTTCATTTTCCATGATCAAAAACGTAGGAAATTTATACATCTCTGTAAAATCTTCTCTTTCATCATCATCGTTTTCATCCAGATAAGGAATCTGGTTTTTAGCAATATATATAATCCCATCCTGTAAAGACATTAATTTCGTACATTAAAATGAGCTTTTGGTCACTATTTGTGATACTGGTGCTCCTGTTTTCTTTTGTTTATTTTTAATTCATGGTGTTTTTTCCTTATGTATAGAAGTAGCATATGTACCTTTTATTGTTTAATGAGTCTAACACATAAGTATGTCAGCCTACAATTGATTATAACCATCTTTTCAAATGTTTATGGAGCTATTATAAAGACATTATCGATATATATTGGTTAAAAGGTCAAAATTTTCTTCTACAGTAATACCACATGACATGAGGTAAGTAACCTGAACAAGAATCTGTTGAAGTTACCCTACTGTCTTTGTCATGTTGTCTGATATTTTTGTTCTTTTAAAAGCATGGTGAAATTTTCTTCATACAAATTCCAAAATGATATATAATAGATATTTTGAAATATAGGTAACCAATAATTGTATTCATTATAGAACTTCAGATATCTGAAGTAGTATAACGCTTACCTTACGCATTCATCAGGAGACATGCTCCTTAAAGAAAGTTTTTGTTGCAGGTCATCAGCAAGGGGTTCGTCGACGTTTATCAATTTCGCATATATTTACAATAAAATAATAATATAATTCTTATTCATATGAGAAAATAATATGTTCCTTATCATTGAACTTCTAATAGTACGGTACTTTCGTTTCTGCCATCGCCTGGATATACCTGAAATATTGCTGCTCAGTGTTAACATCAACAATCAATCAATCAACTCTCGTTTTTCCGTTATGCAAAGACTAACAATATCAAAAGTACGTTCTTAAAAATTGATAACCGACGCATTTTTTCGCTTTGTCAGCCTATTGTTAAGATACTAAATTTAATTGGGTCAACAAGTAAACCTAAATGTGAATGTCAAAAAATGTTTTTAATTAAAAATTTGTTTAAATTATTCCGGACACAAATGCTCCCACTAGAGTCTTAAGTGTGTCATCATGTTTGTCGAATGAAATGCAAGAATGTAAGTTCCATCAGTAACATTACATACTAGTTAAGCCTTACGGGTATCACCTGATGTCAAAGCGTCGGAAAAACATACCGACACGCATACCATTCACATTATTATACACTGCAATTTTATTTTTTTTTGCGATTGAGAGAAAAATATCACATTAATTATCTAAAAAAAAATTATATTGTGTGTTCTTATTATTGCAACATGACTCGCATTTTTCACAATGATAAAAACATCCTTAAGATTTCTGAATTCACTGTGTTCGAATCTGACATTTTCCACCGCAAAAATCCTCCTATAGATGTTTTTTGTATTTTTCAGGTTTTGGACATTCTAGACTCAAGCTAATCAATAAAAACTCTACCGGTGATCTGCTATTCGTGATTGTTTGCATGTTTAACACAAACAAAGGGTAAAGGTTTAAACAAAACATTACCATTTTCATGTATTAATTTCCTAGTCTATAGGCTTCTCCTTTTTCCATTTTTACCACTCTTCCGTCTGTTAGATCTGCAATCATTTTGGGTGTTCCTGGTAAAATAAGTTTTAAATATTCGAAAACTATTATATATTAATAACTAGATAACTTGTCTCTTCGTGTGTATTGGGTTGATTCATTGGCTATGAAATATCAAATACGTTTTGTTTTCTTTTTGTTTGTGTTTGTGTTTGTGTTTTTTGTTTTTGTTTTGTTATAATAAGTTCACACAAGGTGTTGTTTCGAAGCTTTCACGTTTTATATTTCAGATTGATGGTTATTGTGCTAGCTCACATAATTAACCGCCAATAAGTGTAAATATTTCATTCCAATCAGAGACATTTTTCTGAGTCAGAGCCAAACAGTAGTCACCATAACAAATGCTGTGTCTGTACCTATGAAGCAACAGCAACTGTGTATTTAAAAGCCCTAGATATGACTCGGCCGGGATCGAACCAATTATATTCTCAGGAGGTCATTGAAAATCAATAACGAAGTCGTAAAAATGTAATTTACCTGTTTAAAACATCCAACTAGAACACAAGAAGTCTTTATTTTATTTTTCTTGAATTCATTGCAAATTTCAAACAATTTGAATATACTCTGAAGAAGATAATATATAAATAAATACTTCTAATCTTGAGATTATTCATGCATTTAGTCGTTTTTTGATTGGTCGAGAACGTCTTTTCCGAAAAGTTCGTACTTGCATGAACTTCGCAAGATCGTTCATACATGCATGAACAACCGAAAATAGCTGTTTAATCCTATAATGAAAAGCAAAAAAAACTGCTTTGTAGAGTTGTTTATCATTATTACACGTTCGATTGTTTGGACTTTGTCAATTGATTTAAGAGGAAACAATCAATTAACCGAAAATGCTATTATTCATTAGAATTATTGAAAAGACTGGTATTTTGTTCCTTGAAACGTACTAACAAGTAAATGATATAAATAAGGCATTTAAATACGTCACGAATCGATGGTGGATTGGGAATCACCTGGCAAAAAAGTGTAACAACACGAACTGTTAAAAATAGATTTTCCTGTAATAAACTGCGACTAAACGACTAAAAATTTGCATCGCCAATTTGACAGTTCTAACATCGTTTGGAATTTTTCAGACGCTTCATTAAGTTTACGTTATCTTCCCTGTATCAATTTGATCCGATGGAGCAGTGTAGCGAAAAGATTCGTCACATTCTGAGACGTTGTATAATATTGATTTGTTGTGACATGCATCATTAAATTGATCCTCTATCCTACATAATAAAACCTAGATGAAATGTCCCGTACTACCATACATCGTGTACTAAGTTACAGCCCTAGATTAATCCTAGGAGGAGGAATCACCCGGCCAGGGAGAGCTATATTTTTATATAGCCTAGCTGACCGAGTGGTCTAGGGCGCTTGACTTAGTGCAGGCGGTGTTCCCACAGATGTCACAGCAGTACGAGTTCGAGTCCCGCGGAGGGAACGATCAAAACTTTGCTTCGCAAATTTGACAGTTCTAACATCGTTGGAAATTTTTCAGACCCTTCTATCAGTTTACGTTATCTTCCCTGTATCAATTTGATCCGATGCAGCAGTGTAGCGAATAGAGTCGTCACATTCTGAGACGTTATATATATATACAATTAAGCCATTTCCTTCTTTTTTGCGAAGTTCAAGCAATCAGAAATCAAACAATAGCGAGGTGCAAATTTTGGTAGTGCTAAAACGCTACGTCACACGATCAATGAGCAAAGTACAACAATTCAGGTATTATGAAACAAATGTTCAGTTGGGTTTTTGTCTGCACTTAATTTTTTCAGAAGATTTTAATTCCAATAAATGATTCATCATGTTCAATAAAGAGTAAAAATCAGTGGCACCAGGCGTCTAGCACAAAATTAAAAGAATGCAATCCAGGGACAAAGGGCAGACAGGGAAAACCGACATTTACAACAACATTCTTAAAATAACAAAAATAATACACACAAAGCAACAAACATAAATGAGTAAATCGGACTACACTTAAGAACTGGGAGCATGAAACAAAGGCACAGGTAGAGTAAGCGTCCTCTGCTATTTTCATAGAACTAATCGCTTTGAGAAACATACCTTATCCTGTTCCTCCTGCTTATCGGAATTGAGATCGTCGATGTTAATATCACCAATAACACAATCTAACGGTAATTAATTCCCATCTGAAACCAATATTATTCTAGGATGCAGCTTCAGGGATCTCTTTGATGTTCTTGTTACCAAAATATTTCGTGGATGAAAGAAACGCATTTAAAAGGCTGGGTAAATGATATTTCACTTAGATATTACATTATTTATTTCCTAGATGCTTGTTTTTATCTATAATGATGCTTTAATCACAATACTTATCATTTGTGATCTGTCTGCATTAGTGATTTGTCCTTCTTCAGCCTATGTTTTATTGATATCAGCGGTTTTGTTTATAGGTATCAGCGTTTCTTATAAATATTCGATTCCCACTAAAAAAAAAACATTTTTGTTATATTTTACCTAATTTTAATTAATTTCCTGATAAAGATTTTATCTATTCGAGGTATTTTGTGGGCTATATCATCTGAGATAAAGTATCCATAAGCCACTGTGAATTTGGTATAATTTGTGTAAACAAATATAAAATTTATTTGATTCAGCAGAAAAACAGATAACTGTTCTTTAGATAATTTTAGACCAACCTTCCCACAATTATAGCTTAAGGACATTGATATTGCAACTAAGAGTTGTGTCCCATACACTAGGTCTACTAGCAACTACATTGTACATTTGTTTGCTCAGTTGACAGAATTATTTTAAATTTCAACAATGAACCTTGACCTTATTTCATGAATTTGGAAATGTGATGAACACTATAAAGACCCACTTCCGGATAATACAAGAGGCCCAAAATGAGAGATACTAAATATTCCGCAGGACAATTGCAACGTATGTCTTCTGAAAACAACTGTGGCAAACAAACGCTTTAATGTTTTTACATATTTGGGGCATATCAGAAAAGCATATGATGATATATGTTTTATGCCAACTTATGGAATTCACGAAAATGATATTCATATTGTTATTATCTATTTTCCTTTCTGAAAATCTTGGTTCCCTTGATTACTCTTTCGTCGTTACTTAAGAAGGTAGACCTAGGGTAAGGGACATAACTTATGAAGTCATTGATATGTTTGAATTATAATCAATTTCACCAAAGGCTATCAAGCTTTCATTTGACACAGAATTAAATTTATCTAAGTTACTTTGATGTTTACATGAGATTGATGTAAAATGCTGAATACAAACGTTCCAATGATTTTTAAGAGTTGTGTCCCTTACACTAGGTCTATTTCCTTAATATATAAACAGAAAACGGTAACTGTAAATAAGCTTAATAACGGCTAATTCTTTTTGTCCATTTTATATCTTCAAAATTTAATTAAGTTATATTTACTGTATGGAGACTTTAAGTTTTAAATATATTTATCATAAATGAAGTCGTAGATCTTTTGTAAGTAAGATTCACCTATTTGGGTCTCACGCTCATACTTCTGCCTCCACTTTACCTCACTCATTATTTCTTTGTAAAATCCAAACACTTGCGCTGTGGTCATTCGAGCTGAGCTTCCTTGATATTCTGACGTAAAATATTTCTACTTTAAATCATTGTTATTATTTTTGTTTTACTAACGTATATTTAGTGATGTCATTTTAAGTAATTCTCCATCTAAGAATCGGACAAAATGTGAATAATGTGTGGCAGATGAAGGAAAAAACCTCAAGAAATAATCATCAAAGAATTTGTCAATTTTGCCTTTTTAATATATTGAAAGATAAAATATTTTTGAAATGCACTATGGAAAAATGGCAGGAAAATTTCATGCACTTTTTCCTTATGTAAGAGTTCAAAAATATCTACATATGTAACATTTCCTAGTTTGCATACCTCTTACTTCTGTTTCTCCTTTTGCCCTGGAAAATATATGTTGTATTTAAATTTAAATTATATTTCATTTTTTCAGAGCTTGTCGTAACTACGCGGACTTTTTATACTATGTTCGACATCTAACAATTAGGCTTCTGAGACAGGTTTATTTTGTAATAAGATTGAAGTCATCACTACAGAAGTTTTATGGTCGTTCTTATGCATCCATCCTTGGATCGTCGTGGTGTATCCATTTTCATCAAGAGAATCGGTTCGTTCACCAGGTTTTCCTTTTCTCTTTAGTCTAACACAGACTTGCCATTTTAATAGCAATTCGACGGGCAGAGGACGCTTTTCCTACCGGTCCATGCTTCCAGTGTTAGTGGAGTCTGTTTGCTCATTTGCTTTTGTGTCGGAACGAATTACTTCGATTTGTTCATGTTCTTTGTTGTGTGTGTGTGTCCTTTTGCCCTTTTTGTTCTTTATCGTTGGAATAAATTCTATTGATTTCTCCTCGAATGTTGGTTCCCTTCATTTCTCCCTCGTTCAATGTTTTGTATTACAATTTGTTACCACTTTGTTAATTAGAAAATTCATTTGATTCTTAATCATAACATTATGCAGTTTGAGTCTATATCAATCGCGGACTTCGAATCATTTGATCTATTAATATCACAGTGCCTAAATAGTTTTCTGAAGTGAACATTAAGTTCCTCTAAGAGAACCAACCAATTAGTAGGCTCGTTTAAAATGCCATATAACATATTAAATAAACTGAATATAAAGACAATTTGAATTTTGCGAATTGTATTCTCTTTTATCTGTTTTGTTTTCTTCTTCTATTTTTGTTTTGTTTTGTTTTTGTTTGTTTTTTTGTTTGTTTTGTTTTGTTTTGTTTTGTTTTTGTTTGTTTGTTTGTTTGTTTTGGTTTTTTTTTGTTTTGGTTGGTTGTTTGTTTGTTTTTTTTGGGTTTTTTTGTTAATGTCTATGTTTTAATTTTTTGGGATTTTTTTCAGTTTTTTTTTTTACGATATAATCATTTTTTGTACAATTTGATGTAATAGTTGCTGATATTAAAATTGCTCCTTTTTTTAAACATTGTTTGTCTTTCCATACTAATACGATATGGACTGCAGAAAATCATGGCCGAGTATATCTTTTTATGATAAATATGTGTTTACTTACTTTTTTTCACTGCTCTTAATAAATGATTTCTTCTTCGTCCATTCCTCAACAGAATCATCAACTCGCATGCTTTCTAGAGATCGTACTGTCCCATCAAAGGCCTTAATTGTTATTTTTGGTGGTTTTATCGTTGTCTTCTGTTTAATTGGAAATCGCAATACCTTTGTTAGTTTAGTTTAAACATATTTTATTTGCGTACTTATGCAAAAGGGATTAGACACAAGTTTGACAAACTTATTAAGTCTTCTCCCATATACAGTGTGTAACAATACATATTGAAAGCATGCAAAAACAATACAATAAATATATAAACATAATATTGAGATGATATAACTAGCAAATATTGTGATGATGTGATGATGAATGTGGTTGTTATAAATATACTTACAGTATCACTGATACTGATTATACAATATGGAACATCTTAGATCCTTTTTCATAATTATATACATGACTAAAAACTATTGTATTTTGCTCATCGGTAAGAGCCGGGTGACTACACGTTAAGGTACTTAAATTTACTCGAAAATTTTCATGTAACCAATTTAGATTAATAAGGAGTCTGTTTCTAATATCAGAATAGTGAGGACATTCTAAGAAAAAATGATTTGAATCTTCAATGCTAGCACCACATCGGCAGGATGGATCAGTTATAATGTTAACTCTCGAGAGATCGTAATTTAAAAAGGAGGCCGAACATCGTATTTGTGTTAAAATAATGTTTAATTTACGATTTCCAAACTCGAAATATTTAGGAACTCTGTTTGCTGGACTTGATTTACTCCTCCTTAATTCATTTTTAAATGTACCTATAGATTCAATGTAACGAGTAGACAAATTGAGTTTATTCCATAACCTTATAGTTGATGGTAAAAACGAGTCTTGTGTCAAAGACAGTCTACAAAAAGGATGTATAAAGTCATTTCCATTACGGCCCCGTGCAGGCCCGGGTGTTAAAAGAATGTAAAAATGTAAAAAGGTATCGGGTTACTTTTCAAAAGAAAGCCGATACTTTTTTCTGTATGCATAAAGTTTTCTATCGGCTTACGTTTGAAAAGTAAGCCGGGACTTTTAAAAAGTAAGCCGATAGAAATATCCCTATTATGGCACGAACCGCCACTGATACACTTACATGTAGTCCACTGTTGTTCGTGTTGTCTATGTTTTATTTCGAAACGACTCATACATGTAATGAATGAATCGAGAAAGATTCAAGAAATTAAGAAGTAAAATGCGGATATTTTGAGATGTGATTACATAACACTAAATCTGAATATTTAGCCATTATTAATTCTATGTGTACCTAGACGTCCATGGAGTAAAATCTATACATATTGTTTACATGTATACATATATATATATATATATATATATATATATATATATGCATTATTTGGCGGTATTATGGAAGATGGACACAACAAATCAATAACTTACAATAAAAATAAATTAAAAATGGAATGATATAAGAATAAGCATCTATTTATAAATTGTGCTCTCAGTTTTATTCAGTGTCAAATTAGTACTTAGTACAATATCATATCTATAGGCGTACATGTATAGGAGTCAATATCAATGGTTACCAGTTAATACTCCGAGTTCTAGTATCTCTCTATGACATGTATGACTCACAGGCAGGTTACCAGTTCACCACTCCGAGTTGTAGTATCACTTTATGGACATGTATGACACACAGACAGGTTACCTGTTCATCACTGTGAGTTGTTGTCCATTGGTTCCTCCCGTTTTCCACGTATGATGTGTGTTTACTTTTATTGAATGTCAAGTTAGTACTTAGTACAATATCATATCTAGTCTAGTCAGTAGATGTGTACATGTATACGCTGTTTGGCAACTGAAAAAAGAAAATTCAAGAGAAAATTATTTTTTTTTATATTCTCGTTAATTGTTAATGATCGAGCGTAAAATGTGTTAACTAATTATGATGAGCTCAAGATGACGCTCGTGAAACATTTGCTAGGAAGAAGTCTGTTTTTTGACATGATACAAGACCGTATTTTTCATTTATATAGATATATTATAAAGCGCCCAAAATTCTTAACCCACGTAGTTGTAATAGAAATAATTAGTAAAAAATAAGAAAAATATCACAGTTATGATGCCTTATGGTAAAAACAAGTGGCGTTAGACCCCCTTTTTGTTAGTCTTGTGTAAAATAAAAGCACAAATGTGCAAATAATGGCCCGAAACTCGTCTGGATATGCCCTGTGTACCTGCTTTTCCGTACCTATATGTGTACACGCGTAACCTGTGGAACGGGTCTTTTTCGTTTTTACATGCATAAAGATACCCTTTTCGAAGCTCCACAAAATCAAAATATGTCACATGAGTTACATGTTCATTGATATAGTTAACCGGGGTCCCTCAACCAACATTGAAAAAAAATAAATAAGTTCTTTTTCAAGAAAAGGGACAAAACTTTAGGGCAATTAAAGCAATATAATTTTTGGAATGTATAGTAACGGCTTGTTTATTTTAGTTTTTTTTTATGGTTTCATTCAATGTCCATGCCGCTTTGGTTGTTTATGGTTTCATTCAATGTCCATGCCGCTTTGGTTATTTATGGTTTCATTCAATGTCCATGCCGCTTTGGTTGTTTATGATTTGACCCAATTCCTATGCCACTGTGGGTGTTTATGGTTTCACTCAATGCCCAAGCCGCTTTGGTTGTTGATGGTTTCACTCAATGCCAACGCCGCTTTGGTTGTTTATGGTTTCATTCAATGTCCATGCCGCTTTGGTTGTTTATGGTTTCACTCAATGCCCATGCCGCTTTGGTTGTTTATGGTTTCACTCAATGCCCATGCCGCTTTGGTTGTTTATGGTTTCATTCAATGTCCATGCCGCTTTGGTTGTTTATGGTTTTACTCAATGCCCATGCCGCTTTGGTTGTTTATGGTTTCATTCAATGCACATGCCTCTTTGGTTGCCGCTTTGGTTGTTTATGGTTTCATTTAATGTCAATGCCGCTTCGGTTGTTTGTGGTTTCACTCAATGCCCATGCCGCTTTGGTTATTTATGGTTTCATTCAATGCCCATGCCGCTTTGGTTGTTTATGGTTTCATTCAATGCCCATGCCCCTTTAGTTGTTTATTAGGAAATTATTGGTTTGCATTTCATTTTGCCTGGGAAAGGGTGCTTGACATTTTTCAGTTTTTTTTCTCGAGAATTTCTGATATGTTTTGGGGGTTTGTATGGAAATTTGCGACATGAATTTATTAGTATGCAGGGAGAAAGGCTCATATAGCCACATAAAATAATGTTTAAATTACACACCAATCATATGATATTTACTTGCATTTAAACTGAAAATAGATTTTAGACTGTAATGACAACGAAGTTAAATCAATAATAGAACTTGTCTTAGCCAATAAATTAAATGCACATTGATATTTTACTCAACAACTTGCAAAACCAGGAAAAAAAAACAAAACATATAACTCTCTTCTTTAAAAACTGTCGATCCGCCCCTGTACGGGCGCAATTTCATTTTAGTGGACCCAGTTTACGCCCCTTTTTTATTTTATTTTATTATTTTTTTTTGGGGGGAGGCGGAATATTTTTCACATATTTTCCCCACAGATTGTCCTGCCTCGCTTATTTCAGCCTTTCATTTATCCCTCCCACCAACCTGAAATCCTGGATCCGCCCCTGTTTGCTATGCCATCAACATGAAATGCAGCGAATTGATGAATCGAAATAAAAATAAAATCTTAAACGCATTCTGAAAATGGAAAGCGAGTTTCTTACATAAAGGAAATATTCTCCACACTGAACTATTTTAACATGTCGAATAATCTGTATTTAATTTCTCTACCTTGTACATGTACATGTAGTAAAATTATCAAGTTCCGCCTTTAATACTTCTATCGAAAAATAAAATAGCTTTTTAGATTTTGGGACGTAATTGTAAGATATTACATATGCGTGTGATAATTTAATTAAAATTCGGGACAGAAAATCAAAGGGCGGACCCGGAGCTTTGTTCTTTATTTCAAATATACATCAATTAAGAATACTTTTTGAAATATTTAGGTGGCCCTTAAAAGGGCCGTTTTATATCTGTAAACTCAGTATCTATTTTTCGAACCCCTGACTGGATACATGTCTATTAGCATATCTAAGTATCGTATCTCTCCATGACGTGTATGACACAACGGCTGGTTTCTAGTGCATTACTTCGAGTTGTAGTACATCTCTCTGACATGTATGACACACCGGCTGGTTACTAGTGCACCACTCCGAGTTGTAGTATCTCTCATTGACATGTATGACACACAGGCTGGTCACTAGTGCACAACTTTAAGATGCAAGAACTTAAGACACTTGGTTTCTCTCAATTTCCACG